>CM035092.1:6976142-8176142 GCA_020205505.1 Panax japonicus | reverse complement strand
CATTTGTCTTAGAATTCTTGTTGATAGAGCTGTAAGGCAGTAAAATGAGCAAACAGTTCGAGCTTGATTTATACTTGCTTGACTAAAAATTCGATTCGAGCTCGACTCGAAATATAAATAATTCAAATATGAGCAAATTTTAAAGTTCGATAAAATACTCGAAACTCCTCGAATTATAATTTTCTATTGATACTCGGACCATATTCGTTCGAAGAGTTCAAATTGCTCGGGCTCGATTCGAAATCGTGCTCGACTCGATAGTTAAACTAGCCTCAATCAAACCTTATTTTATACTCGATAAATTTTGTGAATCAAATACGGGTAACTCAATACTCGACTCGGTTCATTTAAGGTAGTAACAAGTATTTGAAGCAAATCATCAAAATAATAAACGATGAAGTAAGAAGATCGTTGAAAAGCAAAGTGTAAGATCCCGACTTTTATGAATAAAGATGAATTTTCTATAATTATCATTTTTAAATGAATTTGATATAATGTTATAGTTGTGAGTAATATTTAGAAATTTTATAAAGTACGCAAGTTGTTTATAATATTCGATTGGTCGGGGAATATTCGTTTTAACAGGGAATATTCGTACGACGGCACAATCATTGGTGGATCCCACAACGGAATTATTGTCGGATTGAGAAAATGACAAAAAAAATATTTTATGAAAATAACGGCGGAAGTTTTACCGTTAACTGTTGAAACACCCAGTGTTAAAAGTACAGGAATACGCGTGGTTGCATAGTAGCACACGATATTGATTATTGATGGTTACGTGAGAAGTCACTCAGTTTTGTTCAATTATTGCTTCAGTAATTGCTGCATAGTATCTCACGTTATTTGATTTAATTATTGTCAATATTTTATATATTATTAAATCAATAATTGAGATAACAAAGTTGTTAATATTATTATTTGCATTATTAATGATGTCTAGAAGTTCTGCCAAGGATAGATTTGGTCACCTAATTGCGCGTCAATAGGGAGAAATTCTTATTAGAAAGCCCCCTCTTTCCTGGGAACGATCTGGTCGATTAATAGTGTGAATTATAATAATGATGATGAAGTTTTGTTTTATTAGTATTATTAATGTAATAAAACAGAAAAGCTTTTTATATAAAACATAATACTTTTATAAAGTTATTCGTTTTATTAGGGTAATAGTAAAATCTTTTTATATAAAACAGAATACTTTTATAAAGTTTTCTGTTTTATAATACAATAATTAGAATATATTATATTTTATTGCATAGTGTTTGTATAGTGCCTGCATAGTATTTGCATAGTAAAATCTTTTTATATAAAACATAATACTTTTATAAAGTTTTTCGTTTTATTAGATTATAAATATAATATATTATATTTTATTGTAAACCAATCTGGACCGTCCGTTTAAAAGTAAATCAATCTGAACCGTTCATGGATTGGTTATTATTCAGTCCATTCTTCTATAAATAGAAGTTCATTCCTTCATTATTTCTTACGAATTCACTAAAACTCTAGAGAGAGAAACTGTAGAGAGAATTCTTCTTCTATAATCTTGAGCGTCTTTCTTTAGCGTTTAAAAAAACTTTGAGCGTAGTGCAAGTTTCTTCAAGTATATCCCCGCCCTACCGTCGGAGTACTCTTCTTTATAAGGTAATGGTATTATTTTATTTCATATTCATGAAGAAAACTTATGTTATTTCATTCTTTATTATTCTGTTGGAATAACCTGTATACGCGGTCTACCCTATACTTGGTGAAATTCTTCTGTTATTCCATTATTTATTATTCTGTTGGAATAACCTGTCTATGCGAAGTACCGCATACATAGTGAAATTCTGTTGTTATTCCATTCTTTATTATTCTGTTGGAATATCATGTCTGTGCGTTTTACGCCGGACCTGGTTCCGTCTTTATTATTCTGTTAGAATATCCTGTCTGTGCGTTTTATGCTGGACCTGGTTCCGTTATTTATTATTCTGTTGGAATAACCTGTCTATGCGAAGTACATCATGCATGGTGATTTTCGTTGTTATTCCATTCTTTATTATTCTGTTGGAATATCTTATCGGTGCGTATTACACCTGACCTGGTTCTGTTATTTATTATTCTGTTGGAATAACTTGTCTATGCGAAGTACCGCATGCATGATGATTTCTTTTGTTATTCCATTCTTTATTATATTCAGTTGGTTAAAGTTTTTGACTTTTATACTCCATGAAATTAGTATTTGCGCTTCATCCAGTATCTTTCATGGAAAGATTCTTCTGAGCATTCTTGAATTTTACTTTACAATGAAGTATCATGTTGACAATTTGGACGTTATTAGTTTCTGGATAAATTAATTCTTGAACTTGTTTTATTGAATTCTTATATCATTGTCATCATCCTAATGTTTATATTTTATTGAAAGTCATCTGTGACTTGTAGTGCATATATGGACTTGGTTTGATTATGGACATGGATTATTCGGTATAATCATGACCGTAATGTTATAAATGATGTGGTAAAAGTCCTCATCGGCCCGTAGTGCATTGATGGACAGTTGTTGGCATGATCACGGCCATTGATGAATACACGAATATACTTGTCCCGTAGTGCATGGATAATTTGTGGTTGTGATACTAATGAATATTCTTGGCCGTAGTGTAGGGATGATGTGGATTATTTATTAAGTTGAGTACCAACGATAAAAGTGATGAAAAACCTTTTAAATCATAAAAGATAGTAGATTTTATTCTCTACTTGACTCTTTTAATGGATTGTATGTTCCGCTGTAGTTAAACTTGATGTCTATTGTATTTTATAAGTTTAACATTGTTGAAGACTAATGATAATTTATTCTGCATTATCTTAGTCATAATATTTCTTACTGGGCTAGTTGAGCTCACCTTTTCTTTCACTGTTCTCTTCAGGAAATGAGAACATAGCCGGGACTAGTCGGGAAACGGAGTGACGGTCCAGATGATAGCATTAGTAATCCTCACTATTCTGTTAAATAGTGTGACAATAAATGTAATAAAGACTTATTCTGAGAGTGGATATTGTCTAGAAGACAATATTTGTATTAAAACTCACAAATCTCTTGTTGTATATTAAAGATTGTGTTTGTATTTTGTACCATGTATTTGCCGACTCAGAATAGGTGATGTATACCTATTTTGGGGACGTCACACAGAGGCCTCATCTTCCACTTTCATCACTCTTTTCTCTTTGTTATTTATGTATATCGATTTGTCGTTTGTACATATTTGTGTTTTTGCGGGATTTTCGAATATGATGGTGCTACGTTAGAAAATAAGTGGTAGTGATGGATGTTACGGATAATTTAACGTATGAAGATGTACCTGTTAAAATCCTGGAATATATTCTACGCTTAAAGGTTACACCTCAAGAGTTAGATTCTGACGAAGTGTACTCATCTGTTCGGCATACCAGGTACGTATGTAAATTTCGAGGGCGAAATTTCATAAGGAGAGGAGATTGTAAAATCCCAAATTTTACGAATAAAGATTTAATTTTCTCGAAATATTTTTTTGAATATTATGGTGTGGATTTGAGATAATGTTATAATTGTGAGTAGTATTTATAAATTTTGTAAAGTATATAAGTTGTTGTATTATATTCGATTGGTCGGAGAATATTCGTTTTAGCAGGGAATATTCGTACAACGGCGCAATCATTGGTGAACCCCACAACAGAATTATTGTCGGATTGAGAAAAAGACATAAATATTTTTATGAAAATAACAACGAAAGTTTTACCGTTAATACTGTTGAACTACTCGGTAGTAAAAGTACAGTAATACGCGTGGTTGCATAGTAGCACACGGTATTGATTATTGATGCTTACGTGAGAAATCACTCAGTTATACTCAATTATTGTTGCAGTAATTGATGCATCATATCTCTCATATTATTGATTCGATTATTGTCACAGTATCATTTGCATTATATGTTATATTATTAAATCAATAATTGAGACGACAAAGTTATTCATATTATTAAATTGTAATATTTATAATGTCTAGAAGTTATGTCAATGAAAGGTTTGGTCACCTAATTGCGCGCCAATAGGGAGAAATCCTTATTGGAAAGCCCTATCTTTCCTAGGAACAATCTAGTTGTTAAATATTGTGAGTTTTAATATTAATGATGAATAAGTTCGTGTTGATTAAAGATGAATTTGATAGTTCCATTGTGTTGAGATTATTTGTGTTAGTAGAAATTGACATTTATTTCGATGATAATTGATGTCTAGAGGTTATATTGTTCAATTGGGTATTCAGGACACTTTTTATGTCGGAATACTATTCACGAGTTACTATTCATGAGTTACTATTCATGAGTTACTACTCACGAGTTACTATTCACGAGTTACTATTACGAGTTATTATTCACGAGTTACTATTAACGAGTTACTATTCACTCGAACAATATATTTCTTTTCGGTCCAAATTATTTTTGGGTACAATATTATTCCATGAGTAGATGTGCTAATTTTTCAGACCGTTGGTTGAATTTATAATAGTAAATCAATATGGATCGCTGGTTTAAAGTTTTAATAGTAAATCAATATGGATCGCTGGTTTAAAGTTTTAATAGTAAATCGATATGGATCGCTGGTTTAAAGTTTTAATAGTGAAACAGTATGGACCGTTGCTTTAAGTTTTAATATAGACCGTCCGTTTAAAAGTAAATTAATCTGGACTGTTCATGAATTAGTTACTATTCAATCCATTCTCTTATAAATAGAAGCTCATTCCTTCATTATTTTTTACGAATTCACTTAAACTCTAAAGAGAGAAAGAAGAAGAATATTCTGCTACTTCACTACTTCTATATCTAGTTTCTTCTTTATAAGGTAAGGGGTATTATTTCTTTCGTATTCATGAAGAGAACTTCTGTTATTCCATTCTTTATTATTCTGTTGGAATAACCTGTATACGTGGTATACTTGGTGAAATTCTTCTGTTATTCCATTCTTTTTTATTCTGTTAAAATAACTTGTATACGCGGTCTACCCTATACATGGTGAAATTCTTGTGTTATTCTATTATTTATTATTCTGTTGGAATAACCTGTATATGCGGGCTACCCTATACTTGGTGAAATTCTTCTATTATTCCATCATTTATTATTCTGTTGGAATAACCTGTATACGCGGGCTACCCTATACTTGGTGAAATTCTTCTGTTATTCCATTCTTTATTATTCTATTGGAATATCCTGTCTGTGCGTTTTACGTCGGACCTGGTTCCGTCTTTATTACTCTGTTAGAATATCCTGTCTATGCATTTTATGCCGGACCTGGTTCCGTCTTTATTATTCTGTTGGAATATCATGTCTATGCGTTTTACGTCGGACCTGGTTCCGTCTTTATTATTATGTTGGAATATCCTGTCTGTGCGTTTTACGCCGGACCTGGTTCCGTCTTTATTATTCTGTTAGAATATCCTGTCCTTGCGTTTTATGTCGGACCTGGTTCCGTTATTTATTATTCTATTGGAATAACCTGTATATGCGGTCTATCACATGTCTGGTAATTTCTTTTGTTATTCCATTCTTTATTATACTCAGTTGGTTAAAGTTTTGACTTCTATACTCCATGAAATTAGTGGAATATCCTTGATATTTGCGCTTCATCCAATATCTTTTCATGAAAATATTCTTCTGAGCATTCTTGAATTTTACTCTACAAAGAAGCATCATGTTGACAATTTGGACGTTATTAGTTCCTGGATAAATTAATTCTTGAACTTGTATTATTGAATTCTTATATCATTGTCATCATCCTCATGTTTATATTTTATTGAAAGTCATCTATGGCCTGTAGTGCATAGATGGACTTGGTATGATTATAACCAGGGATTATTTGGTATAATCATGACCGTAATGTTACAAATGATGTGGTAAAAGTCCTCATTGGCCCATAGTGCATTAATGAACAGTTGTTGGCATGATCATGACCATTGAGGAATACACGAATATCCTTGGCCCGTAGTGCATGAATAATTTGTGGTCGTGACTCTAATGAATATCCTTGACCGTAGTGCAGGGATAATGTGGATTATTTATTAAGCCGAGTCTCAGCGATATAAGTGATGAAAAAATATTTTAAATTATAAAAGATAGTAGATTTTATTCTCTACTTGACTCTTTTAATGGATTGCTTATTCCGCTACAGTTAAACTTGATGTCTATTGTATTTTATCAGTTTAACATTGTTGAAGGCTAATGATAATTTATCCTGCATTATCTTAGTCATAATATTTATTACTGGGGTAATTGAGCTCACCTTTTCTTTCATTGTTCTCTTCAGAAAATGAGAACGTAGCAGGGACTAGTCGGAGAACGGAGTGATGGTCCAGAGGATAGCATTAGTAGTCCTCACTATTCTATAAAATAGTGTATTAATAAATGTATTGAGGAGTTATTTTGAGTGTGGATATTGTCTAGATGACAATATTTATATTAAAACTCACAGTATATGTTTTGTCGTATTTCACAGCTCTTGTTATATATTTATGATTGTATTTGTATTCTGTACCATGTATTTGGCGACTCAAGATATGTGATGTATACCTATTTTGGGGGCGTCACAAGAAGAGCCAGGAAAATACCGACACAAAAATCTGTCAGCCACAGGAGTAGGGGACTAATCCTCCTAAAACTAAAACTTCTCACCCAGAAAAACATGGAACTAATCATCCTGAAAAATAATTTCTCAGCAACAGGAACAGGGAAATAATCCTCTTAAAAGTGGTTAATTTCCCAATCTCTAGAACAAGAAAGCCGTCAGCATCGCCTTTTAATCTTGCTACCTAGTTATCTTGGTGTTTGTGTTCGATATTTTAGTCATAGCAGGTAAAATGTTGGCCACAATATGGAATACTTTCCAATTTCTGGGGCCATATGTTTTGCTTAATTTATTCAATAAATTTGTTGCATTGTGTTTTATAGTATGTTGAATATGGAAATTGTGGTTAGTTCAATTCATCTGCTATATGTTATAGAAATTTTAGTGTGGAACAATTTCTAATTTTGTTATAATTGGAATACCCACAAAGTTTAGTGATCTGCTATCGTGAAATTAACTCTATATATTGGGCTTATTAGAAATTTAGTATTTTAAAAAAACAAAGAAAAAAATAGTTGCATATTCTGTTATCATAAAAAGAATAGTATAGCAGAACCCAAACGAAAAAAACATAACGACCTTCATCCTAATAGAGTTCTACCCATTGAGTTCAACATGTTATAATCGTTACAGAATCAAAGTGATATGAAAAATAATTCCATGTACAACAACAAGAACTCCTTGATTACGGAATAACATAAATATGATGATAGCGGCTTACATTTATGAAGATTGTATTGATAATGCATAATCACTTGATATGTTTGAAGCAGAGACATCATTTTCTTCATTCAAGCTTCACCTGCATTAATTCACAAAACATGCAAATTCAATCAGCCCAAACTGCAATTGCCCACTTGCATTATAATCTAACCATCTTCAAACTTTATAAAGCTCATCCTCCTTTCTTTCTCTCTCCATAGAGCTATCTTATAGCTTCTGCAATGGCAAAGAAGACAAAGGAAGGGGATGAGGGTTTGTTTTGGGATGGATTTATAGAGGGGATGCCTGTGTTTGCAAAGGAGTTGATTGCTGGCGGTGTGGCTGTTGGGTTTGCTAAAACTGTTGTCGCTTCTCTTGAGCGTGTCAAAATCTTGTTTCAGGTACATTGATTAAGTGCTTTTTTGGTCTGTTTTGACTTAATTACGGGTCTTGATTTGAAATGATCGGTGATGTTGAAGTAATCTTTAATGGTTGGATTTAGGAACTCTTTTTCAGTATTCTGGGTTTGTCATAATTAAGGATCATTTGTGTTGTTTTTAGTGAATTTGTAGTTTATGATCTTTGTGGAACTTGTGATTAATTATACGATAATGTTGTTTTTTTCATATCTCAATTGGGTGTGGGTTAGTGACTATTTCAGAGGGAATGGAGCAAGTGTTGCTCGAATTGTTCCTTATGCGACATTGCATTATATGGCCTATGAACAATATAGGCACTGGATTGCATACAGTTTTCCTAGCATTGGAAGCGGTCCTGTTCTTGATCTTGTAGCATGATCATTTTCAGGACACACAAAAAAAAAACACAGTCAAGAAAGACAGATGAGGAGCTTTACTATGCTACTGAATCACTCTGTAATAAAGTTGGAGAAGATAAAGAAGGAATAGTCTTAAATACTCCTTCAAATGTGGATTTGTGCCTTAGCCGGTCACTTTTGACCGATTAAATCAGTAAAATGTGTCTTTTGTTCAGCATGAGTGAAGTTTGGAGTGTATTTAGACACCTTTTTCAGTTTGGGGTGCAAATATCAACTGAGGTGTAAAGTTTGGGGTGCAATTTGTCTTTTAGTCGTTAATCTAAATTATATATTTTAAGTTTTCTTTTTAATTATTATTAGTATATATTATGTTTTGTTATATTTTATACCCTTTTTCTTAATTAAAATTATACTAGTTAAATAAAAAATTATTTCTTTATGACACATCAAAATTAAAATGTCACATGTTTGTATACGTCATTAATTTATGATCTTACATGTTTAATTGAATGAAAAGAAAAAATAATAATAATTTAATTATCTAATGAAAAAAAATTAAAACATCGATCACTAAAATGAAAGAGTTATGAAGAGTTCATATTAATAAATTGTACTTGTACTTTTTTAAAATTAATGAACCGTGGAATTTACAAAATCTGACCGGATATGGGCTAAATATCACCCAACTCCATTCTTAATTAGTTATGTTCGATTTAAAAAATGTGTCAGATTCGTTAATAATATAATTTAAAATATTTAAATAAATTATAAATAAGGTTATACTCAATGCGTTTAATATTTAAATTATTTTTTAAATTTTTAATTGTGGTTCGATATATATTCAATTAAATACTCTATAAATTTTTATATAATATATACAAAATTAAATCAAATTAGATAATTAATCATTATTATTATTTTATTTTTAATTGTGATTTTATATTTATAAAATATAATATTAAATATATATTTTTTATTTTTAAATAAAATAAAAAATTTAATTTATAATTATAAATTTAGTTATTATATAAAAATTCAAATTTAATTTTAAATTTAGAAATCACGAGTAATTTAAATATAATTCAATTAAAATTAAATCAAATTTAAATTATAAATATTTAAATTTAATTATACTTGAGTATAATTTTTTTAAATACAATTCGAAGTCCAATTAACTTCAGAATTGAATTTAATGTTTTAAATCGAGCATCTCTCTTCGACTTTTTTACAGTTAATTATAGCAAAGCTCCCAACAAAGCAAACCCGGTCCCGCTTCTACCAGGTCTCTCTATTTTCCAAGACAACAATAATAAAAATAAAAAACAAAATTCGGCCTTGCATCTATCGCTTCCTGTGATTTCTAGGGCTTCAAGTCGAATTCGAGGTTGAATTTTCAAATTGTCCTAAATTTCTAGACAGTAGATGAGATGGTACTGTCACAGAAGCTCCACGAAGCATTCAAAGGCACCGTGGAGAGAATTACAAATCCACGAACAGTCTCTGCATTTAAAGAGAAAGGAGTTCTCAGCATCAATGAGTTCATCCTCGCCGGCGATAATCTTGTCTCTAAGTGTCCTACCTGGTCCTGGTATTATTTTTTCTTCCAATTTTTTTTCTTCTAATTTTCTAATTTGTTGGATTAGGGTTACGTGTCAGTTTATCTTTTCTTTATTTTTTTTTTGATCAACAGGGAATCAGGTGAGCCAAGCAAGAGGAAGTCATATTTGCCCGTTGAGAAACAATTCTTAATCACCCGAAATGGTAAATGCCATAGTCCATGTTTTCAGCTTGTTTCAACATATGCTAAGATGGTCTTTATATAGTTTATAAAAGCTACTATATTCTGTATGATGCAGTATTATGGATAAATGATATGATTTTTTACCTCCTATTCTCTTGCTATGATATGTTTTATAGTTATATGATTCTATATAGGTGTCAGTGATCTAAAAACACATATTATTTGCAATTTTAGACAATTTTTTTTAAATGACAAATGCTGAGTGTTGACGTAAATATGGAAGTAATGCATGTTGTGAGAATATAATATCTTGTTAAACACTGCCTACAATCTATTGGGTGCAAGTATGAATTCTATAACAGTACAAACTTTTATAAAAGACCTTGATATGATTGCAATCAAAGCATATGTCAAGGTAAGCTTCTATTGGTGTACTTAAAACCAGTCATAAACAGTATGGAACCAACATTTCATGAAAATGTTGTGGCGATCACATCCCGGAGATGGAGTTTGTTAGGAAGTTTTATGTGAATACTTTTTTCCAGCAAAATAAATGAATTTTGTTAGCCTATGAATGAAAAACAAGTAACTACTATAAACACGGACTTCTGATATTTTGCACAGCAGAGCAGGCAAATTATATTAAGCTTATGCAGACCTAAATTGCTCATGGGGCTAAATTCCCTCTAAAAAGTGTTGATATATTAGGCTATTAGCCTCTTACTTATCCAAATACCAGATGTTTTGTTAAGTCCATGTAGTAATCATTTATGTCAGTTTCCAAACAGGTCAATGAATGTGTAATGTAATGCATAAGGTGAGGATTGTGCCAGTATGTAGTTCTTGAGATTTTACCCCATTTACACTCCCATTGGGATGATCCTTCTTTGCTTAAACAAGGTGTTCCACCTAAGAGGCTTTCCGAAGGATTCCAAAGAGAAATGGGATATTTGTTTTCAAGTTGAGGCTGACCCCCACTAGTCTAGTAGAGATAGTCAGAATTATAATATAGGAAAGGGAGAGAAGATGGTATTAAGATGATTCTAATAGTTCTATCTTTTAATATTTTCGCTCATCAAAAGATTAGAGATGATCCTAAGAGTTCTTTCGATCTGTTATTGACACGGGAAGTTTTACAAACGGCCAATACAATATAGTCTGGATGCGGAAGATTTTATAATCTTCCTGACGTGAAACATCTCAGGCCGGAATAAATCCTTAGTTCTTTGACTATTTCAGTTATTTTCTTAATTTGAACACCTGTTACAGTTCCTTGTCTTCGTAGAGCTGCATCTGTAGAAGAAGAATATGAAGCTGCTGGAGGTGAGGTTTTGCTTGATAATGAAGATAATGATGGCTGGCTGGCAACCCATGGGAAGCCAAAAGGTATTTTAGAAACTGAAGATGGATATTTTAAAATATAAATTATACCGTTTTGACTTGTGTCATCGACTTCTTCAGATGGCAAAAATGATGAGGAGGAAAATTTGCCTTCTATGGAAACACTAGAAATCAGCAAGAAGAATACTATTCAGTCAATCTCTTCGTACTTCGGAGGTGAGGATGAGGAAGACATTCCGGACATGGCAGAGTATGAAGATCCTGACAACCTTATTGAAACAGATCCCGTAAGATATCAATGCACCAGTTTATTTTTCAAATTACTCTATGAGACAAAGTTTCAATTGTTTGGTTTTTCTTGCAATTGAAATTGTAGATTGATTTATGATCGTTGTGATAAGTGCAGATGCATTCTACCCTTTTATACTAGATATGAAATATAAGCCTCCCCAGTCACATCCCACCTTTGCCCCTCAATTATTCTGACAAGTCAATCCTCAGAGTATATACGCCTCCCCAGTCACCTCCCACCTGTTGATTCATTGAATATACTAGATATGAAATTTTATCAGATTGGTTCAACTGAGGCTTTTAGGTGTTAGATATAATATTTGTCAGTTTATGTTGAAATATTTTTCTGAGATCTCTAGGCTTGCAATCAGCGGCAAGTTTTAAATTGGCGTCGTCACAATTTTTTGTGAAATTTCTGTGCAAGTTTTTCTTCGTTATGCTGGACTAGTTTACTATTCACAAGTTATTTGTTGTTCAACCATTCAATCTGCCATGCTGGTTGAAAGCTCTGATTATTTCCATATACATGCATGGGTCTATTTCAGGCGACCCTTCAGTCAACATATCTTGTGGCTCATGAACCTGATGATGACAATATCTTACGAACTCGAACATATGATGTCAGCATCACGTAAGTTGAAATGCACTCATCTTTTTCCTGTTTAATAGTGAAACACCAGAATCTTCCTACATGCCAGTTGATCATTTCTAGTTCCTTTTTGGATGTTATGATCTGGTCTTTTTGTTGACCTTGGATTCTTTTCCAGGTATGATAAATATTATCAAACTCCTCGTGTCTGGCTTACTGGATATGATGAGGTTGGTGACGTTAATTATATTTCTTAGTGTTGCTCCAGTGTTTAGATGCATAATGGGGTTATGCCATTCATAATTTAGCTTGATTAAAAGATAAAGAAGTGCAAAGGGTTTTCAGATTGACAAAGTTGTTGAAATGCATACAGATGAAGAAGTTCCAGTGTTTTTATGTACAAATAAATGAATGAATCATATTTATGTGTGTGTATGTGTATGTATGTATTCATGTATTTTTTTGATATATATGTATAATTAAAATAAGATGGACATCACTAGTTCAAGATCAGTGGGTCATCATGAATACTTGGACAGTAGATTTGTTCTCCTTGATGCTTTACGGCTTAAGCAGTCGATCCTCAGAGTATAATCAATGAATCAACAGGCTTACTTTATCAAATTGTCTATAGAAGTTTTACATTCAATAATTTCTCTGGTTAAAATACAAATATTTATGGAGTGCTCTCTCAAATTTCTGCAGTCAAGGATGCTTCTCCAACCAGAACTTGTACTTGAAGATGTTAGTCAAGATCATGCACGTAAAACGGTGAGATTCTTCAATTTATCTTTTTCTTAACGTACTTGTCATTTTTGAAATGTAACCTTAATTTGGGATTTGTATGGTAAGCTAAGACTTTGGAGCTTTCATTACTGGTATGATGGTAGCTTATCAATGGTTAGAAAAAATCTGTGCACCTTTAAACAAAATTGGAAACTATTGATAATTCAAGTTGACAAAAAAAAATTCCCAAAGAAATATCTTTTCATAAGTTTTACCTGTATTGTAACAACTGGTTTGTATACGTCATCTTTAGCTCTTCAGGTTGTTCATATCATAACAATAGAAGATATAATGATTCTTTTGGCTAACTATTGTGTGAAAATCAAATGGATTTTTCTCTCCATCTAATTTTGTCCTTTAAGAATTGATTTTCTTGTTATAGATTTATTTATTTATTTTCCCTATTTGGGCTTTGATGCTTCCTATTTCTTAGGTAAAATTTAGAAATATACCGATTCATGTCTTCCATAAAGATGTGTGGTTATACCATGGGAACATCAGCAAAGATAATAGGACCCCTGCTATATGATGGCACCGTAATCTCGTAAGCAAAATGCAGTGCAAGTACAGAACTTCTATTCTAATAAAGTAACTAATAAATCCTCAATATTTTAATTATATATTGAGCAGAAGGTCTCAGGAGTTTCTGCATCCCCCAGAAAGGTTTAATACTTCCTATGGCAGAATCGCCAAAAGATTCCGAATAGACTTAACTATTTGGCATTAGCCCGACTAGTAAAATAACACCAGAAACTTCTATAAGTTGTAATTCAAATCATGATGCTGCAATAATTGCAGCCTCATACTGAACTGTTCATGCATCTGAAGTTTCTTAGATTACAGTGTAAATATTTTCTGAATTAGATGTTCCATTAACCTCCAATGCTGAACGTGCAAATATCTGATATAGTATCATAGGATTTCAATCCGTCCATTGTTGGTTATATTCTTGAAATATTTGGCTTGCATCTTGTATATCAAACAACTTCGCTTGTTCAACTAGGTGCCCAGCTACAAGTACCTTATCTTGTTTCTGGACACATGTTAAACATGGTAAAACTCTCCTCCTTTCTTGCGCTTTAGAGTTTATTATGATTTAAGTATTTTTACATAAGCTAATGCACATGGCAAGATAAGATATGCTACTCTTCATCCTTTGTCAAGGATTTCAACAGAGGGGAACATGTGCTGTTTTTTCATCTGATCAGTTTGTGGAGGTCTAGGTGACTAACAACTACCTTAACTTGTTTCTGGAGACATGTTATTTCGCTATGTTCTTATACTTCTTAAACATTAGACACTTACTTCTTTCTTGGGCTTTAGAGTTTACAATTATATAAGGTAAGCTAATGCATATGATAAGTTGTCTAATCATGAAGCGTATCGTGTATCAGAAATCCTCATATTGTGTTTTATACATCGGAAATAAGGCTGTAAAATGAACAAATTGTTCGGGCTTGATTCGTATTCATTCGACTAAAAATTTGTTACTTGAAATATAAATGACTTAAATATGTGCAGATTTAAAGTTCAATAAATTACTCAAATCTCTTTAAATTGCAATTTTTTATTGATATTCGCTCAAAAAGTTCAAACTTCTTGAGGTTCAAGATCGTGCTCGACTCGGTAGCTAAATAAGTCTCGATCAAACTTTATTTCATACTCAATAAATTTTATAAATTAAATTTGAGTAACTCAATACTCGGCTTGACTCAGTTTATTTATACCCATAAGAAACGAAATGAAAAATATGGTAATATATATTTAAACATATAAAACATACATATGAGCTTGACTATATATAAAAATATAGACTAAAAATAAATTTAAAGTTAAATAGTGATAAAAATACTCTAAATTGATTTATTAGATATTATTTTAGCAATCTTTATAGAGTAACAAAAGTTAAAAAAATTAGATTTAACTTTAAACTATAAAACAAAAGAGAATAATTCAATTAACAAGCGGAGATTTATGTATTTGCTTATGGAAAGTGACATGAGAAAAATAGAGTGCATCCTGAAGAAGTAGATATATAACTCTAAAAGTGATTAAATGTTCATTAAGCGATATAGAATATGTTGTGCTAAAAATTCCGTTCAATTAAAATGGTAGAACGCTTAAAAAATTTGTTTTTACTCTTTTGGATCTAACTTTTTCAAGTCAGTTACTAACTTTAAAAAGTATCGTGCATTGTATCGTAAGAATCGTATCGAATCGTATGATGTGGTGTCATTTTTGATTCACCCTACTCGAATCGTATCCATATCGTATCGTGCGGTAATACTGATAACTTTGGTTTCATCCCTTGTCAAGGATTTCAACAGAGGAAAAATTATATACTTGTGCTGATTTTGCCAGAGATCAGTTTGTCGAGGATTACTCTGACAACCTGACCATCCAGTCTGCCTTGGCTAACTTTCTTCATATTAAATAATGTGTTTGTGGTCATCAGTCTGCCAAGTCAGAAAACCTATTAGAAATTTTTTCTCTGGTTTATTATTTTATTGAATCTGTTCTGTTCATTTTGTTCTTTTGGATTTCTTTGGGTTAAGTCTTTTTGAATTCTATTTTTATTTTATTTTAATTTCTATTATTATTATTATTATTATTATTATTTCGTTTTAAGCTTTGTAAAATTCAGGTAACTATTGAAGACCATCCACACTTGCCTGGAAAACATGCATCCGTACATCCTTGCCGACATGGGGCTGTGATGAAGAAAATCATTGATGTTCTTATGTCACGAGGAGTTGAACCAGAAGTAGACAAGTAATCTTTCCTTTTACTCATGTTATGCACCAAAAAAGAGTGAGCGATAATATATTTTTGCTTCTGAATGTTAGGTAGAAATGTGTTGGTTTTGGGTAAAGGTTAGTTGTCGGTCTAGACTTGAGACCTCACTACTGCTTTGAAGTTTGAAATTTATCCATCAAATAAGCATGGTTTAGACTAGTGAACTTTGAACGAATGCTACAAACTGTATCGTATTGAGAGTTGTGTGCCTTTGTACTTTTGTGCTTTATTTATTTCTGTATATTAAGTCAACAACCTGACTTTGACTTGGAGTATTCTTTAGGACACCAGCATAGGTTTAGTTGGGTCTTAGATGGCTCAACTCTAATCCCTGACTTTCAGAGTCTTTTGCCTAAATACTCTACTAATTCAAGTGACATGCTCTTCTGCACAGAATTGTAAATTTACTTGCTATTAGTCCACTCCTTTCGCATGCCTGTTGTCTGGTTTTACTTTTTAATCTGGTTTGGATATGATGATGCAATGAATGACAACACTAAACATCATATGAAGTAACATTGAAATAGTTTGGTGTTTTGCTTGGAGTGCACATATCTCATCTATTTTAACTCTTGATATTTGCTATATTACAATTATGCAAGGAATACAAGTGATGAAGGTCAGTTGAATGGGATATAATTCGAAGAAATGATTGGTGGGTTACCAGCTGCGGGCCTCATAATAGTTTAAGTTAATAGTTCAGAGATATTGCATTATTGTGGTACTGGTCACTAGTTCAGGCAGTAGGCACAGGGCTAAAGCTAGATATTAAATTTCTTTGTTCCATGTCTTCCCCTTGCAATTTATGCAAGCCTATCCAGTGTTTTATTGTTGGATCATCACTGTTGATGCTTTGTGTTTTTGCAGTCTGTGTCTGTCAGTTTCCTCTGATTAATTATCAATCTGATCAACTGACTTTTTTAGGTACCTCTTCTTATTCTTGAAATTTGTGGCTTCTGTCATTCCAACTATCGAATATGATTACACCATGGATTTTGATCTTGGTAGCTCCAGTACTTAATTTGAAGGTGATTCCTGTCAACTGCCCTAATTTATTTATTTTTTAAATTTATTTGTTTTTCATTAACATGTCCTTTGCATTTATACCTTTCTTGAATGAATATATACCTCAAATTTGGATAGGAGTGGAAGCCTATATATGGATGCCTAGCCTTTCTGACTAGTATAAACTCAGAATCTGGATGTACGATTTTCTTTTCAAACCTTGAGGTTTACATTTTCCTGTGTGCTAATAAAGACCGAGTTAAGATCATATTTCTGATGTCAGAGTACACCATAAGAATTATATACATCCAGCCTCTCTCGTGGATCAGAGATAAACTGTACTCATGCAACTCATCACCCAAAAAAAATGTCACCAGTAATATATGAATTGTTTTCTACCCTGGAGAAGGTTGCATTTTATGTGCGCTGATAAAGACTTTTTTTATTTATATAAATTAAAAATGGAACTGTAAGGATAAATATGTTTGGTAAACCAGTTTAAGCTTTTGGTTTCTATACTATGATTTGAAAATTTTCAAAAAATTGCGGAAGTTGAAAATGTGGGAAAGATCTAGCACATCTTTAATATCCCAACTCAACTTGCGTTTTACCCCAAACTGGATGGGATAGGCTAAAAATGAATTCATATGAAAGCGTTAAAGATCTTTAATATCCTAAATCAAAACAAAAGGCCTCGAAGAGTAATTGTTCCATTCCCGTTGGACTCTCTGCTGACGTTTTTTGGCGTTCAGCGCCTACAAGTATCAGCTTCTTTCAGTCTCTATTTTCAAAGAGAGGTAGAAGTCAGAAAATAGAAGGGAGTTTTGTACTTCTCTTCATCTAAACCATTATCTTTGTACCTATCTTCATGGGTTGTCTTCACTACATATGAACCTATTGTATAAGCTATGTGTTGCTTTAACTAATCCAAGTTTTATTGCACTTTGAATACGAATATTTGGATGAATTGAAGACTCAATGATGGATATCTAATAATGGCTAATTTTCTTCTGATAGGTAAAAGAAAAGATAACTCATCTTCTTCTTGATTACCAAAATTTCTTCTTGAAGAAGATCAATAGATTAATTATTTCTTATTTTATATTATTATTAGATATAAATATTGGGTATTTAATTATTTAAATTAGAATATTCTAGAGTTGTAATTGTATTAGTATATCATTATTAGGGATTTGTTTCCTTTTAAATTTTAGGATTTTTCTTGGCCTCTCCTAGTATGTATGTACGTTGATGTAATCTCATTGTTATGGGATCCTTGTTATCTCTCCACCTTTTTATTCCTTCTTTCCATCTTTGTCCCACATCATTTCTACTTTGATTTTAAGAAATAATAAGTTTATTTGCCAACCAAACATTTCAGTTTTAAAAAATATTGAAAAACTCATTTAGAAAAATTAAACTCAATCGCGAGCCTTGCTTTTTCCAATTTTAGTTGATGCAATAGATTGCTTGATTCAAAATTTAGTGTTATTCTTGCACATGTTGTTCTATTCTCACAGTAGTAGTATATTCGAGTAATTGGAATTCTCTTTTTTCTGGATCTTGTAGGTTTATCAGATGAAGCTCTGCCAAAACGATGTAAAGCTAAAGCAGTTGATTAAAATTAACTTGAAGTTTGTGTATTTATGTGGTCATGCAGACACCCAACTTATATTGTAAATTTGCACAGTTCTGATGACAGGAGGAGACTATACTGTATGTACATAACAAATAAATAATTAAAATTGATAGTTTCATAAATATCCTCTCACACTTCGAGTGGACGACGTATTTGTTATCAAAGATATTGCTGCAGTTGTTACCTTAAATCATAAAATGAAAGCATTTAGCAATACCTGTTTTTGCTAACTAGTATTATTACAGTATGATGATATGAACTGGTAGTATTCGTTTTCTGATGTTATTTAACCGCTAGTCCCGTAAATATTTTGATCCTTTTCAACAATACTAATGTAAAACCCATCCCCAATTTCTGATTTTCTTACTACGTCCGACGTCTGAAAGGTACAGAAGGAACATTAAAATATTTTAATTTTTATATATATAAAAAAACATGGGATCACCCCTTTGCAAATGAAGATGATTATCTTGAAAGGAAAAAGAAGAATAAGGTACTGTAGTATTATAACAATGGGATCTGTACAGAAAACCTGTCATGTTACTGCATGCTTAATAAACATATCTCAAGCTAATAATAATCCAACTTTCATCATACAGTGGAATGTGAACCTCCACGCCATCTCAAATCTGAGGACTTACCTAGTCACGTCGACGAATAATGATCAAGCCTTACTGGCTCGAGTCACAACCACAACTAAGAAGACCACGATCGAAAGTAGGAAAGAAGTTCTTAGTTTTTCCTCAAAGGAGTCTGCAGCTTTTCCTATTTTCTTCTCACTTTTTGGAGGCAGAAATAATTCATCCACCATCTTTGTTATTTTGTCAATTAAGTCCATGATTTTTGCCTTTGTATTGACGAAAATCCAACTCAATACGTCCATTGCTGCTTTTGAATCATCAGAAGCCTCATCTGAGACAGAGCTCACATCAACATTCTTATCAGCTGCATTGGGCAAAGAATTTCCCACCAGTGAATGTCAATAGAACAAGCATGATTTAATGTTTTTAAACAGTACCAAAATTAGTTGTTAACACGAATGGACTAGCTTACGAATGGTAGGGTTATACCATCATACATTAGACACCTATCCTGGTCACCATAGGGATGAACAACAGGTCAACAACGCATGCACACAATAAAACAAAGACAGATGCACCTAACCGCTGTCATCAATCAACAATTAAATCTAAAATATTTGATTCCGAGCGTATATTTAGGCTACAAAAGGGGGAAAAATGCACAACCACCAACTAAGTTCAAAATATTCATACTCACATCAACGTTTTTGCATTCTGTAATATGTTTTCTGTTTCCATATAGGTGCTTCTTAAATCACAAGTAGTCCATGTGTCCCCTGATCTTAGTCAAAAACTGTGCGAGGTATAAGCATTCCAAATGCTCAGTTTGTACTAGCTAAATTTTTTAATATGAACATATTTGTATTTGTACGATAGAAACCTTGCTTTTTTAATTTCAGTGGCACCAAATGGGAACTCGAGGTTCTTCATTCAGTAAGAAGAAAATATTAATACTCATCCCACAGCAAAGTATAAACAGACAATAAAATTTAGTCAGTGCCATAACACCACCTTTGGCATCTACTTCAGGATCAGAGAAATGTCAAACAATGTCAAAGAAATGGATACAATTAAGGAGATTCATAAGCACATACCATCATCAAGTGACTTTCTAAGCTCCTGCACCACCTCATTGTTCAAAACAGCATCCCAGACAGCCTTATCAGATGATAATGAAATTACCATTCTCTACACAAAATTTTGATATATACATAAAATAAGGAAAAATCAAGATATATTGATCTTAAAGAAATCTAGGTAACTTCAGGGGAAAAAATGAAAGTCCAATTCCTTCATTCCATATATGTCAAGAAAGAAAAGTAAAATTCACTTTTTTATTGGTTTTATTGATTAAGGTGATGTTTCCATTTAGGAATACACAAAAATTGTTAGATATGTAGCACATTGTAAAGCAATGGTTCATTTTACATTGGAACTTCAAACACCCTGAAAAAGGGGACCCAGGGGGGTGGAGGAGGCATATAACAACATCCAGTAGCAAGAAGTACCACATAATCCAATATTTTCAGGAGGTTCACATTCAACAGCATCACTAGTTAATTGTATTGGCCTCCACTAGTCCATTAGTGAGAATAAAAACACACACATTCGTGAATTTGCTTGTAAAATTGAGGCATAGATGCCACTTCAGTTCAGCAACTATTCTGACTCATACAAATGATCTCAAAAAATTTATTAGAACATTGAATTATTGGGTTGATACTATCAAAAAAATAGTTTTAGGAAACTAAACTACTCAGAAGAAATATGTAAATTTTTTCAGTAGCTCAGGTATCATTAAAATTACAGAGGAGACAGCAACACAGTATTTTAAATCATTTCAGTTTCCATCTAACTTTAATTTGTGTTAGAAAACTATCAAATTTCTCAAAGAACAAATATATTTTATAGTATTCTGAATTTCTGATAATACACTGATACTGAATTTAAACAGAAGGCTCACCTGAACAGATGGTTCAGTCTGCAGTAAATGAAAAGCATCATAAACTTTGTTAGATCCACAAGGCAGCGATAGTCTTGAATTACATAGGTTTAGTGAAGGCTCCACCCAATCAACTTCTGAGCCAACTGAAGGAACTCTACCAACGAACCCAACTGGCCTAGTAGTATGGTCTGGTACATCCTTGTCCGAATCATAAGCAGCTCTGTCCTTGATGAGCTGTGAAAAGGACACGGGATCAAGGACCCTAGAAGGAATATCCATTTTTTAACAGAAAGTTGTATTAGTAAAGTCGAGAGTGCCAAAAGAGAGAAAAAATTGCTTAAATGCAAAAGCATGAGTGCAGCGAAGATGAACTCTGACAGCACCTTGAAGGGGCAATTCAAGTCCAGCTGGAAACTTACATTTTCTTTTAATTTTTTTATAGGTAATTTGACTACAAGTATGAGCATTTGAAATTAGAACCAGCGGCATTGAGGTTATTCCTCAAAGCCTCTGCCATTTCTCCCATCCCTTGGGATTCCAGTTACTCGCATATATGTTATTCATCGGAAAAAAGTATGTCGGTCTATTCATGAACCAGCCAATTTAAACTTGGATAAATAATCAGCTGTACGTAGGTTATGTCAAAACAGTAGCTTTTACAGCGAAATTTCCAAGTCACGGATAACATGGCTTCATGCTTTCTTTTCATCAATAAGCAAATTGGAGCTCAGATCTACATATACACTAATACATGCACTTTATGAATCCAGTCATCAGCATCAACAAATTACATAATTGTAATACATTATAAAGTTTTCACTTTATCTACGATGGCCTATAAAACTACTCCAATAACAACATGCCACGAATGAAGTTTAGGAGAAAATCAGGGATTTGAAATTCAATATAATGAGTTAAACAGTTTTACTATGATAAATAGTAAGTACAAAATTTGTTAATACAATTTAAATCCTTTGATTTTCTCCTAAACTTCCTACGTGGCATGTTGTTATTAGATGGTGTAAAACTCTAGTTTTACAGGACATCCGTATATAATTTATTCTCATTTTCATTTTATGCCATAATTATATCCTCTATAACTGATAAATTGTAGAGTGTAGTTTTAGCTTGGAGGTTTAATGGACTTTATGCCAACTTGCGATCAATATTAATAGAAAATCCTTGAGTCATTAAATATACATAGTTTCTCAGTCATTGACATATCAAACTCATAGAAAACTTGGCTTTGTTGTTAACTGTTCGACTCTAATCCCATAATTATATTTGGCTGGATACTTTATGCTACAAAACAAAAAGGGAAACCCAAGACTGTCCCCCCCCCCCCCCCCCCCCAATATTATTTTCTACTTAAAATGACATGAAAAACTAACATGAGAAGTGTAGAAAGTGACACCGCAAATTGACTTGAGATGAATAATTGCTATGATGAGGTTGTCTCATAATTATTAATATTAGCTATAAAAAAACACTGCCTCATTTTGAGCTTTTTTTCATAGGTTGCCCGTTTTCAAAGCTCACTTTGCAGGTCAGAACGAGAAGTACACAGCAATCATTTTCGGCGCTTTTTTATAGAAAAAAATATAGTCCTAATTTATATCACCCCAAATTTCATAATCAATGTCACAGTCACAATCACAATCCCCATTAACATCCTTGTTAAATTAAAGAAAATGAAAAAAAATATTCTGTCTTTTGACTTATTAGGTGTTTGATGTATTGCAACTGGAACGCTACTCTGATGTATGTCTTAATCCATCGACATCATGTACAACATCATGTATACATAAACAATATTAGATGCTAGTAAACTAAATTATTGTTCCTGTTACACAAGTCATAGTTATCATCATCTTCGTGATGGCAAAAAGTCATTTGACATGATTATCATTTTATAAATTCTTCTCAAAGCATATCTTTTATCTAAAAAAAATTCCATCCCCATAAAATTCTGCAGTACCACAGTCACGATTAACAATCCTACTACTCCATCGAAGAACAATAAGACTAGCAAAATAATAATGAAAAAGAAATTTATCAAAATCACTTCAAATCTCACACAAATAACCAAGACAAGTGATTTGGTTCGAGAATCAATAAAAGAAAACACATACTAACAAATAAAAATAGAGGCAAATTCAATTAAATAAAGTGAATCGAAATAAACAACACTCACTGGTGGAGAGAAGTGACTGCATGTTGAACTTCATCCAGAGATGGAACAGGCCCAAAAACAAAATGATCATCACAATTAAACACAACTGGGAGTGGGGCCGTTTCCTCGTCATGATCATCACTTATAATTCCATCAACACACTCCCACTGATCAAACTCATCAGTGAGGGAAGAACAAGAAGAAGCCCAATTGGATGTGGCAGACATTGGAGCAACATTAAATGGGTTTTTGGAGAAAGGTGATGTTGGAGAGGATAGAGAAAGGGTGTTCGAAGTAGTGGGTTTGTAAGTAGTGGATGATCTTGGACTAGTGTTGGTGGGTTGTGAAGTGGTGGAGTGAGAAAAAGGTTCTTGGGCTGGGCCACCGCCGACACCGCCGGTCCGAATTGCCCTCTGAACCGTCCTTAACATGCCTCCTCCGCCGCTGCCTCCACTTCCACCACCCATTCCGCCGCTACCACCCCCAAATGACCTCCTCATGCTCTTATCCTCTCTCACGTATGTCCTACGGATATTGCAACAGATAAAAAGACCTTTTATAATGTGACACACGACAGAAAGAAGCACTTGGGATAGTTGAAAACTAATTTAACCCTGTTCCAATAACTTTTCACACCAAGCCGTCAACACTTGGAAAATAATCCATTTTATCTATAGATATATCCACATAAGATATAAAAGATCATTTGGGACATCTCAATTAAAACGATAAAATGAATAAACAGTTGGAATTTTCATACTTGATCGATTAAAAAATTTAATTTCAACTCAACTCAAAATACAAATATTTAAATATAAACAAATTTTAAAATTCGATAAACTATTCGAATCTTTTTAAATTAAAATTTTTTATTGATACTCCGATCATATTCGTTATAAAAGTTCAAACTGTTCGGACTCGATTCGATATCGTACACAACTCGGTAGCTAAATAAATTTCAATTAAAACTTATTTTATACTCGATTAATTTTGTGAATAAAATATTAGAAATTTAATATATGGCTTAAATATGATTCATTATCCTATGGATCATATTTCACTTTGGTGATCCATCTTTTAATTTTATTAATTAAACGATAATACAATTGATGTGCAACTAAAAAAGTTTATTTTAATATTTATTTACACATTTATTATGCAAATTCGTCAAATTATTTTATATTAAACATTAAAATTAAACAAAAACAACAGTCCAAAACCATCAGATTAAAATAAATGGATCAAAGATGAACGGGAGATGGGTGAGCCTCTTAATCCAAAAAAAAAAAAGAGAGTAAATATGAGGTCCATAAATCTACATGTAGATTAATGGATTCAAACTTGTTCAATTTTCAATCACCAATTCAGATCTTTCATTTGGGACTTTAATCTACAGCTCGTTGAAAATCAAACCCATTTCCCCAAATCTGAAGCTCAAAAACCCCACCTCATTTCACTCCATTTCAACGGTAATCACCAAAGAATAATCCATTACAGAGGAAGAAGAAACAAAGAACCCCCACCTTTAATTTCAAATCTTACATGATTCCAAACGCCAATTCCGCTATTTTAGCTCTAGATGATCCAGTTTTTGTAAGAGACCCACAAATGATTCACTAAGTAATGCGTTATTCTCTCCTCGCCGGCGACAACGGGTCCGGCCCATGCTCTATATCAATGGTGTCAGGGCTTTGTGTGGGGATCTGAGTAGGCTTTTTACGTTTGGGGGAGAAATAGAGAAGAGCTAAATCAAATACTTTCTGAAAGCTTCGAAATTGAGGACAAAAATGCACCGATTCAGCTTCATACAACACGATTGAAGTTCTTCGTGCTGTAATCGCGACGAAATTTTTGATTTCAATACCTATAGTTTTTTTGGATTGAAGTAGGGGCTTTTCAATGAGGGGGAGAGTTTGATCAAATAAGTTTTAGATTTTAGTATTGTTTTTGTTTTAATGTTTAAATTAACATGGTTTGACAAATTTGCCTTTTTAATATATAATAAATGTGTAAATGAATTTTAAAATATTATGTTTTTGTTACACATCAGTTGAAGGATTTGTGATTTGGTAGGCTCAATTGAATAAAATTGAAAAAAATTAATAGTTCAATCATTTAATTGATAAAATTAAAAGTTGGATTACGAAATATGTCAAATTCTAAGTTCGAAATGAATCAAATTCATCCAAACAAAAATTTGGTCACATATTTACCCAAAAAATTACGAGTGAAGTTATTATTATTAATAACTTAATTTATTATATAGAGACAAATTTTTTAGATGTGAGATTGAATTATTACACATATCTACATTTTTTTTTGTAAAAATAAAGAGAGTAATAATACAGCCAAATAGTAATAATATTATTATTGGCCATGCATTTCATGAACATAAATGCCTGATAAAATATTCTCTACGTTCCTGAATTTTTTTATGATACTTTAAAGTTGGGCATGTTCCATAGAGTCAGTCATATGTAAAACCATTGACGAACTCTAAAAATTATAATATTGCAGCATAAATTTTAAATTTCACTAAAAGGAAAGGTCAATATATTTGTGACTAAGGAAAAAAATTTGTAAATATTCAATAATTTATAGTATCTTTTAAGTTGATGATGTTTCTTTAAGAAAATAATATTTTTTCTCTTTTAAATTATATAATGATTTTTAAAAGTTAATTTGATATATTTTTAAATCTAAATTTAAAATAATTTATTAAAAATTACGAAAAAAAAACCTTCGACAACATATTTTAGAAACAAGAAAGCTAAAGGAAATAGTTAATGAAGTACTCCAATAAATAAATGAATTTACACTAGAAATTGAATGGAAGTATAAGATAGAGATTATTTGTGAGTGATATCACAAATAATTTATGCTGACCAAATTGAATTTGGGATTTTCCTCCAACTTTGTTATCTCCGCGGCTCCGCCTTATAATTGCCTCGTCACCATCTCAAATCTTTGTCTTTCTGCCACGTGTGCATTAAGGACTAGGAATACAATCCATGGATTTACAGATCCATGTATGCTATCGAAAAAAAACAAGTCCAATAAGCATGCATTTCTATATCAACCAAAAGGCCCGTAATATTCGGTTTAACTTTAGAATTGAGCCTTCCGTATGCCCAATGGAAAAGTCGCAAGAGTTTGAACCCAGCCCACGAAGATTCATGAAAATTATTGGATACATTCATCTTCTTATTTCTTACTAGCCCATACCCTCCTCATTCTTGAAACCCTAATTGGCTCTTCTTTTTCGCATAACATCTTCATCACAGCGCCGTAATCCTGAGAGCTACCAACTCAATCATGGGTATGCATTTCCCCCATTCTTCTTCTTCTTCCTTATGATGGGTAACCCTAATTTCTGCTTGATTCAAAATGTTATGAAATTTATGCACAGGTTTATATATATGTGTTCATTTGTTTATCCGGTTAGTTTTCGTTCAAGTTGTGCAATATAATTTTGGGTTTTATGTCTTCGATCATGAAAGATAATGGGGCTTATGAATGATAGATGATAATCTTGGTTTTAGTTTATGTCTCTGTATATCGTATGTACATTTCACATCCGTAGAATCAAGTGTTTCTGTAGAGGTATGACTTTTGATGACGTATAAGCTACTTTATCCATAAATGGTACTTTTATGATATGAGGTTTCAGCTTCTCTTGTAGTTTAATTTATGATTGCAAACACAAATGTATAGTCCGTTTTGTCATAGCTAATTGGAATCTGATAATTTTTGCTTACTTTGATTGTGGGATTTCATCAGGGGCTTACACTTATGTGTCAGAGCTATGGAGGAAGAAACAATCAGATGTGATGAGGTTTTTGCAGAGGGTGAGGTGCTGGGAAGACCGTCAGCTTCCTTCCATTGTGCGCGTTACACATCCAACCCGCCCTGACAAGGCCCGACGATTAGGCTACAAAGCCAAACAGGTAAATCTTCTGTTGTTTATTGGAACAGTATATGCTTTTGTTAATTATAGTTTGTTAGTGTATCCCTTGTTTGTTCTATTGCTTCGATTTGTGTTCATTGCTTTTATGTTCAAAATTATCATATTTTCATGCTAGAAGCTTTCTGCGGTGTCTTGTTTCATGGTTGGCACCAAGGTAGATTGACCTGTGCCAAAATTTATGTTGTGCTGGTTTTTTATGCTTTTACACTCGGGTCCTTCTTTACTCATCATTCTGAAGATTATTCACTTCATCAGTTGTGAATGATTTGTTGTTCAGGAATTGAATGTTCATGGAGAGGCTGAAATGTACTTCTATCTGCCTGATGCATAGTTGAATGGTGCTTCTAGTAAAACATTTCATGTAGTTGCTTCAGTGACCATGTTCATTCAATTTTACTTGTTCTAAAAGTTGAATCTATAATTTGTTTGTTAAGATGGTGTTTTTGCATAGCACATTTGGATGATCATGTTACCATGGAAGGGTATTAATCTGGTTGCTTTACTTTTATCATCATGAAGTAGTTTTAGATGGGGATCTACTACTTTTATGAAATCCGAGTTATTTATTTTTGGTGCGTGTGAACATGGTTTGTCAATATAATTTATAGTGACATTTTTTCTGAAAATATTAACACAAGTTACCTGTAGAAGAAATATTATTAAAATAATGTAAGCACTTTATCAAAGGAAATTCAGTGTTTTTTTTATGGTGGTGGTCACATTATATAAGATATTAGGAGACGGGTACCTATTCTATGTCTCCACAAGGACTACTAATGTTGCTTTTTGTGTTCCAAATGTGCAAATATTATCCTTGTATCTTTGAATGTAGTGTTATGATGACCTTTACAGGGTTATGTGGTTTATCGTGTGCGTGTAAGACGTGGTGGACGCAAGAGACCTGTTTCCAAGGGTATTGTGTATGGCAAGCCCACAAACCAGGGTGTCACTCAGCTGAAATTTCAACGCAGCAAGCGCTCAGTTGCTGAGGAACGTGCTGGTCGTAAACTGGGTGGTTTGAAAGTTCTCAACTCATACTGGATCAATGAGGTGCGTCTAAGGTTTGTTTTTTTTTAACTGCACATGCTTTATGCATTTTCTCAAGTACATTTCTGCCACTTGTTTCAAGTGAACAAGTATTCTGTATCTAGACTCGTAAGAAACATTATCTTAATGGTAATTCATAAAATGCATTTAAAATATTTGTTGAGATGTATTGTGGACCTTGTGGCAAACCCATGTATGGATGCAAATATTAAACATATAGTTGAAGCTCAGCCTATTTTGGAGTGCATTGGTGGTTGTCTTTAAGTTGTGCATTAATGCATGGCATTTAAGAATGTTGCATCATTTTTTGGAAGCTTATCATCATAAACATCTACATTCTTTAATGCAGGATTCAACCTACAAGTACTTTGAGGTAATTTTGGTTGATGCGGCCCACACTACTATCCGCAATGATCCAAGGATTAACTGGATCTGTAACCCTGTCCACAAGCACAGAGAGCTTCGTGGACTCACTTCTGCTGGGAAGAAATACAGGGGTCTTCGTGGTAAGGGACACTTGAACCATAAGGCACGGCCTTCGAGAAGAGCTACCTGGAAGAGGAACAACACACTTTCGCTTCGTCGCTACCGTTGATACTCATGTGGTGTTATCTGGCCCTTTGATCATTCATTTTTTTTGCAGTGTTGTAGTTGTTTTTTCAAGACCAGGAGTTTCCATATATCTCTGAACATTTTAAACCTTCTGAGTTCAGGACACCAAGGTTTTTGTACATTACACAATAGACCTATTAATTTTCTTCAGGGTGCTGTTATTTTACTTTTTATTAATCTATAATTGCATACACAGTCTTGGCTTGAGGAGCAGTTTATTTAATCCCGCCCTAAGATGAGAAAAGGGGGATTCTTTTTTAATTCATCTTAATTTTAAATCTTGGAAAAGTTTTTTATGGTTTTGGAATTCCAGTTCTGATGTCTTTATTTAAACATGTCTAATAATTCCGAGGTCTGGGATTCTAAAATCTTGTGCTTGCTGGGTGATCCTAAATGTTGCAATGAGTTTGGTTACTTGTTCTGAGTCGTTCTTTCTATTCTACCTTTAGGCTAGGCTTCTGGCTGCTTGTACGTTGTAATGTCAAGCAATTGACCAGGGGTTGCAAAGGCCAAGAATGGTGTGTATTTGGTAGGCATAAGGGTGCGTGCAGACGGAGCAAATAGTGTTGAAGGGGGTAGTAGCCAGTAGGTACATAGAAAAAGCACAGAATATATATTAAGGTGTTAGGTGGTAATGAATAAAAGACAAAGGGAGGGCGATGATACTCCCACGGGACTACCGAACATGGGTCGGTAATTACTGCTTCCTCTGTCTCTTCTGACAAGCATAGAGCCTCGCCTGCATGTCAGAGGAGACAAGAGTATAAGATAAGTATGATAAATAGATAATTAATATTATATTTAATATTTTTTAATTCTTGTGTGTATAATTTTAAAACGAAATAGTATTATTATAAGGCTTTTAAAAAGGAAAAAGAAAAACATTTAATACTCTTACTTATGATGATTAAGATGTAGACTAGGGATATACTAAAAACAATAAAAGGTGGTAAATTTTTACTACTGCTTACTTCAAATCTTCTACAACAACATGATGACACAATTTGATGGGATTTGTCTTTACTTGAAAAATCTAGACATAGACATGGAAATGGCTAGCCTATGCAAGACAGTTGTATTTATTACCTCCAGAAATAATAGCGAAAATTTATTATTATTCTTATTTATAAAACATATTACTGTTTTTAAAAATAATTTATTCAATTCTAAACAAGTCCTGCCATAAATTTATGCTTATATTATTATAAATTTCATATTATTAATACTAGGCAAAACTTCCTTATACTTCCTAACTACCGTCTTTATAATATAAGAAAAAAATAATTAATCAACCGTGTTCTAGAAAACAAAATAAAATCAGTCAACCGAAATAATTACATTACAATCTCTTATATAATACTACCGCCATTACTTAAAGTAATCCCTTCTCCATTATACTACTACATATGAAAGATTTTTGGGTAAATTCCAAATGTCAGAAACAACGTCTATTTTTGATTGAAAGGTCTGAATCATTTTGTTGTCTTAATGGAGGAGTGATTTTCACACACACACACACACACACTATATATATATATATGCGTCTGTGTGTATTCATACATATTCACATTAATAAAGCACAAAGCAGCACGAAAACGATAGAACATGATTTGTAATGATATGAATGGGGCCACTAGTTAAACCTATTGTTATCTTCTTAAATTCTCAGGTCCCAAAAGATACAGCCGGTAACAAAAGTTTCAAAAATTGTGATTATTACGGATATCTGGGACTGGGCAAAACAATCGGGTTTTTGGACCGGATCAAATTGGTCATAAAAAGAATCGATTCAGTTGTTATCTTATGTAATTATAATATATATTTAATATACAATATCAAAGTTAGTTTAAACAAATTAGAATTAGAAAAATTTAGTGTACTTACTTGAAAATCAAAATCTGTACAAAATCATAAACAAATCCGAGTCCTTTGAATTCACAAAGTCTTCTTGAAGCAAATTTATTCCCTTCACTGGTGTTAAAGGATTTTTGGATAATTATTTTCCAAGATAAAACGTATTTTCAATTCTTAATTAGTAGCACTTCAAAATTAAGAATTCTTCGAACGTAGTATCGTAATGATAAAAAATTAAATATATTTTGTCCAAAAAATTATATATCATGACCCACCGCCCAAACCACGCCAAAAATTACATAGCTAGTGTGTAGGTTCAAACCAAGCCTTGGTCAGATCCTCTTCCTTCCATAAAAGTGGGATGTCCCTTATGGCCCTTCCCATTGAGCAAACATCCCATATATAAATTCTTCATATTTCCATCAAGCTTCCTATATGGGACAAGACAATTTACAACATTTCAAGTAAGCGATTTTGAAGTCAATTTTTCATTCAATTCTTAATGGTTTTGAACAAATATGTATACCACATTATACTCCTCACGGAGGAGAATGTATTGGTGCATGGACCCGATATTTTCGGAGTGTGGGTCCCACATTAAATTGAGCAACAAAATGCTCTAATATTTAATTTTTCAAACCCATTTCCAACATCAATTTCGGTATAAAAAAATGGGTATATACCAATTTTTCGGTACCTGTTTCAGTACGACCTTTTTATGGTTCGGTAATACCGAACCGGACCGGTATATATCGGTTGTAAAATCCCAAATTTTATGAATAAAAATTTAAATTTTTTGAATTTTTTTTGAATATTATGGTGTGGATTTAATATAATGTTATAGTTATGGGTAATATTTATAAATTTTATAAAGTATGCAAGTTGTTATATTATATTCGATTGGTCGATAAATATTCGTACGACGGCACAATCATTGGTGGACCCCACAACAAAATTATTGTCGGATTGAGAAAACGACGAAAATATTTTTATGAAAATAATGGCGGAAGTTTTACCATTAATACCGTTGAACTACTTGGTAGTAAAAGTACAGTAATACGCGTGGTTGCATAGTGACACACGGTATTGATTATTGATGCTTACGTGAGAAATCACTCAGTTATACTCAATTATTGCTACAGTAATTGCTGCATCATATCTCTCATATTATTGATTCGATTATTGTCACAGTATCTTCTGCGTTATATGATATATTATTAAATCAATAATTGAGGCGACAAAGTTATTCATATTATTAAATTGTAATATTTACAATATCTAGAAGTTCTGTCAAGGAGAGGTTTGGTCACCTAATTGCGCGCCAATAGGGAGAAATCCTTATTGGAAAGCCCCCTCTTTCCTGTGAACGACCCGATTGTTAAATATTATGAGTTATAATATTAATGATGAATAAATTCGTGTTGATTAAAGATGAATTTGATAGTTCCATTGTGTTGGAATTATTGGTTATATTGATAAATCGGGTAAGTTATTGGATAAATGAGCAATTAATTGCTACTAATTCACATGTTCATATAACTATTTATTCACATGTGTGTACTATTGAGTCACATTTTTATACTATTAGGGGAGTTGGTGCAAAATTGGTGATACTTGCATGCCTAAATTAAAAATGGAGGTATAGATGGAGGTACTATACTGTAATTAATTTTTTCACATGTTTAGAACTATTGAGTCACATGATTTACTATTAGGGAAGGTAGTGCAAGTTTGATAATACTTGGATGACTGAATTATAAATGAAAGAAAAATTGGAGGTATTGTACTGTAATTTTTCGAGTCCTAAAATGTGCAATTATCGAAACTATGTTTTCCTATAAATAGAAGCTCATTCTTCCTTCATTTCTCACAAATTCACTAAAGTTTTAGAGCCATTATTATAAAGATAAATTATTGAGAGAAAGAAGAAGAGAAGTCTGTTCCCTCACTATTCTAGTATCCAGTCTTCTTTTGAGGTAATAGATATTATTTGTTGTACCTGTAAGGGGTATTATTCTTTCGTATTCATGAAGAGAATTACTTCTTTCAATACTCGTAAGAATTGTTATTTCATTCTTCATTATTATGTTGGAATAACCTGTTTATGCGAAGTACCGCATACATGGTGAAATTCTTCTGTTATTTCATTCTATATTATATTATTGGGATAACTTATTTATGCGAAATACCGCATACATGGTGAAATTCTTCTATTATTTCATTCTTTATTATTCTGTTGGAATATCCTGTCGGTGCGAATTTCTCCTGACCTGGTTCCGTTCTTTATTATTCTATTGGAATAACCTGTGTAAGACCCCGAATTTTATGAAATAAAAGTATTCAATTTTTCTTATAATCACTATTCAGTAAATGGTTAAATTGATAAAAGTTAAAGTTAAGGGTGATATATGAATTTTTTTCAAAATACACAAGTGGTTATAAAATATTCATTGTTGTCTGGGAATATTCGTTTGGTCGTGGAATATTCTTTCTGTCGGAGAATATTCGTACGACAGCGCAACCATTTATGGGCCCCATAACAGAATAACTGTCGGATGAAAAAAATGACAAAATCAAGTTTTTATAAATAACGACGTAATCGTTACCGTTAACACTGTTGGAATACCCGATTGGAAAAATAAAGTAATAACCGTTGTTGCACAATAGCACACGATATTACACAATATTTTTGAATTATTGATTCTTACGTAAGAAGACACTACTCAATAATTGTTACAGTAATTACTGTTCAATATTTTATTTTATTGATTCAATAATTGCTGCATTGTTAGTTTATATTATTATTGTTTCAATAATTGTCACTGCACAATATTTCTCATTATCAGATCAATAATTCATATTATTTGAATAATATTATTAGATAGAATTATTGGCAATGTCTAGAAAGTTCTGTCAAGGAGAGGTTTGGTCATCTAATTGCGCGTCAGTAAGGAGAAATCCTTATTGGAAAGCCTCCTCTTTCCTAGGAACGGCCTTGTTGTCATAATTGTGATTCTGTAATATTATTTATGAATAATTAATTATTGATTTATATGATAATGAAATATTTATTTTATGTGGATATAAATGATGGATTTATTTATGTGGTTATAAATGAAGGAATTAATGATGAGGTGTTTTATTAGTATTTTATCGAAATGGAGAACAAAATATGGGATTTTTAGAAAAATTAGTTTATTACTTGATTTTGTAAAATCCATAACTCTTTGTGTATAATGAGTTAGGAGATGAACCATATATCAAAAGAAAGCCCTGGAAGTAAGCTAACCGTAGAATTTGGAATCACCCAAAAATTCTTTGTGGATATTTCGTGGTGAAATTTTGAATGAAACTGGTCCGAAGGATTTATAATCCGATAATCAGTGTTCTTGAGATATATTGCATGAGTTATAATTTTTGATCCGACTGTTGGATCGTTGTAATTTTTGGATATGTTATACATATATGAGTTGAGTATATATCCACAAATTTTGAACAATTAAAAATTAACATATGATTTGTTATGAATTTTTAGATGTGACTGATTCAGAAATTGTTTTTATAAATGTTTTGAGTGGAAAATTCTAGAAGGCGGGCCCCACTTTTTGGTTGGTGTAAGAGAGCATGTGCTAGAATTCTTGGTTCAAGCATGGAGGCTGGTCATGGTTGGTGCGTAGAAAGAAGATAAATAATAATAATATTTTATTATTTTAATCTTATTTGGTGTTCTAGCATTTTTCTATAAATAGAAACTTAAGTTAGAATTGAAAATCACACCAGAAACATAAGTTTTCTCTCTCTATATTATCAAACATATTTTTGAGAGTATTTAGATACTTTGAGAGTTGCTATTTAGTATAAGTTTCCTTCGGCTTTTCATCCGATATTTCAGTCAGAAGTACTGCTATTTTGAGGTAAGGGATTTAAAGGGTTATTATGTTTTTCAGTTTGTACTTCTTCCATCCTTCAAAAAATTCTGAAAAAATTTGAAATGATATTTTGATGAGTTTTATTGATTGTGTCCAAAAATGGCGATTTTTAGATGTATAGAGTAAGAGTTATGAATTTTACGGAAAAAGACTATTTTAAAAGTAACCGCTTATAACTCCTTGTGGTTAACTTCAAAATTGATGAAATTTTTATTGGGAGTACATCTATATAATATCAGTGTACTCTGTGAATTTCAAAATTTTTGGATAAAAGTATAATTTATGATAAATGTCTAAATATTCGGCGGTTTTGACCATATGAAAAATAGTAAATAAATTTTAAAAATTCTAAGAAAAATATATGTTCAATATGGGACTATATTATGCTAAATTCCAGGAAAAAAATATTTTTAGAACTGATTTGATATTTTTAATGAAAATAGATTAGTTATGAATAAATAAGTTAAATATGTTATGTGAAGGAAGAAAATTGGAAAAATAGGATTTTATGGCTTGAGAATCCTATATGAGGTATATGCATATTTTTGATGAGTGTTTTGATTATTGGTGATGAAATCTTATGAGTTTGACATTTTAGAATGATTAAATGCATTATTTAGTAAAGTGTAAATAATTAAAATAAATTATTTATAAGCTTAAGAAATATTATTCTTTCAATATCATTATATCGAAATATTGGTATGAATTTTATTGTGGAATTTCTACCTTTTTGTGTCGGGTTTAGTATTCATGAGTTACTATTTATGAGTTACTATTCATGGGTATTATTCACGACAAAATTGGTTTCTTTTTTTAACCAAAATATAGTTGATTTATGAATATTACTCTTGAGATTAAAACTATATGTTGATCATATTATTTTTATTATCATATATAACATTTTTATAACCCTAATGATGATATTTCTCTTTGACTTGAGTGTAAAGATGGGTAGATTTTTGGTATGATCATGACTATGGGTTCTCTTTGGCCAATAGTGCAAAGTTGAATTGTTGACTGGTATGATCATGGCCATTGAATTTATAACTGAATATCTTTAGCTTAAGTGCAAAGGTTAATTGATCAACATGGTTATAATTATTGTTTATATAAATTCTGTAATGATTATATATTTCTTTGAGATAATAATATATTTGGCATGTAGTGCAAATATGAACTGTTGATGAATATATTTGGTCTGTAGTGCAAATATGAATTGTTGATGAATATTTTTGGCCTGTAGTACAAATATGAACTGTTGAGGAATATCTTTGGTCTGTAGTGCAAAGATGAATTGTTGATGAATATCTTTGGCCCGTAGTGCAAAGATGACATGTTATTGAATATCTTTGGCCAGTAGTGCAAAGATGAACATGACCAACTGGTGATACAAATGAATATCTTTGGCCGTAGTGCAAAGATGAAATTATTAATATGATTATAAACAAGAAATGAGATTTGGAGTAACCATGATCTTTGATGTTTCAGGTAAAGATAGGTGATGAAAATTATCTTCGTCCTGAATGAGAAGAGGAATTTAGAACTACAATTATGATTATGAGTTATTCATATGATTGTGGACCAGAATTGTTGATTGATGTTACAGGGATAAAACATTATTGGTGGATTTTTAACATGGAGAAGATAATAGACTTTATAGTCTATTTGACTCTTCTAATGGATTGCTCGTTCCGCTGCAACTATGGTTGAAATTTTTATCATCTACCATATGTTCTAAATCTCTGATTTATTATTGATGAAGGCTATTGATAATTTAATTATCTTTAGTCGTGATATTCTTTACTGAGCTAGTTGTGCTCACCCTTTTTCTTTACAATTTATTTCAGGTAATAAGAGTGTAGCTGGGTCGAGCGGGGGTAACAGGAGAATAGAACAGTGGTTTCTAGCTGTGGAGTTCTCCCAAAACAGTATAGACAAGTGTGTTGTATACATCTTTTAGTAGTTATATTTGGTGAATCATATAGGGAGAGGCGAACCCAACGTTGTATGGGTGTTTTGCCACTTTCATACAAGATGTCTAATGACATACAACCTCGTGTCATCATAATACAGTGTTGTGCTCATCCACTTGCTGAGTATATTTACGAGTACTACCTATATAATTTTGGTGTTTGTTTGAAGTATAATTCTCTATTTAAGACAGTGGAGATAATGATAAATCAAGAGAAGACTCACCATTGGGAAGAATATGATAGTAATCTTCTCGTTTTTCTTTGAGATATATTGGGTCAACCAAGGATAATTCTGTGGCCATATAATATCTATCATAACCTAGAAGCATGATCTCCCGTGTACGAAGGTTTCCTTGAGCACTTCCCAAAGATTTTAATTTCTAAAATAATTTTTGACTATACCTTTATGTAAGGTGTCACTGTGAGGTGTTGTCCACGGTTGGGACATGTGTCACATTTGGTATATATTTGTATCCAAACTCACAATATATGTGTTGTTGTATTTTGCACGACAATTGTTGTAATAAAGTTGTAGTTATTTTCTGTTCCATGTATTTGGCGACTCAGAATGGGTTGGATTGAATGGACCTATTTTGGGGTCGTCACAACCTATTTATGCGAAGTACCGCATACATGGTGAAATTCTGTTGTTATTCCATTATTTATTATTCTGTTGAAATATCCATTTATTTTTGAACAAAAAAAATTAATTATAAAAATATCTAAATTTTCTGTTCATTAAAAAACTGAATAATAAAAATATTTTAATTTTCCGTATATTTTTTTTATATATATTTGTTTCGTCGTTTTAAAAACTTAGGAACACACCACACCGTTAGTGTGGCTCAAAGAGTAAGTATGAAACTGGGGGCATGTTTAATTTGAGGAAGTAATTTTTTTTTTTTACATTTACTGTATGTTTTTCACATCAGTCGCATGGGCATATTTACAGTTTTTATACTCACCGTCAAACCCTAATGATTTTGTTCTCCACTAAATCAAGAAAAGAAATGTAATGGACAAAAAAGCCCATTTGATTAGTGTGAGAGAGAGGGGACTCATAAGTCAAACAGAAGGAGTAGCCATTGGGTTTTGCTTTTGTGTGGTGTATGGACCGGTGGAGGCGAGCCAGGTCATAGCCTTCTGCCATTAAGGTGGGGACACACAAAGCCTCATTCTAATTCAAGCATGTTCAATTCTTTCATCATTCACTTATGGGCCCCACTTTCTTTCTTTCTCTTTGGGCCATGTTTTTTTTGTTCTTTCAGATTTTGTACCCAAATCCTCAACAACAAACTGGACCATGGTCTATGGCATATACAATATTAGTATATATATAGTAGTAGTAGCATAGTACATAGCTTTAAAATTGCATGCTTTTAATTAGGGTTGAGAAAGAAATTAAATTTAATTTTAAAATTATATAAAAATTTATCAAATTGTATTAATTGAGTTGCACCAATGGTTTTGACATGTGACAATTTTAAAATGATTAAAAAATCATATGTGATTTGGGCGCAATTTTGGAATGCTCCTGTATCACTCAAAATGCATCGCAACGCACCGCCCTTATACATTATATAATTATTTAAAAGCTTAAATATGAATTAGTATCCTAAACTATATGCCATATTTTACTTCGGTGATCTACCTTTCAATTTTGTCAATTAGGTGTTTAAACTATCAATTTTTTCCAATTACACAAAATTAAACACGCCACGTCAGAAATTGCTGACGTGGCCAATTTTGTGGGGTCATAGGAAGCTTATGTGGCAAAATTAATAATTTTTTAATCCAAAATTAAACAAATATGATTTTATAAAGGGTAAATCGGTCAAATAACAATTAAAATAAAACAAACATTAAATTAAAATATTATATCCTATATCAGATTATCGATCAAACAATTCCATATTCCATATTCCAAACATTAAATTCCTTTTTCTTCTTCACCAGAAAAAAATCTTTACCGGAGGGAGAGAACGCCGGCCAAGTTCATCATATCTTCTTCGAAGCTTTTAATCACCGAGTCTAGATCTTCAATCTCTGGCTCACTATCCGGGTCACCGAGTCTAGATCTTCAATCTCCGACTCACTACCGCCGTTATCAGATCTAGGGTTGACAGAGAAATCGATCTGCCGAGATTTGCGGAGATTTGAGAGTTTAATGGCAGACCCACCACATAGTTTCCTCTATTTCTCTCCTTCCAGAAGAGATTTTCAGTCGATGGTGGATTTGATCTGCAGAGATTTGCGGAGATTCGTCGGTAGATTTGCGAGTTTAATGGCAGAAGAGATTTTTAGTCGGTGGATTTGCCGAGACCAGATTTCTCCTCGATTTCTAGGGTTAGGAGTTTGGGTCCAGATTGAGGTCTAAGGTTTTGTTATCAATCGATTTTAGGAATAACATGATAATAAATTTTAGGGTTTTGTTATGTTTATGCCGGTGTTGGGGTTTTGAAGGATGGATTTCGCCGGAATCTGGGTTGGAATTATTGTTCGTTGTTTGTTCATTTTTTATTTTTGTTCGCCGGAATCTGTGTTTGAATCTGTGTGTTTTTCTCTTGAACAAGAACTTTTGATGTGTTTGATCCATTTTACCCAACACGGAACTTGAACCAAATGCTAAATTTGGTGTCTGAACTCATGGATCAGATTGGGTTTTTTTTCTTCCTTTGATTAATTAATTAATTTTGTTTAGTTCGACTAAATGAGTGAGAAATTGATTTGGTTTGATTTTATTAAATTATTATAATGTTTTATTATGTTTTTGACATATTTACCCTTGATTGTTAGAAGAGATAATTAAAATAATATTTTTTTTTATTACACATAAGCATTAATTTATCTAGTCAGCGGATCACGTCAGCAATTTTCGACGTGGCAGCCTCAATTGAATGAAATTAAAAAAAATTGATAGTTTAATAACCTAATTGACAAAATTAAAAAATGGATCACCGAAGTGAAATATGACTTATAGTTTAGAGTAGTAAATCATATTTAAGCCTTATTTAAAAGTTATATAGGCAAATTCCTAAAAATATAATAAATAATTTTAATTATGTTATACACTTTTAAACTTTTTATTTGTGGCTAAAAATATTTCTAATTGAATTGTAATAGTTTGAGCAATGTTGAAGTATTCATGAGTAACATATTTCAAATCTAAAACTTGTTATTTGATGTTATTTTGTTAACGTCGTTTGTGATCTATTATTATATATATAAAGATGAATTTGATTTATTGAATATTATTTGTTAACTATGTCAATTGATTTTAAAATCGAAACCGAACAAAATAAAATCGCACCACAAATTTTAAAATCACACCGCGGTATCATGTGCGTTTTTAAAATTATTAAACTGCACTCAAGTGATTTCAATATGCGATATAAACTTACACTCGTACTATATATAACCTACGCTACTTTTAAAGCAATTTTAGTTGCCCCAAGATCATGTTTTCTTAGATTTTATCTTATATATCAAATTTAATGTGTGTTTTTTCTTCTTCTTCTTTTTATCAACGTTCAAATGGAGTAGTATTTAGGAAGGGGGTGTACTTGCAAAATACTCCCTCCGTCCCAAATTAATTACGTATTTAATTTTGACTTTTTAAAGTCAAATTGACCATTTTTAAAATTAATCTTTTTACTATTTTTGCTAAAATATAGGTGAAGAGATTATAACCAAAAGAAAGTATATACAATTTATTACTAATTTCAATTTTTATAATTTTAAAAATATATTTATATATGCTTAATTATTAATTCTAAAAATAGTCAATTTAACTTTAAAAAATTAAAATTTAACAATTAATTTGGGACGGAGGGAGTAATAAATAAAACTAGGAAACGTACAGAAGTGAAAGGAAATAGTAACTAATAAGGAAAGTGAGATTATATTGAATCAAGAGAGATAGTTGGGCACGCTTTTGCAAGATAAGGCAAAGTTTGTTTCAGTCAGTTGTATTCGTACATATCTAGCAATGCAATGATTGGCTGAATTCGAAGATTCTGGTACGTACCAATACCAAGATTGTTGGCTGGCTACTCCTGTATTTTCATTTTCATATCCTTAAATTGTTAAAATTAAATAATAATCTTTAACTTTGAATACTGACATATACACCCAAAATTAATTCTTGCACACTTTATATATCAAAGAGACTATATTACTCTTAATTAATGAGATTTAAATTACTATATTTATCACTTATTTATTTTGTTGAAAGTTTTTTTTTAACAAGTCAAAATGATTTTCTATTTTCATTGAATTTTAAATTTTTGTAAATTTATTTTAAGTAGAAATAAATCTTTTAAATTAGATGTATCAATAAACTATATTATAGGTACTTTTATAAAATACCAAGCTGAATTATATATCATGGTAGGCTTAAGTTTAGCCTTATAAATCCTTTTTTTCTTCTAATATTTTATGTTTTCTAATATTTAATTCAAAATTTAATTAAATGTGTTATAAAATATCTCAAATAAAAAAAGAATGCAAATAAGTAAAACTGTAAAAATATAATAGATTTAGTAAAGTAGCTCAAATAAATATATGGTTAAAAATAGGTAAGTATATACATCTTCTATCTTATAAATACGATGTATAACAAAGTTAAGATAAAATAAATAAAGAATAAATATTTAATTTATTTTAAATATATTAAAGATAATATAACCTCTTTAACATATATATATATATATATATATATATATATATATATATATATATATATACACCACGGATCCAGTCCGGTCTCCCGGACTGGACTTAAAATACGGACCCCAAAATTTTTTTTTTTTTGCTTTTTTTTTTTGAAACAACTAAAAAAAAAAAAAAAAAATTATGGAACTGAAATTTTTCCATAATAAAGTGTTTTGGGCGTGTTTTTAACACCTACCCCAACCAATGTATGTACAGTCTGCCCAGATTGTACAGACATATTTCGTTATAGGCATCCAAATCACGCCCAAAACACTGTATTATGGAAAAATTTCAGTTCCATAATTTTTTTTTTTTTTAGTTGTTTCAAAAAAAAAAAAGCAAAAAAAAAAAAAAAAAAGGTCCGGATTTTATAAAATCCGGGAGTCCGGACCTGATCCGGACTCTATATATATATATATATATATATATATATATATATAAGAAGCCCTTAATTTTTTTCAAAAACACTTTTAAAATGATGATGATCATCATCAAACATCTCTTTACAAAGTCAAAATTGACCATAAAAGCAAGCAGAAGTTGATACACTCAACGGATTGCCTCATAACGCATGCATGCCTGCCTACATCCCCGTCACTTGTTGCGGACAGATTGTGAGCGTTGATCTTAAGATCGAACGGTTTAATATAATAGACTCTCGTTCTTAATTTAATGTTACGGATCAAAATACCTTTTCTCATACAAATTTCCGTCTGCACTATTAAATTACGTACACAGTATGACCAAATGGTCAATTGGAAAATGATACTGTTTGTAAATTAGTTTTGTCAACCGTATTAAAGTACGGATGCCAAATTTAAAAATTTTCTAATTTTTAAGGTTGGATCAATTCCCAATATTATTAGTGTTTGTGCGGATTACCGAATATTTGGAATGAATTGTTATATGGAGTATTTCTCTTTTAAAAATTGGAAATAGAATCAATTTGCTTCGGCTGATCTCTGATCATGTCCCACCTTATTCGGGGTAAAAAAAGGAAAATTCTAAAGAGGAGTGACCAAATTCGTTAAGCTGCAGAAATGGTGGGAGATTGAAATCCCTTTATTGGATCCTGCGATAGAGATTGCCAGCAGCATTATGAATATGTTGGACAAAGTTAAAGGAAACAAGGAATGATGAAAGTAGTAAAAAAGAAAAGAGAGGGAGAAAACTTAAAAGAAATCCCAGAATACACAAAACTATACTACTACTTACTATGCAATTTATATTATATTGATTGTTCAGATGAAGTGACTATTCTAAATCACAGTAAAGAATGTTAACAAACTCAATAGAAGGGCCACTAAAGTTGGTACAATTAGAATGAGCGAGCAGTAGAAGATGAAACAATTGTTATAGGTTATTTCTACATAAAAATAAAATTCATTATATTATTGCATAGAAATATTAAAAATAATTTTAATTATAATACAATGGCATTCTAGTTTTTTTTATCAAAAATTTATGCAATATAAAAATTACACATGACCCACAATATTAGATAAAAATATAAATAAATAAAATTTAAATACAATTTTGTCTAATAACTCTTTCTTTATTTCTTACTCGTTCTTCCTTCTCTTTCCGTATTCTCTCCCTCTCTCTATAACACCAAAGAAAACCCACCGATGAAACTAATCATCATGAAACACCCTCTGCACCCACCACTCCTAAAAAGCATTTCTAAACATCAAAATCCCACCTTCCCTTAAATTTACCTCTCTTCTGAATAACCACACAATCCACTTTCCCCCATTCTCAACCAAGATTTCAAAACCATGAAACTCCATTTCTCCCCCACAATTACATTCTCTCTCTTCTTCTTCTTCCTCCTCCTCCATCCACCCTCCTTAGCACTCTCAGCCTCAACTCTCCCTCTCCCTCTCCTCTCCCTTCTCTCTCTTAAATCCTCCCTCAAAGACCCTCTTAATTCCTTCCGTGATTGGGACCCTTCTTCACTAATTTCCTCATCAAAACCCGGATTAATCCAACCCATGTGGTGCTCATGGTCCGGCATTAAATGTGATCAAAATACAACCCAAGTCACTTCAATTGATCTCTCCAAACGCAACCTCTCGGGAACAATTCCGGCCAACATCCGATACTTGGCACACCTCCGGAACTTGAATATCAGCGCAAACACGTTCGATGGACCATTACAACCCGCCATTTTTGAATTACCGTATCTAAAAGTTCTTGACATAAGTCATAACTTTTTTAATTCCACATTCCCTCCGGCCATTTCAAAATTGAAATACCTCGCCTTTTTAAATGCTTACAGCAACAGCTTTAGAGGCCCTTTGCCAGAGGAGGTAATTCACCTCCACTTTCTTGAGTACCTTCACCTTGGTGGCAGCTACTTTGAAGGCCAAATTCCGGCAAGTTATGGCAGTTTTCGGAGGCTAAAGTTCCTAGACCTCGCAGGAAACGCACTCTCCGGTACAGTTCCGGCTGAATTGGGTTTCTTGAAGCAGATTGAGCATATTGAAATCGGATACAATGTCTTTACCGGAGAACTTCCCACCCAACTTTCTCTGTTATCAAGTTTAAATTATCTCGATATCTCGTCTGCAAATCTTTCGGGCAAAATTCCAGCTGAGCTCAGTCACTTGACGAAGCTTGAAACTCTATTGCTCTTCAAAAACCATTTCACAGGAACAATTCCGGCGAGTTTAGCCCAATTGGTTTCGCTAAAAGTTCTTGATTTATCATTCAATCACCTTACCGGCACCATTCCTGAGATGCTTTCATTACTAAAGGAGCTAAACACTCTTAGCTTGATGACTAATGAATTAACCGGTGAAGTACCGGCCGGCATAGCAGACCTTTCCAACCTCGAATTTCTGTCTCTTTGGAACAATTCTCTCACCGGAACTTTACCACAGAAGCTAGGCTCGAATGGGATGTTGCAAAAGGTCGACGTCTCTTCAAATTCGCTCTCGGGTCCCATCCCTCCACATATTTGTGATGGTAACAAGCTAGAAAAACTCTTACTCTTTTCCAACAATTTTTCAAGTCAATTGCCTCCCTCACTAGTAAATTGTACAGCCTTAGTGAGGTTTCGCATTCAAGATAACAATATCAATGGTTCATTGCCATATGGCTTTGGGTTTTTGCCTAACTTAACGTTTATGGACATCAGCAAAAACTATTTCAGCGGTTTAATACCCAAAGATTTTGGCAATGTTGCCAAATTAGGGTACTTGAACTTGTCCAACAACTTGTTCAATTCTGAGTTACCTGATAACATTTGGAGCGCTCCAAGCTTAAAGATATTCTCCGCTAGTTATTCCATTCTCATTGGCGAAATTCCAGGTTTTATCGGATGTCAAAGCTTGTACAAGATTGAACTAGAAGGGAATGCATTAAGTGGTAACATTCCGTGGGATATTGATCACTGTGAGAAGCTCATCTGCTTAAATTTAGGTCGAAATTCGCTTACAGGAATTATTCCATGGGAGATTTCAACTCTTACATCAATCACTGATGTTGATTTGTCTCACAATTTTCTCACCGGTAGAATTCCTTCTAATTTTGCCAATTGCAGTACATTGGAGAACTTCAATGTGTCATTCAATCAGCTCACCGGCCCAGTGCCGTCATCCGGCATCATATTTTCAAGCTTCCACCCGTCGTCGTTTATTGGTAACGAAGGTCTTTGCGGCGGCATGCTGAAAAAGCCGTGCGGTAACGGCGGTCTCTCCACCAGCAATTTAGAAGGGCAGCACCAGCAACCGGGGAAAATCGCCGGAGTAATCGTGTGGATCATGGCGGCGTCATTTGGAATCGGGCTGTTCATTTTGATAGCCGGAAGCCGGTACTTGTACGCTAGATATCACCGAAGATTGTCTGCGAATGACCCGGAAATCGGGCCTTGGAAATTAACCGCGTTTCAGCGTTTAAATTTCACGGCGGATGATGTATTGGATTCATTGTCGATGACGGAAAAGATTATAGGGATGGGGTCCACAGGAACAGTGTACAAAGCTGAGATGCCAGGTGGCGAGATCATAGCAGTGAAGAAGTTGTGGGGAAAGTACAAGGAAACGATCAGACGGCGAAGAGGGGTGTTAGCCGAGGTGGAAGTGTTAGGAAACGTGAGACACCGGAATATAGTGAGATTGTTAGGGTGCTGCAGCAACAGTGAGTGCACGATGCTGCTGTACGAGTACATGCCAAACGGAAGCTTGGACGACTTGTTGCATGGGAAGAATAAAGGTGAGAATTTGGTGGCGGATTGGGTCACCCGGTACAAGATAGCACTGGGCGTAGCGCAAGGGATTTGCTATCTTCACCACGACTGTGACCCGGTGATCGTGCACCGTGATCTGAAGCCTAGAAATATATTATTGGACGGTGAGATGGAGGCCAGGGTGGCGGATTTTGGGGTGGCGAAACTGATGCAGAGCGACGAGTCCATGTCGGTGATTGCTGGGTCGTATGGCTACATTGCGCCAGGTATGTTAGTAGTAGTATTGAATAAGAGTGATTTTTGTTTGTGACGTAGGTGTCATATATATATTAATATATTTCTAACATCTCTTAACAGACAGGCTCACTTTGAATTTTCCTTGCTATTGTGCAGTGTTTCGTCTAGTTCAATTCAATCCGTTTTGTAGTGTGACGAAAAGCATGCGTGCGTGCGTGCGTGGGAATAGAATAGAATAACCACGCAAATCAAATTGATTATTTATTTATTTATTTGGTTCACGTTAGTTACCAGTTAACCGTGTATATATATATATTTGTTTGTATTCTAGTATTTAGTACTACTACATGACAAGCGTGGAGTAAGATATACTATACTATATCGACTGACATATAATCATAGCTGGATTTCAGACCATGAAACATGAGGCCACTTTAATGTTGTTAAATACTACTAGTAGTATTGCATATTAAGTTTTATCTACTAGTAGTTATCATTTCTTGAATCCCCGCTACGTTTACAATTAATCCAAATTAACACAGTGGTTGGTTGGTGAGTTTGAGGTTTAGAATTGAATTAAAAAGTAGTTAGTTTGGTTTTGCAGAATATGCTTATACTCTACAAGTTGATGAGAAGAGCGACATATACAGCTTTGGGGTTGTGTTGATGGAGATTTTAAGCGGGAAGAAATCGGTAGACGCAGAATTCGGAGAGGGCAATAGCATTGTGGATTGGGTGAGATCCAAAATTAAAACAAAACAAGGAGTTAGAGATGTGGTTGGTGCGTCTGTCAAAGAAGAAATGATGTTATTGCTAAGGGTTGCGTTGCTTTGTACTAGTCGGAATCCGGCAGATCGGCCGTCCATGAGGGATGTTGTCTCTATGTTACAAGAAGCCAACCCCGGAACCACCGGCACCAAAAGCCAAATGTAGAACGTTAATTTGAGAGATTTCTTTTTTGAAATTGTGGGGATTGATTGGTATAGGAGTAAATTTCTTTTCCTTAGTCATGTATGTATTCTAGGATGGAGATTGTGTATAGTTGGGTGGTGTTTGATAAAACTGAGTGTTACAGTTTAGACATTTAAATAATATATAACATCTGAATAGAATTATGTCTGAATGAAAAAAATGTTGTTTGATATTTTTTTTCAAAATATCTAAATAACAATATTTTACCATTTTAACCCTCTGAACAAAAAATAAATAAATAAACTACAAAATTTCCAAACACAAAAGTTATTCATAAACAACTCGAAATGCATTCTAATTTCTTTATTAATTAAAAAACTATAATTAAACACTCATCAAACATACTTTTGAGCCCTAGCATTTCCATTACGCAACGGATGCAACCAAAAAGAAAGCATCAGCAGCAACAACAACAATCACATAAATAAATGTATACATATACAAGTATATATATACAAATACATATTCATCTATATCCATATTTAGAGAGATGAATTACGTGTGAAGAGAGAAAAGAGGAGATAGAATAGGTGGAAATTGAACCGTCGCAGAAGGCGGCGACGATGAGGTCTGGATTAATGTTAGGGCTACTAGGAGAAGGGGGAAATGCGGTTCTGAAAATGGTTTGAAATTGACTTTCTCTCTCCTGTAATATGTTGTCCCTATATTCGTCTTTGTCCCAGTTTCTACAATCAATTCCTACCATTGAATTTATTTCTACTGTTTTCGGCTCTCTTCTTTGCCCTTTCTGGTTTAGATGTTCTTTAATAGCCCTCTCCTGTAATAGCTTGTGAAGGATCTTAATTAAGAGAGAGAGAAAGAGGGTTAAAATGGATACAAAAGAAAATTAATAATATTGAAGAGGGTATTTTTGTCCAAAAAAAATTAAACTCATTCAGACGTGCCTCTAAATGGTTAAACTTTAATTTTGTGTCGAACCGATTAAGAGACAACTTTTTTTATCAAATATTTTTTGTTTTAACCGAATAAGAGACATTCCAATTAAGAGACGTTAAAGAACTAATTAAACAAACTGTTATTGTGAGTTTTATTATAGCGGGCCAACAAAAATTAAAAGCTCAGCTTGAACTTAGTGCCCTCAGGTTATATTGGGCTTGAAACATGGGATGGGCTCAGCAATTTAATTTTCTCGAGTATTTAATTGTGAATTAACACAGCAGAATTATGGAGGAAAATGGATAGTATGATATTAAGTGGGAGAGATTGGATATTATTCATTCGTAGTTAATAATCGTAGCGGGGTGTTTGTTTAGAGCTGAATGAAGTTGAATGACTGAAAGACTGAATGGCTGAATCGGTTAGTGCGTTTGTTTTGGTCTGAATGACTGAATCAGTAAAATGGACGAGCAGAATGGTAAAGCCAGATTTTTTTAACTGAATGATTGAATGAGCACCTGAATGAAGTAAAAAAAATAAATCATTAATGGCAAATGACGGGAAAAAATAAATCATTAATGGCAGGGTATCACGTGTTATTTCTATAACTCTATTCGTATCACTGATAATTCTAGAAACATATTAAATCCAACAAATGATAGAATTCTCAAAAATTTAATCAGTTAAGGACTAGTAAACTTATTAAATCCAGTAAATGATAGAATTTCAAGAAGTTTAACCAATTAAGGATTATTACCTCCATTCTATAATAATTGATTTTTTATAATAAAAAATGTGTTTTAATTTATTTGCCGTTTATAATTTTCTAAGAGAATAAATTATTTACTTTCTTATATCACCCTAACTTCTGTCATTATTTCAAGAAATTTTCTAATAATAAATATTTTCTAAGAGAATAAATTATTATTTCAATTATAGTTTTCAACTTTCAATAAAGGGGTAGTGATGAAATTTTATACAAATTTTAATTATTAAATTATATTGTTAAATGAATTTCTTAATTCATGTGCATAAAACTAAAACAACTATTATTATGGAATGGAGGTAGTAATAACCTGGAAGATTTCTAAAATTTTACTCACTTCATCTCATAATATATGACGTTTTAGAGTTGTAAACAAGAATTAAAAAAATAATTATATAACAGTAAATATAATATTAATTATCTATAATATCATTAAATTCTCATACTCTCTCTATCATCTATAACATTTTCTCATGAAGGATAATTTTGTAAAAATTATAGTTAATTCTCCTATATTATATAAAATAAAAAATAATTTGAAAAAAATAAAATCATCTAAAACGTCATATATTAATGGGACTAATTCTTAAGTCCCGAAATAGAGGCCTCTCATTTTTTAAATTCAGCAAATGATAAAATTTTCAAGAAGTAAATGATAGAATTCCCAAAAAAATTAACTAATTAAGGATTAATAACTTGGAAGGTTTTCAAAATTCTAATTATTAAGTCCCAAAAGAGAGGACTTATGTTTTAAATTTAATAAATAATAGAATTCCCAAAATGTTTAACCACATAAATTCCCAATAAGTTTAACTACATAAAATTCCCAAGAAGTTTAGTCAATTGACTTCATACCTCAATAAAGAAAACTCCACTAAAGAATAAATTAATAAACTTACAAACAAGCCTTTTCACTTAAGGAATAATCGAACTTGTGATAAAAATAAACTCACAACAAAATACCAACTGAATAAAATAGTTCTGAATATTTAAGTAATATGAATAAAATAAAATTTTAAATATTAAATAAAAAAAAGTTTGATAATTAATATATCTGAAACATCTGAATAACAGATTTTTATTATTTTATCTTTTTAAAAAAAATTAAAAATTGTTGTAAATTTATTTAATATTACTTAATATAAAAGTTAATATTATAAAAAAAATAAATATAAAATACTTTATTCAGCACTTGTTCAGCCTATTCAACTAAAAAAATTACATTTAGCCGTTCAGCCCAAAAATCTGTTTGATTCAGTCATTCAAACGATTTTTATTCAAAATAAATACACTGAATGACTGATCGATTCAGTCATTCAGCTCTAAACAAACACCCTATAAGATCTCAAAATTACAGTACCTCAATCTTAACCAAATAGACTACTACGATATTATCGATTCCATCGAATCTTTTGAAAAGTGGTTAACATAAAGTTAATTTTGGATAATTCATCAATACAGTGTCGACACGCAATTTGGAAGGTGATTTTTTTTCCTCTACGTGTCAACGCTGTATTAATTAATTAATTAACCAACTTATTTCCTATGAAGTTATTCCAATGTTCAACTGCATTCAAATCGCCACCTGTATTTTATTTTAGCTTTTATATTCTAATAGAAACTTATATTATAAAAATTATTATTTCAGAAATAAAAATGAAATTATTATTATTTTTAAATTATTCTGTTAATTTCTCGGAAATCTCTTCAACCATGAGTTTTGGTGGGGATAATCAGTCCTCTCAAATACTATTACCTCTACTCCTAAATAAATAACGTTTTAGACAATTCAGAATTTTCTAGTAATATATTTGATGATAACAAATTTTTAGAAAGTATTAATTATAATTATTCTTCTATTGTTTTTTAATATCTTTCTATCTCATTTATCTAGATAATTATATATATATATATATATATATATAACTAATATAAGGATAATTGTTGTAATATATATTTATAAATGACATTTTTAATAAATGTAAAATTCTCTAAAATGTCACTTAAGAAGGGAGGGAGTAATAAATAAATAAAAGGTCATCTTAGGAAACAAGAAACCAAAGCCTCACAACATCCCAGGCTTTTTTTGAGAAGAGATCCCTGTCTTCAATTTATTTTGTGTATATCTCCACTTAAATTTTGACATATAATTTCTTATTTAATATTAATTAATTTTAAAATTAAATAAAAAATATGTGTCAAAATTTAAATGAAATGACACAAAAAAAACGAAAAATTTGTGGACAAAGATCCGCTCTTGGTTTTTTTAGCCGTTTTGTTGGCATCATAGTACGTTATGAGGTTTTGTCCCCACTTTGAAAAACAATTTTGAAACTTGAAAAAGGCCACATAACGGCTCAATTGGCCCCTTATAGAGTAGTAATATTCACTATCTATAAGCTCCATAGACAATTTTGAGCTAACAAGCGGAATATTTATATATATTATATATAATTTATTTAATCCGATAAATTGATAACAAGTGTATAAAATTAACAATTTTACTTATTAAAATAACAAAATCTCATTTTAATAAAAATAATGTTCACATAATATGTACACATATATTCTGCGAATGTATACATGTATATAAATAGTATGTGATTCTTTTTAGATTGATGTTTTAATAATATTGGAGAGATAGAAAATAAAAAGAAAATCGTAACAACTTACTTGTCAACATACATCACAGATGATTCAAAAGAAAAGCTGAGAAAACAAATACAAGAGAAAATTCAGAGAAAACGCTGTGGGAAAAGAGGGATTGAAAACCAGAGAGAGGAAGCAGGTAATTGACAAGAGAGGTGATGCAGAGAAATGAATAAGCAGCTTCTCACAAGTAGCTGTCTTGAAAACAGAGGTATTAGTGCTCCAAGTTTGAGAAGAAGAAGTAAAAGAAGAAGACAGGATTCAAAAAAATGTCATCTTCACCAGAAAAATCTAACCCTAACCCTCCATTGAAGAAACCCACAAGCTGGTTATTCAAGAACAATAAAGCTCTTAACAACATACTCTTCTCTATGAAACTTCAAAACCTCTCCAAACAGCCACAACCCAATAAGCTAACTCCTCAACCTAACAAAACCCTAATCTTTGATCAGCCAAAACTCGTATCAGATCGAACTTCACTTCTTTCTGATGAAATTCTTCTTCAAATTTTGTCAAGACTCTCAGAATCGCAAAGGAATTCAAATTCCCTGGTTTCCAAACGGTGGTTAAATCTTCAAGGCCGCCTTGTTAGGTCAGTAAGGGTTCTTGATTGGGACTTTCTTTTATCAGGGCGTTTGTTTACAAGATTCCCAAATCTTATACATGTTGATCTGGTGAATGGGTGTGTTATTTCGCCTCGAAATTCGGGTACTATGTTGACTCATAAGCTTGGGTCTTTTCATATTGATTCCAATGTTTCAACTGAAGGGTTCATTTCTGAAAGATGTGTTTTATCTGTAGAACAAATTGATTTGGGCTTGAAGGTTTTAGCTAGTGGGTATCCAAATTTAAGGAAACTTGTGATTGTTAATGCTAGTGAAATGGGGTTGTTGAGTGTTGCTGAGGAATGTTTTATATTGCAAGAACTGGAGTTGCATATGTGTAATGATCAAATCCTACGTGGAATTGCTGCGTTTCGGAATTTACAGATATTGAAATTGGTTGGAAGTATTGATGGGTTTTATAGCTCTTTAGTTTCGGATATTGGGTTGACTATTTTAGCTCAGGGGTGTAAGAGATTAGTGAAGCTTGAGCTGAGAGGATGTGAGGGGAGCTATGATGGGATCAAGGCTATTGGGCAGTGTTGTCATATGCTTGAAGAGTTGACACTTAGTAATCATAAGATTGAAGATGGTTGGTTGTCAGCTCTTTCGTACTGTGGCAATTTAAAGACATTGAGGTTTCTTTCGTGTAAGAGTATTGATCGTTGTCCAGGGCCTGATGAGCATTTGGGTTTTTGCCCCACCCTCGAAAGATTACATTTTGAGAGGTGCCAGTTACGGGAGAAGCAAAGTATTAGAGCTTTATTTGTTGTCTGTCTGGCTGTAAGAGAGGTTGTTTTTAAGAATTGTTGGGGACTTAAGGATGGTATATTCAGCACGGCAAATATATGCAGGTATTTGGTTTTCTTACTCTGTCCAGTTACTATTTTGCTTCACATTGTTGCTAGCTTTTATATTCTAGTTGTGGGTTTTGAACTTTCTATCCACATCATATATTTGTGTTGTGTGGTACTGTTTGGTGTTTAGCAATGGGATTATGAGGCAAATTGCCGGCATACATCTTCTTAAAATCAAACTGAACACAGGTAAAATTTGTAACTTGGTATTCTTATCTGACTTTTATAATGTTGGAACAGTTACTAATAGGATAATAGCTTGAAAGACTATCTTACATGGTAGAATATGTACCCACTTATATACGCATTCAGAAGCTTGTTATCGAATAACCATACCACTCAAAAAGTACACATTGTTATGGCTGATTAACTGGTGTTCTTCTCGCCTACGCTACGCAGGATGCTTGAAATGCAGACTGAATATTTACCAAATATTGGCATGTTTTCTCACATAGTTACTTGCACCTAAACTCAAACCCTCTTTCTTATGCAATGATGCAATATATGTTCCACTATACCATCCAACGATAAACAAAGTGTTAGCATAATATACATTGTTGGGCCCTCCATCTAACAACTTAAGCTTTTAGATGAGTTGGTTACTTAACGTGGTATCAAAGCTCTGAGTGTGCAAGGTCCTGGGTTCAAATTTTCCCAGCTGCACAATTATTTTTCTATTAATTTAATAGTGCAAATGCACTTTAATGTTTCTCCCTTCTCTATAAAAAAAAAGTTATTAGATGAGTTGGTTACTTAACACAAAGACTGTGACGATAAATTAAATGTATGCTTAAATTTGGTGTGGGTAATGCCTCATCATGCATCTATTTGCTACAATGACTTTGATAGAGGTTTAATGCATTTAGGGTTCAATCATCTACATAAAAAAGTTATCAGTATGGAGTTTCAGTGTTGCAACTTATTGTCACAGGAGGGTTAAATTCCTGTCTCTGGAAGGCTGCTCAAGGTTAACGACAGAAGGTTTGGAGTCTGTAATTCTTTGTTGGAAGGAGCTTGAAAGCCTCAGGGTGCTATCATGTAACAATATAAAAGACTGTGAAGTAAGCCCTGCGCTTGGGACCTTGTTTTCTGTCCTTGAAGATTTCAAATGGAGAGCTGATACCAAATCCCTTTTGTCAGCAAGCCTTGTGGGAACTGGCATGGGAAAAAGAGGTAAATTTTTCAGAAAGACGCATGATTGGAAGTTGTTGCCTACTGGTACTTAGGTTCTATTTTGCTGTACACTTGTATGATTTACTTATGGCTACAAATAGTGTTGCTGTAATTGTACTGTATCATTGCTCTGTGAATTTTATTCATCCTCCTTTGGATGAACATGTAAGTTGACTATTTTCTCACTCTGGTGACCTCTGTTCCTTGTACCTGGGCAACCTCTGTTCTTCAATTTCAAGTCACCAATAAATGTTTTGACGGTGCAGCTATTGGTGTCCATATTTGTATATGAAAATAACACTGTTGTATTTATTATCCTCCTGAGAAATTAAGGACTTCACTGAACATGGTTTTTATTTGGCGCAATTGTGTTTGTTTTCTTCTGATGTAATCCTTTGTGGTGTTGACACAATTGTTCTCCTTCCCCACCCCTCCTTTTGTTGTTGCCAAACAATATTACTCAATGTTTTGCTTTTGCATGAACCTAGTCAAAGTAAAGCTTGATAACCAATTTCAAGAAGAATGCTTATTATACCAACTGCAACCTCCTAACTGAGCAACTTTTCAAAAAGCTTGATTTTGTGAAGTCCATATGGAGACTGAAAGGCATAGAGAGTAATTTCTATCAATACGTCAGCTTTTGAGAAAGAATACTGAAAGAGTAAGCCAGAAAATTGGCTTATAAATGAGACTATGGAAGGGACATTCCTCCGAATTAACAGGCCATTCCTCCAAATAGCTCATGGGAGCTGGAAATGTTTTCTTCGGTGGTTCTGGACTCTTTCACAGTACTTGTACGTTAATATCTTGTTTACTTAGAAACCTAATTAATTTAATGATAGTTGTTGCTGCTACAGTTAAATTGGGTTTGGGGGTATAAGAAAAAGCATTGTATAACATTTATTTTGCAGAAACTCATAGCCTTCCAACGTTATATATATATATATATATATATATATATATATATATATATATATATATAGGTACCATGCAAAAATATATCATAAAGGTGTTTGATCAGATCAACCATATGTAAGTTCACATAACTAAGTATGTCAAAGCTGTATTGATATTTTCTCATTCTTGACAATTGAAACAAATATGTTTACCATTCTTCCCATTATATATATTGGTTATATATTAAAACTGCAGTTAATTAATTTTAATCATTATTTTCTGGTCTGATCTCATCATCAAATCTCATCATCCCATAGATCTTGAATGGTCTTGTAGGGGCTTGTGGTTTCATTAACAAGAAACTCTCCTCTCATAATCTTCCTCTCCTCCATCCTCTCAATGGCGACTAAATCTTGGTCGTCCAATCTCAGATTAAGCGCTCCCATGTTCTCTTTCATTCTTTCATGGTTGAAGCTCTTGGCGATTACGCTAGCTCCCTTGGATAATCCCCATCTCAGAGCAACCTGTTACAAGTTCAAGAGCCGGCCGTTGATCAACAATATATATTTTGACACTTGGTTGATATAAAAATTTGTGAGCAATTATGGCTTGACTAATAAGCATTAAGTTACCTGAGCTGGGGTTGTCCTGTGTTTGAGAGCAACAGATTTGATGGTTGGATGATCTACGACAGCCGTGGATCCCCAGAAATTTCCTGGCGCACCAAGCGGTGAATATGCACTTACATGTATCCTATGTTCCCTACAAATCTCTCTCAGCTTCGTTTGCCTCCACATTGGGTGCATTTCCACCTACACCAAATTCACAAAATATATACATTAATATGTAATAAAATAATACTATAGCTGAAATCTGATGACATGATAATGAAATCGTGTAGGAACATGATTTGATACTAATATATAAAAAATATTATAATCTAAATTATCACGTAAAATTTAAATTTGTAAAACAACATATATAAAAATAAACTACTCAGAAGTCTTAGGTGCACGAGGTACTGGGATTCAGTATTAAATTTCAGTCTAATATAGTAGAAAAAAAGAAAATACACTTAAACCTACCATTACCTACCTGATTAACAGCAGGAGGAACAGAGGCAAAATCTAATAGGCTTTGGATTTTGGTGGAAGAGAAATTACTGACACCAATACCCCTACAGAGGCCTAAATCCAAGCATTTCTCCATTCCAGACCAAGTGCCTTCCAAGTCCAGTTGTTCGAAGTCTTGTTCATCGGGTACAACACATGTAGCCCAGGGTTTCAACTTGACAGGCCAATGTACCAAATACATATCTACATATTCCATTCCAAGCTTCCTATACACATTACAGACAAACTATTACTGTAAATTGAGCATCTATATAAACACTTGGCAAATAAATGATACTTTGATCCCGGATCAAGATCTTTAGATCATAATTAATAAGCATAGATTTTTGATCCACAATATCCTAGAGTGATTGCTATCTTAGGGTGGGTACGTTCATATTTTTGGCCGTACCCGTACTGCCTATAATATATAAAATCGATTATATATATTATATTGTTGGCCGTACTAGGCCTATATATATGTAAAATCAGAAATAAATAAATAGGTGAGGATATATTAATCTTCTTTAAATATGATAAAGAAACGTATATAAAAAGAAGTGAAATTAAGTGATTCAAATATCTCATTTTGAAGTGTTAATTAATAACTTGTTTCTTTTTTCAGAAAAATTATTTTTGGCGAGTACCAAGATTTTGATTTTGAAAAATAGGGAGAGAGAGGAAGCTGGGTTTACGGAAATTTGTAAAATAGAAACATAAAAATGTTATTTATTTGTCTAATTAATTGCATGTAGTACTTACTGGAGAGTTTGTTTGAGGGCAGAAACAGGATCATGGTGATCACTTCCCCATAGTTTAGATGTTACAAAAATGTCCTCTCTTTCAACCACCCCATCATCCATTGCTTCTCTCAGAGCATTTCCCAGCGCTGGCTCCGAACCATATATTTTTGCTGTATCAAAATGCCTATAACCCATCTGCATGCATACACATTAAACATTACATGCATTTCTATATATAAATGAAAGTACAATCTACTGCCATGTAAATTAGACATTGTGTGTTAATTTGAATTCAATCGTCTGAAAAACATGTCTGGCAACAAATACTGTCTACCAAACTGTTGAAGTCATCGAACTATATTTATATATGATGAGGATCGGATTCGGAGGGCAGTTAATTATATATGCATGTGCATGGTTTTACGTTCTTACCTTGAGAGCCATATGGATTGCTTGCTCGGTAGCCTCTCTATCATTTTCATAGGAATACGTCCCCAAACCAAGGACGGGTATGGTTGTGCCGCAGTTCAATCTGACCTCATTACTTCTCATTTTCCCTTTTCCTCTCTCTTTCTCTCTCCAAAAACACAGACACGATAGAACAAATAACCCGATTTTTATTTTTATTTTTGTCTCTCTGAATGTAATGTATACAAATGCATTACGCCCATATATATAGTTATACATAAAAGTCAACTACTTCCTTTATTTTAATTTGCTGTTTTCTTAAGACACCACCACCACCTAAGATATGTATATTAAATTAGATTGTACGTAATCATAGGTAAGGAGTTAATGAAAGTTGTTAGGACAGTCATATTAATAATAAGTAGCAGTAGTTGCATATCAAGGTGTAGGGGATCTTCCATGTCTCTTGGGATTTCATCAACACTTTGTTCATTTCATTTTCAAGGAATTGGTTAAAGAATCATATACTCTCTCCGTTACTTAATATAATTCGTTTTAGAGAAATATTTTTGTTCTTAAATATAAGTCGTTTGAGAATTTCAAGTAAGCATTAATTACTTAATTTTCAATATTACCCCAAGTAATAAATATAACTTTGGTTCTCTCACTATTTTTTGTCCAATAAATAACACTCTCATTTTTCAATACAAGGGTAATATAGACAATTGATAGTATGTTTAATGTTTTACAAGCATTTCCTTAATACTTGTGCACAACTCTAAAACGACCTATATTAAGGAAAGAAGGGGGTATATATATATTGTGACGTTCCCAAAATAGGTCCATTACATCCAACATATTCTGAGTCGCCAAAATACATGGTACAGAAACAACTACAATTTTATTAATACAATTGTCGTACAAAATACGACAACACATATACTGTGAGTTTAAATACAAATATTGTCTTCAAGACAATATCCACACCCAAATAAAGTACTCATTATAATTATTGATACACTATTTTACAGAATAGTGAGGACTACTAAAACAACTATCTTGAACCATCACTCCACACCTTGACTAGTTCCCGCTATATTCTCGCCTCCTGAGAAGAAAAATGGAACAAAAAGAAAAAGGGTGAGCTCAACTATCCCAGTAAAGAACATTATGACTAAGATAATATAAAATAAATTATAGTTAGTCCTCAACAGGGAAAAATCTGATAAAATACAATAGACAACAAGTTTTAAATCAATATTCGCAGCGGAAATAATAATTCATTAGAAGAGTTACGTAGGAAATGAAATCTACTTTCTTCTATGAATTTAAAAGTTTATCATCAATATTTTATCCCTGTAACATCAATCAATATACATCTTAAATCAAATATTCATCTTTGCACTACAGGCCAAAGATATTCATCAGTTGGTCATGTTCATCTCAACACCTGTACATCTTTGCACTACAGGCCAAAGATATTCATAAGAAATTCAACCATCTTTGCACTACAGGCCAAAGATATTCAGTAATATCATCATTTAGGACTGAGGATGATGAAAAATATTTTAAAGAAAACGAATCCAGTGAAACAAAAGAACAAATATTAAGGACTCGTACTTTAAACAGTCCAAGTTCAAAAATACTTTTTAAATAACCATAGTGAAGTAAAATTCAAGAATGATCAAAACATGGATACAATCAAAGCTAGTATCCATAATAGATATTTTGGACAAAAAAAGAAAATTTAATTTTTCTATGAATAGTGTCGTATTCGTGAATAGTGTCGTATACGTGAATAGTACCGTATACGTGAATAATAACCCTAACACTAAAAGACAAGAATTTCACAAGAAAAATCTTACCAACATTTCGGCAAAATGATATTGAAAGAAATAATATCATTTATAAAAAAAATAACATCCCTTATCTCGAAAAAATGGTACTTCTGGCTGGAATATCAGATATAACGCTGAAAAAACTTGCACCGTATAACATCACTCAAAGTATCAAAATACTCACAAGAATACACTCGATAATATAGAGAGAGAAATTTTTAGTTTCTGGTGTGATTTTCAATTCTAACCTAAGCACCCTATTTATAGGAAAATGCTTAGAACATCAAATCAGAAAATTTAATAAAATAATAATATATTTATATAAATTTCCTACGCCCACTTTTACTAACTGAATCCAGCACTTTGTATATGTTGGTGAGGCCCACAAAATGAAAAAACGTTTTTATTAAAAAAAATATTTAAAACTTCAAAAATCAATTATTCCGGAACTTCAATAATTCATAATAAATAGCCCTTTTATCAGAAAACTTGGAATCTTATATTCATCCCATAGAAAATTCAATTCTCTACAACTTTGTAGTTTTAAGTTTTTACAAATTCCAAGTAGAACTTGACCGAAATTCACATACGGACGATTTTACAAGCTATAATCAAATTTCAGTCAAGAAATGGGGTCCACAAACATGAAAAACATGTTTTAAATATTTTTAATAACAAAAATACTCTTCATTCTCATATATTCATATATCCCACATTCATTGTAAAGATATCACCATTATTATATTATTATAATATAATAATATATTTAAATGAATTATTTTATCAGAAAAAGGTAAAATATTTATTTTCAACAATTGTCACATTAAAAATTTTCTCCATCTATATCCACATAAAATGAATATTTTCCTCATCATATAAATCAATAATTAATTATTCACAAATAATATTACAGAATCACAATACTGACAACCAGACAGTTCCCAGGAAAGAGGGGGCTTCCAATAAAGATTTCTCCTTACTGGCGCGCAATTAGGTGACCAAACCTCTCCTTGGACAGAACTTTATAGACATTGCTAATAATGTTATCTAATAATATTATTCAAATAATATGAATTATTACTCCGATAATAGAAAATGTTGTGTAGTGACAATTATTGAAACAACAATAATATAAAATATCAACATAGTAATTATTGAATCAATAAAATAAAATATTAAACAGTAATTACTATAACAATTATTGAGTAGTGCCTTCTTATGTAAGAATCAATAATTGGTGTAATACCGTGTGCTACTGCGTTTTAACCACCTAGTATTTCAACAGTATTAACGGTAACAACTACGCCGTTATTTATAAACAACTTATACTTGTCGTTTTCTTCATCCAATCGCTTTCCGTTATGGGGCCCACACAAGGTTGCGCCGTCGTACGAATATTCTCCGACAGTAAGAATATTCCACGACCAAACGAATATTTCCCGACAACAATGAATATTTTATAACCACTTACTTATTTGAAATATTTGCGCATTTTACCCATAACTAATCACATTAATCAAATCAACCCTTACTATTTTAAAATAATAAATAGAGGAAATTTAATTTCATTTATAATAAGTTAGGGTTTTACAATTATAATATTATCTAAACATAAATAATAAATTAAACATATAGAATTTTTAATATTCATGTTCTTATTCATGCATAATATTATGAACAATAAAACTTAATATATATACTACAATCTGCAATTTTTATATATAAATAGAGTACTTATCAATTAATAATTGATAATTATAAACATGAATATTACATGTTGCAATCTGTATATATATAAATATGCTGCAAGTGTTTATAAACAGAGTACTTATCAATTACATGTTGCAATCTGTATATATATCAACCTGCTGCAAGTATATATATTAACATAAACAGAGTACTTATCAATTCAGTAGCATGTTTGCTAATTCAGTATATATATTAACATAAACAGAGTACTTATCAATTCAGTAACATGAATATTACATGTTGCAATCTGTATATATATCAACCTGCTGCAAGTATATATATTCCATACATGACAAAGATCTAACAAATTATTTCTGTTTTATTTTACATAAATTCATACAAAACTCTAAAGACATCAGATAAATAAAATAATTATGTAAACTATATTACCAACTATCCCCAAGTCCTCAAGAGCTTCAAAATATTCCATCCTCAAGTTGAACTAGTCCTCAAATATTATTACACCAGAGAATATACTATTAATATCTCTTTATCACCAACTCTCTTAAGTCCTTAAGAGTTTTAAAATATCATAACCTCAAATCAAATTAGTTCTCACATATTATTACACCAAAATATACTACTACTAAGATCTCTTCATCACCATATCAAACTCCAAGTCACATTCTATCATCTGCATAAGCGAACTATAACTATTCAAGATCTTTAAAAATCAATTGAATTTCGTCACTTACTTTCTACTCATATAATAAATCAATCATCCCTTATTGTAAATCATAATCCAATAAATTTAAATGTCCCCACATACTATCACAAAGAAACTTCATAGGACATAACTCCAATATCCTACTTAGAAAATAACAACAAAATTGATCATTAACTCCAAAAGATTAATCTAATTACCTCGAATATCAACAACTCAAATTACAAGAATCCTCTATACTTAATAATTTTCTTTTTATCATAGTATGTCATCAATACACAAACCTCAAATTATACACAAGCTTAACATAAATCAAAACCTAACTCAAATTACTCCTCAATTCAACGATCATAGTAATTGTCACAAAAAAAAATAACTCTGACAATTGATTTCCCAAAATCAAATACTCGTCGATTCAAATACTTACATCATAATCATATCTCATATAAGATCACTTCTTATTTGTACAAAGTATAATTTTATTCACCTCAATAATTAAATCACAATTCTTAACTAATATCATTACTCAATCACTTTAACATATTATTCTACTTTCCTCAAATCAACTACAAATCGAAAAGAAATCGAAAGTGGATTAAAATAGAGACCAACCAACCAAAGAACAAAATCGAATCAAACTCATACGTCTACCCAATGGTCTACCCACAACTCACAGGTCAAACCTAAATAGGTTTTCTACAAGAAAGAACCTAAGCTTTGATACCATATGAAACAACCCGGGTCAAATCCCGAGTCCGAAACAAATCTTGGGTCAAATCTCAAGTCCGAATCGAATCAAATCCATCCAAATAAGGCCTCAAACCACTGGTCCAATAGTATCTTCTTGGGTCATCTAGCCCACCACAGGCTCCCAAAAGGTCATGACTTGAAGGTACTATTGGTAGTAACTTTATTTCCTTATATGCAGACAAATTTTTACCCCTCATAGAAAATGTTACAGATGAAAGAGAAAGTGTGAAATAAGTATATGGTAAAAGTAGGGTATTATAGACAATTAATATTATATTTAATTATTTGTTTAATTTTTATGCACAACTCTAAAATGTCATATATTATAAGACAATATATTTGCATTAAAAAAAATATTTGCAATTATAACTTTTACACAATAGTTTTACTTTTAGTGCTGAAAAACAATAAGGTAAAATAATAACTATTTTTCATCATTTGTGTTGAGTATGGATTCCAATATTACCGGTTAAGTATGATCATATGATCATTTGAAAATTTGAGCGATCGAGCTAATTCTGCTCATATATTAAATAAAAAAAAATTATTTATATCTTAATCATGAGTCAAACTCGAACATTTTTTGAACTGACCGACCAAATGAAGCCGGCTAAACTGTTGGGGGTATATTTTCAACTTTATGTGTATTAGAGTGAGTTTGGAGGAGAGCCATATAAATTAAATCCACTATTTATATACTGCTATAGTTTGAAATATTTATGGCTTTTTAAATTATATCATACTCCACGTTCATGTCATTAGTATATTAATAATTAATTAATGGCTTTTTAGATTGTCAAACACACACCCAAAACAAAGTCAATTAGTAGCTTAGTAGTATGTAAAGTTGGTGGACTATAATTATAAAATGGCTCAAGTATTTCGAATTCGATTCGTATTCATTTGATTTAAAGTTTGATTTCAATCTATTCAAAATATAAATAATTCAGATATGAGTAAATTTTAAAGTTAGATAAATTACTCGAATCTCCTCAAATTCTATTGATACATCATATTCACTTGAATTAAAAATTTAACTTATTTGAGCTTAATTAAAAATCGTATTTAATTCAATAATTAAACGAGTCTCAATTAAATTTTATTTCATACTCAATTAGATTGGGTTCATTTAAGAAAGTAGGGAGCTAAGCTTCACTATTAAGTAGCCTTTGACTATTTATGGAGGAGGAGAATTTTTATATATTTAAAAATAAAAGTCTAATATTGTATAAAATTCAGTTAAATCCTTAAATAAGAATAATTGAGGAATAAAGTCAAACCGACCGCCCATCACTACCACCAGTGTAACAGAAACTGTACTCCTCCTCCCTCCTAGTCCTTCTGATGATCACATTCACAGATATAATTTGTCACCAAATTAATTCCAGAAGTAGTAGTTGACATTTGGTTCAAAAGTCAAGAGAAAGGTTAGAGAGTAGCCGGCTTTTACAATAAAGTGTCTTTATTATGCTTATTATTTAGACAGGTTTGAATATATATGAATGAATTAATTAATGGCTTAATCTTTATTCTTTAGGGTTTGGGCCATTTTTTGATCTACATTTTATGCACTCAATTAATCTTTTTCTTTATTTTTTTTTTAAAAAAAAAGTTATGAATTGACGCATAATTATTGAATTATCCGTCGAACTCCATTTGTTAAATCTTTTTGTTCAAAAAAAGAATCATTTTTATTTAAATATAATCTTAAATTTACAGTCAAACTATATTATCTTGCATTCATTACTAAATATTTAATAAAATTAGGGGTAAACATAGTTTTTATATAAAAAAAAATTGAAGTTTACAAATGGGACTTTTTATGAAAAGGAAGTAGTATAAATTTACATACTTAGAGCTGAAGTGATCTTTTCTTGTTATATCACTACCTCGGTTCCACTAAAAAATGTGAATTTACTTACATACTGCTTAAGTATGTTTTATTTTCTTAATTAATTTATGACGTTTAAAATTAATATAAATTTATTTAATTATGATTATTACAATAGTTAATATTGTAAGTAAATTACTATAAAAAATAAATTATTTAAAATAAATAAATATTTAATTTGAGATTATTTGAAATAGTAATAAAGATTTTTATTTTGAGAGAAGAGAAATAGTAGTGTATATCATAAGTAGAAATGGAGGGGAACTGAGCTGTCAAATGAAGGACACAATTTAATCCATTAAATTAATTAAGAATTGAAAAACAACTATATGAATCTGAGATTTTGTAAGATTTTAGCACATTCATATAAATCTATCCACCGCCTTTTCTCATCTTTTCTGTTTTTCATTATATTTATTAATTGCTCGGTCAAGTTTCAACCCAATATCCATTCATACATACATAAGACTAGAGTGATATATATATATATATATATATATATATATATATATATATTCGATTCAGATCAAGTGCATACCATTTATCTTACTCATCCGTGCTCACCCCTTTTAGCGACAGACCCAGCAACGGTTCAATTATACAACCGTCGTCTATACTTTTAACGACGCTATATGTTATCAGTCGCTAAAAGTATAAACGACGGTTGTATGACCAAAATCGTCATCGGGTCCGTCGATAAAAGAGGATGAGTACGGATAAATAAGATAAGAAATATACACTTGATCCTTGCTAAGATAAGGCGTCGCTAAAAGTATAGACGACGGTTTTATGACCGAACCGTCGCCGGGTCCGTCGCTAAAAAGAGGGTGAGCTCGGGTGAGTTGAATAAGAGGTATGCTCTTGATCCGGACCGTATATATATATATGAAATTAATATTTCTACTGAGAATCCGCAACGCAAGACATATTTACAATTCATGTAAAATATATAATGTAAAAATATCATTTTTATCGTGTTCAATTCCTATTTATATTATGTATATGTATCGCCCAATTGTTTACACAAACAAACAGTTTACTTCTAATTTTTAGAGAACAACTTTTTTTTTAAAAAGCATTGAAAATATAGATAGGTTGTTCATGAAATCTATCTCTTGTCCTAATTGTAGAATAGATACATAGCCGTCTAAACAAAATTAAAATTAATTGGATAAAACTAATGTTATGATACTATAAGTTGCCTAATTTAGCTTCTATCCTATCTTGTGTCTATTGATAATAAACAAATACTAGCAATTAGCATCAACTTTGTTCGTCCAAAAATAGGGGTTGGAACCTTCTAAATAAATAACCCATCAACTTCGTTCGTCCAACACTTGTTAAACATATTCCCAACAGGCAGGCAGGCAGGCAAATAAATAAATAAATACACACACACACACACTTGTTGTTAACTCTAAACATCACTTGCTCTGCTTACTTGCAACGGTTCTCTGTACAGTGGAAACTCCATCCACAAATTTTGTCCGAAAAAGAACATTGGCGTTATTGAACATTCCTTCTTTTAGAGAAACAACTATGAACTGCAGAGCCAAAAAACAAACAACCACGTTTATGACCACAAAAGATACTTGGTTTAGTTTAGAAAATTATTTGGATAATTACATCAACACAAATTTCAACCCAAGTGTACATTGTGCTTTATTTTACTTCACAAATCCATGTTAACCAAAGTGAGCTTAAACTACTCAAAAGGACAAGTTGGATAAACTGAAATCCTTCAGCTTAGACTTCTAACCCTAAGCATAGATAAAAACTAACTGAAAATTCTCCTCTGGATGAAATTTTGAGCTACTTATTGTACAACTACAGCCTCACTAGCACAAGAATGCAGGTTCAATTTCGAGACGTCCACTTTTTGCAGAATACTATCCAAAATGTAAAATTCACAACTAGTCAGCTGACGCAGCTTGTCACTGCATAGGCTTGACAAAAACTGGGGAATGGACTATTGTGGTATAAATGTATATTTCAAAGCTACATATCCACAACTAAAATTCTTTTATTCCCCTCTTTTGTCAAATAACGGGAAAACCATGTTTAGTTATAATTTTGACTCTAGGAAAGAACTGCAAAGATTTCCAAAAATCCAGGGAAGATTAAGCAGAGACCTATTCGTAACCAAGTAACATCAAATTATATCCATGTTAACCACTTTAGAAAAGAAGTATGAACCTGCGAATGTGGAAAATGGGCTTTGATCATTCTTCCAATGTTCTGAGTATGACTTAAATCAAGAGCAGCATCAACCTGACACCAGTACAAACACATGCCGATGCAGTTAACGATGGCAATTGAATTCCAAGAGCAAAAGCTTAGAGTTTAGCCAAGTAAAATTGGCACAAAAAGTGTACACAGCAAACTATGGCCAGTACCTTTTTAGATAATGTAAAAACTAAACTAAGAACAACTATCAACTTTTATTTTTGTTTAAGTGTATCAGAAGAATGCTAATAATTTACTTTATCCTTCCCTCGAGTTGAAGCGTACTTCTTTCTGTTTTGGAATGTCTAAGAAAAAGTGACCAAATTTGACATATCAATGCTTTAATTTCACTAACACTACACTTGTTTGAAAAGTCAAAAACACTTTGAAGATTTGGGGACCCATTTCATATATAAGTGAATTGTTAAAAAGTACAAGCTTGGAACTCGTGCAAGACGCAGGTTATCTTTCTTTTTTCTCTTTATCTCTTTTATTGGCTATTGGAATTCATTTCAATTTAGGTTCGTTGTTTTTTACAATTATTTACTAATTTAATTATCAGTCAAATTAATTCAATTGTTGGTTACTTTTTTATTTAGATTATTATTATTATATATATTAAAATTTTATTTAAATTGTGTGAACTTCGGCCAGATGCGCAAAAGTTTTTTTATTCTCAGTATAAATATGATATATTAGAATTTTGAGAAAACAATATTGATTTATTAAATTTTTATCTAGCTAGATGAATAATTGAATTATATATTATAAGTTTATTCCGATGAATACTAAGATAAATAATTGAATGTAGTGTACATTAACTTTAGTTAAGACTCTAAAATAATTATTAGATTCTTGTTTTTTATAAATGTTAGTAATTAAATTATATGTCAGGGTTTCTAGTTTATTGCCAATCTGAATAAAGGGTTTTTAGTTGATGAAAAGGTAATAATTTAGGCATCTAGTGTTATTACCAATGTAGCTTACATTCCTTTTAGAGTATACCTAAAGTGATCATAGAATAAAATTCAATTAATTAAGGAGAATATTTTTTGGTAAATGATAATGAATGCATGTATATGTGATAATCAATTAGAATGACCAAATTATCCTTGGAATGACCAACCAAATTAATTTATCTCCTATTGGCTTGTTATATATACTTGTATTCATAATGAGATGCAATATATAAGCCCTATAAAGTAATCTTCTTTGTAAAACAGTTAAAATATGTGAAGCTGAATAGTTCACATAATTTGGGGGAGAGGAGTACTAATCTAGGACATTTGGCAAGAAAACCTAGTTTAGTAGAAATTAGATTTTATTTTGGATGAGTGCCAGAGAGCACCGTCCAGAATTAACACTACGTTTAATTATTACAAAAATGTAATTTCTACTGTAATTCTCCTTCTTCTACTAGGACAAACACCTCAAAATGTCAAACTTTACTATTAAAGATAATTCTAGACCTAATGTAGATCACATATACATATGTATAGACACAACTGAAAATCTACATAAGCCTTTAAAGTGATGTACTACTATGACAATATGTCAGGAAAATGATAAACAACCATATCTCTTGCATTTAAGGGAGGAAAAAAATCAATAATACTGTATGCACTCTATATTACTGACACTTTTTTCGAAGAGAGTCCAATAGTAGAATCTATACTACACTACATTTAGAAGAAAAGAAATATTATAGAGGTACAAAAATCCTATTAATGACCAACAAATCAGATGGATGAACACTGCAACTCAATTACCGTTTAGACATGTTTTAGTGTGTGGGTGTGTATAAAAATGCAATTAATGCACTGTACTTATCCAACTCAACCACTACAAGCAGAGCAGAAATAAAATAAATTTTTAAATGTATAAATGAAATGAAAGTTGTTTGTTTAGAAGACCAAACATGTAATTACCTCATCCAGGATGTAAAGTGGAGCTGGTTTGAATAAAAGCAATGCCAATATTAGCGAAAGTGCTAGTAGAGATCGTTGCCCTCCACTAAGTTCTGACAAAGACTGTTTCCAAACACCCCCAAATGCAACACGTACCTCAAGACCATCTAAGAAGCTGCCTCCCTCGGGAGGTTCTAGCTTTGCCATCGTGCCGGGTAATAGAGTAGAAAATATTGATCCAAAGTCACTGGAAAAAGAAATTATAAATTTTATTATAGTACTCCCTATGGTTAAATTCGAAGGATAAAGACGCTATAATTTTTCAAATATATTTTGGAAAGTGGTTAGCTCTAACATCAATAATTAAATAGCAAATTAAAAACCAGCATTAAACAACTTACTTGTTAACTTTGACCCAAGTAACTTTTAGTGTTTCCCTCTTCTTCTCATCAAGCTCTTCAATCACCATTGTGATTTTTGACTTATCGTTCTGTGAGAAATATGTTCAATGTAAGCAAAGATTACATCCATTGTTGAAAACACTTCGAAAAAACAACAACAAACCAACCTCAATAATGTTTTTCTTTGATATCAAGTCATTATACTCATCCTCTGCTTTCTCAAACATGGCCATAACTTTCTTGTTCACCCGTTTCTCAAGACTTCACAAGACAAATGAAATAACAAATAATTGTTCTTATGTGAGTGCATAAGTATTGAAGGAGCATGTAATATGTTATATGTATAGTTGTATCTAATTTTATTTCGGAAATAAAAAATAGAACGTCCAACTAGTTTGATTGAGAAAAAGAATAAAAGCAAGAGAATAATGTAAGTACTTCTTTTCGATATTTAAATGTATAAGAATTTAAAATTCAACATTCATTTTGTTAAAAGCAAGTCAAATGAATAAGTTAGGAAAAGTAATGCATTGGTAGAACTAAACCACCCCTTAAAATATAAGAGGTAAATTTTTTTTTCTATGCTGTATAGATAATGATGCACATAAGGACTTGTCTAATTGAAACTCAATAGTTGTACAAAAACACTTTCTCACCCTGATTGTTCAAGTTGAAGTTTTTCAAATCTGTTTATTGCCTTACTCGGATCACAGGATACAAAGTCATAGTCAGTCCCGCCTCTTCCAAAGAGGTGTTTCTCAGATGAAATCCAGGCATGCTTTTCAATTAATTTGTCAACCTTATGAGAGCAATCTTTCTGTTCCATCTCCATCCTTTTCACCTGAAACACATCAAAGAAATAGGTTTATAGTCTTGAGACAAAGAGCACACATAAATCAACTAAAAATTACCTCATTTTCCATCTTTTTCCTCTCAAGATTACTCTCACTAATTTTGTGTTGAAATTTTTGCTGCTCCTTGAGAATGCAGTTAATCTGTGCATCACATTCTCGCAGCTTCAAACGGGCCACATTGAGCTCAGATTGAGCCTGATCGCGATCTTTGCTTAAGGAAGCAACCTGAGAGAGAACGGAAAACTCATCCTTTTCACTTTTTAAGGCTGGGAAAAGACATTGAAGTCTGAAGTATTTTAAATCAAGACTGTATTTACCTTTTTCTTATTTGTATCTACTTCTGAAGTAAGATTGACAATCTGCTTCTTAAAATAAGTTAACTGATTCTCCAATGACACTTGTTCCTGTTCAACAGCTTCCATTTCCATAATAAGCTTCTCCCTTTCATTCTCATGCCCCTACAATCATGGTTTCAAGCCCCACGGAATTTCAAAGCTATTTTAAACCTTGTTTTGTTTTACATAAAAACAATGGTTGCCAACAAAATGTTGATAGAAATTGGTGTCTCATAATAATAAAAATAAAGAAAATGATAAAATAGTCTGACAATGGACATCAAAGATAGCACTATTGCTCTGCAGAGAAAGCTAAAAGGTAAGGTTTGAAGCATAGAAGAAGAGATTAAGCATACTGTTTAATTCTACATATTGTGACACTGAAATACTAGTGCTCATTGACCATGTAAGATATCACAAATTCAGAACAAAATGAGACGAATAATTGATGGGAAGTGATATTTGGACCCAACTCCATGTCACTCCAACTAGCTTTCATTAAGGGAAGAACTAAGAGAGTTACATAAGTGCCCATTGTATCATGTTCATGTTATATATTCCATGTTACATATGTATGCCTGTATATACATTTGTAGATATACACACACACACAAGACATAACTAATTCACATATACTCACCATTGGGTTTTTATAATTTCTACCCTTAATAAGAAAGGTGCAGCGCATGTGAAGAAATATGGAAGTGCAAATATCACTTGCGATAATTGACTGTAAATTCCAGTTCAGCAAGGCCCAAAAAATACAGAATGAACAGCTTTCAGTGGCTCTAAAATTACACCAACCATCCTTTAGTGTTCCTACAACCACTCCGACAATCTAGTTGATATAACGACTTGCACTACTTCCATTTTCCATGTCTCATCCCTTGTAAACATTTCACTAACTGCTTTGCGACTAATCATAGCAAATTCAGGTGCAGCAAATTGTTATATTTCATGACCATGTCAAGTTTATATGAGACCAATATCAACTAGTAGCAAAAAGACCAAGGAAACTTTAACGTTGTCAGATAAGCCACAAGAGGATCCAGTCCTTTTTTCTTTAAAGTTGGAGAGAGAGAGAGAGAGAGATAATGGACATAAAGAGTCAAAAATATGAATTACTCCCTCCATTCCTTTCTGTCAACTTGATGGGCACAAAGATTAAGGATTGTAATCAATGCTTTGACTAATGGATTAGAATAGAAATAAAATATCAATTCTACCCTTGTAAAATCTATAGGCACGATGAGAAATAAAAGAGGAAGGCTACCTCATTGGACTAGAATAGCTAGAAAGCTGAAAGAAAAAGCAATTTTCTATTTAACGTTTAGGAGTAATATGGGAAGCTAAGTAATTAATTCTCCTCTAGAATCTACAAACAACAAATAAATAGGAACAATAAAAACCTCTAAAAGGCGCTTAAAAAGGACCGGATGGAATACTTATTTTTCTAACATTCTGAATCACTATTCACTACTGTGGAGAATCTATGATAATAATCAGCAGGCTACCCGATGCTGCTAAAGATTTACTGACGATGCTATATTAAACATCAACTACAGATAACTTACCTTGAGGTCCTTCGAGGCTGATTGCATTTGACCCTTGACAGTCTTGATCTTCTTCTCTAAATCTTTGAGCCTGGCCTCCCTATTGTTGGCATGCTCGTGAATTGATTTTTCAAGCAATGACACTTGACTTACACAGTTTCCATACAAATGTTGCTTTTCATTTAAAGAAGATTTTGCTTCTCCAAGCTCCTGTTCTATCCTCTTCACTAGTTCACTGAGCTATATCACGTACGAAAAAATAAGAGTTTCAAATGATATAAAAGGAAGAAATTTGCATCACAACAATTACAATTAAAAAATAATAATAAGGCTGCACAACCTTATGATGCTCATTTTGCTCTGCCCTGCTCTGAAATAATGAAAGATCGTACGACTTGAGTTCCAGTTGTGCCTTGAGTTCTTTAAACTTTTTCTGAAGAGGAAGGAGCTCATTAATCTGAACATCAAACAAGAAGTAAAAAAACAAAAATCCATGAGAAAAAGAAAGACATGTAGTAGTGTAGTTAGATTTGCTATAAAAATAAATTGAAGAGAAAAAAAAGATTTAAGCTTGTCAGAGCTCCAGATGAACATTAAAATGAAAATAATAAAATGCAGCATGAAGTGGAAATTCATCGCTGTATCAAATAATAGATGCCCATATACTCGAGAAAACACCGGCCTTAACTAGCCTCATAAACAATAAACTTTTAAGTTGCTTCTAGGACCTGACAGAGTTATGGTGCTTGTAACAATCATCATAGAAGGTAATACAACAGAAATATATATATATATATATATATATATATATATATAAATCTATTTTAAAATCACCTAAAAAGAAGGAAAATATAACAGCCCTTCAGATTTAAATATAACATGATTGATAAATAAAGATAATAAAAACAAATGTAAGGAGACAGCCATTTAGAGGTTATTACCTTTTACAGTGATAATAGTAACGAGTCTACAAATTATTCATCTGTGACTGCCAATATCCTCGTTGAGGAAAACAGAAACAAATAGAAGACTAGGCATACACAAATATGACTGCATCTTATGACCACATGCCTTGAACTTTACTTGTATAAAAAATAAAGATGGCTGCTCCTATAGACTAGCTTCACATAATCAAGGAATACAAATGCTCACATACAACTTAAAGAAATAAAAATAGCAAAAGATCCATAGTAGACTAGTAAGATTTGTTAAATAAGGACATCAAGAGGCCTTTATTTTGTTTTTTATTGAGAAAAAAGAGAGAAAACAATGTTAAGATGACTGATGACCTTGGCCTCAATTTCTGATAGGCATTTCTGATGAATATAGAGTTCCGATTCAGCCTCTGCCAAAGCATGTAATTGCCTTAACAAATCACCACCACCCCTGCATTAATAAATTAGTGATTTAGGAAGTTAGAATGCTACTAGACAAAAACATTTAAAGAATCGTTAAATGCAACAGTAGCAAAAAAATATAACTTGGTCATTGGACAAAACTGAAAATGCATGAAAGATATTTATTTCTTACTTTCTTGGGAAAGAAAAAGCAGCTAAAACAACAACAAAAAATTATGCTTACTTGCGACTGCCACCAGTCAGAAGTCCACTTGGCTGAAATATATCACCTTCAAGTGTGACACTTGGGGTACCAATTTCCCTATTAAAAGCAACCTATAATGCATAGTTATTAATCGATTAATAAATATTACAAACTTAAAACTGGGGAAAAGAAAAAAGATTGAGCTTGCTCTCAAGAAGGGAATGCTATAGAAAAATTAAATGTCAAACATAACTACATAAGTTCTGTATAGTTTCTCTCACCAAACAGTGGTTTAAACATTACAATATTTAAACTACCAAAACCTTACCCAGATTTGAGCTACTTTCATTTCTACTACTCTAATAAAGTAATGGAACTTGAGCTGCTAATTTATAAAAGTAACGTGCACATGGAACCATTACAACAAGTGTAAATATGAATCATTATTCCCTTACCAACCCACCATAGAGTTTGCTATCTAAATCACAAATTGATTCACCATAGGATTCATAAAATTATAGGTGTTGGCTAATCTTCTTTTGTGACAGGTCATTTCTAAAAAACATTAAATTCAAGCACCCAAGATAAGTATAGCCTGGATCATGCCATACTGAAACTTTGTGTCGATTTCAACTGAAGTGCAGCTTTATTTGTTCTTATTGTCTTGCAACTTATAACAACACATATTTTTCTTCCACACATATGAAAGGAGAATATATGGCATATTAAAAAAATAACACTTCATAGGTAAATGTAATAGGATTCAACATTATCACAAATGAAGCAAGTAGGATTCTGGGATTGGCGTGTCCTGATGGGCTGTTCCTTGGCCTACATTTTGTGATGATTGTTTTCCTTTTGAACTTTAAACCAACACCCAATAAAAGTAGTGGTCTCAAAAATGATGACTACGGTTGAACATCAAACAAGGATTACAAGAGTAACAGCTCATACAAATCTTGGTGAAATATTTAATTTCCAAGAATGTGGGCTATTTTCTAAATCAATATACATTGAGTTTGTTTTATATGAATTCTTAATTTTAGTTAATTCATGAATTATATCTAGCATAAATTTGATTTACATGCAATTCTAGCACACGGAAAAAATTTGTTAAAAAGAAATCCCCCAGTTCAACAATCTGAAAGATATATTTATCCTTTTAGTGTATAGCGGGTTTTACCACACTATAAACATAAGGACTATATTGTACTTCCAAATGTTGAATAAAATCATGTACTCTCTCCATCTCATTCAGAGATCCACTTGACATCTAAAATAAGAGTACACTGAGAAAAATCAAGGCATCAAATTGTATATTTTTAAATAAGTTGTTAACGTAGCCATTATTTATGTTTAAACCAACTTTTTCTTGAATATTTAGACTTGAGTATTGCTATGGTGACAAAAGAATATTACAAAAAATGGCTTAGAAAATGATGTGGCAAAGTGTAATTAGTTGATAAACCACTATACATGGGTGAGCCTAGTGATAATAACCAACCCTATCATTTTGTATCCATCTTTTGTAATCATTCTTTTGTCATGAAAGTATTATTGTTTAGACTTTCATACGGTAACTCTGGTTATAGGATAAAGTAGTGGTCTACATTCTACAACACTAAGGGTTGAAACCAAAGAAAACAAAAGTATAAGTAAACAGCAGAAATTAACATGTCAATCAGATAACATGCCCACTAAAGAGCACAATTTGTAAACTACAAAGCTTTCAACCAAAATGTGTTGCTTTTGTATTTTGACTTGTAAAAGTATTATAATTCAAAATAAAGAGCATAGTTGGTGGCTTTTACTCCACTTATGGACTGAACTAACTCAACCATATAGTCAGAACTTAAAAAAGGTTACAATACAACATCCATGCAAGACAAGAAATGGCCACAAACATCTAACTTAGTACACATAAAAATTTGGGATTTGTAACACATAAAAATATGTACAACTTAAGTTTAAAAAAAAAGTATCATAGCTAAACACTATGCCCAAACAAACTTACCTCACGTGCAGCCTCAGTGGTTTTGCAAACAAAAGTCGAACCAAAAACATATTCCATTGCACTCTGAAACATACATAACTACGGTTAATTCTGACAATAATTGGGTTACAATATAAATGAATGTTCCATGAAACTTCCAAGTAATCAATAATCATTGCTTTTTATCTTCAATTTTGTCTAACAAATGGCCAAAAACTCAAAGATTTCAATCCACTACAGGGAATAATAGAAACAAAATCTAATAGTAGCCAACAAGGAAGCACACCTTAAGTTCTTCAGTATATCCGACCAACGAAAGCGCAACTTCAGCATTTCCCTTACCAACCTAAAAATGTAAAACAATGATCCTGTGCTAAATACACCAAAAGATGCTTTAGGAAATCCTGAAACCATTCCAGAGACTAACCAATCTAACAGCAGCATTTTGAACTCTTGAGGAAACCAAATGGCCTTGAATTTTGTTCAGAGGAATTATTGTAACTCGTCTTCTTAGTTCACCATTTTGAAGAATTTGTTTTCCTGTGTTTTCTGTGTCTACCACAATATTAAATAACTTTCCACCAGCAGCAACCTGAAAAATACTAAAAACCTTAGTGTACCACATATAGTATAAGACCTTAAAATTATTAAAAAAAACATAATATAGATGAAAGATACAAGGATATTAAGCATTTCCAACCTCTAGGGCAGTCATGGTGGAGCTATCCTTCACTTTAATGAGTTTTGCAACCACGCCTTTCACCTTTGAGCGATCAAAATTCCTTACAGGGTCACGATATTGAAAGTCAACATTTCCTAGTCGTGAAGAAAGCATCCGAATTTCATCTTTCAACTTTTGGACCATCTCAGACTCAGCCATACGATCCTAAAATATAACAATTTAGAAGAAGAACAAATCAGATTAGAAGCATTTACTAGTTTGGGTTAAAGTTGATCGATACCAATAGAAGAGTGTACCTTCTGTAAAGCTTCCATCTGCCCTTCTTCAAATGAGAGAGATTCCAAAACCCTTTTAACATTTTCGACATCCTTTGTCCTGAGACTAAGTTCTTTCTCTACAGCAACAGCTTCTTCTTGCTTTGATAATAACTGCTTTGTTTTTTCCTTTAGGTCTTTTTCACTATGGCATATCTTTGTTTTCAACTGTTTCAATTCTGTTTCTGCCTTTCCGACTGCCACTTTAGCATCAGCTAGTCGATCTTCAAGGCATTTCTCTTCATTTCCACCGCTCTTACCAGCTACTACACCCTACCACATTCAGTGCAATGTGTTTGTCAGATCATGATTTGGTTAGCATATGAATGCCAACAGTAAAGTAAAAGAAGAAAAAAATACCTGGTACTCTTTTTCATGATATTCCAAACTCTTTGAAAGCTCCTCAACTCTTCTTTTTAGGTCAGCGGCTCCATCTTCAGCATTCTTTACTGCAGAAGCTCTCTCTTTGGCAGACTGCTTTAGTTCATCAATACTTCTCTCAATCTAACACCGAAGTTAATGCAAAATGAACCAGGAAACAGAATTTCACTAAACAAAGTAAGGCAAAAGATCATAATATGATATTTAAGAAATATAAACTCAAATATAGGCCTTGTCAACTCCTACCTTTGCAGCATTCTCTTTTTCAGTCATAAGACTTTCCTCTTGGTTTTTAACAACAGATGTTTCTCTAACAAGATCACAAGAAAGAGCATCAACTTTATCAGACAAGCATTTTACCTCCCCACCCATGCTTGCTTCTTTTTCAGCAGAAAGTTCTGATACTTTAGTCTCCATCTCCTGTATTTCAATTTGCATTCTTTCTGTATTAGCATCAATCTCAGAAATCTTAGCCTTTATTTCATCCACGCCTTGTATTGCATTGTCTCTAATCTTCTCCGCTTGAACATATTCATAAGCAATGCAAAACCTTTTAAGACGATCTAATTCTGCATTTCCATTGGCCCATTGCATATATTGCATGCGCTCTTTCCTCAACTTCTCCAATGCCGGAAGTATTTCCTGGTCAAGAAGCTTATCTATTTCATCTACCTTACTTTGTTTCTTCTCAAGGGTTTTCAAAGCAGCCTCTTTCTTTGTTTCATACATTCTTGTCCCAGCAGCCTCTTCAAGCATAGACAATATTTCAGGGGGTTTCATATTTAGGACCTTGGTGATACGCCCTTGCATTATAAGAAAATGGGGATTATTAACGTTTAGCTGCACCGAGTGGAAAAGATTCTGCACTCGGCTTGGCTGAGCAAGGTGTCCATTGATCAAGTACTTGTTCCTTCCACCAACCACAATCTGTAAAATGATGGAATTCTCTTTTCTTAAAGCAAAATAAAGATTCATATTCAAACATATTAACAACTTCAAATTTTCCCATTATATGTTTGACAACAAGAAGTAAGCTATATAATAATTCTCCCTAAATCTGCACAAAAAATCTTGTAATATTGGCCTCTTCCTAATTTTAAAATAGCAACATCAAATATGCCATTTCTACTACAACAACCCCGTCACCCCAAAAAAATAAAGACTAGCAATGCTGCTTTAAGAAAAGTAATCCCTCCATTCCAAAATTAGAAATACATTTTTACATTTTGAAGTCAATTTATGAAATCCCTTCAATATTGATACAAATATATTTAATCGTAGCGCAAACAACTATAACTAATGTAAACTAACTAAAAATACTAATAAATACCGTATTTATTGTTTTCATAACATAAATGAATTCAGATCAATTTTGACTTTTAGGATTTTGTTCTTAAAAAGTCAAAATATATCTGTAATTTTGGAACGGAATAAGTATAACTACACTATAAGAAGTCACTTTAATACTATATGACCTTCCTATATAACCTTCTACCGTTCTACGTACTGAGTCACAATACCCTACTACCTGTAAGTGTACTTTCTCCCCTGGAATTTTATAAATGGCAAACGGTTCAAAAATTCACAAGTGATTTTCTCCGAATTATACCCCATCAATAAAAAAACTAAAGTATATACCTGACGGGTGACTGTAATTTCGGGAGAATCTTCATACCCAAGAGGGCTTCTACTCCTATCAGAATTATCAAACACAACGGAGACAGTTGCTTTGGTAATTCCAGCTTGGCCCTGCTTGTAAACCAGCTCCTGAAGATTTGAGGCCCGAACCTGCTGCAAATTCGTGATACCCAAAACGAAGCAAATGGAATCGAGAATGTTGGATTTGCCCGACCCATTCAAACCCGTGATGGCATTGAAGAAAGGATCGAAACCTGGAACCACAGTTCTTGTCGCATAAGACTTGAATCCCTCTAAGCATATTTCTTTGATATACATTGCGGATTATAACTTTAAAATATTCCCAAACCTAAATAATCTAAAACCCACTCAAGCTTGAGAAATTGGAGAAATTGAAGACTGCGTGGTGTTTGGTTCCGGAGATCAAAACCATACAATAAAATTGGGTGGACTTTGAAGATTGAATTGAAACTCGTTTGAGGTGAAAAAGGGCTCGAAACTTGATATTCTGAAATTTTCGAAATTGCAGAGCGGGAAATTATTGTTTTGGTTCTCTCAAGTCGCGAGGCGCTTTAGAGCGGCGAGCCTGTTCGGGAATCAGTCATTTGTTATTATTCGCATGTTCCAGAATCATTTATTTTTTTATTTATAAATTGAGTTTTAAGTCAAAATAAAAAAATTAAGTGTTTGTAATTTATTTTAAAATGATTTACAAGTCATTTTAAAATAAATTAATTTGACAAAATATAATGTCTATTTTATCATTCTTTATATTAATGTTTTTTTAATAATTTTTATATTTATTTTAATTTATAAATTATTATAAGCCGAACACCTTCATAATTTATTTTAACTTAATTTTTGACTTTAAGTAAAATTGATATGAACGCTTTTACTTATAAATTAATTTATATTTAACTTATAAATTATTTAAAATAAGTCATTCCCGAATAAGCTCTTCTCGTAATTTTATTAAAAAAACCCTGGAATACTAGAATTAATTCTTTTTGAGTTGATGTGAACTAGGATGCTTTCTCCTAAACCTCGTCTATTTGAAAAGGTAAATTTTGTCTTAAATTAGTTACCAAGTATTATTTCCCAATATCTATCTATATTCTATATATCTAATAAAATACAAATGATTTTGAATTTCCCGCTCACTCAATAAATCATCTGGGCCGTCCAAAGTTTGGGATAAATCTCACCGTTCATACATCTATCTATCTATCTATCTATCTAATAAAATACAAATGATTTTGAATTTCCCGCTCACTCAATAAATCATCTGGGCCGTCCAAAGTTTGGGATAAATCTCACCGTTCATACATCTATCTAATAAAATACAAATGATTTTGAATTTCCCGCTCACTCAATAAATCATCTGGGCCGTCCAAAATTTGGGATAAATCCCACCGTTCATACATCTATCTAATAAAATACATCTATCTATCTAATAATCTAATAATAATTTAATAAAATACAAATGACTTTAAATTTCACGCTCACTCAATAAATTATTTTGATCGTTCAAAGTTTGAGATAAATCATATTGTTCATACAGTGCCGGAGGCACGGGACCCAGCTAGTCTATCTAATAAAATACAAATGATTTTGAATTTCCCGCTCACTCAATAAATCATCTGGGCCGTCAAAAGTTTGAGATAAATCCTACCGTTCATACATCTATCTAATAAAATACATCTATCTATCTAATAATCTAATAATAATTTAATAAAATACAAATGACTTTAAATTTTCCGCTCACTCAATAAATTATTTTGGTCGTTCAAAGTTTGAGATAAATCATATTGTCCATACAGTGCCAGAGGCACGGGACCCAGCTAGTAATTTAATAAAATATAAATGACTTTAAATTTTCCGCTCACTCAATAAATTATTTTGGTCGTTCAAAGTTTGAGATAAATCATATTGTCCATACAGTGCCGGAGGCACGGGACCCAGCTAGTATGCACATATTGTGGGATGTAATATGTGATTATATTTAGGGTTCGTTTGACAAAAACATAATTTATGCACTAATTCACGACCAGTCCAACGTGAACATTGAGATATAACATACAAAAATGGGAGCAGGTTTGGGCCATTTATGAGTGTAAATACAAGTGTAGATCATGTAAGTTGAGGGTTTATTTTTAAAGAAAGATCAAAAGGTCTATTTCTCAATACTCAAAATTGTCCTCTACGTTAATAATGTCAGCTTGATCCATAAATTTATGCAGAAACTTAATGTGCAGAAATGAGTAAAAATAAATTGGCTGCTGCAACTTCTAAATACACGTGTTTATAAATTGAAATGACTAAAGCTCCAATAACCAAATGGACATCTCCAACAAGGTGGACTATACCATGGACTATATCTACTCCATATAATATTAATTCATGGAATGGTTTTTGTAAGGCCTCGAATTTTATGAAATAAAAGTATTCAATTTTTCTTATAATTACAATTCAGTAAATGGTTAAATTGATAAAAGGTTAAAGTTAAGGGTGATATATGAATTTTTTTCAAAATAAGCAAGTGGTTATAAAATACTCATTGTTGTCGGGGAATATTCGTTTGGTCGTGGAATATTCTTTCTGTCGGAGAATATTCGTACGACGGCGCAGCCTTTTGTGGGCCCCGTAACAGAATAATTGTCGGATGAAGAAAACGACAAATTAAAGTTTTTATAAATAACAGCGTAATCGTTACTGTTAACATTGTTGGAATACCCGGTGGGTAAAGTAAAGTAATACGCGTTGTTGCACAGTAGCACACGGTATTGCACAGTATTTTTGAATTATTGATTCTTACGTAAGAAGGCACAACTCAATAATTGTTACAGTAATTACTGTTCAGTATTTTATTGATTCAATAATTGCTGTGTTGATATTTTATTTTATTTCAATAATTATCACTATACAGTATATTCCATTATCGAAGCAATAATTCATATTATCTGAATAATATTATTAGAAAATATTATTGGCAATGTCTAGAAAGTTCTGTCTAAGGAGAGGTTTGGTCACCTAATTGCGCGTCAGTAAGAAAAAATTCTGATTGGAAAGCCCCCTCTTTCCTGGGAACGGCCTGGTTGTCAGTACTATGATTCTGTAATATTATTTGTGAATAATTAATTATTGATTTATATGATAAGAAAAATATTGATTTTATGTGGATATAGATGGAGAAAATTTTTAAAGTAACAATTGTTAAAAATTGATATTTTATCTTTTTTGATAAAATAATTTATTATTATATTTTAATAATATAATAATGGTGATATTTTTACAATGAATGTGGGATATATGAGTATATGAGGAGAAAGAGTATTTTTGTTGCATTAAATGATTAACACATGTTTTGTGTGTCGGTGGACTCCATTTCTTGACTGAAATTTGATTATAGCATGTAAAATTGTCCGTTTGTGAATTTCGGTCAATTTCTGTTTGGAATTTGGAAAAACTTTCTTCTGTAAAGTTGTAAAGAATTGAATTTCCTATAAAAAATAGCAAGATTCGAATTTTCGGACAAAATGGCTATTTATTGTGAATTATTGAAGTTCTGAAGTTCCGAAATAATTGATTTTTGGAAGTTTAAAATATTTTTAATTACAAAAACGTTTTTTCATTTTTGAAACTCATTAAACATGTGATTAGGAGGCTGAATTCGGATTGTCTAAGGTGTGTGTGAAGATTATATATATATATATATATATATATATATATATATTTTTCTGTTTTGGTATTCTAAGCAATTTCATATAAATAGGTGCTTAGGTTAGAATTGAAAATTACACCAGAAACTGAAGTTTTATCTCTATATAATATCGAGCGTATTCTTGTGAGGATTTTGAGTATACTTTGAGTATTGCTATACGGTGCAAGTTCAAGTCATAACCTATATCCGGTGTTTCAACTAGAATTACTGTCTTTCGAGGTAAGGGATAGTAAGGGATGTTAATTTCTTCTCAAATGATATTATTTCTTCAATATCATTATGCCAAAATATTGGTTGGAACTTTTTATCAAATTTAGAACTTTTTCATGTCGGGGTTACTATTCATGAGTTACTATTCACGAGTACTATTCACGAAGCGTGATGATATTTTTTGTGAAATTTCTATCTTCTGGTGTCGGAGTTACTATTCACGAATACGGCACTATTCATCGAAAAAATGAAATTTCTTTTTTTTGTCTAAAATATATATTGTGGATACTAGCTTTGATTGTATCCATGTTTTGATCATTCTTGAATTTTACACCACTATGATTATTTTTGATTTATTTTTGGACATGGATAAAACAAAGTACGAATCCTTAATACTTGTCATTTTGTTTCACTGGATTCGTTTCTTTAGAAATATTTTTCATCATCCTCAGTCCTAAATGATAATATAACTGAATATCTTTGGCCTGTAGTGTAAAGATGAATGATTACTGATAAATATCTTTGGCCTGTTGTGCAAAGATGACTTGTTGATGTATATCTTTGGCCTGTTGTGCAAAGATGACTTGTTGATGTATATCTTTGGCCTGTAGTGCAAAGATGACTTGTTGATGAATATCTTTGGCCTGTAGTGCAAAGATGACTTGTTGATGTATATCTTTGGTCGTAGTGCTAAGATGAATTTATTAGTATAATTATGAACATGAACTGTGAATTGGTATAACCATGATCTTTGATATTTCAGGTGATAAAAATTATCTTTGTCCTGGATGAGAAAGGAATTGAGAACAACAATTACAATTATGAGTTATACATGTGATTGTGGACATGAATTGTTGATTGATGTTACAGGGATAAAACATTGTTGGTGGACTTTTAACATGGAGAAGATAATAAACTTTATAGTCTATTTGACTCTTCTAATGGATTGTTCGTTCCGCTGCAACTATGGTTAAATTTTTTTATCATATACCATGTGTTCTAAATCTCTGATTTATTACTGTTGAAGGCTATTGATAATTTATTTATCTTTAGTCATGACATTCTTTATTGAGCTAGTTGTGCTCACCCTTTTGCTTCACAATTCCTTTCAGGTAATATGAGTGTAGCTAGATCGAGCGGGGGATAACAGGGGAATAGAACAGTGGTCATCATTTAGTAGTTATATTTGGCAAATCAACTAGGGTGAAGCGAACCGAATGTTGGAAGGGTGTTTTGACACTGTCATACAAGATGTCTAATGACATACCACCTTGTGTCATCATAAGACATGGATGTGCTCATCCACTTGCTGAGTTTATCTATCAGCACTATCTATATGATCTTGGAGTCTATTTGAAATATAACTCTCAATTAGAGACAGTGGAGATAATGATATGTCAGGAGAAGACTTTCCATTGGGAAGAATATGATAGTAATCTTCTTGTTTTTCTTTGGGGTCTATTGGATCAACCAAGGATAATTATGTGGCCATATGATATCTATAATAACCAAGACGCATGGCCTCCCATGTACGAAGGTTTCCTTAAGCACTTTCCAAAGATTCTAATTTCTAAAACAGTTTTCGACTATACCTTTATGTAAGGTGTCATTATGAGGTGTTGTCCACGGTTGGGACATGAGTCACAGTTGATATATATTTGTATACAAACTCACAGCATATGTGTTGTTGTATTTTGCACGACAATTGTTGTAATAAAGTTGTAGTTGTTTTCTGTACCATGTATTTGGCGACTCAGAATGGGTTGGATGAAATGGACCTATTTTGGTGTCGTTACAGTTTTTCAATCCTTCCAGCAGCAAATGAAGACTATCCCATGTACTATAATATTAAAATATTATATTATATTTAATGAATTATAGTCCACCAATCATTTTTCCACACTCCCATTAAAATATATTAAAAATTATAGTTCACCAAAATATATTCTTTGAAATAATCTTTTGGATCCACCGAACTATATTTAGTCTAGCTGCTTGGGAGAGAGCATGAGTCCTATTTAAGATTGATGGAGCTCCGGCCTGCTGGAGATGGCCTTACACGACGATGCCGTTTGTCTTTCTTTTCATTCTGATTCTGGCTTTGCTGCTCCTTGCTACATGCTTGCAACAGCCAACAAGATTGACCTTGAATCTCTCATATTATTGTCCTTCAACCGATTGCTCTTATTGAAGATTCGTGTATAAGATCCAAAATTCAGTCTTTATCATTTACTTTTCTGCATTGTGTGTATTTGAAATGCAGCTTTGTACATAAGAAATGAGAAAGAAAACAAAATAAAAGAAAAAGGACTAAGGAGATGTTTTGTCTCGGGGGAGTTTCAAACATACATGCATGCGTCAAAGATCAAAAAGGATTAAAGTGTTGAGTGTGTATATATGTATAATTGTATATATTACTTAACAACTCTTAAGGGCATTAATTACTATAACAGAATTACCTGTAAAATAAGAGAAGAAAAGCAAAATTAAAATCAAGTACAAACCAGAGCCTACTATGTCAGCGAAAGAAAGTGTTTCAGAATTGTTAACAAAAAGCATACAGCTAAAATTGACAGTATGTAGTTGCTGTAAACCATATTACTACTTTGAGAATATCAAAAATTAAAATGTCGCATTCAAATGCACTAATTACAATCTAAAAGCAATCAACGAACACATCTAGATGGATTAGAGTTCATCAACTAGTATTATATACTGTTTACAATGGAAGCAAAATCATTCTGCTTCTTGCAAACAAATATCTCAAATCCAACAATTTCATTCCTATATCAACAAACAAATAAATACCCATAATAGTCTTTCATAAAATCTATTCTGCCTCTGGCAAAAGTTACAACTTTTCAAGCCCAACAAACGCTCAAAAAATATGAAAAACACAAAAAAAAAAATGGTTTTCAGCTTCCTCAACCATATACATAATTTCTTTTCCCATGGGTTTCAGCTTCCTCAACCAATTTCCTTTTCCCCACCACTTGGTTTTCCCAAAAAAATTGTTTTGGAAACTCAAGTCAAATATATTATCATTTCATCCCAATAACGTTCACCATGATTTTGGAGATTATTAGAATTGAAATCTCCCAACTGCCCGTAGTCCATCATTGCGTCCTTGAAACCGCCCAATCAACTGCCTGCGGCATTAGAAAATAACTGCTGCAGGTAGGAACCGTCACATTGTCACTAGATCAAGTTTATCATGCTCTAAAATCTTGAGCTGCCCAAAAATGAGGACGCCAGCTGCACTTGTGAAATACTGCAAAGCAGTCAATGCTCCAGGGTAAGGAAATTTCATGACAGCCTATTTGTTGATAATGGAGAGCAATGATGCTGAAAGGCAATATCCGGCAGCAATACCATAGACTGAAACTTAATTAATGAAGTAAGCCACTTGTTGGGTCGTGATATTTCTCCTATTGGGCCGAATGGATTGGGCCTACTTATTCAGTTAGTCCATTGGGTCTTCACTTTTCGGTGTTGACATTATTGGGCCTAGTCACTTTATTATCTTTGTTAAGTCCTTATAGTATCGGACCAAATCAGTGGGTCGACCCATCATATATTTAAATATCTTCACTTGGGTTCTGAGTCGATGATGATGACAAAGATATGGCTGACTGATATCTTATATGGCATTAATAAGGATTGGACAGTTGGTCAGCGGTGGACAGAGGAGATGTGATTAACAGGTGTCAGGAGGGTCAGTGGCACGATAAATCAGGTCATGTAGTATATCATAGCAAGGAAGTCTTCAAGAAAAAAGGTACGTTCACATTCATATTCACATACTCACAACTGAGAATTATTATCTCTCTCAATACACTAGACATTACATCCTCCATTGTTAACATTGTGAACACGTATACTGACTCTCACGCCTAAGCGATCCCCCGACGGTCCAGCCGTCAAGCTTTTGGTGTCTTATCGTGTTTACTGTGCAAGATCAAGGCGTCTTACGTGATTGGGACGTGACAGCGGATCTTGGCGTTAACACCACTGTACCATGTTGCTTGGGTTTCAATGGAAAGGGAAGGGAAGCTGAACTTTTCTGGGCATCACCATCGGGATTTTCCACATCATTAGATATCTAAATCTGAGAAAGAAAAAAGAACTGCTAATATTAACTTTTTATATACTATATATTATTATATTTATATAAAAAAAGTATAGTAGATCTGATCATGGGCTTCTTTTCTGCATGAGAAGACAAAACAGAAAACTGACCTACAGTCTTTCATTTCAACTAATAAATTATTCACAACTGATTAATTTTTATAAAATTCAAAAGAGAGAATAGAAGACTTAATCATGGTCAAATATTATAATAGTTTGACAACTCGGATAGAATGAAATCCACTCTAGTATTGGGAGGGAATTATGGAAACTGGGTGAGTAGGCAGGGCAACTGCAACCTACATGAGTTGTGTTACCCCAACCTTGTTGTTCCCTGACCCTGAGGTAGAGTTGTTCCTGTCCCCAACCCTGACAAATCATAAGCAGTCTATTCCTAAAACTTAAGTTGTCCTAGTAATCATGGACAATATCAATTTGGCAATAGAGCTAGAATAAACTCTTTTCCATCCTAAACTTTGAAAATAAAAAATATATAATTTATGCTTTTAGGATAATGCTTACTGATATCGTGTTTGAATTGCTTTAAAAGCATCATTTTTAATATTGTTTGCGCTTTTATGATTATGCCACTGCTATCACACACTGTTATCCCACGCTGTCTGTTCAAAACTTTGTTTAACTCTATACTTGAACTTGGTTTAATACTCCCTCCATTTAAAAAAAAGTCTCATTGCAAAATTTTCAGGTATTAAAGATATGTTTTGTTTCATGTTTACTCATAACGATAATAAGATGTTAGTTTAGCAGCGATGACATGATAATGAAATTATAATAATAAGCTATCTTTGTTTTTTTGTGCAAATGGGGCTCTTTTTATGAAACTATTTATGTTACTATGATTACAATACTGTAATCTCACACTGTCTTTCAAGACATTATTTCACTCTGTACTTCTAACTCCTGGTCGCAATATCTAGCTCAGCTCTCTTCTCCATAAAATTATCCGTCATTCTTTTACAAATTTACTATAAACTTTCATCTCAATTATGTTGTTTTCCAAAGAAACATTACCATCGTAATTTGTATGGATCCTCTACCTAAAGGTAAGTTACACAATCAATAAGGTGTACAATGGGATGATATATCTTCCTTTTTTATATTTTTATACGTTTTTCTTTCTTTCCCTTTAATGTTTGCTTATAAAATTAGTTATAAAGCAACAAACTGCAATCTGAATGTAGAATTAATTCACTAATCTATGCAAAACATATATAAGCAAAGACGGACTACAACACAACCAAACGATCCTAAAATCCACAAATATGCAACCAACAATAACAGATAAATCTGAATCATAATAAATTGACAAAATAAACAGTAAGATATTTGTACCAATAAAGAAACCTACAATCTAAGCTTTGAACTTTAATCCCATTAATAGATTTTCTTCAGCTATCGAAGAAAATTACTACAAATTGAAAAGATTAAAGTTTATTGGAGCAAACATTGCACATACGTATATATAAGGAGAGAGAATTGACTTTCGCCAGTGAAATTTAGGAGTGGCTCCGTAAAACTTTAAATCTGAGGTCGATCTCGTCATCTTCGGATAGGTCTAAGTTTATTGGTCGAGCTATTGGAGCAATAGTGATAGTAATTTTGGGGGGTTAAATGTAAGACCCCGAAAATTTTTAAATAAAAAGGAATTTCCTTTATTTATTATTTTGAAATAGTAAGGGTTGATTTGATTAATATGGATAGTTATGGGTAAAATGCGCAAATATTTCGAATAAGTAAGTGGATATAAAATATTCATTGTTGTCGGGAAATATTCGTTTGGTCGTGGAATATTCGTACTGTCGGGGAATATTCGTACGACGGCGCAGCCATGTGTGGGCCCCATAACAGAAAGCGATTGGATGAAGAAAACGATAAAAATAAGTTGTTTATAAATAACGGCGTAGTTGTTACCGTTAATACTGTTGGAATACTCGGTGGTTAAAACACAGTAATACGCGTTGTTGCACAGTAGCACACGGTATTGCACCAATTATTGATTCTTACGTAAGAAGGCACTACTCAATAATTGTTACAGTAATTACTGTTCAGTATTTTATGTTATTGATTCAATAATTGCTGCATTGATATTTTATATTACTGTTGTTTCAATAATTGTCATTACACAGTATTTTCCATTATCGAAGCAATAATTTATATTATCTGAATAATATTATTTGATAACATTATTGGCAATGTCTAGAAAGTTCTGTCTAAGGAGAGGTTTGGTCACCTAATTGCGCGCCAGTAAGAAGAAATTCTTATTGGAAAGCCCCCTCTTTCCTGGGAACGGCCTGGTTGCCAGTACTGTGATTCTGTAATATTATTTGTGAATAATTAATTATTGATTTATATGATAAGGAAAATATTGAATTTATGTGGATAGAGATGGAGAAAATTTTTAATGTGACAATTGTTGAAAATTAATATTTTATCTTTTTCTGATAAAATAATTCATTTAAATATATTATTTTAATAATATATTAACGGTGATATTTTTACGATGAATGTGGGATATATGAGTATATGAGGAGAAAGAGTATTTTTGTTGCGATGAATATTAAAAACAGATTTTGTGTCGGTAGACCTGTTTCTTGACTGAAAATTTGATTATAGCCTGTAAAATCGCCCGTTTGTGGTTTTCGGTCAATTTTTGTTTGGAATTTGGAAAAACTTCCTTCTGCAAAGTTGTAGAGAATTGAAATTCCTAAAAAAACTCGCGAGATTCGAATTTTTTGACAAAAGAGCTATTTATTATGAATTATTGAAGTTTAGAAGCTCCGAAATAATTGATTTTTGGAAGTTTTAATTGTTATAATTAACAAAAACGTTTTTGTGTTGGTTAGCCTCATTAAAAACATGTTATGTTGCTGAAATCAGATCTGAAAGAGTGGGCGTAGAATTTTTAAAAAATATATAATATTTTATTAAATTTTCTGCTTTGGTGTTCTAAGCAATTTCCTATAAATAGGTGCTTAGGTTAGAATTTAAAATCACACCAGAGACTGAAGTTTTCTCTCTCTATATTATCGAGCGTATTCTTGTGAGTATTTTGAGTATACTTTGAGTATTGCTATACGGTGCAAGTTCAAGTCATAGTCTATATCCGGTGTTTTAACTAGAAGTGCTGTCTTTCGAGGTAAAGAATGTTATTTTCTTCTCAAATGATATTATTTCTTCAATATCATGATGCTGAAATATTGGTTGGAACTTTTTATCAAATTTGGAACTTTTTCATGCCGAGGTTACTATTCATGAGTTACTATTCACGAGTTACTATTCATGAGTTACTATTCACGAGTTACTATTCACAAGTACTATTCATGAAACTTGATGATGTTTTTTGTGAAATTTCTATCTTTTGGTGTCGGAGTTACTATTCATGTATACGGCACTATTCACGAATACGACACTATTCACCGAAAAAATGAAATTTCTTCTTTTTGTCCAAAATATCTATTCTGGATACTAGCTTTGATTGTATCTATGTTTTGATCATTCTTGAATTTTACTTCAGTATGATTATTTATGAAGTATTTTTGAACTCGGATTGTTTAGAGTACGAATCCTTAATACTTGTTATTTTGTTTCACTGGATTCGTTTACTTTAAAATATTTTTCATCATCCTCTGTCCTAAATGGTGGTGTTACTGAATATCTTTGGCCTGTAGTGCAAAGATGGTTGATTTTATTATGAATATCTTTGGCCCGTAGTGCAAAGATGTACAGGTGTTGAGATGAACATGAACAATTGATGAATATCTTTGGCCCGTAGTGCAAAGATGAACAGGTGTTTAGATGAACATGACCAACTGATGAATATCTTTGGCCTGTAGTGCAAAGATGAATATTTGATTTGATTTGAGATATATATTGATTGATGTTACAGGGATAAAATATTGATGATGGACTTTTAAATTCATAGATGTTAGTAGATTTTATTCTCTACTTAACTCTTCTAATGAATTGTTGTTTCCGCTGCAGTTGTTGATCTAAAATTTGTTGTCTATTGTATTCTATCAGATTTTCCCTGTTGAAGACTAAGGATAATTTGTTGTACATTATCTTAGTCATAATATTCTTTACTGGGCTAGTTGAGCTCACCCTTTTCCTTGTTGTTCCATTTTTCTTCTCAGGAGGCGAGAATGTAGCGAGTACTAGTCGGGGTATGGAATGAAGGTTCTAGAGAGAGTTGTTTAGTAGTCCTCACCATTTTTGTAAAATTATGTATCAATAATTATGATGGGGATTTATTTACGTGTGGATATTGTCTAGATGGCAATATCTGTATTTAAACTCACAGTTTATGGGTCGTAAAAGTTGTAGTTATTTCTGTACCATGTATTTGGCGACTCAGAATGGGTTGGATGGAATGGACCTATTTTGGGGTTGTCACAGTTGGTATCAGAGCTTAGGGATATGATCTCTGGCGGAGATCGGGGAATAGAACTAGGAGGGGAGAGACGAGTAAATCTTTCGCTAGTGTGTCCTACCTAAGCTTATTTGTTGGTCGGTAATATAGGGATATTATGAGATATATTGATTTCCTTAATTAACCCTTGTTTTATGACAGTATTTGAGAATGTCGACTGAGAATGTTAACAGTGGAGTAAATGAGACCGTGGAGATGCCTGTACTTACCAACGAGGAGAACGTGCAACAGGCTGACAATGTACCTCCTGTGAACAACGCCACTGAGCAGACGATGAACGACGGGATGTTTAGGAGCTTTTTGCAGTTCATGCAAAACCAGACGAGGGAGACTCGTGTTCAAAATACAGGAGGAAATGATAGCAATTCACGGGTGGTCACAGCCAAGCAGTTCAAAGAGTTGGGACCACCAGAATTTAAGGGAAAGCCCGATCCGATCATGGCGGAAACGTGGGTCAAACAAATTACCAAGATATTCGATGTCTTGGGATGCACGGAGGAACAGAAGGTTCCATTCGCAACCTTTATGTTCCGTGGCGAGGCAGATTACTGGTGGGAATCTGTGAAGCGTACCCATCCAACTGCACTCAGCATGTCATGGGAGACGTTTCAGAAACTTTTCAACGAAAAATACTTTCCTGAAAGTATTCGCCATATGAAGGAAGTGGAGTTTATTAGACTAGAGCAGAATAACATGACGGTGTCCCAGTACGAGGCGAAGTTCGCGGAGTTATCCAGGTTTGCACCTCATTTGGTGGAGAATGAGGAACGTATGACGCGGATGTTTCTGAGAGGTTTGAAACCCGACATACGTCAGTATCTCATTTCTCATAAATTTTCTATCTATTCAGATGTTGTCAACAGGGCTCAGTTGTTAGAGCGAGATAACGAGTACGTTCAATCGAGGGACCATAACCAGGATCATGCCGAAGATAGCAGTAATCAAAATAACGATAACCAGCGGAGAAAGAAGAATATGGACAAAGGCGGTAACCACTCTGGTGGTAATCGTGGCCATGAAAATAGAAGAAGTGAGTCGGGAGGAGATTTTAAAAAGAGGAGATTTAACAACGACCATGTGAAGACAACAGTGCCAGCAGCAACTGGTTCCAAGGGAGGAGAAAGACCACCGGTCGTATGTTACAAATGCGGGAAAGAGGGACATATCAGCCCAAACTGTCCACAACAGTTCAAGGTATGCTATAATTGTGGAAAGGAAGGACATATCGCTCGAGAGTGTACGGTAGCGAAACCAATTCCAGCGGGGATGGTGATTCAAAAGGCTGTCCCAGAAAAGTCAAAGTCAACGGTTCCTGGAAGAGCGTTTGTCGTGACCGGTCAAAATACGAGGAACCCGAACGAAGTTAGCACGGGTTAGTTAATTATAATTCTTGCGAAGTTTATACCTTACTAGGTACCGGTTTTACCCATTCTTTTATCTCTCTTGATTGCGCTCAACGTTTGAACTTGACTACGGAGAAATTAGACTTTGACCTATTTATGGAGACTCCGTTAGGAGAAACTTTCATTACATCCGTTGTTTAGAAATCTTGCTTGATTCAAGTTGGCACTATCACATTACCTGTTAACCTTATTTCTATAGAGATATTTGCTTTTGATGTGATTTTAAGGTTAATTACTCATCATGCCAAAATTAATTGCTTTTGTAAAGGTTGTTAGTTTTCATATTCTTAAGCAACCTGATATTCGAACTCAAGCAATCAAACCATTGAAGTCAAACATTTTTATATCAAGCCATGAAGTCATTCGTTTATTGAAAAATGGATGTCATGTTTTCTTAGCCCATGTCATGGACTTGAACAAAAGTACATCAGATTTGAATGATATTTCTGTTGTTAGTAAATTTCCTGATGTATTTTCTGAAGAATTTCTTGGCTTACTCCCAGAGCGTGATATTAAATTTTGTATCAACTTTGAATCCGGTACAAAATCCATTTCTAAAATCTCATATCGAATGGCTCCTATTGAACTTCAGGAGTTAAAAACCCAACTGTAGAAGTTGATACCCGAGCCTTTATCTTGTGACTTCCTTTGTGGAATACACAGAAGCCAGACTTTCCGTAGGGGATGCAATATTCGTGCGATAGTAAACTGATAGGTGTCATTGTAACGTGTTATCCAAGGTTGGGATATGAGTTACAGTTGAGAACCACCTAAGTCGGTAATCGAAATACGTAGCTTTCTAGGCTTAGTTGGTTATTATCGGAGATTCGTTGAAGGATATTCTCGAATCGCTATTCCATTAACGCAGCTGACTCGTAGAGATACAAAATTCGAATGAAGCAAGGAATGTGGGAAGAGCTTCGAAGAACTCAAGAGGAGACTCATTTCGGCACATGTTCTGACCATACCATCTTAGAAAAGCGAACGTGGTAGCTGACGTGTTGAGTAGAAGATCGTATACAAGTACGAGTACGATATTGTCAAAGACTCATTTCGTATAATTTACAAGTAATAGAGATGGAGATGAAAACTCTAGGTATCCACATGATGATATACGAGTATAATCGACTTTAATCGATAAAGTTAAAGCTGTTCAAACTACACACCGGAGCTGATGAATTTAAAGAAGGAGGTGCAAGAAGTTGTTATTTCAAAAGCGAGAATTGGCGATGTGAGCAAAGCTCAAACCTTCGATTTATTAATCAATTTGAAATTCTCGATCGAATAGGAACTGTGGCCTATAGACTCGTTTTACCGCCAAGTATGTCGCGTGTTTATAACGTTTTTTTTATGTACCGATGTGGACGACTCGAACCACGTCATTGAGTTAGAACCGGACGAAATAGCTGAATACTTAACGTACGAGGAGGTACCTGTCAAGATGTTGGATGGGAAGGAGCATGTCCTACGCACGAAGGTCATACCACAAGTTAAAGTTTTGTGGAGGAATCATGCTATAGAGGAAATGACCTTGGAGTTATAAACGGAAATGAAAGCGAGGTATCTTTACCTTTTCGAAACACCAGTTACGTACGTCAATTTCGAGGACGAAATTTCATAAGGAGGGGAGGTTGTAAGACCCCGAAAATTTTTAAATAAAAATAAATTTCCTTTATTTATTATTTTGAAATAGTAAGGGTTGATTTGATTAATATGGATAGTTATGGGTAAAATGCGCAAATATTTCGAATAAGTAAGTGGATATAAAATATTCATTGTTGTCGGGGAATATTCGTTTGGTCGTGGAATATTCGTACTGTCGGGAAATATTCGTACGACGGCGCAGCCATGTGTGGGCCCCATAACAGAAAGCGATTGGATGAAGAAAACGACAAAAATAAGTTGTTTATAAATAACGGCGTAGTTGTTACCGTTAATACTGTTGGAATACTCGGTGGTTAAAACACAGTAATACGCGTTGTTGCACAGTAGCACACGGTATTGCACCAATTATTGATTCTTACGTAAGAAGGCACTACTCAATAATTGTTACAGTAATTACTGTTCAGTATTTTATGTTATTGATTCAATAATTGCTGCATTGATATTTTATATTACTGTTGTTTCAATAATTGTCATTACACAATATTTTCCATTATCGAAGCAATAATTTATATTATCTGAATAATATTATTTGATAACATTATTGGCAATGTCTAGAAAGTTCTGTCTAAGGAGAGGTTTGGTCACCTAATTGCGCGCCAGTAAGAAGAAATTCTTATTAGAAAGCCCCCTCTTTCCTGGGAACGGCCTGGTTGCCAGTACTGTGATTCTGTAATATTATTTGTGAATAATTAATTATTGATTTATATGATAAGGAAAATATTGAATTTATGTGGATATAGTTGGAGAAAATTTTTAATGTGACAATTGTTGAAAATTAATATTTTATCTTTTTTTGATAAAATAATTCATTTAAATATATTATTTTAATAATATATTAACGGTGATATTTTTACGATGAATGTGGGATATATGAGTATATGAGGAGAAAGAGTATTTTTGTTGCGATGAATATTAAAAACAGATTTTGTGTCGGTAGACCTGTTTCTTGACTGAAAATTTGATTATAGCCTGTAAAATCGCCCGTTTGTGGATTTCGGTCAATTTTTGTTTGGAATTTGGAAAAACTTCCTTCTGCAAAGTTGTAGAGAATTGAAATTCCTATAAAAACTCGCGAGATTCGAATTTTCTGACAAAAGAGCTATTTATTGTGAATTATTGAAGTTTCGAAGCTCCGAAATAATTGATTTTTGGAAGTTTTAATAGTTATAATTAACAAAAACGTTTTTGTGTTGGTTAGCCTCATTAAAAACATGTTATGTTGCTGAAATCAGATCTGAAAGAGTGGGCGTAGAATTTTTAAAAAATATATAATATTTTATTAAATTTTCTGCTTTGGTGTTCTAAGCAATTTCCTATAAATAGGTGCTTAGGTTAGAATTTAAAATCACACCAGAAACTGAAGTTTTCTCTCTCTATATTATCGAGCGTATTCTTGTGAGTATTTTGAGTATACTTTGAGTATTGCTATACGGTGCAAGTTCAAGTCATAGCCTATATCCGGTGTTTTAACTAGAAGTGCTGTCTTTCGAGGTAAAGGATGTTATTTTCTTCTCAAATGATATTATTTCTTCAATATCATTATGCTGAAATATTGGTTGGAACTTTTTATCAAATTTGGAACTTTTTCATGCCGGGGTTACTATTCATGAGTTACTATTCACGAGTTACTATTCATAAGTTACTATTCACGAGTTACTATTCACGAGTACTATTCATGAAACTTGATGATGTTTTTTGTGAAATTTCTATCTTTTGGTGTCGGAGTTACTATTCATGTATACGGCACTATTCACGTATACGGCACTATTCACGAATACGACACTATTCACCGAAAAAATGAAATTTCTTCTTTTTGTCCAAAATATCTATTCTGGATACTAGCTTTGATTGTAATGTCTAGAAAGTTCTGTCTAATGAGAGATTTGGTCACCTAATTGCGCGCCAGTAAGGAGAAATTCTTATTGGAAAGCCCCCTCTTTCCTGGGAACGGCCTGGTTGTCATTATTGTGATTCCGTAATATTATTTGTGAATAATTATTTATTGATTTATATGATAAGAAAATATTTATTTTATGTGGATATAAATGATGAATTTATTTATGTGGTTATAAATGATAGAATTAATGTTGATGTGTTTTATCAGTATCTTTATCGGAATGGAAGTATTAAAAATCAAATCAATATTTTTACGATATATTGCGTGAGTTATAATTTTTAATCCGATCGTTGGATCGTTGTGATTTTTGGATATGAACGTATGATTTGTTAAAAATGAACCATTAAAAATGAACGTATGATTTGTTATGAATTTTAAGAGGTGATTGATTCAGAAATTAGGGTTATAAATGATTTTGGTGAAAAATTCTAGAATTGAGTGGGCCCCACTTGTGGTTGTGAAAAAATATGCTGAATTTTATTTCAAATATGGTGGGTGGCAATAGTAGCAGATAAAGTCATCAGGTAACAGGTCAAGTCTGCTTCGGCGTGCTAATATTTTTCTATAAATAGAGGGCTAAGTTAGAATTGAAAATCACACCAGAAACATAAGTTTTCTCTCTCTATATTATTGAGCGTATTTTGTGAGTATTTAGATACTTTGAGAGTTGCTGTTCAGTACAAGTTTCATTCAGCATCACTTCCGACCTTTCATTCCGAAGTACTGATTCTTTGAGGTAAGGGATGTTATTTTCTTCTTAAATGATATTATTTTCTTCAATATCATTATGCTGAGATATTGTTGTGAAGTTTATTGTGGAATTTTTACCTTTTTGTGTCAGGGTTACTATTCACGTATACGATACTATTCACGTATATGACACTATTCACAAATACGACACTATTCATCGAAAAATAAAATTTTCTCTTTTTCATCCCATATGTCTTTTATGGTTACTATCTTTGATTGTATCCATGTTTTGATCTTTATTCTACTTCACACTTGGTTATTATGGAATATTATTGAATTTGGATAAATCGAAATACGAATTTCTAATATTTGTCCTTTTGTCTCACTGGATTCATTCTCTAGAATATTTTTCATCATCCCCAGTCCTTAATAGTGATACTTGATGAATATTTTTGGCTTGTAGTGCAAAGATGAATGATTATCTGATGAATATCTTTGGCCCGTAGTACAAAGATAAACAGGTGTTGAGATGAACATGACCAACTGGTGATACAAATGAATATATTTGACCCGTAGTGCAAAGATGAATATTTGATACAAGATGTATATTGATTGATGTTACAGGATAAAATATTGATGATGGACTTTTAAATTCATAGATGATAGTAGATTTCATTCTCTACTTAACTATTCTAATGAATTGTTGTTTCCGCTGCATGTGTTGATCTAAAACTTGTTGTCTATTGTATTCTATCAGATTTTTCTCTATTGAAGACTAAGAATAATTTGTTGTATATTATCTTAGTCATAATATTTTTTACTGGGCTAGTTGAGCTCACCCTTTTTCTTTTTGTTCCATTTTTCTTCAGGAGGGTGAGAATATAGGATCTAGCCGGGGTATGAAGTGATGGTTCTAGAAAGTTGTTTTATCAGTCCTCACTATTTTATAAAATAGTGTATGAATAATTGTAATGAAGATTTTATTTGAGTGTTGATATTGTCTAGAAGATAATATTTGTATTTAAACTCACAGTTATTGTGTTATCGTATTTTGTACGACAATTATATTAATAAAGTTGTAATTATTTCTGTACCATGTATTTGACGACACAGAATGAGTGATGTATACCTATTTTGGGGGCGTCACATTTACACTAAGCTTTAATGTGTTCTTTTTAATTTATTTTGTTTAAACAAAATATAAATTAAATTAATATACATAACAAATAATTAAATTAATTAATGATAAAATATAATAATAATTATTATTATTTTAATTTAGTTTGCCAATTTAGGGCAATACATGCATTAAACAATGTTTATATTATATTAAAATTTGAAAAATATCAATTTCCGAATGGGTATAACATTGATTTCTCAAAATTAGAGATAATTTTAGGAAATTTAGTATTATAAAAATTATAGTTTTACCTTTTAATTATTTTAATTAATGAAAATGGTGATTTTAAGAAAAATTAATGTATAAAAATTATTAATTAATAATAAAATATATTAATGTATAATGTTTGCAAATGTATTTATATAAAATTAACTAATTCATATTTTTTTTATAAGTTTTAAATATTTTAGGTTCACTTTAAAAATATAAAATTATCTAATATTTTGAAATGGAGGGATTATTATTATTATATTAATTTTTTAAAATTAATTTTTAAGCAATATATATATATCATATTTAAGTTATTAATTTTTTCTGTTTTATAATTGTGAAGTTGAAATATTTTATTTGGTTACTTTTTTATATAATTTATTTAAAATTGTACAAATATTAATTGATTAAAATAAAATTTTAAAAAATAGAAGTAGGATTAATCTAGCATTAAGTTTATATAATTTTCCATCTAGGCATGTCAAAAAAAATGTCTAACGTGCAAAGTTTTCTCTCTCTTACATGGCAACTGATGTAATTTTTCCGTCAAAAGTTAAACACTTTAATAGAATTTATAACGGTTTGTAAAAAAGTTGTAGTTCAGTGAGTCAAATGTAAAAAAATTAGTTCGATGATATATTTATAAATTAACTCTTAGTAGAGTGGGTATAAATGTATTTAACCCTAATTTTGGGTAAGGAGTATAGGAAGGGTTATGCGGGCCAAGTTGATTTGTTTCGTCTGCTGACTGCTATAACTAAATCAAATTTTATAGTTGGACGCTTTTTCTCACTCCTCTAATTTGATCTTTAATTAAATTTTGACTAGATTTTATGAGCTATATCTAATTATTAATCAATGTATTATTTTGCTCTAGGAATTTTTTGACTTTCAAATAAATTTCAGAGGAACCTAATTGATTTAATTATGAATTTTATTTTATTTTATTTATTAATTAATTATTTTTTATGCAACCAATTTTATTAATTCAATTTATACCGAGCTCTAAAAAATTTATAAGCTTCAAAATAATATTGAAAGTTTATAATAGTATATATTTTGAGTATAAAAGTTTTTTTTTATGAGAACAAAAACTTGTTTTGAAAATACATCTATATTTATTATTAAAAAAAATATCATTTATTTTTTAAAAAATAATTTTTCATGACGAGCTTCATTATAATTGACTCTAGTACGTACAAGTAATATGTTTAAATACTTTTTTTAATTATAGAGGCATTTTGGTATTACACACTCAATTGCTTTTTTTGGGGGAAAAATATAATATGCTATGCTTAAATATTGTTACAATATTAAGTTATTAAGTTTTAAATTAATTTTAATACCATAACAGTCTAACACACCAACAATCAAGAACTGGGTAAATGTAATTTCTTAATTGAATATTGTCCTTTGTTTGTTCATGCAATTTGTTATTTCTCATTAAACAAATTAACCGCCCACCACCTAAAGTTAAAAATAATTGGAACAATTACATTTTCTATTACATTTTTAAAAATAATTACAAAAAAGTGCCCTCATAAAATTTTTATGCAACTAATACGCTTTCATATTTATTTACATATTCTAGTGTATTTAGGATTCCTTAATTTAAGGAATTAATATTCAATTAGGATTCCTTAATTTAGGGCTTCTTCTCTCTCCTTATCTATAACAACTGCAACATGCAATCCCATTCTGTTTCTGACGTTACCATAAACTATCTCTTGCTCTCTCTTCTGCTAAACTAAAAAAAAAATTATCATCAATAATGGAGTAACCGCCTTCTTCTTTCCCTTCCTTCGCTTCCCTTCTCCCGCCCCAGCCCCAGCCCCAGCCCCAGCCCCACACCCTCTTCTTCCCATTCCTCCACCTCCCTTTTCCTCCCCCGCCTAAGCCCACGCCCCACCACACCACCTCCCTCCACCTCCCACCGCCATCCCCCTCCTCCCGCCCCCCTTTCTCCTCATCCCTTCCCCTCCCTCCCCTCCCCTCCCCTCCCCTCCCCTCCCCTCCCCTCCCTTCTTCTTCCTCCGCCTCCTCTTGCCCCCTTTCTCCTCCTCTCCCATATCGATCCAAGGTGGTCGTCGGTGGAGACCCCGCCACTGGCCGCGATGGAGGCCCCTCCACCACCCGTTGCTTCCCCTCCACCACCGATCCGTTCTCCAACTCCACAGGTAATCAAACCTTAAAAAGTAATTGTTCCTTTTTAGGGTCCTTGGTATGAAGGTAATATGTTGGTAACCAAATAAGCATACCAAGGTAACCAAACCTTCACAACAAGGTAACCGAACCTTAATATGAAGGTTTCTTTGTTATGAAGGTTTGGTTACCTTATTATGAAGGTTTGGTTATATTGGTATGAAGGGTTGGTTACCTTGGTATGAAGGTAACCAATTCAGTTTTATTAGGTTACCAATTTATTTTGAATGTGATGCAGTTTGGTAACCAAACTTCATGCAGTTGGTTGCCAAACAGTCATACCAAGGTAACCAAATCTTAATATGAAGGTTTCCTTGTTATCAAGGTTTGGTTACCTTGGTATGAAGGTAACCAATTCTGTTTTATTAGGTTACCAATTTATTTTGAATGTGATGCAGTTGGTTATCAAACCTTCCGATAAGGTAACCAATTCAGTTTTATTTTATTACCAATTTTATTTTGAATGTGATGTAGTTGGTAGCCAAACTTTGTATAAAGGTAACCATTTTAATTTTTGTGGGTAACCAAATCGTCAAAAAAAATCAGAATAGCAACTCCGGTGAGATAACGGTGGTGGTGGCGGAGTCGATCTAGTGGCGACGGCGGGAGGCGAATCTTTTTTTTCTTCTTGGCGTTTTGAACAACGGAGATTCGCGGCGGTGTAGCAGTGGTGTAGCGGAAGAATCAGCGACTTGACCATTTTCGGATACTTTTCTCTCTCTACAAAGTCACTCTCTACAGTGAGGAAATAAATACTTTTGATGAATAAAGTTCATGATGTTCCTGGATCAGAATTTGTTTTTGTTGTTAGATTTCAAATTTTTGAATTTGAATTTGAATTATTAACAGTTATTTCTCCTTGATTTTAGGTTTTCTAATTAATGTGAATTGTACTATTTTTATAATATGAGTTTTAAGTATACTATTTTTGTAATTATTTAGTTAATGCAATTTTCTTGTAAATACTTTTTATTTGTTGTATATTTATGTAAAGGAGCCAAAATAATTATGGTAGTCGTAGGCTCAATAAATTAAGAAGCCCAATAACAATTGGAGGCTGGCCCAAAAGTAATTCTACCGGGCCCAGTTTTCCAATCATCCGGGGTATATTGTGTATATATATATATATATATATATATTTATATATATATACGTAAACCAAGAATAACTGTATAAACTGCAAAACCTCAAACAGGCGCGGGCGGTTAATTTTTGAAATATCAAAACCGATTCATAAAACGCTGCACCCATCTCATAGATCGGATCAAAATTATCACAACTTCATATTCTGTAGCTTTTCTGTTTAATCAATTGCGCTTTGGATATAAAATAGTAGTACTTATATTAATTATATGAATAGATAGATTTATATATATACGATCATGGCATCTCTGAAAACCAATTTGGTGAATTCTGTGACTCCTAATGCTCTTAGATCATATCTCGCAGAGTTCATCTCTACATTCTTGTTCGTTTTCGCTGCGGTTGGATCTACCATGGCCTCCCGTACGTGAGCTACTACCGAATTAATTCTCTTGATACTTGTATATTTTTTATATATGTCAAAAGTTTGTTGTTATGATTTGGTGATCAATATGATCGATCGTACAATAAATATAAATACAAATAGTATTCGAACTGATTTGATTAATGTTTATTGTTTTCGATTATATAAAGGGAAGCTGTTGGGTGATACTGCTTCAGATCCTTCTAGTCATGTGGTAGGAAGTGCTGTTGCAACCGCTTTCGCGTTGGCGGTTGCAGTTTATATTTCGTCCAGTATTTCTGGTGGCCATGTAAATCCGGCTGTGACTTTTGCAATGGCTGTCGGAGGCCATATTAGTATTTTAGTGGCCATCTTTTATTGGATTTCACAGATTCTTGGCTCTGTCATGGCTTGCCTGCTTTTGAAAGTTACAACAGTAGGACAGGTATAAAAGAAAAATTGTTACTTGTATATATATATATATATATATATATATATATATATATATATATATATATATATATGTATAAATATTTGATTATCACCAACTTTTGTGAACAATTGAAATTTTTGGGTGCGGTGCAGCATGTTCCAATGCATGGAATTATTCCTCATGAAATGACCGGATTTGGAGCATCGCTCTTAGAAGGAGTGATGACGTTCGCATTGGTTTACACAGTTTATGCGGCAGCAGATCCTAGGCGTGGCTCAATGGGAGTCATTGGACCAGTGGCGATCGGGTTTATAGCCGGGGCAAATGTTTTGGCATCTGCTCCCTTCACGGGTGGATCAATGAACCCTGCATACTCATTTGGGGCAGCACTCATTGGCGGGAGTTTCAAGAATCAAGCGGTGTACTGGGTTGGGCCCTTGCTTGGTGCAGCCGTTGCTGCACTGCTCTATGACAATGTGGTGTTTCCTACTATGGCACCTGATTCGTTGAGGGGCATTAGTGATGGTGTTGGTGTCTAAAAAATGTGCTTAGAAGTTATATTGTTCTTTTGCTATGTGTTATCATGTTTGTATTTTTATTTTTCTTTTGTAATCTTATTATATATGTATATATTGCTGCTGGTTTATAATATTTCAGATGTGTTGCAAATTTGATATCTGTTGGGTAATTATCTGAAAGCAAATTGGTGGGATTGATATGCTGGACCTCTTTCCTAACATTTGATGTTACTGGCTGAACAGTTCAATATAATGCCATTTGCCAATATTAAATTTGAATAATCTCCATATAAAAACTTTTTGTACTGGGAAAGATATAATGTTCGACTGTAAAAAGATCCTAAGAAGTTCCTCATGTAGTTCTGTAAAAATGAACTCCTCGAAGCTTGCAACAAACACGCATGCACCAAAAGGCAGTAAGGATAACTTTCATGTCTACAATGCTTGCATCTCTAAGTTGGTCTGCTCAACGCTATTTGCAGAGGATGGTGCGGTATCTTGGTTTTCAGTGGCAGAGTTCATCTCTTGAATCTCAGGGGGGTTGACCATAGTCATTGGCATTACAGCATTATCTGATAGGCGTCCCTTCATCTCCCTGTGCTCTTGGCACAAAGCACACCAGTGCAAGCAGCAGTGCACCATGCATGGATCACAAGGGGAGTTCTGCAGTCGGCAGGAAAAAAGAGAGTACAAGATTTTAATCACAATTCACAATTGTGGCTTGCAGTGTATATATATTGTACATATAAAATATACAAGAAATCGGTATTATTATCCAACTTAAAAAAAGAAATTTGTTGCGAACTAACAGGAATCTACTTAATATAACGTAGTAAGCTTCTCTTAAATGAAACTGTAGATATTTAGTCACCCTTTGCTGGCTCTACTCTTGGTTGGACCAAACACTCTGCAGCTCAAAACTTGTTACTTCATTATACATACTAAAAAGAAAAAAATGAAACAAAGGGAAAACCTTAGAATCAAGGCACACTCAATTGGTAGTGGTAGTGACACTATCTGTACCTCAAAAAACTGTAACAGCAGATATTCAGAGAACCAAATGATAGAATATATCTCTTCATGAAATTGTTTACTTACTCAGACTAGCAAACGAACCCAGAAGAAGTTCCTTGAAAATTTCAGGTTGGAACATATATAAGAAGTATTAGTGTGAGGTGTTTGCAACAAAGAAAAAAATCAAATTTTAAACTAGAAGTCGAAGTAGTTAAGTAGTCTGAATCCACTGTTTCTAAATGACCAAATGAGAACATTGACCTAAATGCTAAAAGGCATGTGCCGGTGTGGGCAAGTGCTAGCAGGTATTTCATAAATGACAACAAATATCCAATTGAATGTCAATTGCCAGGTGTAAATGCTAGAGGCCTAAAGATATTACGATGTGTTTTTATTATCATAAACAATAATCACATGCACACAGAAAGATGTAGGCGATCACCTTGAGATGATATTTTTTCTGAAGTGATTGTCGTACAAGACCAGTGTATATGCCACACATCCACCAACTAAATAATAATCCCTCGCAAATAAGAAATGATGTCCTCGGATCAATACCATGGAATGCTGCTGTTGCTGCTGCAAGTGCAACGCCGCCCTCAATAAAAATAGCATGACAAATGCACGGGGTCGTCCAAGGTGTATCTTCTCTCAAGCTTTCAAAATTGCGTCCAAATAAAATACATGGGCAAAAAAGTCCTGTCCGGCCTGTTGATGGGAAATGTGAGTATTATGAGATAAGCATTATTTGGAGAAAAGTACGAAATCATGCTTACAGCATAAAATTGTCTCAACAGATACATGGTGCATTGTAGACCAGAGAAGAGAGATGCAAAAACCCAAATACATTAATTAATAATGAGAATCTCTGAATAAACCAAATAAAAAAGAAAGAAAAGCGAATCATTGTAGTCTTCTTTTCACTGGTATGCCTACAAATATAAGTAAAAAATAAGACGGTTAGAGATACAAACGCCCTGTGAATCCTATCACAAGAAAATCCCTAAAAACTGTGATGCAGAAATACTTCTGCGTGAGAACAGTATGTAGTAGATACTTGGGTACCCCAACCCCTTTCTTTTATGGCACTCTTTAACAGAACTGCGTCCTTGGAGAATAATTATACATCGAGATTAGGGATACAATTCAAAGAGACATACATACAACCACCTTCCAAAACTTTAAAGATTCTTCTATAGTTTCCATTGGCATAGTGTTGCAAGTTTATGTTCGTCACCATGGACACAGAATGGTAGAGTACATATTCCAAACATTGAGATAAAACTTACATCTTGATAATCCGAATGCAGATATGAAAACTTACAGCTTTCTGTATCTTCAGCACAGCCAAAAATCCCAGTTGTCCAAGGTTCGTCTGCAGGAGGCTCAAAGCTTTCAGGTAAAGGTTGTCCACATTCATGGCACTTTCGAACATGCAACTGCAGAACAAACCTAAGGCTGAGTATTTGGTGGTGGATTTTTGCAAAGGTGCCTTTGTTTGACCCCTTAACTTATAAGGTGATTCTATCAGCCTTGAACCAGAAAGTAAAAGATTTAATCTTTAAATCTATGTGCTCTACACAGAAATAGTTTTATTCAAAAGAGAAAAGATCCAAATATTCTTTGACAGACATTATACATGATCAACCAACAGTTGACTAAAAGTAGTATAATTAGTCAGAAACAAATTTAGCAGAGTACATCCATCTGCAGGTTTTTTCAAGTCCATCAACAAGATCTGTTTCCTAGTTGAGAATTCAGTAAAACAGATTTTTATTATGGGAATTGCTAGTCCCACAAGTATATTGATATTTTGAGCTGCCTACCCTATATTTCTCACATTTTCAGTATAACATACATTGACCACATCATGAACTAGGTCAGACTCTCTACTATATAGTTCCATACAGAGGCCAAAAAATAACATAAAATCGGCGTTTAGCATGCCTCGTGCACTTAACGCAATTGTTTTTTGGATATGAAATGTGTCAATTTTTAGGTTGTGAATCTACATTCCCTTAAACCTCATTTGACAACTGCCAAAAGATACAACTCAACAAACTGAACAAACCTTAACCCCAACTACTTCAGGTCAGGCAACATGGATTCTTTTTCACCCGTAGAAACTTTACAAGTCATCATTAGTTAACAAAAAATGAAAAAGTCGCAACTTGTAGGGGAACATTGCATCCTGATTTAGGTTGATACAATAAATTTGCTTACCAGGGAATTCTACTTCTCTTATATTTATTGGAAAGATAATTGAAGCATCAGACAAATTATAAGTGCTGAGAACATGGGTTAATATGAAAGCCTAAGAGCAGATTAATACTAGTTATAACGGAGAGAACATCCTGATTATGTCTATATCTCTCATCACCGCCTTGTATATTGAATAACTTCTCAAATATATTATCACAAATATCACTAGTGTCAGCAGTAACAGCACTCATGTACTACATTCACACTTATGAGAAAATATAAGTGATCCCACAATCATAAATCAATAAATTTTGGGTATGATCCATATAAATAAGTCCTTAAATATAGCCAAAACAACACGATAAAAGGGTAGTATCACCAAGAAGATAAAAAAATCACCTAATTTCACACACCATAATTGTATAATTGATTCAACACAAAAATGCACGTAGATATAAATATATATATGGATCGCCGCAAATCTGCATATAAATTTAGAGAGATAAAAAGAGACCTGAGGAACATCGATTGGCTGATTGAGCTCTCCAGGACGAATGTCCTCCGAAGTCGCTTGATCTTTGGTCAACTTCACATACCGAGATTGATTTCCTCCTTCAGCCATCTGATCTCAGAGAAAAACATCAGAAATCAATCACCACAAAGAAAATATTTGCAACAGTTTTTTTAAAAAAAAAAAGAAACCCAGCAAATGGATCAGAACATTTGACTCCATACCTTGACCAGATTTATTTTTCAATTGAAAGTAAAAGTAAACGCTAAATCTGAGAAAGCATAGCTAAGCAGCTAGCTATGGGGAAAATTTTCACTACGTTTTCTGCGGAAATTGCAAGTGAATTGCCTATTCGCCTCGCCTGTGGGGAAGAGGGGGTGGAGGTAGTCAATCTTGTAGACGTTTATGGATAAGTAATTAATTGCCTTACTTATATTTTTGACTAAAGGGCTGCAAATACATTAAATATTTGTAATACATTCATGGCAAGTTGTTCATGTTAACCAATACAATATTCGTAGAGGAATTGATCACGTTTTGTTAGCGTGTAGATATGCTAAATTGATCAAAATTAACTTTATACGAATTATTATTATTATATGTTATTATAATTATAATAATTATTATTACATATACAAAAAAATAGAAAAGTAAATTTAGGGGGTATTTGATAAAAATTAAATAAATATAGTTTGATAATTAACATGTCTGAATAATTTTTTTTTATTTTACAACTTTAAAAAAAATTAAAATTGTTATAAATTTATTTAATATTACTTAATATAATAGATAATATTATAAAAAAAACTATATTCAGGCAAAAAAATAACATTAAACCATTCAGTCCAAATCATGTTAGCCATTCAAACCATTTTTTTCCTTTAAACAAACACACTGAATGACTATTTGATTCAGTCATTCAGTCGTAAACAAACAATCCTCGATAAAATCATTCAATATTAATGAGTTATTTGTATAATGGTTTAGTGTAAATTTCTTACAATTTATCTTTTTAACTTAATAATTCATCTATTTATATATTTTTGTGATAATCAAATTTTACTTAAATTCAGTTATGTTACTATTTTATTTTATTAACGACAAAATAATTATATAATTAAAGTAAATATTAAAACAAATTTTTACTTAGTAAAAAATAAGAGACAATGATTACTAAAACTAATAATTAAATGATTAGAGAAAAGAGACAATGATTAGAGAAAAGAGACATAAGAGACATGTCTCATAATATTTTCATATATCCCATTCATATATCCTTAATATCTCCATCATCCTCTATTACAATGCTCATGCTCTTATTTATAGATATATGGACTTGGAAGTTTCAAAACTCAAAAGTCATGAATTTAAAACTTAATAAAAATGGGAGTTACTAAAATACCAAAGAGCATTACAATTAAATATAAATCTAGACATCCATAAATATATATAGTCATGATTTTATAACACTCCCCCTTGGATGTCTATTGTATAACCATACGCATAGAAAACTGCCTCATTAAAAACCTTACCAGTAAAAACCCAATGGGAAAAAAAACATTGGTTAAGGGAAAAAGAGTGCAGTGCGTATAAGCTTCCCCTCATGAATGTATCATTAAGTCCTCCAGCTGTCGCATTCCAATATTGCGACGCAATCCTTCAAACATTGTAGTTGATAATGCCTTACTGAACAAATCTGCTAGATTGTTCAATGTCACCACACTTATCAAGGTCATGTGTGAAAAAGAATTTTAGTGAGATATGTTTTCTTCTATCTCCTTTGATGTATCCTCCCTTTAATTGAGCTATACATGCAGCATTGTCTTCATACAGAGTGGATGGAGTCCTTTTATAGTAATTTTCTAAGAATATGCCTCGTTAAAAACTTTACCAAATAAAAACCCAGTGGGAAAAAAAAAATTGGCTAAGAAAAAGAGTACAATATTCTTGTATAACTTTTAGTGCCTTGAGATTGCCTCATTAAAACCTTGCAAAGAAAAACCCAGTGGGAAAAAAACCTTTGCGAAGGAAAAAGAGTACAATCAGCACATATCATTTTTACTCCCCTTCAAAGCACCAATTGTACAAAAATATGGTACTTCAGGACCAAGAAATCAATTGTACAAATATGTGGTACTTCAGGACCAAGAATTTCTTCATTATTTTCTTGTGATCAAAACGGATCTTTCTTGATATCAAGTGACCAATCTATCATTGGAGTACTTAAAGGATTAACATTATCCATGTAAAGTTACTTCAGGACTTTTTCTGTGTATGTTAATTGATGAACAAAAATTCTATAGTTCAATTTGTAGGTCAAGACAAAAATTTGTCTTACTAATATCTTTCATCTTAAATTTGTTATTTTTGTCAACTCTTCTAGAGTAAGATCTTTCATCAATAAATACGGTAATAATAGCAAATCCATATTATGATCTTTTGATAAAAATGCATGCACAAATTGGATTATTCTCAAATCTTTCATTCAAAAGATATTTATTTAGGCGATTATTCCACAATATGCATCTGGATTGCTTTAACCCATATAAAGATCATTGTAACTTAAAATACATACTTCGAGATGTAGAATTATATGCTTCAGGCATTTTATATCCTTCAAGGATTTTCATATATATATATATATATATATATATATATATATGATCATTATCTAATGATCCATACAGATATGTTGTAACAACATTCATTAACCGCATATCCGAATTTTCTTCTGCTACCAAGCTAATTAAAAATCTGAATATAATTGCGTCAATTACAGGAGCATATGTTTCTCCATAATTAATACTAGGTTTCTGCGAGAAACCTTGTGCTACAAGTCGCGCTTTGTACCATATAATTTCATTTTTCTTATTTCGTACAAATACCCAATTGTATTCAACAGGCATCAGACCTTTAGGTGTTCGAACTACAGGTCCAAAAACTTCACGTTTACTTTGTAAATTTAGTTCTACTTGAATCGCCTTTTTCCACTTTGGCCAAATATTTCTACGTTGAACATTCATCAACAATTTGTGGTGCATATTCATAATCATTACTTCTGGTAATATCAAGAACAACTTTATATAAAAATATGTTGTCGACAACAATTTTATTTCTGTACAATATATTCGTCTCCTGTATATACATAATGTATCGAGATCTCGTTATTTTCAGGTACCTGATCCTCTTCAGGGGATAACTCATCCTCTTCAGGAGATAACTCTTCAAGAGTTTTATTTACAAGATATTTTTGTTCATAAGTTTTGGATAAATCAATAACTTTTGTAGCTTATTTTATGGGTATAGCCTCTTTATAGGCTGCAACTTGTTTTTCTTATACTTTCTTCTTCTGGGAAATTTTATCTTTAACACCGATCATTCTTCCATGTTTCAAGTGTGATTTTGATTCAATTTGCTGCTGTATTAACTGATTGTCCTACAGGGACTTCAATCTCTTCTAGAGTATTAGCAGCTAAAATGTGAGATATCACACTTTTCTTATTATTGGTGAATAATTCTGGTAATTGATTTGCAATTCATTGCAAATGAATAATCCTTTGAACTTCTAGTTCATGTTGATTTGTATGAGAATCAGGATTAAATAACGTTGAAACATTCCAATTAATCTCCCATCGTGCTTCAGGCAACAACTTTTCTCCCCCTAATGGTGGGAAGATTGTTTCATTAATGAGAGTTTTCAATAATTCAACGCAACATTATTGATCCTGGATGATCAATACGATCATGCCAAATCATAAAAATCTTTTGGATCCGAACACTTCTGGTGTATTATACACTTCTGGTGTATTACAACATTTATTTCAACAATTCTCATTTTAGTATAATATATCCTAGAAGAGAAAATATACAGTTTTTCTAATATGAGCTTCTGGCCCGATAGTATTGAAGTAATATAAAGAAATTACTTTACTATCTTCAATGTTGGTTGCAATATGATAACCATTATAACGTATATCCTTAAAACTGAGCAAATTTCTGTTTGCCTCAGAAGAATATTAAGAAGCATCAATACAAAGTTTTGTGCCTTTTTGACAACATTATAATCGCTTTTTCAGAGACTTTAATTAAGTTTAATGAATAATCATTCTTCTAGAGCTTTCAATTATGTTTGATGAATAATCGCTCTTCTAGAGCCTTTAATTAAGTTTGATGAGCTTCTGGCCCCATACAACTTCATATATGCAAAAACATAAATTTAACTTTATTACTTGAAATATAAATAAAACAAAAAAAATACTTATTATAATGTCATAATATAATGAAATAAAAATAATTAATTGGTATGAACATCTCTATCAATATATCATCAAGGAAACCATAGATTCAAAATTAGTTATATCCACTCCATTTGAAAAGTCAAAATAATTCATGGGATCTTCAGGATCATTATGAACAATAAAATTTATTTCAATTCCATTTCCGTTTCTTTTATGGAGTCTTGGTACAAATTTATATACCAAATATTTAGGAGTACGACAAGTACATTCATTTTCTATATTGATTGTTTTTTCACGTCCACTATCACAATCATAATTTCCTCTATGATTATCAAATGAGGTTCCATTCACTTCAGGGAATGTAATAGAATCGATTGAGCGAGATTGTTGGTTTTTCAGCAAAAACTCATTATTTTGTACAGCTACTAGAAGACATAATTTCACTTCTGGAAACATAGTTTCCTTTATCACTTCAGGAAATATTTTGTAAACTTACGCTCTCGATATTGCTGTTGCAGGAGCATATTCGAGGCATGAAATATAATAAATATTTTCTCTAACATGTCTTCATCAGTGTTTTTCACTCAACACTTTTAAAATCTTGCAACTTCAGGTGCAACCAATTATAATGAGCTTTTAAAATTTCTCCTTTAAATCATTTCATAAGACAAGTGAGTCTTTTACTGTTATGTACTCAACTTTTAATTTTTCATGGAGATGATAGCGAATAAAAATTATTAATTTTGCATGATCCTGCAGGGATGCATGATTGTCAACTATAATTGTATCTCCAATGTTCTTTGCCTTTATATGAATCTCAGCATCAAGATTCCATTACAAATAACTCTTGCTCGATATAAATCAAGGGCAACAATTTCAAATTTATAAGATTTAAATATTAAATAATTAAACATATTCCCCATCAAATTAAATAATTATATATGTTCAGATTTAATTGTAATGAAACAATTTATAGAAATGCAGTAAAACACGAAACTAAATTTTTCCACTAAAGATAACAAATCAATACTACTAAGCATATTTGTCATTGTAACTTCATACAAAAATTTATCAAAAGGTCATTAGAAATATAAATATGCTATCATGAATGCCAAAAGAAAATATATCAAAAATCATTATAAATATATCAAAAGATTATTTTAGTACGAGAACTAAAAAGAACTAAAACATCATGTATTCTATCGGATCCCTTTTGATTTATTTAAATTAAAAGGAATGCAAAATTACAATACACTTTTATAAAAATAAACACTGCACAATAATTGAGGTTAGATATTACGCCGTATAACAACAAAACAATTTGAGGGTGGTGTGATGATGACTTACATGAGTATGAGATTCATTAGCATACTAGAACCAAGAACAACAAACTCTAATATACCTTCTCCTTCAAATCAAATATGATTATCTCCAAGACGAATGTGAAAAGCAATTCGTGCTGATAACGTGTTATAAAAAGATTACTAAAACTAATAATTAAATGATTAGAGAAAAGAGACAATGATTAGAGAAAAGAGACATAAGAGACATGTCTCATAATATTTTCATATATCCCATTCATATATCCTTAATATCTCCATCATCCTCTATTACAATGCTCATGCTCTTATTTATAGATATATGGACTTGGAAGTTTCAAAATTCAAAAGTCATGAATTTAAAACTTAATAAAAATGGGAGTTACTAAAATACCAAAGAGCATTACAATTAAATATAAATCTAGACATCCATAAATATATATAGTCATGATTTTATAACAATTCAATATTAATGAGTTATTTGTATAATGGTTTAGTGTAAATTTCTTACAATTTATCTTTTTAACTTAATAATTCATCTATTTATATATTTTTGTGATAATCAAATTTTACTTAAATTCAGTTATGTTACTATTTTATTTTATTAACGACAAAATAATTATATAATTAAAGTAAATATTAAAACAAATTTTTACTTAGTAAAAAATAAAAAAACAAGGGTAAATAGATAATTATAGCAAGATTGCGAATAAAAAGAAGACTAATGTTATGTGTATTGTGCACAAATAGTATTACAAAAATAAAATTGAACTTATCATAAAATATATTTTTATTGGTATACAATAGTATTATTGGTGATTAATTTTTTTTCTATAATTTTATGCATATAATATTAATTTTTTAAAAAAGCATTTATAATTAATTAAATTAGATTAGACAATTTTAACCCTAAATATTAATATATATATATATATATATGTTATAAATAGTTATAATATGGATGTCCATTCATTTTCTATAACCTACATAACCTACATGAGCTATTCATTCCCTAATTAAGTTTATATTTATTTCATCTTCTTGGTTCATGTATTTGTGTAGCCTATAAATAGAGGCTCACTATCCATGTATTGTGGACTTGAAGAATAATAGAAAATCTCACTTCTTATTCTCTCTTAGTGTTATCTTCTTATGTTCTCTCTAAAATTATAATACGTTATCAGCACGATTGCTTCTCACTTTAGTTTTGAAGATAGACATATTTGATTTGAAGGAGAAGGTACATATATATATATATATAATTTATCTGCAGTTACTTGTATGCTAAATTTTTTTATTTTTAGTGTACATCAATATACTGCATACTGCATGCTGCATGCATAAAGCACATGCTTAAAAAAAAAAAAAAAAAAAAAAAGTTTGTAATTAGCCAACGAAACTAGTTTAGATCTTCACTTACATCATTTTTTGTACTCATATGTGCATGGTTATTCTATCAACCATAATATATAATTCTATATATGAGTATTAAAGTCCTTCCGTAAGTCTGTTATATATATATATATATATATGATGAATTAACCTTGTCCAATTTTTAAAGCACAATCATGCAGTTTTAGTTTATTTTGCATACTCATGCACTGATATATGTTGGTAGTTCTAAAAGCAGTGTCAAAATACTGTAATCAGACATTAATTTCTTGTATCAGTATCACACTATCACTTGTTGGGTTTGCGCAGTGTTTGGTTCTCACGCCAACTAAGTCCGTTTCGTTGGTCTATATTCCCTCCTTTCTAAAAGTTGGATCATTGATTTTGATTAAAAAAAATTATATAGGGTTATTATACATCAAATATCATATTGTTATTATTTTGGTTCGTTGTTTATTTTTGTTAAATAAAATTACTATTTTTACTAATGTTAAAATATCTACAGATTTTGAATACATTTTTATTAACATTTTTGTGTAGTCTCATGCATGTTTCACGTTAGTAAGCCCCAAAATGCTTTTATTAAATAAACATATACCAAATAATATTGTATGCTTATATAATTTTTATAACATGCACATGTGGATAGTTATAATAAATTAAATTTCTAATAATTTTTGATATTTTTGTATGAAGTTACAATGACAAATCTTGCTAAACTCGAATTTGTGGCTCTTGACATTACTGGAAAGAATTATTTATCATGGGTGTTAGATGCTGAAATTCATCTAGATGCAAAAGGTCTTGGTGATACTATCAAAGAAGGAAACAAAACATCTAGTCAAGATAAGGCCAAAGCGATGATATTTCTTCGTCATCACCTCCATGAGGGACTTAAAATTGAATATTTGACTGTTAAAGATCCACTTATCCTTTGGAACAATCTAAAGGAAAGATACGACCACCAGAAAACTGTAATACTTCCTAAAGCTCGTTATGATTGGATGCATCTAAGATTACAAGATTTTAAATCTGTAAGTGATTATAACTCAGCTATGTTTAGAATCAGTTCTAAATTACAATTATGTGGAGAAAAGATCACTGATGCAGATATGTTAGAAAAAACATTCTCCACCTTTCACGCATCTAATATGCTCCTGCAGCAGCAATATCGTGAAAAGGGTTTTAAGAAATACTCTGAACTGATTTCATGCCTCCTTGTGGCTGAGCAAAACAATGAACTATTGATGAAAAATCATGAGGCCCGTCCAACTGGATCTGCTCCATTCCCTGCAGTGAATGTCGTAACATATAATGGAAAAAACAGAGGTCACGCCAGTAGTCGTGGACGTGGTTATGGACGTGGACGTGGACGTGGTCGTGGACGTGGTCGAAATAATCATCGTGGTGGTCATTTCTCAAACACATATACCCACCAGAAGTGGGAATATAAGGATGGAAAATGCGAAAAAGGTGATAAAGATAAAAATACCACGGAGAATTTGTGTTATCGTTGTGGAGGTAAAGGCCATTGGTCTCGTACCTGTCGTACACCAAAACATCTTGTTGAGCTCTATCAACAATCATTAAAAGATAAAGGAAAGAAGATAGAGACAAATTTTGCTAGTGAGGATGGAAAAGATGATACAAATCTTGATTCTGGAAATGATGATTTTAATTATGGTTATGTGGATACCACTCATCTAGATGTTAATGATTTTTTCTCAAATCCTGAAGAGAAAATTGACTTCCTGTTTGGTGATGAGAGTGTCCAAATATAAAATTTTTAAATAATGCTTTGATGTTATTAGACTTTATTTTAAGCATTTATAAAATTCTAATTATTATGTTTTTATCATGTTTACTTGTTTTCTTATGATTCGATATATATGAGATATTTTATTAATCTGATTATATATTTCTTATTTTCTTTGAATAACATAGATACTCTCTTGATTCGATTTGCAATGAATGGTGGAGATATATGTCTCGCAGACAGCGCCACTACGCACACTATATTACAGAATAAGAAATATTTTTCTTATTTCATAATGCAAAAGGCAAATGTCAGTACGATATCGGGTAGTGCAAAATTAATAGAAGGCTCCGGAAGAGCTAACATTTTCTTGCCTGGAGGAACAAAATTTGAAATTGATGAAGCATTATACTCTCCCAGGTCTCAAAGAAATTTATTGAGTTTTAAGGATATCCGCCAAAATGGGTATCATATTGAGACAACATGTGAAGGAAAGATTGAGTATCTTCACATTACGAGTATAATCTCGGGTAATAAAAGTGTATTAGAAAAATTACCAGCTTTTTCCTCTGGTTTGTACTACACGAGAATTAGAACAATTGAAACAAATATGGTTGTTAATAAAAAGCTAACGAATCACAATAACTTTGTTGTTTGGCATGAACGGTTAGGCCATCCTGGATCGATAATGATGCGAAGAATAATTGAGAATTCATGTGGACATCTATTGAAGAACCAGCAGATTCTTCAATCGAATGATTTCCCATGTGCTGCTTGTTTTCAAGGCAAGTTAATTGTTCGTCCATCACCGGCTAAGATAGGGACTGAATCCCTTACATTTCTGGAACGAATACAAGGTGATATATGTGGACCAATTCATCCACCATGTGGACCTTTTAGATATTTTATAGTTTTAATTGATGCATCAACAAGGTGGTCACATGTATCTCTATTATCAACTCGCAACCTGGCGTTTGCGAGGTTACTTGCTCAATTAATCAGATTACGAGCACATTTTCCAGATTATCCCATCAAGAAAATTCGTATTGACAATGCTGGTGAATTTACTTCCCAAACTTTCAATGATTATTGTATGTCTATTGGGATAAGTGTTGAACATCCTGTAGCACATGTTCACACACAAAATGGCCTTGCAGAATCATTGATTAAGCGTCTTCAATTGATTGCAAGACCATTACTGATGAGATCAAAACTTCCAATTTCTGCTTGGGGTCATGCTATTTTACATGCGGCAACACTAATTCGCATCAGACCAACAAGTTATCATAAGTACTCCCCTTTACAATTGGTTTTTGGCCAGGAACCAAATATTTCTCATCTAAGAATTTTTGGTTGTGCTGTATATGTTCCAATTCCTCCACCACAACGTACTAAGATGGGACCTCAAAGGAGGTTAGGAATATATGTTGGATATGAATCCCCATCTATAATTAAATATTTAGAACCATCAACAGGAGATTTATTTACAGCTAGATTCGCTGATTGTCATTTTGATGAATCAGTCTTCCCAACATTAGGGGGAGAAAATAGGCAGCTGGAAAAAGGGATAAGCTGGAATGAATTATCATTGTCTCATTTTGATCCTCGTACAAAACAATGTGAACTAGAAGTTCAGAAGATAATTCATTTACAAAGTTTAGCAAATCAATTGCCAGATGCATTTTCTGACCCAAAGAGTGTAACAAAGTCACATATACCAGCTGTTAATGCTCCAATTAAAATTGATGTCCCAGCAGGACAACCTCTTGTTGCAAATGAATCTAAAACACGCTTGAAGCGTGGTAGACCAGTCGGTTCCAAAGATAAGAATCCTCGTATGAGAAAAGGAACAAAGATTCAAGATGGTCATAACGAGGAAATGGGAACTCCAGAAGAGTCTACAGAAAAACCTCTAGACATGACTAATATTACAGTTCCAAAAGACAATCAGGTACCTGAAATCATTGAAAATGAAGAGATCTCGATAAATTATATCATGTCTAGAAAAATATGGAACCGAAATGAAATTGACGTCGATAATGTTTTTTCATACAATATAGCGCTAGATGTTATAAAAGATGACGAGGATCTTGAACCAAGGTCTATTGAGGAATGCATGCATAGAATTGATTGGCCAAAATGGAAAGACGCAATTGAGGCAGAATTGAAATCTCTTGAAAAGAGAAATGTTTTTGGACCAGTAGTCCGTACACCTGATGGTGTAAAACCAGTGGGGTACAAATGGGTTTTTGTTCGAAAACGAAATGAAAATGGTGAAATTGTGCGACATAAAGCACGACTAGTTGCGCAAGGATTTTCACAAAGACCCGGTATTGATTATGAAGAGACATACTCTCCTGTGATGGATGTGACTACTTTTCGATTCCTAATCAGTCTGGCAATAAAAGAAGGACTTCATTTGCGTCTAATGGATGTCGTTACAGCATACTTATATGGCCCACTTGATAATGAAATTTATATGAAACTCCGAAGGATTTAAATTGCCAGAAGCATGTAAATCCAGTTCTCGAGAACAGTACTCGATCAAATTAAATAGATCTCTATATGGATTAAAACAATCCGGTCGCATGTGGTATAACCGTCTTAGTGAATATTTGTTAAAGGAGGGATATAAGAATGATCCTGTTAGTCCATGCATTTTTATAAAGAGATCTAGATTTGAGTTTGTTATTATTGCAGTATATGTTGATGATCTAAATATCATTGGAACTCCTGAAGAGATTTCAAAGGTAGTAGAGTACTTGAAAAGAGAATTTGAAATGAAAGATCTTGGAAAAACAAAATTTTGTCTTGGGTTACATATAGAGCATTTAAAGGACGGCATTCTTGTGCATCAAACATCTTATATAGAGAAGGTGCTAAAACGATTTTATATGGACAAAGCACATCCGTTGAGCACTCCAATGGTTGTGAGGTCACTTGATGTAAATAAAGACCCTTTCCGACCTCGAGAAAATGATGAGGAGATTCTTGGTCCTGAAGTACCATACTTGAGTGCAATTGGAGCACTAATGTATCTTGCTAGTCATACACGACCTGATATATCATTCTCTGTCAACTTATTAGCAAGATATAGCTCTTGTCCAACCCGAAGGCATTGGAATGGAATTAAACATATACTTCGTTACCTACAAGGTACAAAGGATATGGGTTTGTATTTTCCTAACCAACCCAAAACAGATTTGATTGGTTTTGCAGATGCAGGGTACCTATCCGATCCTCATAATGCTCGATCGCAAACTGGATATGTATTCACTTGTGGTGGAACCGCCATTTCTTGGCGTTCGATGAAGCAAACTATAGTAGCTACATCTTCTAACCATGCTGAAATTTTGGCAATACATGAGGCTAGTCGTGAATGTGTATGGTTAAGGTCTGTTATTCAACACATACGAGGAGCTTGCGGTTTATCTTCAGGAGAAGAATCACCAACGGTCTTATATGAGGATAATACAGCATGCATTGTTCAACTCAAGGAAGGATATATCAAAGGTGATAGAACAAAGCATATTTCACCAAAGTTCTTTTTCACTCATGACCTTCAGAAGAATGGTGATATAAATGTTCAGCAAATCCGTTCAAGTGAAAATTTGGCAGATTTATTAACAAAGGCGCTTCCTACTTCTACATTTGAGAAGCTAGTCCACAACGTTGGATTACGTCGACTCAGAGATCTCAAATGATATAATCATGAGGGGGAGTAATTAAAATTTTTTCATAAAGCAATATCTCATAAGTTTTTGAAGAATTATGTACTCTTTTTCCTTCACTAGGTTTTTTTTTTCCCACAGGGTTTTTCCTAGTAAGGTTTTAACGAGGCATATTCTTCAGTAATGGACATCCAAGGGGGAGTGTTATAAATAGTTATAATATGGATGTCCATTCATTTTCTATAACCTACATAACCTACATGAGCTATTCATTCCCTAATTAAGTTTATATTTATTTCATCTTCTTGGTTCATGTATTTGTGTAGCCTATAAATAGAGGCTCACTATCCATGTATTGTGGACTTGAAGAATAATAGAAAATCTCACTTCTTATTCTCTCTTAGTGTTATCTTCTTATGTTCTCTCTAAAATTATAATAATATATAAATTGTGATAGACTTTTTGAATTATAACGAGGATTCATCCGATAGTTATAACCCAGAAAACCGTGGTTATATCCGACTGTACACAGCTGAGAAAATATTTATTTTTATAGATATCTATCTAATAAAATACAAATGATTTTGAATTTTTCGCTCACTCAATAAATTATCTAGGCCGTCCAAAGTTTGAGATAAATCCCACCGTCCATACATCTATCTAATAAAATACATCTATCTATCTAATCTATCTAATAATTATTTTGAATTTCCCTCTCACTCAATAAATTATGTGGACCGTTCAAAGTTTGAGATAAATTTCATTGTCCATTTAGTGCCGGAGACACGGGACCCAGCTAGTATACTATATAGTGGTATCCGGGGCGGGGAGTTGGATAACAAACAAACCAGACCGACCTTCCTGAATACCATAACACTGTACACAACCACATCGATTCGCATCGATCTAAACTAGGGTTTTTCTACTCTTTCATACCACTGCAATATTAGCCATGGATGCTCAAAGAGCTTTGCTAGATGAACTCATGGGTGCAGGTGCATTTCATTCAAAACTACTCTTTATAGATTTAGGGATTTATTCACTTCGAAACTAATTGGGGTTTGATATCGCATAAACTGTATTTCTTTCTGAAGTTTTTATATATGATTAGTGTACTTAGTTCATAAACTTTCAAAACGGTTACATGGAATTGGAATCTGGGGAAAATTAATAATTTTTATTCCAATTGCAACCTATGTATAAAGGCAATTTGATTGGCTTAATATTCTTGTGGCAAGAATCCATTCCCTGTTCTTTTTGTCTCTTTAGCTGATGTTTATTTTGCTGTTTTATTTGGTGGATTCAGCTCGCAATCTGACTGAAGAAGAGAGAAAGGGATACAAGGAAGTAACATGGGATGATAAGGAAGTGTGTGGATTTTATATGGTTCGATTTTGTCCTCACGATCTGTTTGTGAACACACGGAGTGATCTAGGTGGGTTCTCTTTAGTTTCTATCGATTTTCTTATATTTTGACTATTAATTAAGGATGGTGTACTTTTAAATACTTTTTTTAAGTCACAGACTTTATAGAATTTGTGAATTTTGATGACTTTTAAAACTACTTTTAAAGACTACATGAAATAAGTGACAAACTTTTATAGACTTTTTACCAAGAGTTTGATAGACTATTGTATACTTTTAATATTTCTTATACCTTATATTAATTGTTAAAAAGTAACAAAGATCTTATATTTTAGATGAAATGAGTGAGATATTAAAATATTTTGACCATGTCACATCCTAATTTGAAATAAAAGGTATTGTTAAATTTGAATTATTAGATCATACCCAGTCTATTACAAGAAAATGTCATATTTCATAATTTTTATGTTTCATAAAAAAAGTAATTTTTTACTAACAATAATATAAAATAACAATTTCGATTTTAAAATTGTTTATTGTCGTTTTCCTATCAAGTCATTATTACTAAACTAACAATTTGTAATTTTCAACAAATAACAAAATTAACAAATTTATTATTTTTAAAAATAAACATAAAACAAAATATCTTCTTAATACTTACAAATATAATAAATGAGATTTTTTATGGAAGAGAAGAAATATAAAATGATATTAAAATATTTGCTATCTCCATTTATATCCTTGGTTCTATTTGAAACCCTTAACGATAGTTCTTCTTTTTAATCACTCCTTTTTCTTCTTTTTCTCCCTCATCACCTGATATATATAATAACTCTTTTTTCTTTTGGGATTTTTATTTTGAGAGGACTGAGGTAAAGAAAGAGAAAGTGAGAAAGATATATTTTCTATGTTTGATCTCCTCTTTCTCTTTCTTTTTTGTTCATCTTCTTCCTTTTCAAATATTTGGAAGTCTTTGAAAGTCTTTAGATGAGGCCGAGTATTTTTCTGAAGTCTGTCAAACTCTACCATTTGATAGAAATCTGAAAAATCTATAACTTTTTGAATATCAAGATACTTTTATAGATTTAGTAAAAGTCTCAATTCAATACCACTCAACTTTTAAAGACATTATAAAAGTTGTAATTGAATACAACCTTTATAAATTGTTTAAATGTCTTGATTGAATACAACCAAACTTTTAATGTCTTTAAAAGTCTTTAAAAATCTTAATTGAATACACCCTCCTAAGAATGAATTGCATGTATCAAATAAGAAAGCAAAATGCTGTCTTTTCCTCTAAATGTTTGGTTGGCTGGGTGGTGTGTAAATCGTCCAAATTCCATAAGCTTTGTAGCTCTTTTATGCTTGTATATATTATTGGCCCCAAATGAATGATTTTATCCAATTTTTGTCGCCCAACACATCTGTTGATTGTAAACTTTTTTCTTTTGTTTACATCAGGACCATGTCCAAAGATTCATGATCAGAAGTTGAAAGAAAGGTAATGGACGAGTATAATTTGGAATTTACAGGCATGGGACTGTTTTATGGTATTTCATAATTTATGTTGCTAAGGCATTTCAATTTTCTTTAGATTGTACTGGAAAGAGCTTCGCCTTCTATGATGTTCATTAAGAAGCATGTTCATTATATTTTTTCATTTAAGCTTGCTGTATGTATGATAATAACTGTGTGAGATGTTGCCTTTGATTATTTGATCATGTTGTATGTCTAACTATTAAAATGCTTTGATCAGAAATAGGTTTTTTGGTTTTTGCTGTTCCCCTTCTGTTGTTCTTTTGAGTAAATTACCTACTTTGCAAATGTGGTGTAGGGTGGAACTTAAATTTGAGTAACAAGCGTGGTATGCTAATAAGAATTTGGAGTTCTGGCTGTTGCAGGTTTTTTGTCCTTGAGGTAACCAATCTATAGCTTTTTAATCAGATTCATGCGAGGAAGAGAAATACAAGTCTATTATCCAAATAAATGGTGTTTATGAATAGGCTCTTCCCACATCCCGTTTTAACTGATGCTACCATGATAGACTCGTAGCATCTGCTCTTTGCCTACAAGTACTTAATCTCGTTATCATAACAAAAAAGTTCAAAGTAGATGTTTTGCATATAGTAAATGTGTTTCCCTTCTTACTTTTGTTTGACTATGGACTATGTATAAACTTTTCTTTATTAAAAATTCATATTGATTGACTGATTGGCTAAATATCATAAATTGGCGTGTGATCATTTAACATCATGTCACCCCATTTTTTCTTACTCTTTTGGCATTATAAATGATACCCACGCTTTGACAGTTTACCTTTGTCATTGTCTTGCCATATTCTCCAACTTTATATCATAATCATAGAGTTTAATGCTAGCCAGAGGTGGGTTGATATCACTTTAGCTGTGTAACGGCTAACATGTCAAGTTAACTCATCGATTCCTATAATAAATTAAAAGCTTAATCTATTGGTACATTTGTATTCAGAATTTCTTATAAGAGTGTTGAAGATGCTATTGGCTTGTATTCACTTCTAGGTTAGCTAGGCCACCTCTTTTCCCTCATGTATGATTTCCTGGTATCCTGCCCTTTGGTTCAATAAAGACCTCCCTGGTGCAATGATAAGGGAACTGTTTAACCTATTTTTAGAACTCCAAAGTTTTGAACTGGTGGTGCATCTTCTGCGAACAACTTATTTATTTTGGCCGCTGGCTCGAATTGTATACTCTTTTATTTTGTTTTTGATATTTGATTATCTTTTAAATCCTATTTGGGTGTATTTTGTATAGTTTAGGTGTTTACTGTTTTATTTTGCTTACGATATCCTTAATTCCTTAAAGTCTGATATTTTGTAGTTTTAGTTTCAATCTTATTGGTTGGTTCTTTTTGTCTCAAAGCATGTGATGATATGCTGGCTATGAAGTCAAATATAGAGACCAATGGACGTGGATGTTGCCATGCATTTAGGATTTTTAGGGCATTTTCATAATGTAGGGAATATAGGTTTAGTACCCAAAATGATAAGACAGTTACTAACCTTTAATATTTTGAGAAATTCTTGTAAGTTTGGCTGATTGCTTGTTGAAAATGATCTTGAGAGTCTTACCTTCTGAATTAATCTGAGTTAATCTTTCGCATTTGATGTTATGAGTTTGTTAAGAAGACTAATGCACCCATTCCAATGTATGCGCACCTTGTACATATAGTGCACACACTTCAGGAACTTCTTGTCATGATTTCATTCAACGATGAGTTTACTAGAGGAGATTGAGTATAAATTCGATGTCTAAACATACCTTCAGAAATCAGAAGAATAACATTTCCTTGATTTGGATTAGCATCTTTTTCTTCCTCCTAATCATTATATGCCTCAATTGTTGCTTTATGGTTTTCATGAGGTTATGCTATATTGATGTATTTACTTTAGTTTTGAGAGTTCTCCAAGACATGCTTCGTATGTGCCAAAGTTTGAAGCAGATCTAGTCCATTTCTGTGAGAAGTTGGTTAGTTTTCTATTTTATCATTTTTGAAAGTTACTGTTCACCGATCTGTAATTTAGTCATGATTTGTTTTCCTTTTCAGGTAATGGACTTGGATAGAAGAGTAAGGCGTGGGCGAGAACGTCTTGATCAAGAGGTTGAAGTTCCTCCTGAAACTCCGGTTACAGTTGAAAAATCTGAGCAGTTATCTGTGCTGGAGGAGAAAATAAAGAACCTGCTGGAACAAGTGGAGTCACTTGGTGAAGCGGGCAAGGTGGATGAAGCCGAAGCACTAATGAGAAAGGTGCTGAACAATAACCTGTTACAAGTATTTCATGGATTCTGCATCCGCTAATAATGAGATCTATGAAACTTAACATATGATTGTTTAAAACCTTTCACAGGTGGATGCGCTTAATGCCGAGAAGACGGCCATGACTCAGCAACCCCAGAATGACAAAGTTTTAATGCTTGCTCAGGAGAAAAAGATGGCTCTATGTGAAACTTGTGGTTCATTTCTAATAGCAAATGATGCAATCGAGAGAACTCAGTCTCATGTCACTGGCAAGCAGCATATTGGTTATGGCATGGTCCGGGATTTCCTTGCTGAATATAAGGTGATTTTTTCTTTGAATTGCAGTCTGCAATTTTAGGTATTGTTTTTCCTTTTTCTAGTCAGAATAATGGGTACAAACTTTGGATAAGCAGGAAGCTAAGGAGAAGGCTAGAGAAGAGGAAAGGCTAGCAAGGGAGAAAGAAACAGAAGAAAGGAGGAAGCAGAGGGACAAGGAATATGAGAGTAGACGTAGAAGAAGTGATTCAGGTGACAGGAACAAGAACCGTGACAGGGATCAAGACAGGGAGTGGGACCGGTACAGAGAGCGAGACCGAGATTGTGAAAGGTCTCGAGAGAGACATGGTAGAGGAAGCGGTGATGGGGGAAGAGGGTTGGATTGGAAGTACAGCAGTTCAAGAAATGGGAGAGAGGGAAGCAGAGATAGATACCGTGAGCGTGATAGGAGCAGGTCACGTACCCCTGTTAGGCATGGTCGCAGGAGGTCACCTAAAAGTCCAGTTCGCTCATATTATTGAAGCGTGGATTAATATCTGAACTTTGAAGTAAGAAAAGGTAGAAATTTTTATAATTTAGCACGTTTAATGAAATGTTTTGAGCTTTTCGAGTTTAAAATTCCACAGCAATGTTGAAACTAATCTCCCTATCTCCAATATAACTAGAGGAGAAGTGACGAGGTAGGTAGGTATAACATCATTGTTGTAACTCTGTTATGGTCTATTTTAGGCTAATATTTTAAGCATACTTGCTGGAATATTGCTCCTGAAATTTTTAGTAACCTATTCTCTTTAGAGAATTGTGGGTCCTTAAATCTCAAATAGTAAAATGGAAGGAGCTTTAGTAGCCATGCTGCTTAAACAGATGAACGTTCTTGAAATTTGGGTAGAAAATTTTATTAGTATCCTCGTGTAAAATGTAAAAGCAATGTAAAGTTATTCCAAATCCAATCATAAAATAAATGAGTTCAGCCACGTCCTTTTAATTAATGCAATGGTACATGACAATGGCGGTCCTTTTTAGTAAATTGAAAAAATAAAATTGCAACATTGTTGAAGTAACTTGACAATGGTACAAGGAGGCAAATTTCTCTAGTGACTTTTGTCAAATAAATTTGGTCTTTATTCTAATAATGCAAATCCAAAATTTTCAGCAACATGCACGTTCAACCTTCGCAGGATATAATTACAAGTAAAAATTGTACCAAATGATACAGTGATGTTTCTCAAAATTCAAAACTCCTATATATCACTCCGTATAATCTACACAACAAATACAGAAGGTGATCCAGACATTGTAGAAAAATCATTCCGAGAATAAAGACTTGTAATCTTTCCGCCTTATTAATATCCAGCCAGCCAGCAGCAGCAGCATCAAAAAAATACATTTGCTTAAAATATTGCCACCTTAAAAAGCAAAGACTCTGGAGACTGGAATCAATGGAACCTCAAGTAAATGGGGTGTTGGATTGGAACAAACCGCTAAATGGTGCATGAAGAGTTGACATCCGGTATAAGTAGTACAGTTTAAAGAAGAAAATCGGTACTATTCTAAACTAACACGCCTCATCTTGCAGACGAGGTTTGCTGTTGGGAGATCAAGCTGGTTGTCTGGATCTGATTTCACGAGATCCTTGAGCTGATCTCTTGGAGTTGAAAGGCATGTGTGATATGTAGCAAGGATCGGTGGTATTGGCATTGAGAGAGCAGAAAGCACATTACTCAGGTACTCAATATCGACAGACAGCTGTTGTGCTCCACGTTCTGTAATATAATGAATGCCCCTCAACTGCTCCATATATAGAGCTGTAGCACCCTCTGCAACCTTTGAAACAACAAAAAGACCAAGTAAATATTAAGCCAGATATATGAACAGCTGGAGTAGTTTAAACAATTCCTAATGCACAGGTTCTTCTATATACAGTAATTGGCTGCGCTCTATATGAGCTCTGCACGTCAAAATTTACCAACCACCTCTCAATGGCAAATAACCATATGATGTCGGCACCCATTTGGAGATTTTCCGCTAGCACTTTCTATCTAAAAAGGACAACTTCATCCATCCCATTTTTAATTGATATCCTTCATACGTCAGGATGTTCCATTTTAGTTGACATGATTTCACATATTTACTCGATTTGACTATACTATTACTACCAAAACTTAAATAAAAAGCGTTGAACTGCACAACTAGTTACTATGAGAATGAAAATGAGAGAGAGAGTAGAAATATGAGTTCACAGAGGTAAATACCTTGAACATCCATTCAGTTGCAAAGAATTGCGCCTCATCAGCATTGGCATCGTTGTTAGAAATTCCCTCAGCAAGTGGCTCCAACTGCTGGGGTAGAGTAAGAAGATATTCACCAACACTGGTCACATAAGACTGGGGGTATGCACTAAAGCTTGGGAGGTGGAAAGCGCTTTGTTCCTCAATAGAAGACCAAATTGGAAGACGGGAGACATCATTAAAACGTTGTCGTACTTTGGATATGAGGACATCATAGACGAGCTCATTGACTGTATCCCCAAATGCTGTAACTCTTTGAGATGCAATTGGAAGCGCATGAAACCGGGGATCTTTACACTGCAAGAAAGCTTAAAAAGTGATTGCATTGCATGCTGAGCAATGATCAAGCATAACATATATATATATATATATATATATATGCATACATGAATAATGATCCATATCCAAAGTTGGATAGGAGTCCCTATTATCCAACTCATTTCTAACCGTTTAAAAAAAGATCAAATGGCCTAAGATTTACCTCGTCCGCACAATAGTTGTGTGGATGGTAACAGTTAATAACATTTATGCGGATGTAAATAATTACAGCTTTTAGATCACATAAATGAATGGTGGGATCAACATTGGATGGATGTGGCTTCATCCAACTTTGGCTATGGATCACTCCCCTATATATATACATAGATACATACACACACATACATTCCCATCCACACAATAGTTGTGCAAATAGGGTTCACCATCCGCATAACAATTACGTGGATGAGAATAATTATAGCTTTTAGATCACAGAAATGAATGGTGGGATCTGTGTTGGATAAATGGGACTCATATCCAAGTTTGACTATATATATGTATATACACACACACACACATACTTGAGGAAAAACCTCAAGTTCATTGGTTCCAATCCCATAGTTGGCCAAAATTACCTATCAGAGAAAAAGAAAAGAAAAGTAAATTGTGTCCTTGAGCATGATGGGGATGAAAGTAAACCTATTGTATTTTAAATTTCTTTATTCTCTGAATTATTTTCGTTGCAAAATGATCTTACTAAACCTTTTGTTGTCAAATAATCTTTTAAATTTGGAATTACTCTCGAGGTTTATTAAACATTCAACGGTTAAAATAAAATCAAGGTGGAGGGGTAAATGTCATTAATTTCTTGTCCCCTAAACTTTTTAATCATATATGAGGTCACCAACTACCAGCAGCTCCTGAATATAAGTAAAGCAAGAAAGGTAATTACACAAATATTGATTCCGTGTACCTGCTCTAAAAGGTTAAAGAGTTTTCGAGCCTTCTCGGGAACATCCATAAGCCTCAAGGCTGCCACATCCAAGGCTGCCCTACCAGTCATTGATAAGTCCCTGCTTCCATTATCAATGGTCACATGCGACTGGTTTTGGGCAAGACTTGAACCATATACCGAAACTGATAGATTTGTGCTCAATCTAGCAAGAGTAGCTCTCAAGGAAGCTTCAAACACTGCAGATCTGCTTGTTAAACAATCTGCAACTGTGAGAATTTGCAATGCACCTTGGACATAGGACCATTCCTCCTCATTTGACGATTCAACTTTACGTGCATGCAAAGGTCCTTCCTTTTTGTCTAGTCCAATTTCCTTCCTCGAACCAACAACATCAGCATCCACGCCGAATACGGCTCTAAGTGATTTCAAAATCTCCTGCAGAGTGGTAATGTATTGTAACATTATGTCATCAAGTGCAAGAATTAACTCATCCACCTCAGAGCCACCAGTAAAATTGATGCATCTCTCCACAGCAGCTTCAAGAAGTACAATGACTTGGGGGATAGACTCTTCCATTCTTCGAACTGTTTCACTGAGCTCGATTCCCTGGGCACCGATGCCACGGGTAACAGCTCCCCTAAGATCAATCCCTCCAATCTCAGCAGATAGAGTAACACGCTCCATTTGTCCATACCTATAACACATTCAGAAGTTAATAACTACTTAAAAGAAAGAATGAGTCTCTGAACTGTTAATAAAAACAAAAGAATGCAATAAAAGATGATAGATACATCCTCTTATGGCACTAGAGGCAACATTTATACTCATAGGATACCCAGCAAGAATCAAGCCTCTTTGGCAGTTAGATCCAAATTGTGGACTGTGAGGGTTTCTCATGCATATAATTTAGTAACATCATTGTGGTTAAACATGCCAAGTTGAGGTTTCTCATGCATATAATTTAGTAACATCATGTTAATATCTTCTCCAATGTGGAATAGCCAACCTCTAATGTGGTGGAAAATCCAAATCAACCCTTATATTACTAGATTGTAAAGGAGCCAAATAACTAACTCGTATTAGGAAAAGCTAAAAATCTTAAGCAGGGTTACTACGCTCTCTTCATAGGTAAATTTCTGTTTCACATGATGTCTGTTTGTCAAAAAAAATATCAAAGAACTTCATAAAACATTAAAAACATTTGCTTAAAAGTCTTAGAGATGTCTAAAAGTGAAATCAAGAGAATGCAAAAAGCTTTTTTTCCGAAGGGAAAGTAATAATAACTACGCATACAAACACAATGGATACAATTGAAGATCAAGTACCACTAGATAAAGAAAAAAAGAGTTGAGAAACAGTTTAGTTTTTATGTGTTTACCTTTGTTTAAAGGGTTCATAAGGAAGGTAGATTGCCTTCAGTGTCTCCAATAAAACCTTAAGGTCGGTTTCAGAGAACAGGTGCTGGATATTTCTTGCAAAACTTCCCGTCATATTATGTAATTCTATCAGTGCATCTAGATGCTTTGTCTGAACTTTGACGCCCTTTGGCACATCTCCAGATAAGATATCTAATATGCCTGAAATTACAGATAGGGAATCTAAGAATGGGATGAGTGGAAACTGATCCACAACTGTAAAAATGGAAACAACCAAAAGATATGTTGCAATAATCAAAATTCAATGGTAAAACAATGTCATCTCCTTCTTGTTCATCTTAAGCCTCTACCTTGCTCGTAAAATTCAAGTTTTTTTCTTTCTAACAGTAAAAACAACAGGATCAGAGAAAGAACATTCCTCATTAACTACAAGTTATTAGAATTTCTGAAATAATATCTTGTAATGGATCAAGAAAACTAGTATCACTTAGAAGCCTGAGAATATCCACATACCGGTAATTATTGTAGGCTTAAACACTGCTTTTCCTTTTCATGATCTATAAAACATTACCTAAAGGGAACTTTTTAAACGCCCTGCCTTCAAAGTTTAGAGTAGCAATTGCTTAATAGGAAAAGCAAGAAAATGAAAAAATGCATAGACTAGCATAAAATTTATCTGAATTATAGGAAACAAGAAAAAAATTCAAAATGGGACCTTTTGCTAATGCTTTCGTTTCTGGGACAACATCACCAGTTGCAAGATTGAGACGGGATACAAAACTTGCACCAACAGTCGCCATTGTTTCAATTAGTAGCTTTGGGACAAGAATTTTATAATCTTCGGGAAAAGCAAGCATAGACCTGTAGAAGTAATTCTAGAAAGTCAAGATGTGCTTCCCATAAGGTAAGGAGGCATGCCTGTATAATACACAAGTAATTCTAATGAACTTATCTATTATTTCCACGGAACAACCACAAGTTGTACTTAGAAAAGATAGCAATTATTTCCCTCATTTTTCTTATGGCACTATCATGGGGTGCCACAAGCTGAACATTTAAAGAATTAATCTACTTTCAAAACATCTGAGGCTTAAATACCTCTGTAGATAAGATAAAATACATCTTATTTCATGGAAAATTGACACCCCACAAATGTTCTGAAGATATTGCATTATATCCCATTAGGACACTAGTTTTCACTTAAAGAGAAGATGTAATCAAAATTCTAGTAAAATATGTTTGCTGAATCATATGAAAATGCATCACTAGAAGTTCCACCCAATGGTTTTTAATTTATTTTGCTTAAATAAATAAATAAATAAATATAAAGAGAAATGTGAGTCATAAGCTTCCCGTCTAAACCTAGGCAGGTTTGAAAGCCACGGAAATGTTCTAAAGAGGAATTTGCTATAAACCAAAAGCTGAAGGCATGATAATGCAACCATTTCTTTCCATTTGTTTTTAAAAAGTATGATATCTCAGAAGTCATGCTAGAAAAGGATGCAAGCCAATCATTTCTAGTATCAACAAAAGCACTACCCCAACAGAATATAAATGAACCATATTTTATATCTAAATGTTTATATTTCGTGGCAAAAGGAAATAATCACATTAAAAGTGTAGTGAACACAGCACCAACAACCCTAACTTACAAACTATTTTCAAATGAATCTTAAGTCTCACCTATAGAAATACCTATGGACTTTATTTATTTGGTTATTTGTAGTGCAAAGTAGTATTCAAATACCTAATGAATCACCATGTTATTGTAATTTTGCATAATAGACTAGAGTGTGTAGGTATGAAGCATACCACTTCCATTCCTGTTCAAGATAAAGTAGAAATTCATCATAGAAACTTGGCAACCAACTGGAGAGTGAAATTGCAGCCGAACTTAATTGATGATCATGACTACTTGAAAGCTTTTCGGCTTCACTCTTCTCGCTTGTAATCTTATTAGGATGTTGCCTGGAGTCAAAATCCTCCCACAACTGCTTTAGGGGCTTTAAGTGAACTTTGGCATAGTGCAGCTCTAAAGATTTGAATCTCCCTATGCGAATGAGAATTCCCCGCAAATTATGGGCAACATCAGCCTATAAAGTAAAAGGAGAGGAGGGTTAATTTTATAACAATTTGATTATATAAATAATAAGTGCTACAAAATATAAACCAAATCACATTAGAGAAAGCTTTTTGCTCGTTCCTTCTTTTTCTTACGGGAAATAGTTACCTTCCGATTGTTTAATGCATCAGTAAAACGAGGCTGAACCATTGTGTCTAGCCTATCCTCTAAGACTTCAAGCTGCTTCCTTACATTGGCAAATTCAGCAACCTGGGCAAAAGAATCAAATAAACCAAGTCATTTAAACATTCCTTGGAATTGCATTAAAGGAACGTTGTAAAAGAGCTGTCAAGATAATTATTACCTCCCCAACAGCAGATAAGCAATGCCTCATATTAGCCAAGGTTTCTGCAGCCCGTGGAAGATCACCACTGGCAAATACATCCTCCACAGTTGAACTCAATTGAGTTAACCCTGCTGCGTCCTGTTTACAAGTGGATAAAAGAATCATTTCAGTAATAATTTAACACATAACTTCACTGAGAAACTGTTGATTGAACTCTGGAAAACAAATCGGTATCATAAAATCCCAACCTGCAATGTCTCATAAGCGGCTTCCATCCTTCGCTTGACCGTATCAACTTTTGCAAGGGTAGATATAGATTCTGCTGAGGAGCCCTCTGCCTGCAGAAAATATAATACTTTTTCTTTTTAGAAGGACAACGAAATGCTAACTTACAGTCTTAAAGAACTAAGGCCTACTTTGGAATGGAATGGAAATGGAAAAATAAATTCATGTCAAGTGAGATCTCAATATTAGATTCATTAATAACTCTGTTTTTTTTTGGAAAAAAAATGGATTTTAACATTAGTTTTAAAAAATGCACTTTTACTTTACTGTTTAACCTTTTTAAGTAAGGGGAAAAAATTATGAGCTAATATTAAAAGAATTTTTGACAACATAAAATTATCCAAAAAAAGTCTGTCTGTATTTTGGAACGGATGGAGTATATTAATGCATTTTTTAAACAGGTCAAAAAAGAAGAAGGCAACTTTAAGTTGTTAATACATGGTAGTTTGGACAGCTATTTGTGTACAATGTGTTATCCATGTACTGTATAGATATGCATATCCCTATATTTTTCATATGCACAGAAAGATTTCTAAATTGATAAATTCATAATAAAACAAATTAAGAATTACAACTGAATAACAAAAACTAAAAGTTTTATACAAAGGCATTATACATATATGAATGAATGAATGAATGAGCAGAAAGTGTCGGGGGACCTTTTTGAGCTTGAGGAGGATGGATGCAACAGATTGGCGGAGGGAGAGTGCGTCGTCACGGAGGCGAATAACATCTCGGGAGGCACGAGGGACGCGGAGGAGGGCGGCGGCGCTCTGCTCCTCGAGAGAGGCGGCGATCTCCTCGGAAATCATCTGAAGCTTCATCTCCAGATCCACTAGGTGGTTCTCTAAGGGATCCTGTGGGTGTCGTGACTGGCAAGCCGTGTTTATCCATTTCTTTGCGTCGAATTTCTCGTCGGAGAAGGAACTCAGATCCACCATCATCTTCTTCTACTACTACTAACTAACTAACTAATTCTCACACAAATCAATTTTCAGATGCTGTTATTTCTACACTACATTACATTACACATTCTATTTTGTTACATATACTTGGTAAAACATTTTAATAGAAATTTAGCTGACAAGATGAATAATGGGCCGTTCTTTCTCAAAGGTCCAGTTATTTACTTTCAGGCTTTCAGCAGTCGCCCAAGCCCAAGCCCATGTCCAATACCTTCATGCACTTTACCAATTGACCTTTTTTAAAAATAAAAAAAAAATCACTATGAAATTTCGGTAAAATATATATTTTTATTATTACTCGGTAGAATATAAGATATTTTAAAAATGCAAAAATTCGTGTGATATAAAAATTGTTCTAAGGAAAGTTATACTATATTATCAACTGATTCCGTAGAATAAAAAATGTTAATACTCGCAAGAATGACACACACAATTTAATACCCTATTTATTTTTTATTATTTTTCGTATTATCCCAAACATTATATTATCTTTTGAATCTTTTTCCTCTTTTTAATGACGATATTAAGATTTTACACACAATTTAATTGATTAAACAATATATTTAATTATAATTTTTAATTGATAAAACTGGAAATGCTGGGGCACTATAAATAAGATGGGTGTGCAATTCTTTAAAAATGAAATTGATGCATAAAAAAAATTGAAAACTTTCTCTTCTCCTTTCCTTACATGCCGCCTGCCGGCAGTAAGCATCGACTATTTAACAAAGCAAATCTCACTGGGGATGGATTTTCACACTTTTTTAACGTTGAAAATAGGGACAGTATGTATCTCATTTCCGGCGCCCCATATTTCCAGTTTTCTCAATCTACGTACTCCCTCCGTCTCAGGATAAAAATCTCGGTAGAGTTTTCACGCATATTAAGAAGATGAATAAAATGACAAAATTACCCATAATAATGTCATTAAATATGGAAAGAGAATTAGGATAAGAAAAATATGAGATATTTAATGCTACGGGCATAATAGGAAAAAATATGTAAAAATTTGGTTATTAAAAGAAATAGGACATTTAACATGGGACAACCCAAAATAATAATAAGGACTTTTATCCTGGAACGGAGGGAGTATTTTATACTAAAAATCAAAGTGAGCACGGCCACAAGGGACAAGGGTCGATGGTCCTGATCCCCGATCAGAGGGTCCCAACTATATATATATATATATGGGATTCCATCCACATCAACCGGTTGGTGGGGAGCAACCCTTTTTGGCCCAGCCACTACAATCTGTACCGACCTTAAACAATTTTTAATTTTTTTTATAAGTCACTACAGGTTGTAGCGGCTGGGCCAAAAGGGGTTGCTCCCAACAACCGGTTGCTGTGGATGCATACCCTATATATATATACATACAACCAGGATCCTATCAGGGATCCCGAATTTTACTAAAAGACGGACCTTTTTTTTGTTTTTTTTTTGCTTTTTTTTAAAAAAGAACTAAATTTTTTTTTAATATTTTATGGAACTGAATTTTTTTCATAATATAATATTTTGGGAGTGATTTGGATACTTATACCAAAAAATGTATGTACAGTCTGCACAAACTGTACAGACATATTTTGTTATACGTATCCAAATCACACCCAAAATACTGTATTATGTAAAAATTCAAGTTCCATAATTTTTATTTTTTTAGTTGTTTTAAAAAAAAGCAAAAAAAGTCCGAATTTTGTTAAAATGCGGGAGTCCGGACCTGATCCGGACTCTCTCTCTCTCTCTCTCTATATATATATATATATATATATGATTGAAGATTTTGGCTTTAAGAATATTAGAAGTATTTTTCAATTCATATATTTTGTTGTAGTCGAACTTCACATATATTTTGCTGTAGTCAAAATTCTCATATATTTTGTTATAGTTGAACTATTATGTTTTAAGCTCTAAAAAAAAATATTTTTTTAGATACAACTTCTATTTTTTATTTTTTTTTCCTTTATTTTTTAGTGAAGATAATGTTTCAAAAATTATCTCGTTTTTATTTTTTGCCCAGGACCACTAAAATCTCAGAAACGACTCAACTAAAAACGAAAGAAATGAGTATGATTTTAAACTCTTACAATGTGGTAATACTAATAATACCTTAAAGCAATTGTAATATTGATATTTAATATATACCGGTAGTTGTACACACTGTGTTTTTTTGGGCCTGTTTGTTTCGCTCTTAATAGGGCTGAATGGCTCTGAATCTGAACGATTCAGCCATTCAGACTGTTTGTTTCCAATTTTTATAATCTGAATTGGGATGAATGTGTCTGACCGATTCTTTTGAAAAAATTCAACTGAATGGGCTGAATCACCGTGTTTTACCCAAATAACCTTCAAATAACCTCGCTACTCTGGTTTCCATCTCTAGGGCTGCTCTCGTTTACCTCCATCGGCGTCTCCATCCACATCTCTTCTCTCCATCTGCAGTAATTTCACCTCAGGTTAGTAATATCTAAGAATTGTTTGTGATTGAGCAAAACACCCTGCTCTATTTTGAGTTTAATTGGTGTAGAATATCATGAAGTAGAACCAGTACGATTTTACTGATTTATGGCTGGGGTTAAAGGTTAGTACATATATGACCAAAAATGATGGGATTCCTTGGTACCATGTCTGGATTGCTTTGTTTTTATATTGGATTTTGTAATTTTTACAACTTCTGAAACATGATCAAGGAGATTAGAATTATAGTACGACTTTCAGAATAAATTATGTTCTTCACCATTTGAATAAATCTAGATTTGGTAGTACATTGCAGGCATGAGCTTTGTATAGTGAACCCCTTTGTGGTATATTGCGTGCATTTAAACGGTATCGTGATTTCGTCCTGTTAATCTAGTTGGGACACTACTGAAAATATAGAAGTATGGTGAATATGCACTCTTAAATTTGAAGTATAAAGTTGTGTCATGCATTCTGAAATTTGAAGTATAAAGCTATTTGTTAGTATCTATAAGAAAATGAGGAAGTATCCAGTTGGTGCAGCCTTCGTGTTTTATTTCTGGAACTTCTGATGAGTTATTCTTTCGTTTTTTGATTACCTTTCTCGCGTATGCATAAGACTGAATCCATTTGATTTCTAAAAAAGATTACTAATCCTAATATATGCACATTTTTACATATGCTGCAACTTTCCCCTCAGCTAGCAAAAAGATGTAATCTCAGATTCTGTTTGATAGTTCAAAAAGCTTTGTTGAATTGAATTATTTCACTATGAAAATATATTACTACTCTTTTGGGTAGATGCAGTTTTGAAAGTAGTAATAGTAGTAGTAGTAGTAGTAGTAGTAGTAGTAGTAGTAGTAGTAGTAGTAGTACTGTCAAAATATATTAATACTACCTCCGTCCCAAATTAATTGCTCAGTTTTGACTTTTTTAAGTCAAATTGACTATTTTTAGAATTAATAATTAAGCATATATAAATATATTTCTAAAATTATAAAAATTAGGATTAGTAATAAATTGTATATACTTTCTTTTGGTTATAATCTCTTCACCTATATTTTAGCAAAAATAGTAAAAAGATTAGTTTTAAAAATGGTCAGTTTAACTTTAAAAAGTCAAAACTGAGCAATTAATTTGGGACGGAGGGAGTACTATTATTGAACTCAATTTCTTGCACTATGAAAATATATTACTACTATTATTGAACTCAATTTCTTGTTTCTTCTTAAACTTCGACTGAATTTTTGTCAGAAATATTAACTTTTTTATTTATGTTTTTAAAATATTTAGGAGTACTTTTGCTGGATTGTTTTTCATGGATTTGACTTTTGTTTCCTTCAGGCTGATCAGAAGTTATCATATGCCTTAACACATCGTAATCCTCACAGAGAAGCAAATATAAGGTAAGGTTAAGGTTTTCTTTCTGTGTATATTTGTTTATAGTAGATTTATTTATTGTCAGGATTAAAATCTCTAAATTCATCATTTTATTTGTGTTAGGGATGGAACAATTGGGTGAAACTCAAAATCAAAGAAAATCAAGAGTGAGTTGGAGAAATGAAAATGTAATGAAAACTTTTCTTGAAGCATGTATTGGCGAGGTTACGGAAAATGGTAGGCTAGGCGGTAGTCTTAAGCCATATTCATGGTCAAATGTGGGAGAAATACTGAAGAACACCGACAACTTTATTGTAGATCATAAGCAAATGAAAAATCGTTATGATTATATAAAGGGAAAATATACTGCATGGTGTAAACTAAAAAGAAAGACCGGTGTTCGGGAGCATTTTACCGACCTTCACGTGGGCCGAAGGCCTGACATTAGAAGGACTTTAGGAGACCATTGGGCTGAAGCTCATGGACAGGTTGGAGTTGTTCGGCTTGGCGTCCGAGTCCTTTTGGGCCAGAGTCTCATCTTAGTGGATGTCTTCAGGTTCGGTATTCGAGCCCTTCGGGCCGGAGCCTTACCTTGTCGTGTGGTGTTTGGGGTCGAGTCTTCTAGTCCTTTGGGCCGAAGCCCATACATGATGGTGGGGTTGTTTGGGCCTGCACAATGGGCTTTCCTGCGTGCAGAGTTCAGGATCCTAGCCGTAGTTGAATAAGGTAACTCCAAAGGTAGTGGTTGGATTGAATTCCACTTGCACCTTTTAAGGAGATTGTGTTGGACCCAAATTATGGTAACTACCATAATTTGGAGTACTAGTCCGACTCGGAGAAGGATTCTAATGGCGGTGAGAATTATTAATACAAGGCCAAGGTTACAATTATCAGGTAATACCTACTTTTGAGCACTAAACACTTAGCCTCCATTGTTAAACCTTGTAACGGCCTGTACTTATTCTCACACCGGAGCTATCCCTCGGCGGCACAAGCCGTCAAGCTTCTGTATGATCTGTTATTATGTAGGTTCTAGCGCGTGGATTCTGTGATTGGACGCGCCGGCGAAACTTGGTGTTAACAACCGAAAATCATTATGATCCCACAACTAACACGTTCAACTTCACGGATGAATAATGAGAGCTAGAGTCGAAGGTTAATGTGACGCCCCCAAAATAGGTCCATTCCATCCAACCCATTCTGAGTCGCCAAATACATGGTACAGAAATAACTACAACCTTATTATTACATTACAACATACAAACTGTGAGTTTAAATACAGATATTGCCATATAGACAATATCCACATACAAATAAATTCCCATCATAATTATTGATACATTATTTTACAAAAATGGTGAGGACTACTAAACAACTCTCTCTAGAACCATCATTATATCCCCCGACTCGTACTCGCTACATTCTCGTCTCCTGAGAAGAAAAATAGAACAACAAGAAAAAGGGTGAGCTCAACTAGCCCAGTAAAGAATATTATGACTAAGATAATGTACAACAAATTATCCTTAGTCTTTAACAGGGAAAAATCTGATAGAATACAATAGACAACAAGTTTTAGATCAACAACTGCAGCGGAAATAATATATAATTCATTAGAGGAGTTAAGTAGAGAATGAAATCTACTAACATCTATGAATTTAAAAGTCCATCGTCAATATTTTATCCCTGTAACATCAATCAATATATATCTCAAATCAAATCAAATATTCATCTTTGCACTACAGGCCAAAGATATTCATCAGTCGATCATGTTCATCTCAACACCTGTTCATCTTTGCACTACGGGCCAAAGATATTCATAATAAAATCAACCATCTTTGCACTACAGACCAAAGATATTCAGTAACACCATCATTTAGGACTGAGGATGATGAAAAATATTTTAAAGGAAACGAATCCAGTGAAACAAAATAACAAGTATTAAGGATTCGTACTTTAAACAATTTGAGTTCAAAAATACTTCATAAATAATCATACTGAAGTAAAATTCAAGAATGATCAAAACATGGATACAATCAAAGCTAGTATCCAGAATAGATATTTTGGACAAAAGAAGAAATTTCATTTTTTGGTGAATAGTGTCGTATACGTGAATAGTGCCGTATACGTGAATAGTAACTCCGACACCAAAAGATAGAAATTTCATAAAAAAACATCATCACGCTTCGTGAATAGTACTCGTGAATAGTAACTCATGAATAGTAACTCGTGAATAGTAACTCATAAATAGTAACTCCGACATGAAAAAGTTCCAAATTTGATAAAAAGTTCCAATCAATATTTCAACATAATGATATTGAAGAATTAATATCATTTTAGAAGAAAATAACATCCCTTACCTCGAAAGACAGTACTTCTAGTTGAAACACCGGATATAGGCTATGATTTGAACTTGCACCGTATAGCAATACTCAAAGTATACTCAAAATACTAACAAGAATACGCTCGATAATATAGAGAGAGAAAACTTCAGTTTCTGGTGTGATTTTCAATTTTAACCTAAGCACCCTATTTATAGGAAATTGCTTAGAACACCAAAGCAAAAAATTTAATATAATATTAATATATTATATAACAATTCCTACGCACTCATTCTAGAGTTTGATTTCAGCCACTCAGCATTTCTCACATGCCACCTTCTAGAAAAAGTAATAAAAAACGTTTTTTATATAATAAATAATTAAAACTTCCAAAAATCAATTATTTCGGAGCTTCGAACTTCAATAATTCATAATAAATAGCCCTTTTGTCAGAAAATTTGAATCTCGCGAATTTTTATAGAAAATTCAATTCTCTGCAACTTTGCAGAAGAAAGTTTTTCCGAATTCTAAACAGAAGTTTATCGAAATCCATAAACGGGCGATTTTACAGGCTATAATCAATTTTCAGTCAAGAAATAGCTCTACCGACACATAAAACCTGTTTTTAATATTTATTGCAACAAAAATACTCTTCCTCCTCATATACTCATATATCCCACATTCATTATAAAAATATCACCATTAATATATTATTAAAATAATATATTTAAATGAATTATTTTATCAGAAAAAGATAAAATATTAATTTTTAACATTTGTCACATTAAAAATTTTCTCCATCTATATCCACATAAAATCAATATTTTTCTTATCATATAAATCAATAATTAATTATTCATAAATAATATTACAGAATCACAATACAAACAACCAGGCAGTTCCCAGAAAAGAGGGGCTTTCCAATAAGAATTTATCCTTACTGGTGCGCAATTAGGTGACCAAACCTCTTCTTAGACAGAACTTTCTAGACATTGCCAATAATGTTATCTAACAATATTATTCAGATAATATGAATTATTGCTTCGATAATGAAAAATACTGTGTAGTGACAATTATTGAAACAACAGTAATATAAAATATCAATGCAGCAATTATTGAATCAATAACATAAAATACTGAACAGTAATTACTGTAACAATTATTGAGTAGTGCCTTCTTACGTAAGAATCAATAATTGGTGCAATACCGTGTGCTACTGTGCAACAACGCGTATTACTGTGTTTTAACCACCGGGTATTCCAACAGTATTAACGGTAACAACTACGCCATTTTTATAAACAACTTATACTTGTCGTTTTCTTCATCCAATCGCTTTCCGTTATGGGTCCCACAAAAGACTGCTCTGTCGTACGAATATTCCCTGACAGCAAGAATATTTCACGACCAAACGAATATTCCCCGACAACAATGAATATTTTATAACCACCTGCTTATTTAAAATATTTACGCATTTTACCCATAACTAACCACATTAATCAAATTCACCCTTACTATTTCAAAAAATAAATAAAGGAAATTCCTTTTTATTTAAAAATTTTCGGGGTCTTACAGTTAATAACTATTTTTTTAAGTTAACCATAAAACTTGTTAAATTATTAAACATGTGAATAACATGTTGGGTATGATTTTTGGATGCAGGCAAATAAGCATGTTGACTTCTTGAGGACTTCACCTTTAAGTTTTTCTGAGCTTTGCACTCAACTCTATGATGGAGCTGCTGCTACGGGGATTGATGGCTGGGGACCTAGCTCTAAAAGGGATAGGACCGTTGAACCAAATAAAAATTTGGAAATTCTTAGTATCGAGGACATCCCTTTTAGTACTCAAGCTCAAGAGTCCTCAAACCCACCTCTAAATTCATTAACTCCGGGTACTCAATCACATGCTTCCATTCCCAACTTTGAAGAACAAAGGCCAACGAAAAAAGCGAAGAATTCAACAAAAAAATCTAATAACTATGAAATAGAGAAAGAGATATGCAAAGCCTTAAAGCTCATTGTGAATAACAATAGTGGACCTTCCTTGAAGGAGTGCAAAGATAAATTAAATCATCTTAGGTGGGGATCACAAAATCCATTGCATAAAATGGCACTTGAGATATTTCGTGAGAGTGCAAGTTATAGGGAACAATGGATGATCTTAGAAGACGATGAGAATGAAGCTTGGGTTGAAATGGTTTCACGCAAGTTAGAATTTCTAATATAGTTAAATATTTACTATTAGATGATTGTAGTTAAAACTTTAATATTTTGTATAGATCGATGGCCAAAACTTATTATTTTGGGTGCAAAGGGTTAATATTGGATCGATGGCCAAAACTTTGATTTTTGGATACATCTTTTGTATGAACTTGTTACTTTTGGTATATATTTATTTAGTAACTTATTATATGTGCTTATTGTTTTGATGGATCATGATTTATTTGATAATTTATTTGAATTATTTATTTTTATTTGTTGTACAATAAATATTGTATTTAATTTTTTTTAAATACGTCCAGACAAAATTATATACTTGTTCAACATAGTTTAAAGGGATAAAATAGTAAAATACTGGTATTCAGATATTTCAGACATATCAATTACCAAATAACTTTTTTTTATTCAGATTCAGATTCATTCAGTTTTTATCAAACAACCCCTAAAACAATAAGAGAATATCACGCGATACTCTACAATAATATACGATATTCTACAATAACACACGATATTATACAATATTTTGTATAATTGTCATAATAGTAATTACACAGTATTTCACATTATTGATTCAATAATTGTTACAGTAACAATTACATAATATTTCATATTATTAGACCAATTAACATTATTGACAATTTCTATAAGTTATGTCCATAAATGGGTTATTCGATTGTGCACCGTTTATACAGAAGACTCCATTTTTCTTAAGAATGATTTGGTTGTCAGTATTGTGAGTTTATAGTATTTATACTCAAAATGATTTAGTGTTGGATAATGAGCATCAATCCACTATAACAAATACATGAATTTGGGGACTTTCACAATAATTGTCGCATCATTTCAAACTATTGAACCAATAATTGTTACAGTATCTCATATTATTGAACCAACAACTGACATTGTAGCAAGGATAGTAATAGAAAGTTATGTAATTAAAAGTCATGAGTATTAAGTAATTAAACAAACTCATTATTTAAATAACACTGATATATGTGATATTAATTCATTAAGTCAATAATGAAGAAAATGGATAATATAACAATAATTGATGAATTGTATAAATTAAAAATAAAGGTAATTGATTAATATGTGTAAATCATTGTGAAGAATAAAATTAAATATGATGATGATGATGATGAATTAATATGTGTAAATAATTATAAATAACAAATTAAAGATAATGATAATGGATGAATATGTGTAAATCATTATGAATAAATAAATTAAAAATAATGATAATAAATTAATATGTGTAAACCATTATAAATAAATAAATTGAAGATAGTGATAATGGATAAATAATATATTAATAAATTGTGGTAAATGTCTGGCTATAAATAGGGGGTTTTACATAAGGTGTTTCATAATTTTTTGTTTAGTCTTTTCCTTCCACCATTTGAAAATTTCTTAGTGCAAGTATTTCTCTGAGTGTACTAAGGTTGCCTCAAGTTGTAGTTAAAGTGCAAGAATTGTTCAGGTTAACCAACTCCATAAAAAACAACATTTAGTTACGTGTTAAGATAAGAGATATCATTTTATTTCATACTTGTAATAGATATCATTTTATTTCATACCTGTAATGGATATCATTTTATTTCACAGTCTTAAATTTATGATAAAAAATTATTATTTGTTTTTATAGTCTTACAATTAAATGATGAAACTTCCCGAAATAGTTAAAATATTTTTAATAGTTTGTGTTTCATCTAATACCTTTTACTTGAATTTTCCCATTAAATTTTAATTATATTTTCTTTAACGTTATATTTCATCATTAACTCTGATTGATTTTTTGGATATCGTGCTGACAATTTAGTCATTATTAAATTCTAAAAAAATTAAATTGTAAATCTCTAATATTTATTCTTGGTCTTATTATTTTTACTAGTTATATTTATACTTTATATCATTATTATAGTCATAATACTTAAATTGTGGTGAATTTTTTGTTTAGTATAAGTGCAAAGAGTAATTGTTGAATGGGATGATCATAACCATTGATGTTATAATTGAATATCTTTTTTGCCTTGGTGCAAAAATGAATTGTTAATTAGTGTGATCATGATCATTGGTGTTACAATTGAATATATCTGGTCTGGGTACAAAAATGAATTAATCAGTACGGTTATAACCAAAAACTGTTAATTGATATGAAAATATGATCAAGAATTGTGGATTGACATTGTGCGTATTTATTTTCTGACTATATTTTTTAGCACTAAGTAAAACCTTGATTTAAGAATAGATTTGAGACCAAAATATTTGTATTCTAATTGAGAGGTCATTACTAAATAGAGGTATTGGTATAAAATATTTTCCAAACACCCAAAAATATCAAATTTAACAAAAATATAGATCTTATAACAAAAATTAAAGAAAACATAAATTATTTAGATTTTCAAACTAAGAAAATGTAGTCTTTTATAGGAAATGTAGTATTTTATAAAAAAAATGTAGTGTTTTATAGGAAATGTAGTCTTTTATAGGAAAATATGGTGTTTGACGTTTAGGTGATAATTATATGACAATAAAATACACACCATTATAACGAACATGACATTAATCTTATCGTGTTTCTTTTGGGACTAATGGGTCAACCAAAGCTAATTCTTCATTCCTATGATATTTATTATTATAACATACGAGGGTTTCTTTGATCATTTTTCAAAAATTTTGATTCATAAATCAGTTATTGACCGTAGTTATATGTAGAATATTAGTATTAGTTTTGGGGTGTGAATACTGTTGTTGTAATAAATTTTAAATAAGATAATTTGTGTTTGTAATATGTATTTTAACAACTTAAATTGGTTGGTGTAGACCCGAATTTGGGACGTCACAAGTACTTTAAGTCATGACTTTTTAAGTGAGCATGTGATAGGATAAGATGATCCAATAAAATACTATTAGACTAGATTAATTCCGAATTTATAATTTTATTTGATTATTTTATTATATAATCATTATTAATTAGGGCAAAGGTGTACAATTGTCCTTAGGTTTTGGGCAAAATTTGAGTTAACATTATTTTTTTTCTTCCAAAGTATACGTGCTAATCACATCATAAATAAATTAATACCCGTTTATTTAATTGATATTTTTTAACGAGAAGTGTATATTTAAATTACTTTTGTTTTGTTTTTTTAAAAAAAATTACTTTTGTTTTTTAGGGCTAACTAAGATTTGGGCTCAAACCTCTTTATTCCAATCCCAACAATAATATTAAAAAAAGATTTTATTCTATTTAATATTTATTTCGGGCGGAGATGACAAACATTTAACACGGTTGACTATATATAGAAAGCGGATTGATTGAGATTTGACCCAAATTCTGAGTTTCCGTCTCTCAAACAAACACCAGTAAATCAAACGGAGAAAAGTTGAAGACTTCCCCTCGAAGAAAAACCCTGCTACTCATCAAATCTTAATTCATCAGTTATGAGTGCTGAGGAGCTTATTAACATCGACCCCCTTGAGCTGAAATTTCCATGTAAGTTTTACTATTCTACATAAATAATGTCTAGGGCTTTTATTTTTTCTGGGCACTGATTGGTTTTTGCTTATGTCTTTATTTTTCTGAATCAACAGTTGAGCTCAAGAAGCAGATCTCTTGTTCTTTTCAGTTGTCAAATAAGACTAATAATTATGTAGCTTTCAAGGTACAGTCGATGTTTTGGTTTGCCTCAATTTAAAGTTATTCCTCAATTTACATAAAACATATATATGATCGTGTAATAAATAAAAGTGCGATGAGCAAATAGAACTAAAGTTTGACCCAGTGCATCTCATGTTGATTTTCCGTTTGAATAGTGAAAATTTCAAGTTCTAAGTATAAAATTCTATACTAGGCAGGTTTACTGAAGGTTTCGTGTTTTTGGGACTCTGGAGGTTAAAATTTTTAGTTCTCATTTTACATGGTAATTATCAGAAAACTAGTACGTGGAGTCCTCTCACAAAGAGTTACATAAGCAAATGAGATAAAATAAAAGTGATAAAATATAATATCCCTGTGTAAAATTATCAACATTATCTTTGGGTGTGTAAAAGTGTGGTTCATTTTGTTCAAGGAAAATATGTTTATCTTTCTTTCGGATATTGGACATGACAAAGTTAAAAATGAAAATGTGTACAAAGAAATTGTGTTATCCATCAATGTAATAAGTTGTATTCCGGAAACCATCTTCCTTCAATTTGAGCCTACATATAGTTAGATTTATATTCAGTAGGAGAGTTCCCCTATTCCCAGTCATCAATTTATTCTCAGTTTAGCAGGATGCAATATGTTAACTTATTCTCAGAAAAGGATATTTTTGGTTTTATTTTGCTGTATAATTTTGAGTGCATAATATGTATTTTCTTCTCTCGTTTTGTATTTCTAAATATGAGGTTTGCTTGTACTTCATTATGCCTATGAATTGGTTTCTAATCAGGTGAAGACAACTAACCCCAAGAAGTATTCTGTGCGGCCTAACAATGGCATTGTCTTACCTCGCTCAAGAAGCAGTGTAACAGGTGCCTTCATTTGTTCTCTTTCCACTCTTTGGAAAAATATTTTCTGTTCATTTTATGGGGAAAAAATAATTTGTAGCTTACCTATAACTTGGTCCAGTTACAATGCAAGCTCAAAGAGAAGCACCCCCAGATATGCAATGCAATGACAAGTTTCTTGTGCAGTGTGTAGTAGCACCCCCTGGTGCTACACCAAAGGATATAAATCCGGAAATGGTGAGAATCTTGAAGAGATTGAAGATTCTTAATCTTGATTGTTTATTTTATTTCTAGTTAGAAAATGCAGTTTAAAACTTTGTGGTGATGTCTTTTTTTATATAAGTTTAATAAAGAGGTGGGAAATCACGTCAAGGAGTGCAAGTTAAGAGTTGTTTATGTCCATCCACCTAGACCACCCTCACCTGTACCAGAAGAGTCCGAGGAGGAGACTTCTGAAAGTACTACTAGTGTGAGTTTCTGCAATGCTTTCACTAATTCAAGTATCAAAAAATTTGTTTATTTTTTTGGTTTTATCGTGTTCTCATATTTTACCAGAAAAGTGATTACATACCTCCTTCTCGGTGCTTATTTATAGGTTTCAAGAGGATATACTGAGCCTCAAGATACTTCTTCCAAGGTATATTTTTCGGATTTATCTTTGTGAAACATGTATTAGCCTTCTGAAATTGTTGTAACCTCGGACCTTTGTTATTATCCAAAAATATAGACTCATTTTTTCCTAGTATGGATTTCTAATGCAGTGGAAGCTGTTGATGTCATTTATTTATGTGTTTTTTTATTTTTATGTTTCTTTTTTTAACAACATTCTTTTTATCTACTGAGTTAATCTGAGCAATTTAGGGGTTGTTTGTTTAGGTTTGAATAATTGAATCGGTCAGCCATTAAGTGTGTTTGTTTTGAAAAAAAAATCGTCTGAATGGATGAATCAGTCAGCCATTCAGACGATTTGGGCTGAATGATTTAGTGTCATTTTTTTGGCTGAATAGGCTGGATGAAGTTTTTTTATTTTTTATTTTTACAATTTTAACTATTATATTAAGTAATATTAAATACATTTATAACAATTTTGAATTTTTTTAGAGGGGTAAAATAATAAAAATCTGTTATTCAGATGTTTCAGACATGTCAATTATTAAATTAACTTTTTTCATTCAGATTCTGATTCAGCTCATTCAGATTCAAATTCATTCAGTTTTTATCGAACACCCCTTTAGTTTGCCGTTAGAAGCTGATGATAAAAAAAGCTAATGATGATAAATTTGAGAGCATAAAACATTGCCACATAAGGTGCTCTGAAAATTATATGTTTTACTTGTTAACAATTTGTTAAAAGTAATTTAAATGTAAAAATCGTGACTGATCCCCTCCCCCACTGAAACAATCCGAGTCAAATCCAGAGTACGGAATAAATTTTGGGTCAAATTTCAAATTCGAATTGAATCAAATCCATCTAAACAAGGTCTTAAACCACTAACCAAATAGTATTTTTTTGGGTCATCTTAACCTATCATATGCTCACCCAAAATGTCATGACTGAAGGTATTATTGTTAGTAACTTAATTCCTTATATACAAACAATTTTTTTTCTTTATCTTTCAATGTGAGATTGAGGTGTTACAAACTCCCTCACTTAAATTATTGACATCTTTGTCAGAACTGATCATAAACAGTCTACATATTTTTGTCTCTCTAATCATTGTGGGATAATACTTGCCGATTTCGTGTCCTCACTTTCGGCAACCCGATCAGATTACCCGACCCGAACTTTCGAGAGTCGACTTTGATACCATATGAAACAACCCGAGTCAAATCTCGAGTCCGGAACAAATCTCGGGTCAAATTTCAAGTCCGAATCGAATCAAATCCATTCAAACAAGGCCTTAAATCACTAGTCCAATAGTGTCTTTTTGGGTCATCTTAGCCCATTAGAAGCTCACCCAAAAGGTAATGACTGAAGGTACTATTGTTAGTAACTTAATTTCTTATATACAAACAATTTTTTTCCGTATCTTTCAATGTGGGATTGGTGTGTTACATCCACATCCAAAAGCACACACCCCAAAAAAGAAAGAAAACCTCATAAGTAGGAGTTCTTCTTGAAAGTGTTGATCTAAATTAGTTACTTTCCTATGGCTTTGCAGTTTGGATGTCATATCATCTTTAAGAATTAGATTTCTTGCGGCAAGGTTCTAGTAGTTTCTGTTTAATTGTTTTCTCCTTTACCAGTCAATCGAGTATGCCGATTGCTTGATTCAACACTTCACTAGGAGTCTAGGACCCTTAACCTCTTTATGTCATTTTAAAGCACTTCATTCAAGCGCTAAAGTTCTTCGATATCCTTATTTCAAACTAGATATGGTACATTATTAAACTTACCATGCCTCACCCTTATTCTCCTGTCCAAGTCACTGCCGTTTTGTTAAGCTAACAAGTATTTGTCAAGTTTCTAAATGAATTCCAATGTTCAACAAACCTTTAGTTTCATCAACCTTAAAACTTCTTTCCTTTCATCGTCTTCTTCCCTCTCACGGTTCCTCCATGTGAAACCAGTGTTTAAATTATAGTCCTGAAACCTTGTGCACTGTATGGAAGAATGTGTGGTTTAATTGTAATTGTATACAGAATTAAAACAATTGAGAACTACTAGATTTAGAATTGAATGAAGACTTAACCCGAGGGGTGGGAGAAATAGCAATGGCATTAATGAATAGGGAATAAGGTTGCTGTTTCCAATCCCCATATTTGTGGCAAACTTACCTATCAAAGGAAAAAAAAAAGAAAAAAAGAAGAAGAAGAAGAATTGAAAGAAGAAATGTCTTTTTAGCCATTGATTTGATGGTGGCCTGCCTTAGTTCTTCTGTTTTATTGTGCCTAAAACAAGTAAAAAATGTTTGTAATATCAAATAAATAGGATGGTGAAAAGAGAGACTGCAATTCTGCCAGACGCAACAGTGAATTATCTGCCTTTTGTAGTGAATATATTATACTTTTTTTCTGATTATTTCCCTTGGTTTTATGCTCTTTAATCTCGTTGAAAATCCTAAAATAGATTTAGTAACATTTTATTCAGAGTTTGTCAATGTAGGTTCAGGACGAGTGGGAACGTAACATTTACAAATATTAGTATTATTGTCTTTCGATTGTATAAGAAGTTACATGAATTTGTAAGATGAATTTTAAATTTTGTTTGGACATTAACCTTGTCACACCTATAATACTACGGTGATCTCTTTTTTCAAGTTGTAGGGCCTAAAATCTTGGTGGAGTTCTTCTGGCTGAGTTGTTGTTCCATTTTATGATTCATCATTTTGCTTTGTTCTTTTAATATTTTGCATTCTTATTATCTAGCATGGATAGATAGATAGATGTGGATATGTCCAACTTACAACAGAAAATGCTTTTTTATACAGGAACTTTTGAGGCAAGGTGAAAGAAGAAACGTTGGCGGAGTCTCTATCTACTATGTGTTGCTTATTGGTTTACTTGGCATTCTTCTGGGGTATTATATGAAGAAATCATAACCCCTCGGGGGACATCTCGTCTCCATTAACCAAAGAGAAGATAATTTAGGGCGAGCATTGGATGGTGGTAATTAGCATTTTGGACATTTTATGCTAGATTCTTCAGGTGCAGTCGAACGAACATGACAAGTTGATTTATTTTCTATTTTTTGCATGTAAGAGATGAGAGAATTTGTTCCTTTACTGGATTTTTGATATAATTTTGTTTTAGGATGAGTTATTGGCCCTGGCATCTTTTGTTCAGTTAATTGAAACATGCTCCTGGAACTTGATTTATATCAAGTAATGGTACATACATACATATATCAAGTAATGGTACATACATACATACATACAAACAGACTGCGAGAATAAAACAAAAGGACTTATGGCCAGTTGCATGTTAGGGATGGATCAAAATTTAACATAAAATCATTTTCCATTTCAAAAATAAATTGTGGACATAATCCGAAGCCGCCTTCTGGCCACCCACCTCCAAAATAGTTAGGGATGGATCCAAGAGGAGGAGGAGGAGGAGCTATCCATTATTTATCCAATAATAGGGATAAATATATTTTTGGTACGGACCCGATTTACAATTTAGTACCCAAAGTGAAAAAACTTACAAACTAGTTATTGTACTCGAAAATTGTTGCATTTCGTTAAACAATAGAGTTTCATCCATGTTCCGTTTGAAATTTTGACATGTCAGATGCAAAGAATGACATGGCGATGACTGGGCAACAAAATTTAATTAATGTGTATTTCCTATTTATAAAAGCAAATCAGCAAAACCGAAGAGATCTAAGAGCAAAAAGAAAGAGATCCATATTTGGGGAAAAAAATTAGGGTTCTCGAATTCTTCCTTCTTCTCTCACTCTTCTTGTCTCATTCTTCCTTCTTCTTCTTCTTCTCCATTGATTACTGAGTTATATGTATAATATCAGCAGCAGCAGTATTTTATATTTATATATACACATGTATATATCGCCGGAAGAGAATTCCAATTATAAATCGGGAGTGACCAGAGTCCCAACACAAAGAGCGAAGAAAGATGATAAGGAAAAATAGAGAAAATAAACCAAATTTAGAAGTGAGGGATGAAAATTGAGACTCCAATATGATAAGCGTTGCTGATCCTTCGCTGATCCTCCGTATTTCTCCATCTTTTTATATACGCTCTTTTATTGTACTAGTAGTAGTAGCAGTATAAGTAAAATATTGTATTTGTGGGAATCTAAGGCATAAAATCATAAATGGTCAAAGATATTTAACCTAAATGATCAGATACTTGGTAAATAACATTAAATTTGGAAAGTATTCATAACCCTTATTTCTTCCTAATCCTTATTTCTTCCTCACTTGGTCACGTGAGAAGTATTATTCCCTCCAAAACTGATGTGTTATTCTCCCGTATACATATCATTATTCACGTCAGATGATGAAGCCACATCAGAATTTTTCATCTACTCCGTTAGTCAATTTTAACGATTATTTCAAAATTGAAAAGTACAAGCACCAGATCTCAACAATTTTCAAGTACAATAACCAATTTGTAAATTTTTTCACTTTGAGTATTAAATTGTAAGTTGGATCCCAGTATATGTACCAAAAATATATTTATCCCTCCAATAATAATAATAATTGAGATAATAAGAACAGCTTGTCACAAATACATGAGAATGAGATTGAGACTGAAACTCGAATGGAAACAACAAAACCAAACTTCCTCCCCCTATTCCGACAACAAAAATAAAATTAAATATTATTCCATTCAATCAAAATCAGATATATATATATATATATATATATATATATATATATATATATATATATATATATATATATATTTACCTTTTACAATAAATTGATATTCTTAAATTTTAAAATCAATACCAAAATAAAATATAAGGTGTTGTGATTTTTAGGTCTTAGCCCGGTGGTTAAGACATCTCAAATTTTTAATAATATAATTAAAGTATATTTAAAAAAAAAATAAGTACTTGGTGTTTAATAACAATAATAATTAACACAATAATAAAGTTAATGAACTATTTAGCATTTCAAAATTATATATTGTAAGTTGCTCTTTGAACTATTTAGTATTTTAAAATTATGTATTGTAAGTGGCTTTTCAAACTATTTAGTTTTTTTACACTATCCTTTACTTTTATATATGCCTTATTAATTAATGGATGCCCAAATGTATTGTTTCAAAATATGTTATATTTTATTTAAGGCTACCATTAAATAAAACGTTACTTTTATTTTAAAATTTGGATCAATTATCAAAATAGAATTTTGATTTAAAAATTCATATGATATTGAAATGTGAAAAAAACTATAGTTTAAAATATCGAGAATAGTGAGAAACATTTTTGAAATTCTCAGTCAAACTGTGTATAGAATCCGATAGTGTGTACTCTTAGTTCCAGAGTTAATATAAAACCTACGAAGGCGCACATCTTAGTAGGCGCATACCAACTATTGTTATTGAACAAAAGTTACTTTGAAAAAGTGTTTTACAAATTATATTTTATCCGCTTAAATAGTAAATATTGTCACTTGCTAAGTTTCATCGCTTACCCCTTACAATATTACATGATACCTTGTTTCGAGAGCTGTGACGCTATGAGTCAAGTCAAATACAAACATTAGATGATTAATTTAAGTTTTTGATATAGTATTGTGGTTTTGATTTTTGTTAAGACTTTGATTTTGAGGAATTTCACCACTGTTGGCATTGTCTTAGGATTAATAATTTTTCTCATTCGAGGCAAATTTTATTGAGATTTATAATAGTTATATTATTTATTTGGTTTTGTAATTGTACTTCGAGCTACGCATTTGAATTTTAGTCGCCTTACGGGCTTTTGAACTTGCAGCATGTAGCACTTCGGCCCATAATAAGTTTGGGGTGTTACAGAAATGTTGTAACCTTTTAGGTCTCATATATGTTTAATAACCTTTAGGTCTCCTAACAATTTATACTTAATAATATATTTTAAACAATTTAGAACATCAATTATTCATTAATTAAAATCAAATTTAAATTTTATAGCATTTTGTAAATGAAGTAGGATAAAAATAAAATGTAACTTTTTTTTGTGGAAGGTACATAATACTATACTTTTAATAAAATTATAAAATATTCAAATTTAATTATTCGGGTTGTAACTTGTGACAGACAGAATAAGAGAATAAATACAGTACTACAGAGATTATGGATATGCGAATATGCTTCTCGACAACAACACGCGCTGTTTTCTCAATTATTAATTAAGTCGGTTGGTTGAATTACGACATTGCCCCATGTACACCTCCAATATTACAATTGTATCATTTTGAGAGGTAATTGCAGAATTGGGTAGGGAGGAGGTCCATATGATCATGTCATTAATTATTTAAAAGAATATCTAATTGACTTCATTAGGGTGAAAACAATTTATAACTAGATAATTTAATGACATGATCATATGGACATACACGGCCAGAATACCACCATCAGTCACTTTATCTCCTAAACCAAACGCACCTATCCCCAACTCTTTTTGTCAATCAATTTCTTTATTAGTGACCTAAGTAGCTCACTATTGGCCAGAGTGAGTTGGATTTAGAGGTACTATGATAGGGTGATCTGATATAATTGATTCACCCGGTACAGACATTCATAATAAAAAATAATGTTTTTATAATAAAATTGTCGTTATAAATTTTATAACAACGATTTTTACTATACTTTTATTATAAAAACATTAATTTTCAAAAGTGATTTAGTTTTAATATCAAAAGAAATGCATTATCATTACATAGTGTAGAAATTAGAATTATATACGTGTGAACTAAACATGTCTCATAATATTATAAAAATGCACTTTGACTTTTAAGTCTCGATCAATTTGATTTTTAAGAATCAATCAGTTAGAAGATAATAAAATGGGAGGACGGATTAAGTTGTCCACCGATCCCAATTATTTGAATACACGTGAAAAACATGATTTTACAGTCTGTGCAACTCTCCCAAGGCAAGGCCCTATAATTAAAATGTATAGTAGTTAATTTATTTTTTATATAAACAAACAAAAAAAAGGGCAATATTGTCTATCATTGAATTTGAGGACGAAACGTAGTCTTTGGTGATAATGAAAATAAGTAATGGGTATATCCGGCACTAAAATGAATAGAATATTCCTAATATATGTTTTTTCTCAGCCATATTGAGCAAACAAGAAGCTATTTTTAGTTCCTTGGGGGTAGTAAATAGAAAAACCCAACACCCAGAGAATACTTGTGAGAGAAATACCAGCAGACACAGGGAGATTGTAGAGGGAGAAACAAGCGATCAGCTGAACAAGGTATATCTCGTTTCCTGTCCATGTTTTTGTGCTTCAAATTTGTATTTGACCTTGCGATTTTTGAATCCGTTTTAGAAAAACAGAGTTATAATTAATGATCAAACTTGAATCTTATTTTTTGTTGGGTTCAAAATTAATCTTAAAATTGAATCTTGCACCAAAATTTTGTTTCATGAATTCTTAATTATTTTTTGTTGGTATCGTTATACCCTTTCTTTTTAAGACATGGGTGAGGAGAAAAAGCACAGGAAGCCACCAGGAATTCGATTCTTAGAGTACAAAATGAAATCAAATCTGTCTTTCAAAACCCATCAAGCCATTGTCCTAATTGTCACATTTTTGGCATACACAAGCTACCATGCTACTAGAAAAACTACCAGCATTGTGAAAAGTGCACTTGATCCCCAATCCCAAAAAGTGAACTTCTTCAACTCCAAGTGGCAAAGAGCTTTTAAGCCGAATGAAAGCAGGAAAAGTGGGTGGCCACCCTTTAATAAATCAGATGGCACAGAATTGCTCGGTGAACTTGACGTGGCATTCCTTTTTGTATATGCCATGGGGATGTACTTCTCCGGGCACTTGGGGGATAGAATGGATCTTAGAATTTTTTTAACCGTTGGAATGGCGGGAACTGGTTTGTTCACCGCTCTTTATGGTGTTGGATACTGGGCGAGCATCCACGTGTTTTATTACTACTTAATCGTCCAAATGCTTGCCGGATTGTTCCAATCAACTGGATGGCCTTCAGTAGTTGCAGTTGTTGGGAACTGGTTTGGAAAGAGAAAGAGAGGACTTATAATGGGTATTTGGAATGCTCACACGTCTCTTGGGAACATTACCGGATCTTTAATTGCTTCGACTTTATTGAAGTACGGTTGGGGGTGGTCCATGGTAGTTCCTGGTATCATGATTGCTTTTGTTGGTTTAGTTCTTTTTCTCCTGTTGCCGGTTAACCCCGAGGCTGTTGCAGCTGATAGCAGTGAATATGACTTTCACCGCCCTCCCAAAAAAGCAGTAACAGAATCTTTGTTGAGATCAGACATGGAAGAAAATAAGTCAGCGGTGGGGTTTATCCAAGCGTGGAAGATTCCCGGGGTTGCTCCTTTTGCTCTTTGCCTGTTCTTTGCGAAATTGGTTGCTTACACATTTCTCTACTGGCTTCCATTCTACATTAGCCACACAGGTACATTTTACTTTGACATCTTCTTATAAATATTTGCATATCAAAATTCTCTTTGGTGAAAGTTGATATTCAAGGAATTGAACATTTAATCAAGAACTTTATTTGGAGATCAATACAGTTCTGTCGACAAGATTAAACGAGGAACCAATGTGTTTCTTAATTGTGTGTTGATCATGGGAACTAAATATTAAAGAGAAATTATTTTAATTATAAATTGTTCCTAATTCTCTTCATGTATTTGTTGTGCTGCAGCTATAGCTGGTGAGTATTTGACTAATGAAGCAGCTGGGAATTTATCTACATTGTTTGATGTCGGAGGCGTGGTGGGAGGAATCCTTGCTGGCCACATTTCTGATCGCCTTGATGCAAGAGCCATAACAGCTGCAAGCTTCATGTACTGTGCTATTCCGGCCCTCTTCTTCTACCGAAGCTATGGACACGTTTCCATGACTGTGAACATCATCCTCATGTTGATCACTGGTGTGTTTGTTAATGGACCCTATGCTCTTATAACGACGGCAGTGTCGGCCGATTTAGGGACACACAGCTCCTTGAAAGGAAATTCAAGGGCACTCGCTACCGTCACAGCAATCATCGATGGAACTGGCTCAATTGGGGCTGCAATTGGACCATTGCTAACTGGCTATATCTCTACCAATAGCTGGAGTGCTGTTTTCACAATGTTGATGGGGGCAGGACTAGTGTCTGGTTTATTTCTGACAAGGCTTGTTGTGGCGGAGGTGGGTGAAAAGATTCACCAGTCGAGACAAGTGGTGCCCACTTCGAGGTCTCCTGCAGTACTTGAAGTGTGATTCAAGGAAAATGATCATTTTTGATTCCCCAGCATTGGTTCAAAGCTGCTGCTGCTGATATAGATTGATGAAATGGAAGGGGATTCTTTTTAAAATGGAGAGGGCAGGGGCAGGGGCAGGGGCAGTGAGAGCTAGATCGCTGATTTTGCTCAGAGCTTGAGAAAATTGTTCTAGTCACAGACTCACAAATCTGAATTAGATAGGAAGTTGGGGGAAGTGTTTGCCAGATCTTCCGGAGAACCAACCCATTGTGTCCTCATTGTAAAAAATAATAAAGGAAAAATAGTCTGTATGAAAGCAAAAAAACTCAATAATTGAAAATGTTGAATTAGTTGTTTTGCAATTTTGAAAAAACTTAAATTTCTAGTAATATATACAACACAGTAAATGTGTTAAAAGTTTGCATCTTGGGTTTGATTTATTTACCTAGCTAGCACGGTTCATAATTTTTATGAAACATTAATGCAATGGAATGTATAGAGGAAAGCGCAATGGAGACTGTCGGCTTAGTGTGAGACGCCTATTCCGAAGGGCCAAACAAACAAATACAGAATTACGGCCGGACAAGTAAGCCAAAAAGAAGAGGTAGGCACTAGGCAGGCATCCCCCATCCATGATGATCCAACAACAGAATCCCAAATACATCCTCTTCCCTTTTCTTTGGACGCTGACTCAAGATGCATCTCTTGGGATAAAAAGCAAGGACAATCAATTTTTATATTCGTGTTTGAATGCAACTACGCTTGCTTGCTTGGTTTCATCTAAACACATTAGCGACACAACCAATATTCATGTGTCTGTCGCTAATGCTATAATAATCTTATCTTGTAATAAATTTACTGATTTAAGTCTCTTCTTTTATTGATGATATTGGAGTAGAAAGAAAGTGTAAAAAAGGAAAGAAGAAGACACGGCACAAAAGGAATTGGAACAATAAAATGAGAGTGCTAGATTGAAGAACCATATTAGATTGTATTATTGTAGCACATTCACTTCTGAAATAAACAAACAAAACAGGAAAAGGAAAAATATTTAAAATCCATACAAATATACAATAATTGTTTTAATCATGATGAATAAAGAACAGAATGGTTCAGTCCGAAATGTAATTGCAAGGACATACACCAACCACAGAACCCCTAGGAGAAAACCAAACAATAACTCCTCTACCTCCATTGAAAAAAAATTAAACAGGTCATTCCCCAATGCAGGTTGCTGAGAATGGTAAAACTGAATGACCTAATATTCTAATATGGAAGTACTCCCTTCGGAATGAGGCTGATAAATTTGCCAGGATCAAATTCATTAACGCGATTCATGCGAGCTAGCAACAGAATAAAAATAAATATACCTTATCAAAAAATGAAAATTAGAATGAAAATGAATACCATCAAGCAAAATCAAGCCAAGCTCATTGCATCCGCATCCGCATCCGCTAATTCAAGAATATGCAAGTGATCATCCCCGGTACTTTGTAAATCTCAAACCCAAATACTATATATAAATGCATAACTACAAATAGATTCAGCATTGTTAGTTCAATTGCACCACTCGACCTTCTTCTTCCCTTGTTCTGTCTTTCGTTTCCTCGGTTCTCAACATTAGGAACATTGTAATTCTGAGCTACGTATACCCCCACACACTGTCCCTGCTATGAACGAGAAACTGCTCTTTATTATCCCCATCTCTCTATCCCTTCCCTCAATTTCTGCTGTGAACGAAAATCAATGAGTAGATTCGACTTGTTCGATTATGTTTAATTTAGGGTTTCATTAAGAGACATTGGGGATTTCAGGAATGATCTAGAATACCACCGTTAGGGAGCGAGATCGCCGGTGTCTTCGGCCTGACGGTCCGTACAAGTGCAGCAGCTATCAATTTCGTGGATCGTCAGCCACCTAAAAAAGCCCATTTCCATTTAGTTTTGGACCAATAACCAGTCTATATTAAGCTTGGACTTGGTCCTAACGTAACATATATCATATAGGGTCCTTAACACTAATATACAACAATTAGAAAGTATTTACAAAAATAAAACACACACAACATAATTACAAAAATAAAACAACCCAATATATTACAATTCCTAAAATCACGTATCATTAACTCCCACACAGTTATTTTCCTTTCATATTTGTAACCAACCTCACCTAAATTCAAGCAATTGAGAAAATCAATCGGAGAAGACAAAATCAATCGGAGAAGACAGATCAACGCCAAATCAATCGGAGAAGACAAGATCTTCTGTCGCGACACAACTCTGATATCGAAGAAGACGAAGCCTCCTGTCGCGACTAAACTCGTAATCGGAGAAGACGAAGCCTCCTATCACGACGCATCTCTAAGATCGAAAATAGCATACAAAATCAACAACGCCTTCAAGTTCAGTAACCAAATACTGCAGTGATTGTTGAATACAAGATCAACATCACCTTCGATACAAAATACTGATGTATGTGAGTTTAAAATTTATAATCATATAGTTACCTATGATTACTACGAATTACTATATTGGTTACCTTTCTTAAGTTTTTTGCACTTAAAATAGTCACAGAGTAAGAATAATGAATGTTTTGATTGCAAAATGTATTTGAAAAAACGTTGTATATTATGGTTACTAAGGTTATAAAAATTGGTTACTGTCTAATGTTGTCTTGGTTACTGACTATTCTGTCTTGGTTACTGTGTAACATTAAACTGTCTATTGTTGTCTTAGTTACTGTCTAATGTTGTCTTGGTTACTGCACAATATTACTAATTAATGTTGAATTGGTTACTGACTAATGCTGACTTGGTTACTATGTAACATTATTTTGGTTACTGACTAATGTTGACTTGCTTACTGTATAAAACTATAATGTTTACTGACTAATGCTGGCTTGGTTACTGTGTAAAATTATAGTGCTGACTTGGTTACTCTGTAAAATTATTTAGTGACTAATGCTGACTTGGTTACTGACTAATTCTGACTTGGTTATTGACTAATGCAAACTTAATTACTGCAAAGATTAATTGGTTACTGTAATATTGGTTGCTGAAGCATATTAATGTACACTTCTATTTATGTTTTTTATATTAATGGTTACTTGTTATCAATATTAGTTACATTCTTACAAAAGATTGTCTTTAGTTGGTAACAAACAAATTATACTGGTTATTTTTTACTATAAAAATGCAATACAAAATGTATTTATCTTGTGGTTACTAAATAAATATGTGTTGGTTACAATCTAAAATGGATTTGGTTACTGTATAATGATGTCATGATTAATGTATAATGTTGAATGTAAAATGCATTTTAAAATATGTTTTATACTCTAGTTGCTAAATACATATAAATTGGTTATTGTTTACTATTGATTTGGTTATTGTATAATGTTTATATGCTTGTTTTATAATTTTAAAGTTTATTCTACTTATATTTTTATATTAATGATTAGTTATTAAATACATTGGTTACCTTCCTGCAATTGTTGGTTACTGTCTAATCTAGATTTGGTTAGTATATAATGCTGACCTGGTTACAGTGTAAAATTGCAATGGTTACTGCATATTATTACCCCCAGTTCATGTTCTGGTTACTAACATTATGTAGTTTGGTTACTGTCTGACATTAAGTTGGTTACTTTACAGACCATACGCTAACAGTAACCAAAAACATACTAAAAGGTTGCTTCATCTGATATACTGGTCGGTGGAATATCACTTAAATCTGAAATTTAATTGACAATGTTGTTGTGTATTATACAGTTGTATGATTGACAATGCAAAATGCATTTGAAAATATGTTTTATATTCTGGTTACTAAATACATATAAATTGATTACTCTATACTATTTAATTTGTTACTGTATAATATTTATTTGGTTGCTGAATAATATTAATGTACACTTGTACTGATATTTTTTATAGTTATGAAAAGATTTGATCAAGTGGCAATTTGGTAATTTCTGTCAAGTTTGGAGTGTCGGATTTTGGAGTTTTCGGAGCCTAATTTCATTGGAAACGGATCAACGATCAAAAGTCACTAGCTTTGCTGGTGAACTGCATGGTTTTTTGGTCAAATTCCATCATTTAGACCTTCAAATTTACATGTAAAAATTTGATTTATGTTCTGGTTACTAAGATTATGTAATTTGGTTACTATCTAATATTGATTTGGTTACTTTATAATGTTTATTTAGTTGATAGACAATGGAGACTGACAGTAATCAATACAACAAATTTAATTGTTTACAGGAATATATAATTGTTTACTGTTAGTAATCATTAACCACATGTTTGGTAACATTTTTGATGGTGTACAGTAACCAAAATTGATGTTTATTAATATTTTAATTTTTGATTCCATCATGAGTTGTCAATATAAAGTAAACATATACATTGAACAATTGGTAATTGTTTTGAAATATTTTTATGTAAATTTGGTTACCCATCTAAAATAAAATGGTTACCTCTATATTCATATTTAGTTACCAACTGGCATGGACCATTTCGAAATAACTTTTATAACTACGTAATTTAAAAGTATCCATCAGCTAGATAAGTGTGAACCCTCACATTTACATTAAACACTTGATAACTGTTCTAATATAAGTTTTTAATTATTTGGTTACTAACAAAAATTAAAATAGTTACCCTTATATGCAGGTTTGGATACCAACTGCACATCTCAAATTATTTTTATTTTAATATGAGATCTATAAATGACTATCATATATATAAATGGGAACTCTTAATTGGAGTTTCTTATTCCATCATAATGACAGGGTATAAATAAAATATATACATTTAACACTTTGTAACAGTCCTCATACAAACTTATAATTATAATAAAACAGTAACCACACAATTATATGATAGTAACCAGAACAGGTTTTAATGGTAACCAAAACAGAAATATCATGTAATGAAACCCTGTTTAGGCAATTCAGGTATACTAAACAATTACATATTAACCAGAATAAAAAATAAAAATAACCAAAATCCCACATTGAGGACACAATGATAGTAGCCAAACCATAAGATAACAGTAATCAAAACATAATAAAGAAGTAACCAAATAGTTATATAAAAGTAACCATAACATGTTTTAATGGTATACAAAACAGAAACAACCTATATATCAAACCCAGTTTAGGCAACCTATGTATACTCTCACATGTACATTTAACATTTGATATATGTCATGATACATGCTTGTAAATATCTGATTACTACCAAAAAATAAAATGGTTACCCTTCTATGCATGTTTGGTTACCAACTGCACCTTTCAAACAATATATCAGACACAACTTAGAAGTAACAAATACGAACCAACAAACAATGTCAAATAATTGATAATATAATCAAATATGTAATCTCATTTACATAAGCTACAATAAACATTACATATTTACTAACCATAACAAATGATTATGGATATCCAACAAAAATTAAAGTACGAAACACAATTCAGAAGGACAAGACAACAACAATCGAACTAATCAAAATCTGTTACAAATCTTCCTGAAATTTTAGCTTTTTGACTGCTGCTACTTTCTTCTTCATGACTGCTCTCATTCTCTAGAAAAGACTTCTGCATTATGTATGAACCTGTGGGATGAAGAGAAATACCTTGGGATTAGTGAATAGATAACCCATTAACCATAGGTATCATATCATAATATAACATTAACCATACCATAATAAAGCAGTGACTAAAAAATTATATTATATAATCTAATTGTAACCAAAATATAAACAACATGTAGTACAAACCATTTTATGTGGTAAACAAACAGTTATATATAATATTAACCAAAACATAATTTAATTTAAAGGTCACCAAAATAAAAACATGTATACCAAAAAATATACTAAAAAAGTAACCAAACAGTTATGTGATGGTAACCAAACCATGTTTTAATGGTAACCAACACATAAACAACATGTAGACCAAATCCAGTTTAGTCAACCAATGTATACTAAGTAAATACATTGTAACCAAAATAACATATAAAAGTAACCAAAAACCCAATTGAAGAAAAAAGAATGGTATCCAAATCATAAACTAAGCAAAAAGTTATATGTATACCAATGAAGTAACCAAACAGTTATATGTTAGTAACCAAAATATATATAATAGTAACCAATACATAAACAACATATAGACCACACACAGTTTAGTCAATCCATATATACTAAGCAAATACATAGTAACCAGAACAACAAAAAATAGTAACCAAAATCCCAACTCAAGGAAACAAAAATAGAATCTAAATCAGAAATTAACAATAATCAAAAACATACTAAAAAAGTAACCAAATATTTATATGATAGTAACCAAAATATGTTACTCTATATCATAAAAATGGTAAAGCATACGAAGCACATCATGAAAAAATAAATGGTTGTACATGATCAGATAACTACAAGGTAAAACCATTTACTATATATCATAAAAATCAGAAGCAGTACTATTAGAAATATTTATTTTCTTAAACAACCAATTTAAATTCAGTTAATGTACTATATTTTTAAAATAAAAAAGATAAATTAGTTTGAATCTACCTCAATTGTGACCTGACCAATAATGGAAAATCCATTACTTTTCCCCACTAACAAAGAATAGGTCTCATCTACACCAAGTCGAAACTGAAAAAATACAAAAACAATCAAATAAATCACTCAAAAACCCTCAAATTAACCATCAAAATCATCAAAAGTCGCGTATTCGACTGTGAGAGAGTTGTGAGAGAGTTGGAGAGAGAAAATCTCGTATACGACTGTGTGATTTGTTGATTAACAAGTGCAACAAAAGTAAATTAAAAAACAATTAATTTACGCCACCAATTTGTCGAACAAACTGTGATGAAGAAGAAGAAGAAGAAGAAGAGAGAAATACGAGAATAAAAGTTATGGAGAAGGAGAAGGAGAAGACCCAGAAGAAGAAGATTTTAGAGAGAGAAATATCAGGCGTTTGAAATAAAAAAGCACCAGATAATGATCCCCTAAATTAAGGAAACTGCCCATTAATATTAATCCCTTAATTTAAGGACCTTTAATTATGTTAAAATTAAAAATAAAAACAAAAAAATGTTTTACTTTTGTAATTATTTTATAGAGGTATGATTTTTGTAATTATTTTCAAAAATGTACTAATATATGTAATTAATCCTATCATATATGGGTCCAAAACTAATTATAAACTTTATCTGAGATTTACAAATAAAAAAAATTAAAAAAAAAGCCAAACAATTTCTAGATATATTTTAATAAATTAAATTATACCATACATGTGACTACACACACGAGCAAAAATTTTGTTTTATTTTATTAAAGATATATCTATGTCATTTCATTATAAAGCAATGCCATTTTATAAAAATAATATAATATCACTAATCTTAATAAATACCATATAAAAAACACCTATGTATTTAACGACAACAACTACTTCTGTTTACTTTATAAAATTTATAGTATACATTTGTCATTATAAGTAATAAATAAATTTTTTATTTAAGATTGTTATTCATAATATATAAGTAATAAATTTAGGATGAATAAATTAATTAAGCACTCAATTTAGGATGGTCATTTGCATTTTTATATCAATAAGTTTAGGGGATATTGTTTTAGCATTCTAGTGATTTTTTTTTGTAGTACATCTCAAAAAATATATAGTATTTATTTTAATTAATTTTTTTACAGAAAATAATATTTTTGGTATAATTTAGAACCCTATTTCTTGTATGTATTCAAATTACACTAAAAAATATTATTTTTTGTAAAATTTTTAATTGAAATAAATATTATATATTTTTTAAAAAATACTACAAAAAATAAATTTTTTTATTAATATATCACTAGAATAATATCCCCTGAAAAGACTCTTTTTATATACTATAAGGGATTGATGTGAGCACAGAATTGGTGACTTACTGGTGGCGGAAATCAGAAACCCACGTGCTTGGCACTCAAAATCTCTTTTTATATTTCCGCAGATTCCTTTGTCGATGTAACTTTTGTCGTTCGCTGCGTAATTTAAACCCCAGTACAGGGCCATTTATGTCCATAATCATTTCTCTGGCTACGCGGCGATCATCTACCGAGTTTAAATGAAGGGAAAAAATTTAATAAAAATTTGTAAGTTTTGTTGGTATCAAGTTTATGAAAATTAAACATAAAATCTCAAGTTTTATTAAATTAAATTAGCACTCTATTTTTATGTTAATTTTGTTCTGTTCGTAGTATAGAAGATATAATATGAGAAAACAAATATATATTTATGCTATTTAGTTTTCAGTTGCATTCTTCATTTTAGGCAAAAGATTTTGACAATAGAAAAGATTAAAATTTTTATTTGTTTATTTATTAATCATTCAAAAATCAAAATCAAAAAATTTATATTCAACTCCAGCAAAATCACAGTTATGTTCCTCAATTTCATTTATAACCCTGTCATCCTCCCCTTCCCACGAATCCCTCCCTAATCCTCTACTTATTTTACGGTCAGTCATCCGTTGATTCAGCGAACAATGAGCCGATTCAGGAGACTTGACATCATAGAGCCCGTTCCATCTTTCTTCCTCAGAGAAACCTGTATCTTCACGCCCAAACCCCTAAACCCATGTTTCCCCTCCTTTCCCTTTGAAGAAGAAGAAGACGATCTGAACTTCACTCTCGATCTCTTAAACCCTAACCCCATCCTTTTCCAAGATGATCTCCTTCTCACCTCCCCATTCCACGGTTTCGCTCATCTCATCCAAATCAACAAAACCCCTTCCTATACTTCAACTCAGCGGGTCCAACGCCGGGTCCAGAAACAAGTCGGTACTGAGTTTTGCCTACAGTCCCTAAGTGACCGAGTCTCTGCGCTTGAGCTCGGCTTTGACCGTCTTCTTCCCAAATCAAAGCCATCCAAGTTAGATCGGAAGTACTCATGGACGGCGGAGATCAAAAGTCCGGAGGAGGACGGTTTAGATCGGAAGTATAAGTTAATCACTGAGATCAAAGGTGGGAAGGAGGAGGAAAAGACCTATAAATGGACGACTGAGATCAAAGGAAAGGGCAAAGACTCTCCAATTTCCCGGACGTACACGTTTAAAGCATCGACCGGCAATGCTGGTGATTCTAGCGGTTCGCAGAAGAAAGAGAAGAACGGCGTCGTTGCTAAGAAGAACAAGAAGACTTGTGAGAAAACAGTTGGTCCAGCTCGGGTAGTTGAGATTGAAGAACCAACTGATGAGGGCGCTGTCGTTTTGAGACAGGTTTTGTTTCGTAATCCTATAATTTTTTAGGTACCGTTTGTTCTTTAAAAAATGCAATAATTGTTTGGTCAATGTTGTAACAAATAAGCCCCATCCATTAGTTGTTTAATACACTTCTTATTACATTGATCTAACCTCAACTTTTTCTCGGTATTCTTTTTAATCTTAATTTTGAAAAGTGAAAGCTTGCAGCAATTGTACTTTTAAGATCCAGCCAAATGCTGCCTCAACTATAGGTTTCATTAATTGTACTTTTATAAATTAATCTACAACTAAATTTAAATTTGTGAAAACTGCATTGAGCATTATCAATGTAGATCTTTTATTGACTTTGTAGTTTTGATGATGTAGGCATTTACTCGGAGGGCAGCAGAAAAGAGGAAGGGAAAGAGGAAGGAGTTGTCACCGCAAGATGCTGCAATTATGATACAAGTGAGCTTCCGGGCGTATCTGATTCGGAGGTCTCAGGCACTTCGTGCCTTGAGGGAGCTGGCAGTGGCTAAGGCTAAGCTGAAGGAGCTTAGGGCTTTGTTTAATAATTTCACTTATCGTCGTCATGTGTCTCGTGATGCGGAGGAGAGGCAGAAGTTTTCTGAGCGGATCATTGTACTTCTACTCACTGTTGATGCCATTGAGGTAATGGGTCATAATCTCCTTGCTTATAAACATTTTCTCATACAGAATCATGAATTTTCTTTAGTTGTTGATTGTGTTACTATGTTTCATGATCCATATGTCGTACATTATTATTAGTACTAGTTGGTTTAACTAAATGATCTGCAGAGTTAATACAGGTTCTAACATGCTGCCTTACTTTTTAATTTAGTTGATTGTTTTGTTAAATAATAACATGTACCGAAAATGTTGAGCATTTGTCTGATGTGTCGTATGGTGCACATGCTCCAAGATGTTCAACTTAAGTGTAAATGCAAACATTATATAATGCTGTCTCTATTTCCTACTGTTCTACGTAACAGATGATTTGGTTTATATTTGCTTAACTTGATTGTAAATGCAAACATTCATTAATGTTGTATTTGCTCTTCATTAGAGATACTTTTAGAGTTTTGTTAGGCCATCACTTTTCACTTTTTCCATTGTAAATTAATTAATGGGAAACGGAATGCATAATGCTCTATTTTTTTTATTTTTCTTTTTGATGATTTGTTCAGGCAAAGGGAAGGAAAATGCAACAGCTTACATGTTTGTTTACCACTAAAAATGTGTAAAGATGGAGACATTTTCAATTTCCCATATCTTCTTTTATTGTAATACTAAATTTTGGAAATTGTTGAAGTGGTGAATTATATTGTAAGGTAGGGTTTGACTTCATTTTCCCTGACCATCTCCATGATCTGAACATAATGGATTTTTACTTCAAAGTCCTTGTGGTGTATTTGTGTAGAATAATCAAACATTATGCTGACTCAGAACTGTGCTGGCCATGCCTTTTCTATAGTACAAAGTGGCTTTTGGGAATATCAATGCTGTAATTTACCTATATTATGGTGAACTATGCATTTATAGACATGAAGTGTCATTCTCTTTCGGTGCCAAAAAGCCAAAGTGGAAAAGTAAACTGAGATTTGCATGTAGGTTTAAAGCTTTTGTTCCCACTCACAGCATTGATTTCAATCAGCTTTTCTAATTAGTTGCTTTATTTGACCATTTTAGGGTGCTGATTTGATGGTGCGAGCTGCAAAAAGGTCCATGGTGGATGAGTTGGAAGCAATGCTTGATGTGGTAGACCCCCAGCCTCAAGGCAGATCTCTTTCCATGAGGAGGACATTCGATATGCCCGATGGTGTCATTCAGAAAGAAATTGCAGCTGGCGTGGCACAGGTTGTTCGAATGCTTGACAAGGCGGAAGATGGTAACGTTTGAACGCCTTTAAAAACGAGTTACTCAAGTTATTGTTGGGTTTCCACTAATGTTGTATTCTCTTGCTTAGTAAGCATCTACCAGTAGGTCTTCTGGTTTTGGTAAATTGGAGATGATCTAATAAGGAATACATGGAAGTGAGTTCTTTTGACTTGGGAAGATTGTTATTCATTTTGTGTTATAGTTGTAGTTCTGATGGTTGGAACATTGTTGTGCTATCTATGTAGTAACTTTTTGGCATCCCGTTAGTTTGCTTATAATATGAGGCAACACTAGTCGGCCACCTTTTTCATTACTCCAATGCCCCAGATGATCCTTTTCAGCCTTTCAGGGTGTGGGAAGTTGATTTCTTGTGTTGGTTTAATAGAGCTCTATCTTCATTTAAAATCTGTGCCTCATTTGAAATACCACCACCAAAGATGACTCCCGAAAGTGTGTGTCGTCTAAAAATTTGCTGATATTATGGTTTTATTTGTATTTCAAATTTACTGTTGAAAAGAAGTCAGTTTAGTATTGGCATGGCAAATTTGGCGACACTGCATTATTTTATACTGTTATCTTTTTTTAAAAATGGCTTCTAATTTTTTTTTTTTGTAGAATAGATAATAGCTATAATGGTCTGGTAGTTGGTCTTTAAATGAAGAGTCCAACGATATATGTAGACCCAACTATTTGACGGGTTCAGACATACATAAATGAGTTTAAGATTGGTTTGGTTTGGACAGACATAATTGGATTTAAAATTATATTATTAGTTTAGCTTAAATGGGTTTAAAATTGAATGAGTTGCTAGTGGGAGATGACAAACAAAAAATAAATATGGGTTAACCCATATTCCAAATTTGAGAATAAGCATAGATTTATGTATATGTAGAAAATCCCATATTTTAGTGTCTTTCTTTCAAATTTTATAAAACTCTCTAAAAATTTTTATCACTTTTTACCAATAATTTTTACCTCTTTATACCAAACATAAATAAAAAGTCTGTCTAATTTTTTTAAAAAATTTATATTATTTTCTACCTCTAATTTCTCTCTCTATACCAAACATAAATAAAAAACATGAATAAATTTTTATCTTTTTGAATAAAGGATTATACTTACTAAAGTATGAAGTTTGTGTATAGTAATAACATGCAAAATTAGTGCACAAATTTTTTAAAGAGAAAAACTGATAAATATGGATAGAACAAATTTTTTGAGAAAACAAGTAAAAAAACAATTGAGCTATAATTTTGAAATGAATGAACTTTTATGATAATAAGTAAGCGGATAAATAGAGTCCAATGACAGCCCGCATCCACCTAGGGATGGATATGGGTGGGAATCGACTATTTAATTGTTTAGATTTGATTCACTAAATTTATTGAGTATAAAATAAAATTTTATTGAGACTCGTTTAGTTATTGAGTTGAATACGATCTCGAATTGAGCTCTAACAATTTAAAATTTTCAAACGAATATGATTCGAATATCAATAAAAAATTATAAATTGAGAATATTAGAGTAATTTATCAAATTTTAAAATTTATTCATGTTCAAATTAAATAAACGAGTATGAATCGAGACTGAATTATTTAATTATTTAATATTTTTATAAACAAGTGAAACCTGTGCATAGTTCTCTTGATTTTTCCACTGTGGTTGTTGGGAAGAAAAAAATAGGAGAGTAACTGTTTGTTTACATCTGATTGCCTTTTAATGGACTGCCTCTTATTCGCTAAGAGGCATGATGCTGTTTGTTTTGTTTTTTGTTAACTCTGAATGCCTCTTAATCGGTAAGACAAAAAATAAAATCTTAATAATTAAGAGGTACCTCTTAATGAATTTTTTTGCTAATTTTTTCTTATATAAATATATTAAACAATATTATGCACTCATTTTTATTAAATTGAATATTTAAAATTATTAAATAAAATTTTATCCTTTAAAATGGTAAAATAGTGTCATTAAAAGACAACTTACTTTTTAGTTATCAAACAATTTTTTAGATTCAGACCTCATAACCATTCAAATGATCTAATTTATTAAGACATCATAATTATTCAGATCTTAATTCTCAAATTTATCAAACACAACCAATAAATACCAAAACAAGTTTTTTAAACTGTCTTTTCATTCATGCGTGTGGACCGGACTGTTGTATAATTGCACGACTTACCAGAATGAGATCTGATTTGAATGCGACCCAACTGAACAAATTACAATGCAATTTATTACTGCATCCGTTCTTTAATATAAATTATTTTTAAAAAATATTTTTATTCTTAAATATATACCATTTGATAATTTCAAATAAATATTAAATTTTTAATAATATCTCAAATAATAAATATAATTTTAGTTCTCTTACTATTTTTTGATCAATAAATAATATTTTCTTTTTCTAATACAAGGACAATATAGACAATTGATAGTATATTTAATATTTTACAATCATTTTTTTAATACGCGTGCACAACTCTATAACATAAATATCGAATTATTTTAATTGATTCTGAATCAATTCAACAGTTTAAATTTGATAGCTCAATTTTATTTTCCCCTCTGAATTTTCATTTTTTTTAGATTCTAATATTACATTATTCTCCATCCGTTCCTTAATATAGGTCGTTTTAGGGTTGTGCACAAATATTAAGGTAATGATTGTATACCATTAACTATAATATTAATTGTCTATATTGTCCTTGTATTGGAAGAAGAATTTGTTATTTATTGGAGAAAACATAGTGAGAGAACCAAAGTAACATTTAATACTTGGGCTAATATTGAAAACTAAGCAATTAATGCTTACTTGAAATTCTCAAACGACTTATATTAAGGAACAAAAATATTTCTCTAAAACAAATTATATTAAGAAATGGAGGGAGTAATTGATTAAAATGTTTTATGATTATCGTGAACAAGATTCTAATATTACATTACTTACCTTCTACGTTGCACTTTCTTTTTTAAAAAATTTCAAATATTATATGCATTTACTTTTATATGTTACAAAGACTATTAATACCATTGACTTAATTTATATAGGGAAAAATGTATATACACAGCTGTGTATTACACAATAGACTATGACGACAGTTTTTTGTGCTATAGCGACGGTTTCATCCGTCGTCATAGCTATCCTGGGCTATAGCGACAGTTTACCGTCGCTATAGCCCAAAAAATCTGTAGCCATAAACCTACTGTGTAATACACAGCAATGTATATACATATAGCCCATTTATATATGTGACGACCCCAAAATAGGTCCATTCCATCCAACCCATTTTGAGTCGCCAAATACATGGTACAGAAAACAACTACAACTTTATTACAACAATTGTCGTGCAAAATACAACAACACATATACTGTGAGTTTGGATACAAATATATATCAACTGTGACTCATGTCCCAACCGTGGACAGTACCTCATTATGACACCTTACATAAAGGTATAGTCGAAAACTGTTTTAGAAATTAGAATCTTTGGGAAGTGCTCAAGGAAGCCTTCGTACATGGGAGGCCATGCTTCTAGGTTATGATAGATATCATATGGCCACAGAATTATCCTTGGTTGACCCAATAGACCCCAAAGAAAAACAAGAAGATTACTATCATATTCTTCCCAATGGCAAGTCTTTTCCTGACATATCATTATCTCAACTGTCTCTAATTGAGAGTTATATTTCAAATAGACTCCAAGATCATATAGATAGTGCTGGTAGATATACTCAGCAAGTGGATGAGCACATCCATGTCTTATGATGACACGAGGTGGTATGTCATTAGACATCTTGTATGACAGTGGCAAAACACCCTTCCAAGTTAAATTCACCTCACCCTCAACATCTATAGACCACCGTTCTATTCCCTTGTTATTCCCCCGCTCGACCCAGCTACACTCGTATTACCTGAAAGGAATTATGAAGCAAAAGGGTGAGCACAACTAGCTCAGTAAAGAATGTCATGACTAAAGATAATTAAATTATCAATAGCCTTCATCAATAATAAATCAGAGATCTAGAACATATGGTAGATGATAAAAAAAATTCAACCATAGTTGCAGCGGAACGAGCAATCCATTAGAAGAGTCAAATAAACTATAAAGTTTATTATCTTCTCCATGTTTAAAGTCCATCAACAATGTTTTATCCCTATAACATCAATCAACAATTCCTGTCCACAATCACATATATAACTCATAATCGTAATTGTTGTTCTAAATTCTTTTTCTCATCCAGGACAAAGATAATTTTTATCACCTGAAACATCAAAGATCATGGTTATACCAAATCACAGTTCATGTTCATAATCATACTAATAAATTCATCTTTGCACTACGGCCAAAGATATACATCAATAAGTTATCTTTGCACTACAGGCCAAAGATATTCATCAACAAGTCATCTTTGCACTACAGGCCAAAGATATTCATCAACAAGCCATCTTTGCACTACAGGCCAAAGATATTCACATCTCAAAGAAATACATAATCATTTCAGAATTTATATAAACCATAATTATAACCATATATGTTGATCAATTCACCTTTGCACTTAAGCTAAAGATATTCAATTATAAATTCAATGGTCATGATCATACCAGTCACAATTCAACTTTTCACTACTGGCCAAAGAGAACCCTAGCCATGATCATACCAATAATCTACCCATCTTTACACTCCAGTGAAAGAGAATTTCAACATCAGGGTTATAAAAATGTTATATATGATAATAAAATCAATATAATCAATATATAGTTTTAATCTCCAGAGTAATATTCATAAATCAACTATAATTTGGTTAGAAAAAGAAATCAATTTTGTCATGAATAGTAACTCGTGAATAGTAACTCGTGAATAGTAACTCATGAATAGTAAACCCGACTCAAAAAGGTAGAAATTCCACAATAAAATCTATACCAATATTTCGGTATAATGATATTGAAAGAATAATATTTTTTAAGCTTATAAACAATTTATTTTAATTGTTTACACTTTACTAAATAATGCATTTAATCATTCTAAAATGCCAAACTCATAAGATTTCATCACCAATAACCAAAACCCTCATCAAAAATCTGCATATACCCCATATATGATTCTCAAGCCATAAAATTATATTTTCCAATTTTCTTACTTCACATAACATATTTAATTCATTTACTCATAACTAGAATATTTTCATGAAAAATACTAAATCAGTTCCAAAAATATTTCTTTTCTAGGATTTAGCAGAATATAGTCCTATATTGAACATATATTTTTCTCAGAATTTTTAAAAGTCATTTACTATTTTTCACATGGCCAAAACCACCGAATATTTAAACATTTATCATAAATTGTACTTTTATCCAAAACTTCCGAAATTCACAGGGTATACTGATATCATATAGATGTACTCCCAATAAAAATTTTATCAATTTTGGAGTTAACCACAAGGAGTTATAAGCGATTACTTTTAAAATAGTCTTTTCTCATAAAATCAATAACTCTTAATCTATATATCCAAAACTCGCCATTTTTGGACACAATCTACAAAACTCATCAAAATATCATTTCAATTTTTTTTAGAATTTTTGAAGGTTCAGAAGAATTTCGAAATAATAACCCTTAAAATTCCTTATTATCCCTTACCTCAAAAGAGCAGTACCTCTGACTGGAATAACGCTGAACGAACTTGCACCGTATAGCAATACTCAAAGTATATTCAAAATACTCACAAGAATACGCTCGATAATATAGAGAGAGAAAACTTCAGTTTCTGGTGTGATTTTCAATTCTAACCTAAGCACCCTATTTATAGGAAATTGCTTAGAACACCAAAGCAGAAAATTTAATAAAATATTATATATTTTTTAAAAATTCTACGCCCACTCTTTCAGATCTGATTTCAGCAACATAACATGTTTTTAATGACGCTAACCAACACAAAAACGTTTTTGTTAATAAAAACAATTAAAACTTCCAAAAATCAATTATTTCGGAGCTTCGGAACTTCAATAATTCACAATAAATAGCCATTTTGCTAGAAAATTCGAATCTCGCGAGTTTTTATAGGAAATTCAATTCTCTACAACTTTGCAGATGAAAGTTTTTCCAAATTCCAAACAGAAATTGACCGAAATTCATAAACAGGCGATTTTACAGTCTATAATCAAATTTCAGTCAAGAAATAGGGTCCACCGACACATAAAACATGCTTTAAATATTTTTGGTAACAAAAATACTCCTCCACATATACTCATATATCCCACTTTCATCGTAAAAAAATATCACCGTTAATATATTATTAAAATAATATATTTAAATGAATTATTTTATCAGAAAAAGATAAAATATTAATTTTCAACAATTGTCACATTAAAAATTTTCTCCATCTATATCCACATAAAATCAATATTTTCCTCATCATATGAATCAATAATTATTTATTCACAAATAATATTACAGAATCACAATACTAGCAACCAGGCCGTTCCCAGGAAAGAGGGGGATTTCCAATAAGAATTTCTTCTTACTGGCGCGCAATTAGGTGACCAAACCTCTCCTTAGACAGAACTTTCTAGACATTGCTAATAATGTTATCTAATAATATTATTCAGATAATATGAATTATTGCTTCGATAATGAAAAATACTGTGTAATGACAATTATTGAAACAAAAGCAATATAAAATATCAACGCAACAATTATTGAACCAATAAAATAAAATACTGAACAGTAATTACTGTAACAATTATTGAGTAGTGTCTTCTTACGTAAGAATCAATAATTGGTGCAATACCGTGTGCTACTGTGCAACAACGCGTATTACTGTGTTTTAACCACTGGGTATTCCAACAGTATTAACGATATCAACTACGCCGTTATTTATAAACAACTTATATTTGTCGTTTTCTTCATCCAATCGCTTTCCGTTATGGGGCCCACAAAAGACTGCGCCGTCGTACGAATATTCTCCGACAGCAAGAATATTCCACGACCAAACGAATATTTCCCGACAATAATGAATATTTTATAACCACCTGCTTATTCGAAATATTTGCGCATTTTACCCATAACTTTCCACATTAATCAAATCAACCCTTACTATTTTAAAATAATAAATAAAGAAAATTCCTTTTTATTTAAAAAATTTCGGGGTCTTACAATATATATTGAATTATAATTTCTTTTATCATCATTGTATCAAAAACAATTAAACAACTTTTTAGATTTGGGTTATTTTTTTGTAAAAAATTTGTGACTCATAAGTCATAAATATTTTTGCGCTTTTAGTTGTAGAATTGTATTTATTAATACTAGTTGATAGCTCGTAGAACGCACGGGCTAGTTTGAATAATGGATTGACTAACCTAAACTTGAATATATCTAACAAAAAAATACATTCATTAAAGCATAAGAACATCTTCTCAGTCTTATTTCATCAAAAACTTGAAATGCCAAACTCGTTTTAGGTAACCTATATTTAGTAACCTCCTTGAGTGTAGCTGCAACAAACAAAAAGTTATTTAGTGATTCGTTGTTATCCAGTATTCAAATTATTTAAGAGGTGTACAATTATGTCCTTACCAAAATTTGATTTTTGTAAATTAATCTTATTACACGTCCTACTCTTTGTGGCAACACCTGTAACTAAAGCGTCATCATCACACAATTTGTTATTGCACAATATAAGATGTGTTAAAAATAAAAAATAGTAACTGAACTAAATAATAATTTACACCAAACCTAAACAACCACAAAACAGATAATAAATTCATTGCACAATATTCTACAATAGCAACCACCTCAGACAAGCCGTGACTTTGTTAATGTCATGGGTCAATTTATTTGATTCATATTGTAATCCAGGACCTAGGCTACATCTAATAACTATAAAATAGAAAATTTACCCAGTATCAAAATTCGCAAATGCTCAACACCAAAACCATAATCAACAAATTTAATGAATCCAAATACCAATTATATATATGTACACATATAAGAACTAAAATTATATATGAATACTTACCTCTTCAGCAATAATAATAGCCTTGATATGCTGCCCCACCTAGAAACAACAAACAATACTAAAATCAGTAACAAACCCAAAACTCAATCAAACATAACAGATATCTGCACAACAAAAATGTATTGAGGACTCCTTTGAGTGTGGATATTGTCTAGATGACAATATTATTATTAAAACTCTCAATTTATGTTTTTTAGTATTTTACACAGCTGTTGTATAATTAGTTTGTATTTGTATTCAGTACCTTGTATCTGGCGACCCAAGATGGGTGATGTATACCTATTTTTGGGGGCGTCACACTTATTGGTATATTTGGCAAGTGGGGCGGGCCAAAAAACGGGCAGGCTAAAAAGACCTGATTTTTACTTGGCCAAAACTCTGCAGTCCAAAGCCCGGTCCGTGGACCGAGACAACTTTTGTGCCTATTTTATGCTATTTTTTTTGTTTGGCCCAAATGGGCCGGACCGAGCCAAAAACGAGCAGGCTAAAAAGGCCCAATTTTTATTGGGCTAAAAACTACAGCCCAAAGTCCGGCCTCGCCCGCTAGCGGGCTTGGGCTGCAGTTTGCCAGGTCTACTTATTGGTTCAATGATACGAAATATTGTGGATTTATTACTGTGATAATTATTGATTCAATAATATGAAATATTATATAATAGCGTATATTATTGTGAAATACCATGTGCTATCGTGGAGTACCACGAGGTACTGCTCTTTTATCATGAGGTATTTTAACAATTAATAGTTTTACTGACAATTTTTATTAAAAATGTTATTTTTATCATTTTTTGTATCTGACAATTATTTTGTTGCGTAATCCACAAATGATTGGTTGTTTAGAGTAATATTTATAAAGAAAATTAAGTTTTAATTATTAAAATTGGGGTCTTACAACAAAAATTCTTATATCTAAATTATTTCGGTTAGTCATTTTACGGGCAATTTAAGTATCACCTTATAATTAATTATAAAGTATTATTAATTATTTTTGTTTTCAAAATTTGAATAAAATTACATTAATTTTATATTTTAAAATTTCCCAAATTAATTTTAAAATATTAAAATATATCTGAAGCTAGTACATATTAGGCCCATTATCCAACATGAATCATCCAACATGAATCATATGAACCTTCGTGCATGAATCAAGAGCCATTGAATGGCTCAAATTTTATATAGCTGAACTTGTGGGTCCATATTCGAGAAAAAAAATAGTCGATCCATTTCTCCGTAGACCCAAAAAAAATGGTAGGTCCAATTAGAGGTGCGCAAATAAATTGGTTTTTTTCGTTTTTGAATGAATCGGATCGATCCGAACCGGTCGGTTCGGTATAAATATAAACCAGTTAGGTATTGATACAGAAAATCGGTATATACCGGTTAAACGGTACTGGTTTCGGGACATGATTTTCATGAATCGGTAAAAACCGAACCGGAGGTATATACCGGTTTTCTAATTTTTTTATTAATAATAATAATAAAAATAAAAATAATAATAATAATATAAAAAAATAATGTTTATAATAATAAAATAATAATAATAATAATAATAATACAATAATAATTATATTAATTTTCGATAAAAATCGGTACAATCGGTATCAAAATTTGGCGGTTTTTGATACTGATTTGGTTCGATTCGGTAATGATCCGATTCGGACCGATTTTTACCTATTGAACACCCCTAGGTCCAATCCTAACATTTAGGCTATATTTATTTACAACGTTTACATTTAAGATAAAATTATTAATCTTAAGTAGTATCTTGTTTGTTTTTAAATTTAAAATTAGAATTATTAGTTCATGGATTATAAAATAACTTAATATATGGGACTATTTAATGTAGAAAATAGAGAAAGAAATATTGATAAACAATGGCTTGACTTTTCAATTAATTAAGAATGAATATATATATATATATATATATATATATATATATATATATATATATATATATATATATATATATATATATATAGACACAAAATTGTGTGTTGCCCATGCATATACCTAAATAGGAAATTATCCTAAAATTATGGAATTATAATTAATTACAAGGATACTAATTACTAGAATTATGGGATTATAATTAATGTAGAAAATAGGGAGAAAGAGAGAGAGAGAAATATTGATAAACAATGGCTTAACTTTTCTATTAATTAAGAATGAATATATATATATATATAATTGAGTGTTGCCCATATACCTAAATAGGAAATTATCCTAAAATTATGGGATTACAATTAATTACAATGATACTAATTGCTAGAATTATGGGATTATAATTAATTACAAATATACTAATTATAAAAATTATGGGATTATAACTAATTACAAGAATATGATAATCTGTTGTATTTAATTATTTAATATTTAATACTATATTTAACCAGATATTATAATCTCACCATTTAAAACTAAAAAATTATAAATAAAATTAACCTCAATATCATATCCTATCCATTTATCAAATGATCTCCTCTTTTGGTCGATACAGATTTTACTAAACCCGTGCATCATTTATTTGTTAATTTATGTGATAGGAAATTGAGTTATGCTGAGTACTACCGTATCATTTGTTAATTCCTATAAATTGAGTCAAAATTAAAGATATGTGTTTTAATTTTTTAAGGTTAATTAATAAAATTTTAAAACTATTTAAAATTCTAATCTTTCTTCTAATTTTAATTTTGATAATTTTTAATAAAAATGTAATATTTTGTATTTTACACTATTTATTTGTTTATTATTTTTAATGTTTAACTTATAATTTAAAATATGTTATTATTAGTAATAATATAATAATCTAAAGTTTAGACTCTAAAGGATATTATTTTATTTAAATTTTTAATGAATTTTTACAAAAATAAATATGTGATTATAAATATTAATAATTTTGAGATTATAAAATATGACCTTAGAGTATAGACCCACGTAACGGTAGGCTGTAAATTGAATGGAACTCCCAAACAAAGCCTACCCACGTTTTTAATCCGTCACCGATGACTCAGACTCACCACACAGCTGTAACTGAAAGCGACGAGACGTTACTATAAGCTTCTCAACTTACATGGACCCCCCAAGAACGTGGACACGTCAGCCTCGACGCTGCCCATAGCCATAGTCCATCGGGGTCGTCTGGCGCATCCCCTGAAAGTCACATTCCCACGTCAAAGCCCGGTCAGTCCCGCGTGGGATCCGATTAGGCAGTTTTTATTGTTAAATATTAATGTTGTGGGCGCTTCTGTTATTGATAAATCAATGTCATACGAGAAGCCTTTCAAAGCCTGTGCCACTCGCAAACTATGTGCTAGCTAAAAAACTAAGGGGCTGTTTGTTTAGAATTTAATGGGTTTGAATGGCTGAATCGGTAAGGGGTTGAATCATTAAGTGCGTTTGTTTTGGAAAAAATCGTCTGAATGGCTGAATCGGTCAGATACGTTGGCTGAATGGTTAAGTCCGAATTTTTGGTCTAAATGGCTGAATGAAGTAAAAAAATAATAATAATAAAAATAAAAAAAATATTAACTATTATATTATGTAATATTAAATAAATTTACAACAACTTTGAATTTTTCAGAGGGGTAAAATATTAAAAATATGTCATTCAGATCTTTAAGATATGTCAGTTATCAAACAGTTTTTTTCATTCAGATTCAGCTTATTCAGATTCAGATTCAGCTCATTCAGATTCAGATTCATTCAATTTTTATCAAATACCCCCTAAAGCATAAATAAGTAGAGCTCTTTTAAGTGAATATAAAAATTATACATGAAAATTGAATATTATTGTATTTAAATTTTATTTATTTATATTTTTATTTATTATTTAAGTCAAAATATAATTAAATAAAATTTAAATACACCTATATATAATTTTTATGTTCAGGTAGAGTTTTTAAAATAAGCATGATTCTGACAAAATCTTTAATACGATTAAGGTAAAATTTAAATAAAAAATTAACAATACTAATTAAGGTAATTCACGCGCATTGGGTGAAACCGTGTTTGAAAACTTCAACCGTTGTTTCCGGATTCAACAACCAAATTTCCTTCATGGCCACGTCTTGTCAAATCCCTAATTCTATATAAACCTCACACCCCAAACTCTCCTCTCTTCTTTTTCTCTCTCTTCTTCCTTCTTGCCCTTCTGTATCTCTACCTTTTCCTCGTTCTCTGCAATTTCTAGGGCTTTGCTTTTGGTCGTTGCTCAAAAGGTGACGTCATTAATTTCTATGGAGCGACGTCATTAATATTAATTTCTCTCTCTCTCTCTATATATATATATCGCCGCGGTTATCGTATTGTTCTTTGAGCTCTGGCTCCGTAAAGCAGAAGGCATCGTTTGGTTGTTATTCTTTGACGGTTGTTTCTTCTATTTGTTTTTGAAGGTTTCGGATCTGATTAATTGCATTTGCCAAACGTTTCTTTCCCGTTTCGTTCCTCGCTACGTTCCGCATTGGGAGTTCGTCAATCAGCTACGCCACCATTAATATTTCTCTCTTTAAAAAAATCGGAGGTCCGCAAGCATGCATTGCTCTAACTTGTTCCTTCTGTTTTTAGATATTTATTCATACGCATATGCAATTTATGTGAAGTATGTTTAATTTCACGAATTAGTTATAATTTGAGACTGTCATTGGTTTTGATTTTATTTATTTATTATTATTATTATTATAAAAAAAGGTGTAATTCTTGGTTAAGGGCACTTATATATATATATATATATATATATATATATATATATATATATATATATATATATATATATATTAGTCTTTGATTATCTAAATGAATTTATTTTCCTATTTGTTTTCCCAAGGAAAGTTATATTCTTCTGGAGTTCTACTAGGAGTTTTCGTTTAGTCAATTTACTTGCTGTTTTTGGATGGGAAGGAAAAGTTAGGTTCTGTTTCTTTCCAAACAATCCCACGATGTTATTGAGTTTTAATACTAATTCTAAATCTGTTAGGCTAAAAAATATGGGGACAAAGACAATTTTTTGTTTTGGACAATAGTACCCTTATTATTCAAATAGGGTGGGAAATCAAAACATGGATTGTTAAGGGTATATTTGTCCAAATAAAAAACAATTGCCCTGTCCCCTCACTTTTTGTCCATTTAATATCACCTCACTTTTTATGTTTATAATTAACTATTTTGGTTAGTTCTGTTTCCCCCCAACTGAAACTGTTGAAATTGCTTTTTTTATGTTTATAATTGTCCCCTTCGGTTAATTCTGTTTTTCTGCAAGTCTGAAACTGTTGAAATTGTTTGTTTTGTATGGATTAAGTTTATGTCTTGTTTGGTAATTGTTATGCAAGTCCTAATCAATTTCAGCATCTACCCTCACAAATTTGCTAATATGAATATCCCTTATGTCACTCTCACTACCCTCCGATGCAAAGAAGTTACCTGTATGATGTGTTTAATAAATATTAAAATTTATGATATATATAAAATTATTTGGTAAATAACTGTGGTATGATTATATTTGAATTTCATTTCTACCATCTTGGCCCTTAGATCCCTTTTTTTGCTGTTAAAAACTTTCTGATGGTTGCATAGTCCATACCATTAGATCTCTATTTTAGCTATTAAAAACTTTCTTATGGTTTTTATATGTTTAATTATTCCCATCAACCCATGCTTTATTGTAGGCCCATAATCTTTGGTTGGTTGCATATGCTTTTGTTTTCTCTCCTTTATGTGGGCTAATATTACTTTATTAGATGCTGTTACTGGCCTATTCCAAGTAAGTATCTGGTTTTGTGGGCCAATTTAATGGTGAGCACTGTTTTTTGGAATTACTCTCACATAAAGAGGTACTGAAATATGTTTATCATCTTAGAATTGTTTGATAGCTCAATTAAACTACCGGTAATACATGTTTTATCTTTTGAGAGTATTGTATTTTTATATACAGCTATATATGTGTGCGTGTAATTATACAGCTGTTTGACTTAGTTTCTTATATGATAAATTTGCGATTCAATTTAATTTCTCTTGAAACCTAATCATGTAGTTCACAAAGCTATTATTGGCTACATGTCCCTTAAGTATCTGCAGTGTATTATTTTGTAACTTGTCTGTTGTTATTATTTTGATGATTGCATTTCATGAAGCTTAATGCAATTATAATTTATTTATAACCGATAGAAACGGAAGAATGATATGCTAACTAGTACTCATATCATTTGGGGGCATAATTTTTTTACCTCTCTTATAAATGAACTGTTCCATTTTTAGGCACAAGCAAATGAAGCAATGCTGAATATTGAGTGTTTTCAAAGTAAATATATTTATGTATAATATGTTTGATATGCTTTTGGCAATTGAGATACTGTAAAGGGTCGGAAAGCAGAATATAAACAATCCATTTACAAATCTTTATTGGTAGAATTATGTGGAATGATGGAAAAGGAAAAATATTTATTCCACATTTGTATTGAAATATTAGGACCAGAGGATCAATTAGCCGACACTCTTGATTAACTGCAGTTTTGAATTAAATATTACAAACGGGTCCTTGTGTCATTTAATAGTGAGAGTGCTGTAATGTGTCTGTCAGAAACATATCCTATTGAAGAAATGTGCATTGAGAGAGATCAGGTATTTGGAATACAATGATTTCAGTAATTTTTAAAACTTCAAATATTTTCCAATCAACATGTCAGGAGAGAAGTCGAGATTTACTGCTACATCACATTAATTGGAATTCCATATCAGTGAACAGAAGGTGCTGCAGGACAATTTAAATTGTTCTATTTTTATTTTTTCTGGTGAATTATGTGTGCCTTCAGTTTTTACAAGTCTGTTATACACATATTTGTCTTATTGAGAAATTGTATTTAATGCAAGTTGTTCCTCTTTTTTTGCTTTATATAATTTTTAATCGCTTTGTCTGTAGTATACATTAGTTGAGCTGTGAAATGCATATTCTTAATCTTTTGTACCCCAGCATCATGGTGCAGCATTTATGTTTTCAACAACTGAATCACTAAGTCTGTTTCAGCCTTGATGCAATAAGCACAAACTTTTATATGGTCGAGAAACCTTGTTACTATGGTTATAAGATTTTGTACACTTTATCGTTTTACAGTTATTGCTCTATTGTTTGACCTATACGGAGTTGCTGGGTAGGAAGTGAGGATGCACAAGTAAGACTAAACTCTGGATGTCTTCAATAAATCTCTGTTCTTGAATCTATTTTTTGTCCCTTCACTGAACACTTCATGACCAATAGTTTACAGGAGTCTTTTGCTTGATGGACTGCTATCAGACAAGCAGTGACAAAAAGACTTTGAAGCGGTGGTTTTTCATTGACAAGAGGGTTGGCTAAAGATTTGTGTAAGGTTGGGTATTGCAACCATCTTGATTGCCTTTGTTTGATACAACTATCAGCTGCCACAGATTAATCAACTTCATAAATTGATTAACAAAACTGGATCTGATGGAATCAAATCATAATGCTTCAGTTCTCACCGACTCTGCCCCCATGAACAACTCAAGATTAGGCCTCCATTCTGCTCTGCTTCCATATTCTCCCCCTGGTGCAGTTTTCTCTTCAAGTCTCTTTCTGACAATTCCAAGGAAAAAGCCTGGCCTACTCGATGATGTTCGGTCCCCCTGTTGGTTGGATGCCATGAAATCTTCATCTCCCACTCATAAGAAGTTAACTAAAGATTCCAGCACCGAGCCAAATGATAATGATATTGCTTATCACAATTGGATGGTAATGTTATCACATTGTTCTCTTATTTTTAGTTGACATTCAGATTTGTTTTTCTCCTATGAAATATCAAATACGGTACCTAAATTCCTCTTTCTGTTTTATGCAGCTCAAGTATCCATCTGCACTTGCATCCTTTGAGAAAATAACAAGTTATGCCAAGGGCAAGAGAGTAGCATTGTTTCTGGATTATGATGGGACACTATCACCTATAGTAGACAACCCAGATCGAGCCTTTATGTCTAATCATGTGAGAATCTACTCTTTTTATCCTTTTTTCCCTTTTAATTTGGTTCTTGTATTTATAAATACGTATATAAAATGGAAAACCCGCCCCTGGATTCTACTTGATACCTAGTGAAATTTTCAGATGCGTTCTGCTGTAAAGAATGTGGCAAAATATTTCCCAACAGCAATTATTAGTGGGAGAAGCCGCGACAAGGTACTTGCCAGCCACTATTCAAATGCTAATGTGTTGTTTAGCAATTTTTAACACAATTATGATTCTTTATTGGTCATTTGACACATGCCTCCATTTCCTTACAGGTACACGAGTTTGTAGGACTAACAGAACTCTACTATGCTGGTAGCCATGGGATGGACATAATGGGTCCTGTTCGTCCCATTACTAATGATCATACAAATTGTATTAGGTCCACTAACAAGCAGGTGATAACCTAGAGAAACTTTTCTTCTTGCTGGACTCTATGGAACCCCATAACCTTTTTTCTCTTGCTGATGGAGTAGTTATATATTTGTTCAATAATAGGGTAAGGAAGTTAACTTGTTCCAGCCTGCTAGCGAATTTTTACCTATGATTGATGAGGTATGTAATGGAATATGATCTGGTGCATTAGTGGTCCAAATTGCATTCTGTATTATCAAAGAATCCTGATTTATTCATGTGCAAGCAGGTTTTTCAGTTCCTTGTCGAAACTACTAAAGAAATAAATGGAGCCAAAGTCGAGAACAATAAATTTTGCGTCTCCGTTCATTATCGTAATGTAGATGAGAAGGTGTGGGTTGTTCTGAACTCTACAAGCTCAAGAGTGATTTTGAGTTGTGGATATTTATTTTTAATTTTTAATATGTGCTTTTTAAAACTGTTACAGAGTTGGACAACAGTTGCACAATGTGTCCATGACATTATGAAGAACTACCCTAGACTGCGATTAACTCATGGGCGGAAGGTTTACCTCTAAGCCAGCTTGCGAATTTTTAGATATTTATATTTTTATTATTGTTTTTCGTAGTTCATTATGCACTCCCTCTTCTAATTGGTTGTTTCATTTTACATATATTTAGGTTTTAGAGGTCCGGCCTGTGCTTAATTGGGACAAAGGGAAGGCTGTGGAGTTTTTACTTGAATCCCTTGGTGAGTAAAAATCTTCTCTTCTATATTCATAAACATCATAGCATTTAGTACTAAAAATTATTGATTGCTTGTTTCTGTTAACAACCTAATAATGGTGTTGGCAATGATGATGTAGGATTAAGTAATTGTGATGATGTTCTCCCAATATATGTGGGAGATGACAGAACTGATGAAGATGCATTTAAGGTAATACTTTGCAAAGCATGCTATAAAATTAGCAGCGTCTCATCAGAACTCATTTTTTTAGTACATTAAACTAAAACTTGATGGAGTTCTTTACAGGTTTTGAGAGAGGGTAATCGAGGTTTTGGAATCTTGGTGTCTTCTGCGCCCAAGGAAAGCAATGCATTTTACTCGCTCAGGGATCCATCTGAGGTAAAATCATTCTTAAAATCAACTCACTACTTCTTCACCGAGATCAGGAATGATGTCTGGGCTTACAAGTACTTAATCCTCTTTTTCTAAAAGAAATAATCAGCTACTAGATGAGTAAGTAAATAAAATGGCGTATTTTTTTTAAGGCTCTACCATATTTTATTATTCAAATATGGATGACAGATTCAAATCCACTTCCTCTCCTAACTTCTCAGATACGAAAAAAACTGGTGTCTTGAATGTAGTAGTAGTGTAGTACCAGGAGGGTTTCAACTATGTGGGCACTGGGTAAAAAGTTGAGGGATTGGTGTGTCGGCCCTATCGGGTGATGTACAACAAAAGCTATATATTATAATGGTTAAAAGGATTGAAAAATCGTAAGAAAACAGAAGGAAAATAGTAAATAAAATACATACGAAGTTGTCATTTACTTGCTATAAATCATATGATACATAAATGTTGTACTTGTTAACATTTTTTGGGTGTAAAATTGTTTTTATTTTGGTTATATATCTTGCATAATGCCCGTAGCCTGGTGGACATCAGCTAGGGAGGGTTATGAGTGCGGGCATGTGCTGCTGGTTATTGCTTCTCGCTTATTGAGTTTTTTGTATTCTTTTCCTTTGAGACTTTGATTTTGAGTTTGTGCTTTGTAATCATTTGTTATATATGTCACGTGTATAGGTCATGGAGTTCCTCAAGTTAGTGGTGGTCTGGAAGAAATCAAGCGCGGCCCTATATAATTAATTGATTGATTGATTTTTCATATACACAAGAGTTAGGAAGTGTTGCATGTTTTGAGTTCTTTTTATTAATAGAAGAAGAGAAGATAACTCCAACTGGCAGAGGTGAATAAAAAAGGTCTTCTTGATTCAGCGAGGAGAATTGATATAATAAATATATTGATTTACCTTGTTAAATCTCCTCCTCCTTGGCTACTCTTTTTTTTTCTTTTTTTGGATTCGGTAGTGGGGTTGGGGTGGGTATAGTTTCATATGTTTATTGGTCATTTTTATTTATTTATTTAATTCAATAAATTATTATTATTATTATTAATGTAGATGAATTAATTAATTGCAGCAACCAGCAGCAGCAGAGTAGTTATGTAATGTAGCATGCATAATAATAATAATAATCTATCCATCTCTCTCTCTCTCGCACTCTTTTCTGCAATTATTTCATCATCATCGTAGGCTTTATGTTTTGTTAAGCAAAAGTGTGTTCCCCCTTTTTAGCTTGGATTTGGAATATTTTTTGCAATTATTTCTGTTAGTGGCATCGTCTCCCTCCTCCATCAATTTGTTTTCTTAAGCAAAATAATAGCCAGCAGCAGCAGCGGATGTGTTCCTCCTTTTTAGCTGGAATAGTTGCATCGTTCATTTTCCCAAAATATTTTATTAATAACCGTCTATTAACGTGGAACTTTAAAGCTTAAAAAATTGATTGCTTCATTCAATTAGTCGTTTTGGGTGAGAGCTTAATCACTGCTACTAGTATTTAATAAAGACAAACATATTAATTCTAATTTTAAAAATCAAAGTCTATTTTATTAAACACAAGTTGTAAATTTTAAAATTAATTATAAAATTATTCCACGCCTCCCCTACAAATTTCCTTAATACCTACCTACCTATAATCAGATTATCTATATGGAAATATATATAGAGAGAGATAGAGTCCGGTTCCTATCCGGACTCTCGGATTTTTTTAAAATACGGATTTTTTATTTTGCTTTTTTTTAAAAAAAATTATATTTTTTTAAATATTTTATGGAACTGAAATTTTTATATAATACAGTGTTTTGGATGTGATTTGGATACGTAACATTGTATTATGAAAAATTTCCAGTTCTATAAATTATTAAATTTTTTTTAGTTTTAAAAAAAAATAGTGTCCGAATTTGATTAGTCTAGGCAAACCGGTTTATTAGACCGGAAAATTGGACTTTTTTAGTTTTTTTTTGCTTGTGACTCAAAAAATGTATAGTATTTATTCAAACAGAAATTTTTATAAAATATAGTGTTTTAGACTGTATAACTCTGTTTTTGTATATGTATTCAAATTACACCTAAAATATTATATTTTGTAAAAATTTCTGATGAAATAAATACTATAAATTTTTTGAGAGTCACAAACAAAAAAAAACACTAAAAATGTCCATATAAAAGGACTCATATATATATATATATATATATATATATATATATATATATATATATATAGAGTCCGGATCAGGTCCGGACTCCCGAATTTTAATAAAATTCGGACCTTTTTTTTTTTTTTTGCTTTTTTGTTTTGAAACAACTAAAAAAAAATTATGGAATTGGAATTTTTACATTATACAGTGTTTTGGGCGTGATTTGGATGCCTATAACAAAACATGTCTGTACAGTCTGGGCAGACTGTACATACATTGGTTGATGTAGGTATTAAAAACACACCAAAAATACTCTATTATTGAAAAATTTCAGTTTCATAATTTTTTTTTTGTTGTTGTACAAAAAAAAAAAAAAAATTGGGTCCGGATTTTCTCCCGTCCGGGAGGTCCGGACTTGATCCATTTCATATCTATCTAATAAAATACAAATAATTTTAAATTTTTCGCTCACTCAATAAATCATCTGGGCCGTCCAAAGTTTGAGATAAATCCCACCGTTCATACATCTATCTAATAAAATACATCTATCTATCTAATAATCTAATAATAATTTAATAAAATACAAATGACTTTAAATCTATCTAATAAAATACAAATGATTTTGAATTTCCCGCTCACTCAATAAATCATCTGGGCCGTCCAAAGTTTGAGATAAATCTCACCGTTCATACATCTATCTAATAAAATACATCTATCTATCTAATAATCTAATAATAATTTAATAAAATACAAATGACTTTAAATTTTTCGCTCACTCAATAAATTATTTTGATCGTTCAAAATTTAAGATAAATTATATTGTCCATACAGTGTCGGAGGCACGAGACCCTGCTAGTATATATATATATATAGATAGATGGTATGATAAAAATTAGTATACGTAGTACTAATTTTAAATGGAAGAAGGGGCTGCCTGTATTTATGACCCACCACACCAGACTGAATCAATCTATTATTTGACCACTTTTTTTAATTTTTGAGTAATATCCATCCATACATACAAGTATAATACCAATAAATAACATAATTAATTTCAAAAATCTTTTGAGCACAATAATACTAATAAATACACTCCACACCCTATAATACTCCCTCCGTTTCTAAAAGATTATCGTTTTAGAAAATAAAATTTATTTCAAAATATTTGTCGTTTACACCTTTCGAGGAGAATAAATTATTTACTTTCTTATATTACCCCTACCTTCTCTCATTGTTCCAACAAATTTTCTTCCTTGTATTAATAGTTTTCAACTTCCCATAAAGGGGTAATGATAAAATTTCAAACATATTTTACTTGGTAAATAATATTACCTCCATTCCATAATAACTGTCTTTTTAGAAGAAAAAATTTGTTCCAATTTATTTGTCGTTTATAACTTTTTAGAAGAATAAATTATTTATTTTTCTATATCACCCCTAATTTCTCTCATTGTCCCAAGGAATTTCTCCCTTGTAATGAAATTTCATATAAATTTTAATTCTTAAATGATAGTATTACATGAGTTTCTTAATTCATGTGCATGAAACTAAAAAGACTACTACCTTCGTTCCTAAAAGATTGTCGTTTAAGGTTTTTACACATAAATTAAGAAAGTACCATTTACCAAGTAAAATTTATTTAAAATTCCATCACTACCCCTTTATGGGAAGTTGAAAACTATTAATATAAGGGAGAGAATTTCTTGAGACAATAAGAGAAGGTAATGATAATATAAGAAAGTAAATAATTAATTCTCCTCGAAAATTATAAACGATAAACTTTTTAGAACAAATTTTATATTCTAAAATGATAATCTTTTAGGGACGGAGGGAGTATTATTATAGAATGGAGATAGTATTTTTTTAATTCATATGTCAAAATTTTAAAAAATAATCTTTTAATTACTACTACTACTAGGTATCCAATCCATGTCGGAGTATTTATTTATGTGATGCTGTCAGTGACTCAACATATTTGATTTTGACTCAATTAATTCAGCAATGTAGGGCCCGGTGGCCCATAATTATCTATTAATTATTTTCCAGGTCATAATTATCTAGTACTAGTATTAAGGAATCGTAGGTTAGTCGTTAATTAATGTACTGAACTTGAGGTCGGGTCGGATCGGATCGGAATAATTTTGTGGAAAGCAATTCAAGTTCAACACGTTAATGTGATCACATAGATTCACTCCTATCCTATCCTAGAATATAGGAGTAAATAAATGATTTGATACATACAGATTTTATACTATCCTATAATTTAAATAATCCGATTCATACTATTATCTTCAATCTTCATCCTATAACTATCCTAGAATACGGATGATTTCATATATACATACACACCGGCAAATTTGTATGGAATGCAAATGGATCACTGTTTATGCTCAATTTTTTTTATATAAATATAATAAAAGGAGTAAAAATAAAATTTAATAAACTGAAATGAGCAAATTTATATAAAAATTAAACTTAAGGTGAAAAATAAAATTTAAACTACTACTACTCCTCTAAAAAAATATAAACACAATTTATAATGTATTAAAATTTTGTCTGTTTATCGGATTAAATTTCGATTTAAAAAAATCAGTTCATACTGAGAATAGATGTGATCCGCCCCTGTACATACATATATAATTCTATCCTCAGTCAACCCATTAACTTTTCTCACACGCCTACCAAACCAAACAGACCACTCTTCATTACCCGGCCGACCTTACGAATATGTCGGACCAATCCATTTGCCAAACTATCTTAGTACTTCCTCCCTTCTTTAATATAGGTCGTTTTAGAGAAATATTTTTGTTCCTTAATATAAGTCGTTTTAGAATTTCAAGTAAGCATTAATTGCTTAGTTTCCAATATTATCCCTAATATTAAATGTAACTTTGGTTCTCCCAATATTTTCTGCCCAATAAATAATAACCTCTTATTTCAATACAAGGGTAATATAGACAATTGATATTATAGTTAATGATATACAATCATTACCTTAATGGATGTGCATAACCTTAAAACGACTTATATTAAAGAACGGAGGGAGTACTATCTACTCTCTCTTTAAAATTTTAAAATATACAAATCATATTGAAAATTAAAATTTAAAAATTCTTAACTAATTTGCAAGTATAATGAAAGCAAAACAACATTTCTAGTTAATTTTATTTTAATCTTTATATAATTTGTACTCCACAATAATTATTGTACAATTTTATGTGAACAATATTGTAATTGTAATTAAAATAATAATTAGTTTAACCCAATTCAATTTGTAAGCAGAAAAAATTGTAATTGATTTTTAAGTGAGAAAATTCTTTTCTATGCAAACAAATTAACAAATTAAAATCATAATTAAAAAAATATCAAAATTTTAGTAGTTAATTGTTACTTGAAAATGGAACTAATTTTTTTATATAAAAAAAACTAACCAATATTTAACTTGAAATATTATTCGTCCTTTGATTGGATTTAATTGAAATAATAATGTTATGAAGTAATAAAAGGAAAAATAAAAGAAAATTTTCATAAAAAGAAGAAGGTAATCTTAAGTTAGTAATAAAAAATAATCTTTAAACTTATTAATCCAATCTTAAACACCCCTGTCTGTCTCGTTCAGTTGTTATGTGGAGTATATAAATATAAGTAGTGCATTTTGTTAACATTTCTACTTAAATCAATGGAATCTCACGATCTTGAACATGCAAATTCCTACGCTCCCCTACCGGACCAACCTAAATCCGACTATTCTCCCTCAGGTCACCGGAGACCCATTAAGGCTCTCTCTAGTATCCTTCTCTCCCTGCTTCTCTTTTCATTTGTCATAGTCCAGATTCTCAATCCACAAACACCCCAACCCCAAGTAGCTTCTAGTGCCGATGTTTTCCCAAATTCTTCACCGTTGACGTCGATATTGGACCCACCGTCCAGAGGGGTCTCGCAGGGCGTCTCCGACAAGACTTTCAGGCAGTTCTCATCTGCGCCGTCCTACCCTTGGACCAATGCTATGCTGTCTTGGCAGAGAACTTGTTACCATTTTCAACCCCCAAAAAATTGGATGAATGGTCAGCATTTACCTCGTCTTTTATTACGAATTAAATGATTCTAATTATTTTTTTAAATTTAAATTGTGATACAAGTCTAGTATAATTTTTAAAATAATAATTTTGTTTATAACGAAGTACTATAGTTTTTCAAATACTAATATGTTTTTTTAGCTAAAATCCTCACACCTGCACATGCACGCTATGTCTGATTTGGATCCCTTCATTACAACTTCCTTTCAATTCTATCAAATACACCATATTATTTTTATGATTGTGAATAGTATAATTCAAATCTATTCATGTCAACTAATTTATTATATTGAATTAACATTATTATTTCAAAAAATAAATGTAATCTGACAGTCAAATTTTGACCAAAATTTTAATACATGAAAATTCTTTTAGATTTGTAATGGTGGTGAAAATATTTTTTATGATTATAACATATTTTGATCATTATTAATAAAATTATTATGATGAAATAATTGATGTATCAAATGAAATCGAAGAAAATGTGAAATGGAGAGGAGCCAAATCCCACTATGTCACTATTTAAGAATTTCATTATTATTTTTTCCCCTTACTAATCCAAAGCTTTTGCGGATACTTCATGGGCTGCTTTTTTGGGGCTTCGGATGTTCTGTTGCAGATCCTAATGGTATGTCCTTTTCACATAATCATGTCTTTTCTTTAATTTATAAACTATTATACTAGTCTCTATTACTTTAGTCTAGCAACCACCTATCTAAGCCAATTATTACAAACAAAATAATGTAAGAAAGGGTTGGCCGTCCTTCTCAGTGTTGTGGACCAATTAAAAGTTGAGTTTCTCTGCAAAAATTATGGTACTAGAGATTCACCTTGGGTTTGTCCCTTTGTCCTTGTTGCGTTTTTTTCTCCTAAATATATTACAAAGTTGGAAACTGTAAAATTTCCAGCACATAACTCTCATCTCTCTTCAATTATATGATTTCCATGTATAAATATCAATTAATATCTGATTTAAACGAGTAAGATGCATAGAACCATAGGTTATGACTCAAATAATTGGAGCTTATACCTTTTTTTTTGTATATATTCTAGTTTCAAGCATTATTCAATTGCAGAAACTGATGGTTTGTCATGACAAAGTAGTTGAACATTACCGTCCGTTGATCAATTTTAGCTTATTGAACCTGTCACTCCAAACACCAGTTTGATCCAAGTTAAAATTTTAGTTTGAAGAGCTAACCATCATCATACATCAAATACTACTCTTTTATGTCAAGAATATGTACAAATATTTCTAGTATTTCAGTTTAGCTCAAAATTTTGGTTTTAATGTTTTATTTTTGTCTCAAACAATTCTAAAAGTGATTCGTATTACCTCTAAATGATTGCATTTTGTCCATCATGCAAAAAATGGACAAAATACAAGTGTTTTAAACTCTTTTGCAATTATTTTGAAGTAAAAATAAAATGTAAAAAGTCCCACTTTTTCAACACACAGGCAATAAGATGGAATAATTTTCAGAAGATGTTAATTTTATTAACAAAAATTTCCATTTGGGTGTTATCTTAACTATCAACTACTCGTTTCCAGGAAACAAAAAACTAATACTTTTGCCAACTACTCTAAAATTTCAAACCATTAGATTGTAAGCGTTGTTATTCGAAAGAAGCTGAAGTGGTTCATTACATATACTTGGACTGACGTTACATCTTTCACTTTGAGGCGCTCGTTATATTAATACCAAAATCTAAAAATAGGTCATTTATACTCTATGTTCAATTTTGGACAATTAGCATAAAACAAATATATGATAATACCAAGTTTGGTCATCGTTTACTTCGTTAATATAGTTATTTGGCGTCGTATTGTAATTTGTTTTGTATTAGTCTTTACTCCCTCCGTTCTTTTTTATTTCTCTTTGGAGGGTGATTTTTTTCCTCTTTTTATCTGTCATTTGTAGATTTCAAAGAAGTAGTATTAATGAATTAGTTTTCTATATTATCCCTACATTAAATACTAATTTGTTTCTCTTTCATCTTTTCCAATGAATTTTAAAAGGGTAATATTGAGATTTTATAGTCATTTTGATCACTCAAACAATGCATTAATTCCATTTCTTGATCCTTGTGTTTTGTTCTAAATGTCAATTAAAAAAGAACAGAGGGAGTAACTTGGAGTAATTAAGTATCGGGAATGTTAGCTTTTGTAAATAATTTGGTAGGGTTTCTTGCTGGTCTTTTAAAGTTTGCTGTCGTGTATAAAGGATCTTTGAAAGATGGTTGGCTTTCACCTACAACTGGTCAAATCTGGTAAAGGCAAAATACTTGAGGCCTTTCTAGTTTTCTCTTCTTTCAAGTCTCACTCATGATGCAAATGATGTAATTTTTCTAGGCTATTATTGGCAACCCAATTCCATGTTTTGGAATTGGAATTGAATTCAAAATTTTAACTAAACTTTGATTCTATGAACTTATAAATGTGGTTTTAAGTAAAGTTTAGAATTGAGTTGCCAAACATAGGATTGGTAGTTTCCATCACCGTTTAATATGAATAACACTATTGAACTAATAAATGTGTGTTTTCTTTAACATTATTGAAATATCATGACTCATCACTCACGAGTGTTTTGTCATTGTGAAAATACACTCACAATATAGTTCAATATAGTTATTTTAGTGTAAAAATAATGACATGAGTAAATTCGGTATTACACAGGTCCATTATTCCACATGGGGTGGTACCATCTTTTCTACCAATACAACCCAGCTTCTGCGGTTTGGGGCAAAATCACATGGGGCCATGCTGTATCAAGGGACCTTATTAACTGGCTTTACCTTCCCTTTGCTATGGTGCCTGATAGCTGGTATGATATAAATGGTGTTTGGACTGGGTCCGCTACACGCCTCCCGGATGGTAAGATTGTCATGCTATACACTGGTGGCACAGATGAGTTTGTGCAGGTGCAAAACTTAGCATATCCTGCCAACCTATCTGATCCTCTCCTCCTTGATTGGGTCAAGTATCTGGATAACCCCGTCATGGTCCCTCCACCCGGCATTGGTATTAAAGACTTCAGGGACCCAACCACGGCCTGGCTTGGCCTGGATGGAAAGTGGATGATCACAATTGGGTCTAAGGTAAACACCACGGGTGTCTCGCTTGTATATCAGACAACAAACTTTACAAGCTATGAGCTGTTGGATGGGTTACTACATTCGGTTCCGGGTACTGGAATGTGGGAATGTGTAGACTTTTACCCGATATCAATGACAGGTGCAAATGGGTTGGACACCTCAGCTAATGGGATGGGTATTAAGCACGTGCTGAAATCAAGTCTAGATGACAGTAAGCATGATTATTATGCACTTGGTACCTATGATCCAATTATGAACAAGTGGACACCCGATGATCCAGAGTTAGATGTGGGAATCGGGTTGAGGTTGGATTATGGAAAATATTATGCTTCAAAAACATTTTATGACCAGAATAAGGAAAGAAGGCTCCTTTGGGGTTGGATTGGTGAAACTGATAGTGAAACTACTGACCTCCGGAAAGGTTGGGCATCTGTTCAGGTACACTCCAACATTTAGCTAATAACATCACGCACCTTCTATTTAATTTTCAATTTGGTGACCTACTGTTTTTTTTAACTCATGAATGAATAATGAATATTAATATTCGGTATTAAAAAGTTCCGGTTTAAGCTACAATTGTGTGTGTCTGTATGTGTGTGGAGGTTCAGTAGACTTCTAAATTTTAGTACAAAGTTTCTTTCAAGGTAAATATTTCGAAAATAAGACGGTGATGCAGCTGCAGATTCTACTTCAGAATCAGATTTAGAATAGAATTTATATTTAGTATTATTCTTAATTTAATAGTTTCCAATTACTTGTAGAAAAGTTAATTAGTTGTTTAATTATCGTTTTCAAAGTAGAATAGGAGAGTTATTTAGGCCTATAAATATGAGTTGTGTTGAGACTTATTAATTCAATTTTCATAATAATACCTTATTGTTTTTCTTGGAGAATTCTCTTTCTTCCTTATTTGTTAAGGTTTGTATTAGTACGTTAAATTAACCAAGTTACCGCTGTGTCAGATAGTACCCCATTAATCATATACCATAGGACGGCTATTCCAAATTTTGATCAACTTCTTGTTCCGTTCTACAGACCATTCCAAGAACCGTAGTGTTTGACGTACAAACTGGAACCAATATACTCCAATGGCCAGTCGAGGAAGTGGAGAGCTTGAGATTGAAAAGTCATGAATTCAATAAGGTGAAACTTAAACCAGGATCACTCGTGCCACTCAAGATTGGCTCAGCTACACAGGTTTATCTATCGTTTTGTGCATCCATTTAAATTAAATGTTTGTTTTTGTGTGAGCCTAACAGATATACTTGTTTGACTATGGCAACAGATAGACATAGTTGCTACTTTTGAAGTAGACGAAGAGGCATTGGAATCGACAGTAGAAGCCGATGTGGGTTACAATTGCACCAACAGCGGCGGTGCTGCTGGTAGAGGCATTTTGGGACCATTTGGCATTTTGGTCCATGCTGATGATTTACTCACTGAATTAACTCCTGTTTATTTCTATATTGCCAAAGGCACCGATGGGAGTGCTAAAGCTTATTTTTGTGCTGATGAATCCAGGTTTGCCTCTTATATTTCCTGATGATATGCCAAAAGTAATTAAACTAGTTGCAAGAAAAGTGGTACAACGTTAAGTAGTGATGTTGTTTGTATTACGTTTAATAATCTTTATTTGATGGTTAAGGTCAATTAATATCTAATGCAGATCATCAACAGCTTTGGATGTTGGAAAACTGGTTTATGGAAGTGATGTTGCTGTTCTTCATGGTGAAAAGTTCTCTATGAGGTTATTGGTACGTGAAAGGCTGGCTGGAATTCTTGATCTTATGTGTTGCATAATTGTTATTATTATTGTTTGCTCATGCTAAAGTCTGTATCTTCCTATGTGCATGTGTGATCTAATAATTGAACTTTGCCTGAAAACATTAGAACATTTGCTTGTACAGAATGCTGGCAATGCATGAAGTTGAATTATTAATGGTTTTAGAATGGAATCAGGTTGATCATTCGGTTGTGGAGAGCTTTGCTCAAGGAGGAAGAACAGTGATCACATCGCGTGTCTATCCAACAAGAGCAATTTATGGAGCAGCGCGAGTATTCCTGTTTAATAATGCGACGGGAATGAGTGTCACTGCATCAGTAAAGGCGTGGCAAATGGGTTCTGTTACCATTCAACCTTTCCCCTTGGATCACTAGTAATATAGTAATTTTTTATCTGCGGGCGGAAATGGAATGAAAATAAGATATCAAGTAGAAGAGTCTTATGCTGGAATGGCACAGATCCTTCCTTGATTAATTAGAAATAGGCATGTCCGTGTAATTATGTATTGTATTCTTATCTGAATTGTATTTTTGAATATAGTAGTTAGTTACATTTTTTATTGCCAGCCATTGTGCCCATTTTCGATAAATTTATCGACTGTCAGAGATGTTATTAATATATTTAACTGTAAAAATGTATGTATATATACTATTATTTTTCAGATTTTTTTGATTAATATTAATATAAAAGTGAGATCCGGTCACGGGGGTCTAATTTTTGAGGTAGATTATTGATGTGAAGTCCGAATTGAGCCTAATGGGCTAGGGCGGCCGAAGCTCTACTCCTCTAAGTCCAACCGATATCTGAGATTAATTAAGTTACTTTTATATTCTCCCTATTGATAAAGGTTGATAACATTATATATATACACAGTTGCATATAGCGACGGTGAACTATCGTTATAGTTCAAAAATATCATCGTCATATAAGAATGTATACTACACAATTGTGTATATACATATAACCTCTCTCTCTATCTCTCTCTCTATATATATATGTTTATTTAATTAGTCATACATCCAAATATCTTGTGTTCTTTTATTTAAATTTTGACATCTAATCATTTAAGTAAGAAGACACAATGGGGACAGAAAATTTGAGAATAGAAGATTTGCTCTCACGTAAGTACTACTGGTTATAATATTGGTTTTATCTTATTTTAATTCTAACAGCATATTCTAAACTTTGACACACCTTCCCTTTCTTTGTCTGAAAGTATGCATTAGTTGCAAATTTTTATGGTATTATATTAAATGATTTTTTTTAAATTTTTTATTATCTTTGTATATCATAAAAAGTTGTTAATAAAAATTTCAAAAAAACAAAAACAAATCTCGTTTCATTGAATGCAAATGAATAAAACCACAATAGTATCAATCTAGTGCTATCATAATTTTAATCTTTATTATTATGTCCCTATTAATAAACTCAAATAAATCATGATTTTAGCAGTAAATATTGTATTGTATTATTTGTGTGGAACGTATCACAATTGTCATCACTTGTAAGTTAGTCAATTGAGCAATACAGTATTAACACCTAAATAAAAATTACCTCCTAACTTGTATTTTGATACTATATTAATCAATTAACTAAAGTTAATTTCATACTAATCACTCCCAAAAGTGAGTTCTCATCCCTTCTTAAAAAAAAAGGTTGAATGATACTTTTGTCCCTCTAAGTTGCCACTCATTTTCAAATCGTCCCTAAAATTCATTTTTTTATCAGTTAGATATTTTTTGGCGTTTCCGTTCCTACTACCCGATTTGACCCCAACCTGACTCATTTTTTACCCAACTCAACCCAGTTTGACCCAACTCCAATTTTTAATATTTAAATAAAATAATTATTTTAAAAATAGTTATTTTGAATATTTTAAAAGAAAATATTAAATTTTTTTATTTTAAAAATAAAGTTTTACATAAAAAAATGAAAAAGACTACTTTTTTATTTAAATAAAGTTTTATTTTCTTATTTTTTAAAATATATATTTTATGAAACTTAACTCATTTTTGAAAAAATAAAATTTTTAATATTTTTTTCTTAAAATAATAATTAGTTTTATAAAATTTTTAAAATAATATTTTATTTTAAATATAAAAAATAATATAATTTTAAAAATAATATTTTATTTTAAAATATTAAAAATACTTATTGTTTTAAAAATAATAATTTTTTTAATAATGAAAAATAATAATTATTTAAAAAATATTTTATTTTAAAATATTAAATATAATAATTTTTTCAATTTTTAAAAAAAATAATATTTTCTATTAAAATATTAAATAATAATTTTATTTAAAAATATTAAAGAAATTATTAATTTAAAGTTATTATTTTATTTTAAATATTTAATATAATCATTATTTTAATAATTATTTTAAAATTTAAAATTTCTTGAACAATTCTTTTATAATAATTCGTTCAATACAACCATATCTTTAGTCATAATTGTCTTATTATTATGGAAGTTACTACTCCATAATATTCGACCCATTAGTATATGGGAGTTAAATGTATTAAATTTTGATATGTTACATTACATATATAGATGTACAGCATGTGTAGGAGAATGAAAATGATAGTAGTAAATATTAATTGGAGCTCTCTCACTTAGAAGATTGAAACGTGACACCATCATTAAAGCAAATTAGGATGGTGGTCATGCTCATCATTAACACAATCGTAGCATGGCTAAATTGTTGAGTCAAAATTTGTTATTAATATATATGCACCTTTCACATATATATATATATATATATGCAAAATATTTATTCGTCAAATCAAGTGAAGATATGATGAGTATTAAATCACACATACTTCAATAATACGTGGTTACATATACAAATTTTATAGTAAATGAATTGTATCAATTCTAAATATATATAAAAAAACTGAACAAGTATATTTTTAGTCACTTATTATTTTTTAAACAGAAAAAATATATGAACACGTATATTTTTATTTTACTATATAAAATTATACAGTAATAAAAAAATTAAAATAACTAATTTAAGCACACCAAATCCGTACTTTGCACGGGTTTAAGGGCTAGTGGGAAATAATTTGGGACAATGTTTTGTGGTGTGAGTAACACTGACATGCATGGTGGAAAATTGTATAATAAATTTTACATTAATTCATATCTTTATAAATAATAAAAAAAACAATAAGAAAACTCATTTCCTAGAACAAATTATTTTTGCATATAGGAAGGATCGATCGAGAACACTTTCCTTATATAGCACTTTTCCTTAGATAACATTCTTTTATTAAAATTATGTCATTCTTAAAAGAGTGGTTTCAGTTACTTTTCTTTTATTTACAAAAATATCACCCACGGTCCCACCTATTTTTTAAAAGAACCTTCAAAATAAAATAATTTTAATAAAATAATGCTATTTAAGAAAGAGTGCTAGATAAGAATAATTTAATTTTTTTTCCATATATATATAATATATATATATATTTGTAGGAGGGAGTGTCGTGGTTCTAATCCTAGTAATAAAAAGATAAAGTATAGTGTAGTAGTATTTATAGGCAAAATACTAGTAGCCCATTTATTTATGTCAATTTCTACATTTAATTAACACATTTTTGTTTTCAAATGACAATTATAAAAATATATAAATAAATAAATAAATTTGAACTTATATATTTTCTTCAATAAAATAATCAAATACTCGGTCGGACCGGACAAGAAAACAATAATGCCTTGGGGTTTGGCTTGGGCAGCGGCTATACCACTACCAGTCTACCACCAGTGGAGTAGTAGCTTATTCGGTAGGGCCCACACGTCGTGAGATTTCCCAAAATCTGACCGTTAGAGAGAAACAAAACAACTATGGGAGGTGGACGTGGAGGTGTAAATGCTCCACTGTCAATGGCCTGTTGCACTCCGGATTCTCCTCCTCCTATACATGACCGACCGGCATTAGCCAGTTAATACTATTTTCAGGTACAGAAAATAGTACATAATTAAGGCAAATTTCTTGAAACGAATTTTTTTTAATTTGGGCAATGGGACCCACCCGTCCGTGAATAATGAGAACACTTTCCAAAATGCTTGAGCGTACAACCGACTTAACCCGTTACCGGTACCCATCCTCCCCAAAAACAGAGCCGTCTTCTCTCTCCCTCTCTTTGTATATGGTTTTTTGATCATGTAAAGACCACCCCTTAAACCCTACTACAAAAACGGTCTACAGACAGCATCAGAAATAGATACTAGTAAAAACCCATGTCGTTGTTTGGTTCGGCTGTGCTGTATTTGCTGCTGCTGCTGCACATTTCATTACTCTTTGGACTCTGTTTTTCTGATGATGCATCTAAGAACTTTGAATTGGAACTCTCTTACGTCACCGCCTCTCCCCTTGGTGTCCCTCAACAGGTTTTGTCCTTATGTTTCTATACATTTGATTGTTTATCTGGGTATTTTTCTCCCGCCCTATAAGTGGTTTCTTATTGATTTTTTTTCTTTTTGGTTTTAATAAATGAGTAGATTTGCTAATGCAGCTGAACTGGAAAGGTGGGTTACTGTTTGTTGGTGAAGTAGATTAAGGGCCCGATTTGGTTTTATGGGTAGAATTTTCTTGGTGGGAGTCGTCTTATTTCTCCTATTTTTTTTCTGTGGGTTTCATAATTCGGTGGATTCTTCGAGTATTATACTTGTAGTAGATATCTGGCAGTAGAATTTATACAATAAATATACTTCAAATCTCTATGGAATTTTTGTGATGTATGAGTATGTGTGTTTTGTGCAATGGTTTGGGGTTAAGGTTTTAATTAAAGTTGTTTTGGATTGTTTTTTGAGGACTGAGAAGTGGATTGGGGACCATCCATATGTTTATGAATGACTTTTCCGTTTGGGATTTTCTGGAATTGTTTTATGTCTGTTGTTTCAGTCAGTCAGTGGGCAAACACTAATCAAAGTCATTTCCATAAACATTATTTTTTTTAAAGAATTTTTTTATATTGATAGTCTCATTATTTGGTAATCATACTGATTAATTGAATCAGATTATTGACACTCCAACATATAGGGTACTAATTCAGAAGCCTTCGACTTTTTCATTGCAGGTTCTAGCAGTTAATGGGAAGTTTCCAGGTCCTACTATTAATGTTACGACTAATGTTAATGTCATTGTAAATGTGAAAAACAAATTGAATGAAGATCTCCTCATAACTTGGTAGGTTTCGTTACATGTTTATTCAGCTATGAGTTTGGGTTTGTGTTTTTGGAATGTATATTGAGGGATATGGGTCTTTGTGTGGTTTGATAGGCCTGGAGTCCAAATGCGCCGTACTTCTTGGCAAGATGGTGTTCTTGGCACTAATTGTCCCGTCCCACAAAATTGGAATTGGACCTACCAGTTCCAGGTCAAGGATCAGATTGGTAGCTTCTTTTACTTCCCATCACTCAACCTTCAGAGAGCATCAGGGGGCTTTGGTGCTTTTATTATTACTAATCGCAATATTATCGCGCTGCCTTTTAAAATTCCTGATGGGGATATAGTCATTATGATTGGTGATTGGTATACCAGAAACCATACGGTTGGTAATTGCAATTGTTGTAAAATCTTGTGGCATATTGAATAGGAGTTTGGATTTTGTTTGTAGAATCTAATGTAGCTATTGAATAATAGGCGCTGAGGGCAGCCCTTGATTCGGGGAAGGACCTTGGAATGCCAGATGGAGTTCTGATTAATGGGAAGGGACCTTATCAGTATAATTCAACTCTCGTCCCAGATGGCATTAACTATGAAACAATTAAGGTTGATCCAGGTAATATACAAGTTGTCCTCTATCTAATACATGTTTGGGAGCATTGAACTCTGAATTTTAAACTTCTTTCAAGTATGCTAATATAAAGACCAGGCCTTAGAATTTACGAGTATAAACCAACTTGGATTAGCAAGCTATGTTAGAGCAGGGAATTTCATATCTAATAATTTCTCGGTCTTGCTTCTTTTTCATTTTACATCTTAAGCATCTGTCATTTTTACTGCTGGTGCTGTGATGTGCTGCAGGTAAAACTTATCGAGTTCGTGTACACAATGTTGGGGTATCAACTTGTTTGAACTTCCGTATTCAGAACCACAATCTGCTCCTGGCAGAGACTGAGGGATATTATGTATCGCAACAAAACTATACCAGCTTGGACATCCATGTTGGGCAGTCTTACTCCTTTTTGGTTACTATGGATCAGAATGCAAGTAGTGATTACTACATTGTAGCTAGTGCTAGGTTTGTAAATCAATCACTTTGGCAGAGAGTTACAGGTGTTGCTATCTTGCAATATTCAAATTCTAAAGGCAAGGCAGCTGGTCCTCTTCCTGATCCTCCGAATGATGCTTATGACACATCATTTGCAGTGAACCAGGCGATGTCCATCAGGTTTGTTCCTTAATTCTTTGTGTTTCTTTTTAATATTAAATTTATTTGTAACTACTGATTAAAGTTTACAGTATTATTTTATTCAAATGGGTATCTTGTGATCAATTTTCATTGTACTGTAGTCTTTCCTACTCTAAATTTGAAAACAAATACCACATTACGTTCTTTAGATACATGTCTTGAATAGGAAAACATGAAGAGAGAAGTGGGTGGGGAAGATAAGATAGATCAGAGTTTACCAGTTGCACAAGACATTGGTCAAGATTTTTCAGAAAAGATAATTAGGCAGAAATTAGTCCTGGTGTTAAAGTTAAACTTGGGATAATAGTTTGACATTAGTTTCTCATCTGAAAATTTGCCGCTAAGAACTGATGCTGACATTATGATATGATAAACCTCACAATAAGACCAATATATAATAAGAGGATGAATATTTTCATCCTTTTGAGGAATTAGGAAATCTCTCAATATCTTTAAATATATCTTCATGATCTATTTTCATCAAGGGTTAGGTAATAAGGTACCGCTGTGTCCTTGTTCCCAGCTGTCGTTCCTTAATCCCCTGACCTTTTGCCATAATATCTTTAGATATATCTTCAGAATTTTATAGTAAGTAACATCTGATCAAACTTATCAAATAACCATCTGCTCTGCCTTGCTAATGTGTTTCCCCAATATCTGAGTTTCTTATTGTTCAGGCAGAATGTATCAGCAAGCGGAGCTCGTCCGAACCCACAGGGTTCTTTCCATTACGGTTCTATCAAAGTGACTGATACGTACGTCTTAAAGAGTGTGCCACCAATGATGGTTGACGGGAAACTCAGAGCTACATTAAATGGGATATCATTCGTCAATCCTGATACACCAGTCAGGCTTGCAGACAAGTACAATGTCAAGGGGTCTTACAAGCTTGACTTCCCGAGTAGGCCACTGAACAGACCACCCCGGACAGACAGATCCCTTATCAATGCTACATACAAAGGATTTATAGAAATTATATTGCAGAATAATGATACTGTAGTACAGAGCTTTCACATGGACGGCTACTCATTTTTTGTAGTTGGGTATGATTATTTAATGTGCCCTGTAAGATACATTTGCAATTTCACTCTGGCATGTTCATTTTCATAATGTGTCTGAACTGTATAGGATGGCGTATGGGGAATGGACTGAAAACAGCAAGGGCTCGTATAATAATTGGGATGCGATATCTCGCTCCACTACGCAGGTCTGTATAGGATGGCGAATGGGGATTGGATTATTTATTTGTTTCTTCAAGTTCCTTTTTTCCAATCTTAGGAATATGTATGAATTTAGCTTGGTGTATTCTTCATCTTTACACTGTTTTTGCTGCACATAGGTTTTCCCTGGAGGATGGACAGCGGTCTTAGTATCTCTAGATAATGTTGGAGTGTGGAACCTTCGAGCTGAAAACCTCGATAGATGGTACTTGGGCCAAGAAACATATATGAGAATTATCAACCCTGAACCTGATCCTAGCAACAAAACGGAATTCCCGATGCCTGATAATGCTCTATTCTGTGGTGCCCTCTCCCACATGCAGAAGTAAGACAAAATATCTCCTCTCACTCTATATCATTGACATTTACTTTCAGTTAATTGATTTTTCTTCTTGTTCCTCTTTACATTTTAGGCCGCAGAAAGGCTCTTCTTCAGCAGTACCAACCATCCGCGGGCAATCAAAACTATATGTTTTGCTTGTTGCTGCATTCTGTGCCGTCATTTCTGAATTACTATGATTTCCTGCAAATTGCGAGGCTATTGCATCCTCTGGAAGGGACACTAGCTTTGTCGTAGGGGTAGGGGGAGGGGGAGGGGGAGGGGGAGGGGGCGGGGGCGGGGGCGGGGGCGGGGTGGTATACTTGTAAGATTGGCTGGCTAGCTAGGGGTTTTACATTATTTATTTTTATAGTATTTTCAGGTAATCTTGTTTGGGTAGCAATTATTTTGCAAGTTTCTCAATCTGTTGACTTGTTTTACTATCTATAAAATTACCTTTCTTTTATGATTACTTTGAAGCTTAGTTTTGAAATAGTTGTGTATGCACTTCCTCGTATTTGGTTGCAATATACGAGTAATTATTAGGATTGTAATATTTTTATTTTTTTAAATTTTACTTTGCTTATGAAATACTGGAAATCAGTCAATGAAGAAAAGGCAACAGTGATGGTTGATCTCTGGAGTGGGATCATTTGATCATTGCTTCTTCTATTAGATGGAGTAGATAGCAATATCAATCTAATGATTAGCCTTTCTTCCCCCCAATTGAACTTTTGGTATGAATGTTAGCGATTTGCTGTCTCCTTTTCTACATATACTCACACACATGTTGATTCAGTGCATGAATTGAGTTGGAAAGGAGTAAGAACGTACTTAAGATTTCAACTCACATAATAATCTTTTGTTTCATTTTTCAATATCAGGTAACTAACTGGATTATATAAACTTAAAAAGAGAATTGTTCTTGTTCTTGGTCATTCAATGGATTATTATTACGGGGACTTAAAAATACTTTTATTTATATTAACGTGTGTTCCACCTTTTTCTTCTGGGAACTCTTTTTTTTTTGTGTGTGTGTGTGTGTGTGTGTGAAGTGATGTAAATTGATGGTGTTAGATAAGTAGGTCAAAGTACTTTTTAGTTGATGACAAATTTAGCCCAAGGGTTTTGTCTTCAGCCCAATCCAACCCACCCAACAACCCAGAATATAAGCCCAGCCTGCAGGAGTAGTAGAGACTACTAGTACTTAAGTAGTAATCAGTAATCACATGGAGTTGTTTTTCAAAACATTGATGATGTTAAAGTCAACAATACGCTTCATTATTTATTTTCATGTCATTTATTTTAGAAATTAAACAAGCTAGCTACTACTACTAATTCTCTATCTCTCTTATCATAACTTGGTCAGAATGAAGAAGCATTTGACTTGAGATTGATTATAAAAGGAGTCCTTAGGGGTCCGGCTACTACCGACCAGCCAGCCAGCTAGCTTTTATTTTTATTTTTAAATTTTTCCACCTAGGATTCCAATCTATTAATCAACTGCAAATCTCTTTCTGCCTCCAAAGAATGAGGTCAATGAGTTTGAGAATTTTACACGCACAATGAGTATGTCATTTGGAAACAAACAAAGAAATTCCATTGGATTTTGTTTTGCATGCTTTACAAATTTATATTGACTTCATTCCAAGCTTTCACTACACCTCATGTACTATATATATATATATATACACACACACACGGAGAGACTCTAAAAGCGAATCTTAAAAAGCGAACCAAAGACAAACTGTCGTCTTTGGTGTCTATGGCGACGGTTTGACCCGTCGCCAAAGACTACATGTGGCGAAGGATCGAACCGTCGCCATAGACACCAAAGACGATGGTTCGTCTTTGGTTCGTTTTTAAGGTTCGCTTTAGAGCCGGACTGTGTGTATATATATATATATATATATATATATATATATATATATATATATGGGCTTGCTTGCTTTCTTGCTATTATATATCCATTGCTTATGATACTTGTATATATATAGCTGAACTAGCTAGCTAGAAATTCTTAGCTCGCTAGTATACCTACATGCATTTTCTGGATACATAGGTATACAATATTTATTGATATATAGAGAAGCTATAGATCGATCAGCTTTCTACACGCATGCACAGTATATGCATACATACATTGTTCTTGGTCACTTTCAAATTCACCGGCTCTTTTGTCAAACTCAATAACAAGTTCGATCTATTAATTCACGGTAGGTTCTGCTAATATATATACCGATCTTAGTTTCATAGAACCAGAGCTTATATATATATAGTAATTTCTCATATATATGTATGTTGCATGTATATATGTTTTAAATGTAACTCCTTCCTTCATCTTAATTCTTCCATGAACGGTGAGAGTAGTTGACCTATTTCCTCACAAAGTAGTTACAATTGTTATTTTGCTTCATGTATGATAATGCAACCAGCTAGTGGCATTTTTGGTCCCATGAAGAATGTTAAGATATATAATTAGTTCATTTCAACTAGATAACTTTCGTGGCTAAGGACCTGTTTAAATTACTCCATCTGTTTCAAAATATTATAAAATCATTATTTATTTTTTGCAGTTAATTCAAGACATTTTTTAATTTAAATTTGACATAATTTTTTTAAAAATATTAGTCGATATAATAATGAATATTGTAAACTATTTAAAAAGTATTACTCATTATAAAATTTATCGTTTCATAATTTTTTGTGAATCATTTCAATTTTAAATTTAAAAATATCTTATTTTGACTTTCAAAAATCAATAATTTAGAATCAAAGGGAGTATATATTATTTATTTCCATCATTTTTGCTCCGGAAGATTTGAAACTTTTGTTAAAAGCTGTTCTTTTTATATGTCTATGTTTGTCTTCTCTTAATTTTCACCTTATTTTACGTATATGAGGTTTTATAGCTGGAGTGTTACATGCATGCATGCCATGGTGCATGCTCTATATATAAATAAGCCTTTTTCGCTAATTTTTTTTGGTCATGTATCCGCGACTATGTAGCCTACTTTATATATATATATATATATATATATATATATATATATATATATATAGGGTCAGGATCAGGTAAGGGCTCCCTTACTTTGTTAAAATGCGGAATTTTTTTTTTGTTGCTTTTTTTTGCTTTTTAAACTAAAAAAAATATTTAATATTTTATGGAACTGAAATTTTTCCATAATACAGTGTTTTGGATGTGATTTGGGTACGTATAACAAAAATATGTATGTACAGTCTGGGCAGACTGTACCACCACTTTTTGGTATAGGTATTCAAAACACATCCAAAACACTGTATTATGGAAAAATTTCAGTTCCATAAAATATTAAATATTTTTTTTAGTTGTTTAAAAAAAAAAAACCAAAAAAAAGCAAAAAAAAAAATCCGTATTTTAACAAAGTAAGGGAGCCCTCACCTGATCCTGACCCATTGTTAAGATATTGCCCCATTGGGTAATTATACTTGTTAACTTTTATTATAAGAAAAAGGAAAGTTTCTGATCCACTCCTCTGAGTGCCCAGAGTGCCAAGTCTTGTTAAAAGATATTCAATATAAATTGAGGACTTAGCGCTTCGCTTCCAAGTAACGTTGTTTTGACGGATTTGTTATATATTTGTTAATATATATATATATATATATATATATATATATATATATATCCAAAAAGATATATACTTATATGTATACTTATGTGGGGGAATATATCTTAAGCTCACCCCTTATATAACTCACCCGAGTTCACCCCCTTTTAGCGACGGACACGGCGACAGTTCGATCATACAATCGTCGTCTATACTTATAGCGACACTATATGTTGTCTGTCGCTAAAAGTATAGACGACGGTTGTATGACCGAACCGTTGTCGGGTCCGTCGCTAAATGGGGGGTGAGCTCGGGTGAGTTAGATAAGGGGTGAGCTTAAGATCCGGACCGACTTATGTGGTGGCAAGTCTTAGTTCTTAAGCAATTCCATATTGCACCATCAAAACTACTTCTCGATACAGCAAAACAGAATTAGTCTGGAAGCAATGTCTAACTAAATAAAACACAAGCTATTTACTTAAGTACTCTTCACTTTCTTTTTTCTTGTTAGTTTGCATGCGAGAACATTTCGCTTAATTTTTATTTTTTCTTTCTGGTTTTTATTACATTAATTTAAAGTCAAGATTGATTATTTAATTAGAATTTATTGTTCACTTATTATTAATTAATTTTGATAGTGAAAATGATATTGAAAAAATAAAGACAAAAATTAATTATTAACATCATCTTACTTTATAGTCTTAAAATAAATATATATCTTTAATTTCAAAACAAATTAAATACAAAATTATATCTCTAATTTTGGAATAAAGGGAGTGAGAGAGAATTGCAATTTTGTTAGAATGCCAATTAATAAGGCTATAACTTTAATAACTTCACAAAAATGTAGTCATTTCCATTGTGACATTTGGTCTAAATTAACCGCTAGTCTTTGGTGAATGTTACATGAATGGTTTAAACTAGATTTTAATATTCTAATTTTACTTTTGAGTTTTCAGTAGAAGTATGAACAATAAGGAAGTTAATTACTCATTAGATTGTATATATGTGTTAATGTGTATAACAAGGGAGTAGAAAATTGAACATTATATTCAAATATATTTAAACAAATCTGCAATCAACCACGGGCTTGATAACATAAACAGCCATGTGGGGCTAGCTCTCAGATCGTAGGCTACATAATAAAGCTGACAAATGTTGCTGATATTACAATGTCAAATAGCAACACTAAGCTCCAGTCCGCCATTAATACTTAAATATTTATCTTACAGTATATGCATAAATGCATGTCGAGTACTGACTGGTTAATTAGGCATTATTAAATTAATACTAAGAGGATAGATAAATATATAGAGATACCCAGAGATACAATAGTTAAAGGATATATATATATATATATATATATATATATATATATATATATATATATATATATATATATATATATTATAAGACTTATTATATACAAGAATCTGGATATATATAGATGCATGTCCTTAATTAATTGTTTGTTAACGATTGAATTTCCTAATATCAGCATATATATATATATATATATATATATATATATATATATATATATATATATCATTTCCACAGATCAATTTGACAACTTGAGGTCGAAGTTGAGGCATTTTGATCTGAAGCCATTTCTTGCTTGTTCAAATTTCTGATGAGTACTATATTGGAGTGATCATCCGAGTGAAATACATTGGCGGCTTCATTTGAGTAGTCGTTATTTTGCTTCAAAACATCTTCATGGCTGAGTTGTGAAGCAACAAACTTGTCAAGGACTCGCCAATCAGTGACTGATTGATCTACTGCTTGATCATTATAAGTTGGATGGCCGGCGTTTTGCTCTTGTGTGAGTACGGATGATGAGGATTGCAGATGTTTGGCATGATTCATGTTGAGGCCATAAATAGGCATAGAATTGCAGCTTGCCATTGTCATTGGTGGTGCTCGGAGAAGTTTCGGACTCTCCAGAAGGGGGAGTTGGAGAAAATGATCAGGGGGAATTTGGTACTGAAAGTCCTGCACCTTCTTGAAAGAATAAGCTGGGTTGTGGTATGTTGTCATATTTGGCGGTTGTTTTGGAGAGTCTATGCCTGGCATGAATGAAACTTGATCGTCGTACCAAATAGGTGACTCGTGCTCACTCATTCTTCGAACAGTTGCTATTCTCTTCTTAAACACTCTACATACAACCCATCCTTCTTCCTGCTTTAATTTGTATCAAGAAATAAAAGCATGTCAGCCATTGCTGCAAATTATTATGTAATTTCAAAAACGAAATTATATGCAAGTTTTTAATCCATTGTTTTTATTCTTCTTCCGTTTGGTTTATGTACAAACTCATATATAGTGTGTATCTTAGTTCACATAAAATGCGCAATGACACACCTAGCTAGGCTGAGACAAAAACAGATATTTCTGACAATCATGTTTTGATCATTCCCTAAACTATTAGCAGTTGTACAAGTTTTAAACTATTACTAGTAATAGTTTTTAGATCGATATCCTCGTTTGATTCGACTGCTATATATAACTCATTATGCATTCATTCATTTATATTATTTTTGGGAATTAATTAAATTGGAGAAAAGAAGAATATATATATATATGAACTTGCCTGAGTAGTTGCATTTTCATCAGTTTCAAGGCGATACTCATGCATAATCCAATCTGATTTTAGTCCATTTGGGGCACGGCCTTTATAAAAGACTAAGGTCTTCCTCATGCCAACCAAGTCACTCTTAGAGTAGATTGCCTTATCCCTTCCTGTTGCTTTCCAGAATCCTGCTGCTGTAGCCCTATTTGTGCGAGTTCCAGTTGGATACTTCTTATCTTTGTGACTGAAGAAGTACCATTCATTTTGCTCTTCTGTTCCTAATCGGCATAGTTCTGTGCATGTTCAAACTTTGGTATAAAGTAAGCTATATATCCAGACCCTTAACATATGGTATATTTACAAGTATTGTTGATGTTAATAAATAACTCCTTAATTTCGTCCCAGAAAAAAGTCATATTTTACAAAATTTGCAAAAGTTAATGATGTATTCTTGTTCCATGTCAATTAACCCTTAAAAATAATGCATGATAATGAAGTTTTTATGTTAAAATTGAGAATATTGTGTCATTTTATATGTATCATGAGTCCTTTTTTTAAAAAAAAAATCAGACAAATGAGACTTTTTTTTATGACGTAGTAATTTTTACCTTGAAGATCCCATGGCTCTATTTTGTAAAGATCAATGTCTTTAATGACATCCAGGTCAATCCTTCTAGACATAATCTTCTTTCTAAGGTAATAATCGACCAGTTCTTCATCGGTGGGATGGAATCGGAAACCGGGGGGAACTTGAGAAAAAGTATTCATATTCTCTCACTAGCTTATATGATATTCCCAGACCTGCAATTAATAAATAATTAAGTGTGCTCTTGGTCAGTGTCTCAGCTTATTAATCATGTTCTAGATCAAATTAGCTGAACTATATATATATAGTTGCTAAAACATGTCATGCAATGCAGTGCGATGGATACGAAGTGAAGTAATTGCCATCTTCTAAATAATTTAGAAGTTATTAGCTACAAAAAGTTAACGTACGTAAATAGGATTTTGAATATATATATATATATATATATATATATATATATATATATATATATATATATATATATGTATGTATATGCAGGTTCTAGTTGAAGGATGAATTAATATTTTGTGATCTGGAAGTATGTACTGGTAAAAAAAAATCCAAACATGACGCAGTACTCGACCAATCATTTAAATAAAACTGACGAATGAAATTTTAATACATGTTATATTAATCAAAACATGCACAAAACTGATTAATAACATAACTGATGATCATGTGCATGCAGATTATATATATATAACCATATATATATATATAACATGATTTATTTACTAACATATATATATCCTTATCATTTTTGCTGAATATATCTGAATCAAACTCGAACAAAATCTTACAATAATCTTTTGGTAGGTTACTTGGAGATGTACTATTGATCCAGAAGCACTTATAACAACATTTACCAAGTTAATTGATGATCATGTGAATTGTGAAAGGATGTAGTAGATCATAAGATCATATCGACTACAATTTCTATAAATTAACAAAAACTGGTTTTGACCTAGGGGTAGCAGGATAATTGCTTGTACTTGAAGGAAACAATGGATATGTATTATTATCCATATATGGCAAGCCTAAGTAAATCCAATCACGGGGAACTAACTCTGCTTGGTCTAAATTTGAAGAAGTTAGCGTATTATTTCAAAACAGAAAGGTGAAGAATGTTTGATTATTTTGATATGAACATTTTTATTTCTCATGCTCGCATGCAGCATTTCACGCTTTTGTTTCTAGGGCGCATGCATGTACCATGTGTGTATACGATATAATGTCAGTAAATAAATAATATGAATAATATGCTCATGCATAAGAACAATATAATTGATGTCCATTAATTTAATTCATGATCAAAAAGGATTTTTTATAAAAATATTATTATTATTATTATTTTATTTAATTTTATTAATCATCTCTTTAGGATATATAAACTAATTAATGACGGACGCGTCAATGCAAATCAAAAGAATTTATAAATGAAGACTAGAAAAGAAATTTCTGTGTCTCGTGTCGTTCCATGTGTATCGATGGATCACTTTATTTTTATGCATCGCCAAGCAAAAGTTTTGAAGGCAAGTTTACGTAAACTTTACTAAATTGTTAAGATTAGCTATTATAGTCCGTCCACTCAGTTTTATAAAAGATCACATGGGACAAATTGCAAAAAGTAAAAAAAAATCAAGGCTTGATGTAATTATGAAAAGGTGGCATGCAATGATGAGGAATTTAATTAAATGAATGCACCTTCAAGGAATGCCTAGCTTATATAATTAACTACTCTAGCGATTATATATCTTCTCATCGTTTATTTTCATAATTTCTCACGTAATTAATATATATCATGGCTAGCAACTGTTAATTAATTAATTCTTACTAGCTAAATGATGAAAAATATCGCAACAAAATAACTTATGTCTGATAATAATATAGCATGAGATCGATAATAATATATAAAAGTTAGAGATGTGATAATCAGGCCTGATATAACACAATTACTTATGGCAGTTATTGTGTTTGACAAACCAATAGATCATTAGCTATCTAGGTTTCCATGAAGAATGATAGTAGGGTACGTATATTCAGTTCTACTAAAAGTTCAAAGAACAGGTTTTATAGATATCAATCAAGTGATAAAAGAAAAGACCAAGAAGAAAGTAGAAATCACAAAAGAATATGCTTCTTGATGATAGCAGAGATATCTTCAACAACAATCTTCTAATTAACCGGATCCATTCGCCGGAAAAGAAATTGAATTACTATATATATATATATATATATATATCAGTATCGCATGTATTAAAAGAAACATAAGGAGAGTACTAGGTAGCTTGATGCAGACTCATGAAAATACCATAAAAGTGAAGATGAACAAATTAATTAAAGAGATCAATCTAGATAGAGAGAAATTAATTAATTACCGATGGAGCTTACAAATGATTAGATAAGGCAGATCTGATAGAGTAGTAGATCGATCTAGTTAAACTTCTGTCACCAAGAAAACTCTAATACAATTACGTTGGGGAATAAGTTTGCACAAAAACTGTAGTATTAATTAAGCAGCTAGGTTATCAAAATGAATTGAATAGGAAAAAAATTGTCCAAAATAATGCATGGTTTGTCTTGGGGAATCGAACTAGCTAGCCAACTCTCTCCCACCTGTTTAACTCTAAGAATTATCCTATTATGGAGTTGTCGGATGATCAGATTGTAAAGTAGAAGAAGAGGTAGTAAAAGAAAGGGCTGAGGAATGGAAGAAAAGAGAAAAAATAGGGTTATATAGACATAGACAACCACCAAACATATACTGGAGAGAGAGAGAGAAAGAGAAACCCTAATTAATGATGAAAGATCGATTATGTATGTAACAAACTAACAACTAACTACTTAGCTTATATATATATATATATATATATATATATATATATATATATATATATATATATATATATACACACACACACACACTTAATTTACTCATTGTCTCTCATTGTCGGAGTGATAGATTGGAGGAGAAGCTTTTGGGCGCCATAAAAAGTTGGCGGATAATTGGGAAATATTGAGAGAGATATTGATATGAAGGGCTGCGTGGGGCAACTGCCACCTCCACCACCCGCAACAGATATAGACCTTCACTGACTTAGAATCAATGAATGTTGTTTCTTACATGTTCTATTTATTCAATGTAACTTATTTATATACTCTCCTCAAAACAAAATATTATAGATGCATTTTCCTTTTCAATTCTTAAAAATATGTATGATTAGTTTTAACTATAAAATGACATCCAAATTTTAATTAATTGTAAATTAATTGAATACTATAATGTAAAAATTATTAAATTTTTAACTAATATATATAACTATATAAGGGAGTAAGAGGGACGTATGTTTGAAAATATAATTTTTTTTATAAAGATTTTATTTTATAAATTTATCTCAAATTTTGAAATAAAAGGAGTATGTAAGTGGAAATTAATCGTGTGTGTATATATATAGCTAGCTACTGCTACTAATATAGTGAGACCGTTGACCTTGCTTAAAAGCCTCCCTACCCCAAAAAGAGCTACTCCTCCTACTAACTAAATTACTAATAATCTTTTTGCGTGAATAAGCTACTGCTAATAATAAAATAATTATACATATTAAATATATATTAGGGATGTTCTTGTGGTGACGTAATGGAACAGTCTCCCGCCAGAAAGCTACAACCTCTCTCTTTCTCCGTAAATGGGGAAATTAAGGTGGCCCTAACTGTCCCATATACTTTATATGCGTTTATTATCCCTACCATTTCCTTGCTCATTGCATACTGAATTTGGGACCGGCTCACTCGATCTACCGCTTGAATATATATATTTTGATGGGCATGCACAATAAATATCATCATCACCTAGCTACCTAGCAAGCTAGTACATCTGTAAACCCAAAAAAATTGGGCTTGCAATTGATTATTTAGTACCCACTTGGTCTTAATTATTTGTCCCTCTTGGATGGGGGGTGGTGAAATTAAAAGAGCTAGAACGTAAAATCGTTGTTAATATTGCCATTGTTAGACAAAAAGAGAAACTAGGCTTAAGGAAATTAAGTAAAAATGGAGGGGTGTCTCGATCCTTATTATATAGCCTATATATTTCTTCCTTGTCAAAAATTAAAGGTCTTATATACATGTAGTATATATTTCATGTATCTTATATTTATACTGCAAAGCACAATTTTACTGTACGTAACTCTGGTTATGATCCGCTTACTTATGGAGTAATTATTACTAGTATTTTCTATGTTCTATATAAAGAGTAGTTTTATTTTTTAAAAATTAGTTTTATTTGGTTTCATTATCATGCATGCATAAAGATAAATGTAAATTTTAAATAATTTAACTACTTTTTCTTCTATGAGACCAACCCGACCCTTGTACTTCATACTATACATCATCTATAGCTAGTGGAGATAGTATATATTTGTCCAGTACATAATTGAGTAACGGTACCCGTTCTTGCTTGATCGTCACCGAGACGTTTTTCCTCCACCACCGACTCCCATCATTATACATACACCCTTGCTACTTAATTAATTAATTGCTATATAGAGACAGAGAGAGAGAGAGAAACGGAGGGAGATAGCTAGGCGCTTGAGCTCCGTTGAAATGGTAATGGGTTTGAGCTAGCTAAGCCTAACTGGATCCATCCCGTTCAAGTTTGATTTTAACGTACCTACTCGATCATTTGATTGATATTTATTAAATTACCCCGCACGGGTGTCCATGGCTTTGGTTGGCCCGCCTAGAAATATATGGAGTACCTTTCTTTACTCACCCACTGGCAGCTAGCCGTTAGAAGCTGGCTGAGCCAAGCCGATACTTACAGAGGCCTAGAGAGTATTGTGGAATGTGGGTCCTGGCTGGGAGGGAGGAAGGCAAATTAGAAATGGAAAGAAATGATGACTCGAGTCTGTACTTGGCGGCTCTTCGTTCTGGCGTGGCCTAGCCACTATCATTATACAGTATACACTCTCTCTCTGCCTGTTGTTTCCTCACTCGCTTGTGCTTCTCGGTCCCTTTCCCCTGTTGGCTGTTACTGTTACTGTCCGTCTTTATATATTGTAACACCCCAGTCCCACATCGAAAGATAGGGGAAAAATCTGTCTGTATATGAGGAATTAAGTAACTACCAATAGTACCTTCAAGTCATGACCTTTTGGGAGCCTGTGGTGGGCTAGATGACCCAAGAAGATACTATTGGGCCAGTGGTTTGAGGCCTTATTTGGATGGATTTGATTCGATTCGGACTTGGGACTTGACCCAAGATTTGTTCCGGACTCGGGATTTGACCCGGGTTGTTTCATATGGTATCAGAGCTTAGGTTCGTTCTTGTAGAAAACCTATTTAGGTTTGACCTGTGAGTTATGGGTAGACTTCTGGGTTAGATTTTTGTTCTGTTTGATTTTCTGTTCAGCTATTATATCAGCTATATTCGAATCTGTCTCTAATCTGCTTTGTTATCTATTCGTTGATCTCTTTGTTAGATGGCTCGTAGATCCGCCAGAGTTGCTGGGAGGCGAGGTAACAATAGGGGAAGAGGTGAGGGTCAGCCCAATGAGCAACCTAATGATCAGATTAATGCTCAGTTGGCTACCTTGGTGAATCAGGCTGTGAATCAGGCTTTACCGCAGTTGGTGGCACAGGTTGTACAGGCAATGCAGCAGTCGCCGCCAGAAAATCCTGAGCAGGGGCACTCGAGAAATAATGGTCCACAAACGAACGAAGAGGAAGGAAATGTGGATGGACTTGATCAGCAGGTGGTTCCAATGTATGTGTGGTTGGAGAGGTTCCAGAAGCAGAAACCACAGACATTCAGTTCAGCTCCAACTCCAATTGATGCAGAGAATTGGATTGCCCACTTAGAGAAGATTTTTGATGTGTTGGGGTGCTCGGATAATCAGAGAGTATTACTTGCTGCCTACAAGCTGGAAGGGGATGCACAGAGGTGGTGGAAAGCACTGAAGACAACCAAGGGTGATGGTTATGTCGAGACACTTAGCTGGGTAGAGTTTTGTGAGGTCTTTTATCAGCAGTATTTCCCAGCTGCTGATAAAGAGGCCTATGCCAGAGAGTATCTGTCTATTCGGCAGAAAGATGACGAGTCCATCACAGATTTCATGACGAGGTTCACCAGGTTGGCAGGATTTGCGGGAACTTCTACAGGGACTGCAGCGGAACAGGCGGAGAAGTTTAAGTGGCGGATTCATTATAGGTATCGCCAACATCTCATTAACACCAAGTTTACGGATGTATCGGCGGTGGCTAATGCGGCCAAGAACATTGAGATGGAGCGGCAGGACTTTCGGACTTCCAAACCGGAAGGGAGTCGAAAGAGGGACAGAGATGACCAACAGGGTCAAGCTTCAGTTCAGCATGGGAGAAGTCAGGGTGGTCAGTTGAACAGGAATCGTAGTGGCCAGCAAGGGCAGTGGCGTGGCCAGAATCAGAATAGGGGTTATCAGCAGATGCCTCAGCAGGGGCAAAATCGTCAGCTTCAGCTACCTTGGTATGGACCGAATCGTCAGCAGGGGCATAATCGTCAGCAGGGACAAAATCAGGGTCGTTATCCGGGACCAGCTGGTGGGGGTAACCCGAATCTTATTCCGATAGCTCCTTGTGCTATTTGTGGGGCTATTCATCCGGGGAGGCAGTGCCACAGACTCACCGGTGCATGCTTCTTGTGTGGACAGATGGGTCACATTGCTAGGGATTGTACCGGTCCACGCGGAAATGGTGGAGGTGGTAATAATGGTGGCAATGGAGGTCAGCGTCAGGGTGGCCGAGTGTTTGCTTTGACGTATAACCAGGCGGCGGGCGCACCAGGTACTGTTTCTGGTACTCTTTTAGTTGGCAATCGCGAGGCTTCTATTTTATTTGATACGGGTTCTACTCACTCTGTGGTTGCTCAGTCTTTTGTTCGGCACCTGGGTGTGCCATCTCAGTCTTTGAATTCTGTTATGTCTATTGCTACCCCGATGGGGACTTCTGTTGTTATTTCTGATTTGTATCGGGGGTGTCCGATCAGTTTTGGGGATAAGATCCGTAGTGTTAATCTTCTTCCGATGTGTATGCACGATTTTGATGTCATTCTTGGGATGGACTGGTTGGATAAGCACCAGGCCACTATAGATTGTCAGGCGAAGAAGGTTATATTTGGAGATGTGAAGTCTCCAGAATTCGTATATCAGGGTTCTCAGCCGAGTAGAATGGTGAAGTTAATTTCGGCCTTGAAGGCTGGAAAGTTGGTGGCAAAGGGTTGTGATGGGTATTTGGCGTTTGTGAAGGATACCTCTAAGGGTGAGTCTCTTATTGAGGATGTTCCAATTGTTCGTGATTTTTCTGATGTGTTCCCTGAGGAGTTGTCAGGTTTGCCACCACAGCGGGAAGTGGAATTTGCTATTGAACTTGTTCCTGGTGCGGAGCCTATCTCTAAGGCGCCGTATCGGATGGCACCGTTGGAGTTGCAGGAGTTGAAGGAGCAGTTGCAAGAATTGTTAGATCGTGGTGTGATTCGCCCGAGTGTTTCGCCGTGGGGTGCGCCGGTCTTATTTGTGAAGAAGAAGGATGGGTCTATGAGGCTGTGTATAGACTACAGGGAGTTGAACAAGATCACCATCAGGAATCGGTATCCATTGCCAAGGATTGATGACTTGTTTGACCAACTTCAAGGGGCAAAGTATTTTTCGAAGATAGACTTGAGGTCGGGCTATCATCAGTTGAGGGTAAGGGATGAGGATATCCCTAAGACGGCTTTTCGTACTCGATATGGGCATTATGAGTTTCTGGTGATGTCATTCGGTGTGACTAACGCTCCGGCGGTGTTTATGGATTTGATGAATCGGGTGTTCAGGGAGTACCTGGACCAATTTGTCATTGTCTTTATTGATGACATTTTGGTTTACTCAAAGTCTAAGGAAGAGCATGAGGAGCATCTTCGCACAGTGTTGGGAATTTTGCAGAAAGAGAAATTGTATGCTAAATTCTCTAAATGCGAGTTTTGGTTGGAGCAGGTTGCATTTTTGGGCCACGTTGTTTCTGCTGAAGGCATTAAGGTGGATCCTGCGAAGGTTGAGGCTATCACCAAATGGCCAAGACCTACTACAGTGACGGAGATTAGGAGTTTCTTGGGTTTGGCAGGGTATTATAGGCGGTTTGTGGAAGGGTTTTCCTTGCTTGCCTTACCATTGACTCAGTTGATGAGAAAGGGCGTGAAGTTTATGTGGAATGAAGAGCGGGAGAAGAGTTTTGAGGAATTGAAGAAACGACTTGTGTCAGCTCCTATACTTGCATTGCCGTCGGGGACAGGAGGCTATCAGATTTATAGTGATGCTTCTAAGAAGGGCTTGGGGTGTGTTTTGATGCAACACGGTAAGGTGATTGCTTATGCTTCTAGGCAGCTTAAACCTTACGAGGTGAACTACCCCACACATGATTTGGAGTTGGCAGCGGTGATCTTTGCCTTAAAGATTTGGAGGCATTATTTGTATGGAGAGACTTGTGATATCTTCACTGATCACAAAAGTCTTAAATATATTTTTACTCAGAAGGAGCTCAATATGAGGCAGAGGCGTTGGTTGGAACTTCTAAAGGATTATGATGCGAGGATTCAGTATCACCCGGGGAAGGCAAATGTGGTTGCAGATGCTCTTAGCCGAAAGAGTTCAGGGAGTGTAGCTGCCCTTATTACACAACCTCAGCTTATTTCGGATATGGAGCGGATAGAGTTGGATAAAAAGGTCATATGTTAGTAATTAGTAATCTAATGCGTAGTTTATTAATTTATTTTATTAATTTGTGTAATTAGTTCGGACGAGGAAATTTAACGAGTATTTTGGAATATAAATTTTGGGTATTACATTGCTTAATCCAGGTACGGATTCCGTACTCTTTCAGCAAGACTCTTTTGTTTTAATTCGTTCGTTTTGTTATTCGTTTCGAAATTTAGTATTGTCTCTCATAATTATTCCTTGTCAATTTATTGTGATAAATTTATTTTGGCGTTGTATTAGAACTCACATTGTACTCTTTAGACTAGTGTGTCATGTCTAAATTTTATTTTTATATTTATAGTGATGTACATGTTAGAATATTAGAGACTTGTGTTGACGATTCGTTCGATTTAACATGTACATGTTAGAACCCCTTTGTGTTGATATTTTGTCGCATGTGTTGTGACATTATATTTTGTTAGAATACCGTAGGGTATACCTGAGCTATAACCACCTGTGGGGGTACCACAGGCATGTCCTCTTGGCACCGAGACATGACACCTTCCGTGGCGGTGTGATCAGTCCACGGCGTCTCCGTTTTGTGCTCCGGTGGGAGTTGGCCATTTGGTGTTTTGTTGTGGGAGGCGTATGGGTCGACCCTAGTTTTCTGTTCTGTTCTGTTCTGCGGATTGGTGATGTTTGTGCCAAACACACCTTCCGATTTACACGCATCTGGATTGCGCAGTCCGATGTGTGATTGCCTGTGTGGCATTATTTTGATTGCCTGTGTGGCATTATTTGACTTGCCTGTGTGGCAAGGTATATTACTATATTCTGAGCTCGGTATGAAATAACACCCAGCCATTTGATTCAGCCTATCATTTCATTGTGTTAGTTTTATTCGTTTCGTTTCAGTTCGCTTCATTTCATTTCATTTAATTGTGATTAGTTATTCCGTTACATTATTCTTGCATTCTATATCCGTACTGGGCATTTGGCTCATGCTGTGTTTTTCTTCCGGCAGGTAATCAGGGGGATCAAGGGCAAGTGTGATGAGAGCTCCATTCATTCCAATGATTTAAAAATATTCTGTTTAGACTTGATGAGTCAGTTACTTGGAATTGTAATAATTATTTAGACTGTAGTTTGAGCCAGTGTGGCATTTATTATGGTTTGTCTTATGATATTTAATTATTATGAGATTACTCTTTTGTGGTTTAGAACCTTGTGATCTTCCTTAGTTCTGTTGTGTTTTGAGTAACCTCTCTTTCTATTTTGGAAAGGGGGTGTTACAGAGTTGTAACACCCCAGTCCCACATCGAAAGATAGGGGAAAAATCTGTCTGTATATGAGGAATTAAGTAACTACCAATAGTACCTTCAATTCATGACCTTTTGGGAGCCTGTGGTGGGCTAGATGACCCAAGAAGATACTATTGGGCCAGTGGTTTGAGGCCTTATTTGGATGGATTTGATTCGATTCGGACTTGGGACTTGACCCAAGATTTGTTCCGGACTCGGGATTTGACCCGGGTTGTTTCATATATAATACTAGCAACAGTCCATAGTGCCACCCGTGTCTCTGGCACTATGGACGTTGGGATTTATTCTAAATTTTGGACGACTCATATGATTTATTGAGTGAGCAAGAAATTCAAAATCATTTGTATTTTATTAGATAGATGGATGGTGGGATTTATCCCAAACTTTGGACGTCCTAGATGATTTATTGAGTGAGCGAAAAATTTAAAATCATTTGTATTTTATTAGATATAATTAGATATATAGAATATAGATATAGATAGATAGAATTAGATAGATTGTATTTTATTAGATAGATGGATGGTGAGATTTATCTCAAACTTTGGACGGCCCAGATGATTTATTGAATGAGCGGAAAATTCAAAATCATTTGTATTTTATTAGATATATATATATATATATATAATTTATTTTTAATAAAACTAGAGATATATAATTAGTAATAATAAATACTAATTTATACATGCATTGATAAGTTCATTAGTATTAACGAACGTATTTCTCAAATAGCAATGAAATTCATGGGAGTAGGGAGATTTATTTGTGACAAAAACCTTAAACCACCTTAATTAATATTGACGGGGGATGGATGGATGATTTAATTAATTAATTTACTTAAGATGACATATATACATGATGATGGAGCTTAATTAATGGGATTATAATTTGGAATATCTCCACATCATCATATAATATAATAAAAGAAAAAACCATCCACAATTCCTATCTAAACACGATCCAGTAATATACATACATACTACATACTCCATTTCAAACGGGGTAAACATAGTTTCTTCTCAGACTCTCTAATTTGTCCCTTCTCGGCAAGTTAGACTCCGCAAAAACAACTTTTCCACTGGTGGGCCTGAGAATTAATATAAGTATCCTTTATATAATTATACAACTATTAAAATGATATTATAAGAATAGTGCACCAATTAAATAATTATAGTAATAATTTAATAATATATAATAGTATCAATATTAGTGCAATCCACGTCACATAAACCAAATCAACTGAAATACAAACACTTTAATTCAAGGAGAAAACTACTCCACCATTCACATCAGTTACCTACTAAAAAAACATTCAAAAAACAACGCACAAAACGAATGCTCCATATGAGAACAATCCGAAAGCTTTTACATATAATCATCATCTTCAGCTAATTGTTTATCTTCAAGATTGGATCAATTGAAAAAGAAGCAGAAACATACACACAAAAGAAGCCTAATTGAAAAACACAGAGAACCAAACACAGAGTACCAGAAAAGCGACATGCACAAACCGATCACAGGTTTTCGAAACTGAAAGCGAAGATTAAAACAGAGATTGCAAACTGAATTTGGAAAGTGAATACAAAGGTACAATCAGTTAATCTATATTTTGAAATCATTTTTTGTTAACTACGAATTCAACTGAGAGTGTAATTTTTATGACAATAACAAAAAACAAAACAGAATATAATAATTCACAAATTTCTATTAGTATATATCATATCAGTAATATTAGCGACTGTATGAAATAAATTTTAAATTATTCTTTGTTGTTCAATATAATTTTGATACGCATACAAAGTTTTGGGGACATTCATATAAAGATTTGTTTACCTTGTTTTTAGTGTTCAATATTTGGCAAATCACCTTCACGACATTATAATTTGTGTTTTGAATATGGAAGGAATGAAAACATTACTTTACAATAACAGAGATACCGATAACGTATATTTTGGTTACTGAATAATGTTACTTTGAAAACCAATTAAATAGCTTTTGTAATTTCAGTAACCAAAAAATATTTGTTACAAATGCATATTTTGGAAGCATTTATATAAAAATTTGGCAACATTCATATAAATATTTGGATTCCTTGTTTTTAGTGTTTAATATTTAGTATTTCATTTTCAGGGCATTATAAATTGTGATTTGTTTATAAACAAACTGAAAGCAGTTTGATGCATAATAATTGATCCTAAATACGTTTACTTTGGTTACTAAAAAAAGTTGCTTTAGTATCTAAATAGTGAATATAAATTATATCAGTTACAAAATAGCTTTTGAAACAGTAACATTCATATTTCGTTGCGCATACAAAGTTTTGAAAACATTCATATATAGATTTGGATACTAATTACATTATTGTGTGAATGTTACTATTTCAGTATTCGGACCATGGATATGCTTCCAATTGTAGTTTACTTCAATGGAACGTGGACCGACAGTAGCCAATATAAAAATTTCGAAGTTACCGGCCTACTAGTCCCTTCAAATTGTTCATTCACAGAAATGCACAACATGATATGTACTGCATTAAATCTAGACTACAAACACAACGGAATTGGCAATCAAATTTCAGATCAAAAGCAACATTCCTCCGATCAAGGTGACAAATGAAGCAACCTTAAGATTCTATATAGAAGTCAGTAAAAGATCAGATGAACATGGCAAGTTTCCACTAATTATAGATTATGAACACGGCATTGGAGGGAATTCAAGCTTACATAACGTGATAAATGAAGAAGAATATATAGTGCAAGCAGAAACGCAAATGAGATTGACACAATGGAATTCTGAATTTGTTTCGTTGGCAACACAAGAAGACCAAAATGGATCACAATATGTTGAGCAGCTGGCAATTGAAGTAATTGACAAAGAAAAAGTCAGAAACCAGAACATAGCAAACACTGCAAAACAATGTTGTGACACCCCCAAAATAGGTCCATTCCATCCAACCCATTCTGAGTCGCCAAATACACATGATACAGAAACAACTACAACTTTTACCACCCATACGCTGTGAGTTTGAATACAAACATTATCATCTAGACAATATCCACATGCAAATAAATCCCCATCATAATTATTGATACATAATTTTACAAAAAAAAATGGTGAGGACTACTAAACAACTCTCTCTAGAACCTTCATTCCATACCCCGACTAGTACTCGCTACATTCTCGCCTCCTGAGAAGAAAAATGGAACAACAAGGAAAAGGGTGAGCTCAACTAGCCCAGTAAAGAATATTATGACTAAGATAATGTACAACAAATTATCCTTAGTCTTCAACAGGGAAAAATCTGATAGAATACAATAGACAACAAGTTTTAGATCAACAACTGCAGCGGAAACAACAATTCATTAGAAGAGTTAAGTAGAGAATAAAATCTACTAACATCTATGAATTTAAAAGTCCATCATCAATATTTTATCCCTGTAACATCAATCAATATATATCTCAAATCAAATCAAATTTTTATCTTTGCACTACAGGCCAAAGATATTCATCAGTTGGTCATGTTCATCTAAACACTTGTTCATCTTTGCACTACGGGCCAAAGATATTCATCAATTGTTCATGTTCATCTCAACACCTGTACATCTTTGCACTACGAGCCAAAGATATTCATAATAAAATCAACCATCTTTGCACTACAGGCCAAAGATATTCATTAACACCATCATTTAGGACTGAGGATGATGAAAAATATTTTAAAGGAAACGAATCCAGTGAAACAAAATAACAAGTATTAAGGATTCGTACTTTAAACAATCCGAGTTCAAAAATACTTCATAAATAATCATACTGAAGTAAAATCAAGAATGATCAAAACATAGATACAATCAAAGCTAGTATCCAGAATAGATATTTTGGACAAAAAGAAGAAATTTCATTTTTTGATGAATAGTGTCGTATTCGTGAATAGTGCCGTATACGTGAATAGTGCCGTATACGTGAATAGTAACTCCGACACCAAAAGATAGAAATTTCACAAAAAATATCATCACGTTTCGTGAATAGTACTCGTGAATAGTAACTCGTGAATAGTAACTCATGAATAGTAACTCGTGAATAGTAACTCATGAATAGTAACCCCGACATGAAAAAGTTTCAAATTTGATAAAAAGTTCCAACCAATATTTCAGCATCATGATATTGAAGAAATAATATCATTTGAGAAGAAAATAACATCATTTACCTCAAAAGACAACACTTCTAGTTAAAACACCGGATATAGGCTATGACTTGAACTTGCACCGTATAGCAATACTCAAAGTATACTCAAAATACTCACAAGAATACGCTCGATAATATAGAGAGAGAAAACTTCAGTTTCTGGTGTGATTTTCAATTCTAACCTAAGCACCTATTTATAGGAAATTGCTTAGAACACCAAAGCAGAAAATTTAATAAAATATTATATATTTTTTAAAAATTCTATGCCCACTCTTTCAGATCTGATTTCAGCAACATAACATGTTTTTAATGAGGCTAACCAACACAAAAATGTTTTTGTTAATTAAAACAATTAAAACTTCCAAAAATCAATTATTTCGGAGCTTCGAAACTTCAATAATTCACAATAAATAGCTCTTTTGTCAGAAAATTCGAATCTCGTGAGTTTTTATAGGAATTTTAATTTTCTACAACTTTGCAGAAGGAAGTTTTTCCAAATTCCAAACAGAAATTGACCGAAATTCACAAACGGGCGATTTTACAGGCTATAATCAAATTTTCAGTCAAGAAACAGGTCTACTGACACACAAAATCTGTTTTTAATATTCATCGCAACAAAAATACTCTTTCTCCTCATATACTCATATATCCCACATTCATCGTAAAAATATCACCGTTAATATATTATTAAAATAATATATTTAAATGAATTATTTTATCAGAAAAAGATAAAATATTAATTTTCAACAATTGTCACATTAAAAATTTTCTCCATCCATATCCACATAAAATCAATATTTTCCTCATCATATAAATCAATAATTTAATTATTCACAAATAATATTACAGAATCACAATACTGACAACCAGGCCGTTCCCAGGAAAGAGGGGGCTTTCCAATAAGAATTTCTTCTTACTGGCGCGCAATTAGATGACCAAACCTCTCCTTAGACAGAACTTTCTAGACATTGCCAATAATGTTATCAAATAATATTATTCAGATAATATGAATTATTGCTTCAATAATTGAAAATACTGTGTAATGACAATTATTGAAACAACAGTAATATAAAATATCAATGCAGCAATTATTGAATCAATAACATAAAATACTGAACAGTAATTACTGTAACAATTATTGAGTAGTGCCTTCTTACGTAAGAATCAATAATTGGTGCAATACCGTGTGCTACTGTGCAACAACGCGTATTACTGTGTTTTAACCACCGAGTATTCCAACAGTATTAACGGTAATAACTACGCCGTTATTTATAAACAACTTATTTTTGTCGTTTTCTTCATCCAATCGCTTTCTGTTATGGGACCCACACATGGCTGCGCCGTCGTACGAATATTCCCCGACAGTACGAATATTCCACGACCAAACGAATATTCCCCGACAACAATGAATATTTTATATCCACTTACTTATTCGAAATATTTGCGCATTTTACCCATAACTATCCATATTAATCAAATCAACCCTTACTATTTTAAAATAATAAATAAAGGAAATTCCTTTTTATTTAAAAATTTTCGGGGTCTTACAACCTCCCCTCCTTATGAAATTTCGTCCTCGAAATTGACGTACGTAACTGGTGTTTCGAAAAGGTAAAGATATCTCGCTTTCATTTCCGTTTCCAACTCCAAGGTCATTTCCTCTATAGCATGATTCCTCCACAAAACTTTAACTTGTGGTATGACCTTCGTGCGTAGGACATGCTCCTTCCCTTCCAACATCTTGACAGGTACCTCCTCGTACGTTAAGTCTTCAGCTATTTCGTCCGGTTCTAACTCAATAACATGGTTCGAGTCGTCCACATTGGTACATAAAAAAAACGTTATAAACACGCGACATACTTGGCGATAAAACGAGTCTATATGCCATAGTTCCTATTCGATCGAGAAGTTCAAATGGATTAATAAATCGAAGGTTTGAGCTTTGCTCACATCGCCAATTCTCGCTTTTGAAATAACAACTTCTTGCACCTCCTTCTTCAAATTCATCAGCTCCAGTGTGTAGCTTGATCATCTTTAACTTTATCGGTTAAAGTCGATTATACTCATATATCATCACGTGGATACCTAGAATTTTCATCTCCATCGAAATTAGTCTTTGACAATATCGTACTCGTACTTGTATATGATCTTCTACTCAACACGTCAGCTACCACATTCGCTTTTCCAGGATGGCATGGTCAGAACATGTGCTGAAATGAGTCTCCTCTTGAGTTCTTCGAAGCTCTTCCCACATTCCTTGCTCCATTCGAATTTTGTATCTCTACGAGTCAGTTGAGTTAATGGAATAGCGATTCGAGAATATCCTTCAACGAATTTCCGATAATAACCAACTAAGCCTAGAAAGCTACGTATTTCGATTATCGACTTAGGTTGTTCTCAACTATGACTCACATCCCAATCTTGGATAACACGCCACAACAGCACCTATCCGTTTACTACCGCACGAATATGACGTCCCCTACAAAGAGTCTGGCTTCGGTGTATTCCACAAAGGAAGTCACCAGATAAAGGCTCGGGTATCAACTTCTACAGTTGGGTTTTTAACTCCTAAAGTTCAATAGGAGCCATTCGATATGAGATTTTAGAAATGAGTTTTGTACCGGGTTCAAAGTCGATACAAAATTTAATATCACGCTCTAGGAGTAGGCCAAGAAATTCTTCAGGAAATACATCAGGAAATTAACAAACAACAGAAATATCACTCAAATCTGATGTACTTTTGTTCAAGTCCATAACACGGGCTAAGAAAACATGACATCCATTTTTCAATAAACGAATGACTTCATGGCTTGATATAAAAATGTTTGACTTCAATGGTTTGATTGCTTGAGTTCGAATATCAGGTTGCTTAGGAATATGAAAACTAACAACCTTACAAAAGCAATTAATTTTGGCATGATGAGTAGTTAACCTTAAAATCACATCAAAAGCAAATATCTCTATAGAAATAAGGTTAACAGGTAATGTGATAGTGCCAACTTGAATCAAGCAAGATTTCTAAACAACGGATGTAATGAAAGTTTCTCCTAACGGAGTCTCCACAGATAGGTCAAAGTCTAATTTCTCCGTAGTCAAGTTCAAACGTTGAGCGCAAGCAAGAGAGATAAAAGAATGGGTAGAACCGGTACCTAGTAAGGTATAAACTTCGCAAGAATTATAATTAACTAACCCGTGCTAACTTCGTTTGGGTTCCTCATATTTTGACCGGTCACGACAAACGCTCTTCTAGGAACCGTTGACTTTGACTTTTCTGGGACAGCCTTTTGAATCACCATCCCCGCTGGAATTGGTTTTGCTACCGTACACTCTCGAGCGATATGTCCTTCTTTTCCACAATTATAGCATACCTTGAACTGTTGTGGGCAGTTTGGGCTGATATGTCCCTCTTTCCCACATTTGTAACATACGACCTGTGGTCTTTCTCCTCCCTTGGAACCAGTTGCTGCTGGCACTGTCGTCTTCACATGGTCGTTGTTAAATCTCCTCTTTTTAAAATCTCCTCCCGACTCGTTTCTTCTATTTTCATGGCCACGATTACCACCAGAGTGGTTACCGCCTTTGTCCATATTCTTCTTTCTCCGCTGGTTATCGTTATTCTGATGACTGCTATCTTCGGTATAATCCTGATTATGGTCCCTCGGTTGAACGTACTCGTTATCTCGCTCTAATAACTGAGCCCTGTTGACAACATCTGAATAGATAGAAAATTTATGAGAAATGAGATACTGACGTATGCCGGGTTTCAAACCTCTCAGAAACATCCGCGTCATACGTTCCTCATTCTCCACCAAATGAGGTGCAAACCTGGATAACTCCGCGAACTTCGCCTCGTACTGGGACACCGTCATGTTATTCTGCTCTAGTCTAATAAACTCCACTTCCTTCATATGGCGAATACTTTCAGGAAAGTATTTTTCGTTGAAAAGTTTCTGAAACGTTTCCCATGACATGCTGAGTACGGCTGGATGTGTACGCTTCACAGACTCCCACCAGTAGTCTGCCTCGCCACGGAACATAAAGGTGGCGAATGGAACTTTCTGTTCCTCCGTGCATCCCAAGACATCGAATATCTTGGTAATTTGTTTGACCCACGTTTCCGCCATGATCGGATCCGGCTTTCCCCAGAATTCTGGTGGTCCCAACTCTTTGAACTGCTTGGCTGTGACAAGCCGAGCGTTGCTATCATTTCCACCCGTATTCTGTACACGAGTCTCCCTCGTCTGGTTTTGCATGAACTGCAAAAAGCTTCTAAACATCCCGTCGTTTATCGTCTGCTCAGTGGCGTTGTTCACAGGAGGAACATTGCCAGCCTGTTGCACGTTCTCCTCATTGGTGAGTACAGGCGTCTCTACGGTCTCATTAACTCCACTGTTAACATTCTCAGTCGACATTCTCAAATACTGTCATAAAACAAGGGTTAATTAAACAATTTAACAAATCACATATTACCCCTATATTATGACCAACCAACAAATAAGCTTAGGTAGGACACACTAGCGAAGGATTTACTCGTCTCTCCCCTCCTAGTTCTATTCCCCGATCTCCGCCAGAGATCATATCCCTAAGCTCTGATACCAACTGTGACACCCCCAAAATAGGTCCATTCCATCCAACCCATTCTGAGTCGCCAAATACACATGATACAGAAACAACTACAACTTTTACCACCCATACGCTGTGAGTTTGAATACAAACATTATCATCTAGACAATATCCACATGCAAATAAATCCCCATCATAATTATTGATACATAATTTTACAAAAAAAAATGGTGAGGACTACTAAACAACTCTCTCTAGAACCTTCATTCCATACCCCGACTAGTACTCGCTACATTCTCGCCTCCTGAGAAGAAAAATGGAACAACAAGGAAAAGGGTGAGCTCAACTAGCCCAGTAAAGAATATTATGACTAAGATAATGTACAACAAATTATCCTTAGTCTTCAACAGGGAAAAATCTGATAGAATACAATAGACAACAAGTTTTAGATCAACAACTGCAGCGGAAACAACAATTCATTAGAAGAGTTAAGTAGAGAATAAAATCTACTAACATCTATTAATTTAAAAGTCCATCATCAATATTTTATCCCTGTAACATCAATCAATATATATCTCAAATCAAATCAAATTTTCATCTTTGCACTACAGGCCAAAGATATTCATCAGTTGGTCATGTTCATCTAAACACCTGTTCATCTTTGCACTACGGGCCAAAGATATTCATCAATTGTTCATGTTCATCTCAACACCTGTACATCTTTGCACTACGAGCCAAAGATATTCATAATAAAATCAACCATCTTTGCATTACAGGCCAAAGATATTCATTAACACCATCATTTAGGACTGAGGATGATGAAAAATATTTTAAAGGAAACGAATCCAGTGAAACAAAATAACAAGTATTAAGGATTCGTACTTTAAACAATCCGAGTTCAAAAATACTTCATAAATAATCATACTGAAGTAAAATCAAGAATGATCAAAACATGGATACAATCAAAGCTAGTATCCAGAATAGATATTTTGGACAAAAAGAAGAAATTTCATTTTTTGATGAATAGTGTCGTATTCGTGAATAGTGTCGTATACGTGAATAGTGCCGTATACGTGAATAGTAACTCCGACACCAAAAGATAGAAATTTCACAAAAAATATCATCACGTTTCGTGAATAGTACTCGTGAATAGTAACTCGTGAATAGTAACTCATGAATAGTAACCCCGACATGAAAAAGTTTCAAATTTGATAAAAAGTTCCAACCAATATTTCAGCATCATGATATTGAAGAAATAATATCATTTGAGAAGAAAATAACATCATTTACCTCGAAAGACAACACTTCTAGTTAAAACACCGGATATAGGCTATGACTTGAACTTGCACCGTATAGCAATACTCAAAGTATACTCAAAATACTCACAAGAATACGCTCGATAATATAGAGAGAGAAAACTTCAGTTTCTGGTGTGATTTTCAATTCTAACCTAAGCACCTATTTATAGGAAATTGCTTAGAACACCAAAGCAGAAAATTTAATAAAATATTATATATTTTTTAAAAATTCTATGCCCACTCTTTCAGATCTGATTTCAGCAACATAACATGTTTTTAATGAGGCTAACCAACACAAAAATGTTTTTGTTAATTAAAACAATTAAAACTTCCAAAAATCAATTATTTCGGAGCTTCGAAACTTCAATAATTCACAATAAATAGCTCTTTTGTCAGAAAATTCGAATCTCGCGAGTTTTTATAGGAATTTCAATTCTCTACAACTTTGCAGAAGGAAGTTTTTCCAAATTCCAAACAGAAATTGACCGAAATCCACAAACGGACGATTTTACAGGCTATAATCAAATTTTCAGTCAAGAAACAGGTCTACCGACACACAAAATCTGTTTTTAATATTCATCGCAACAAAAATACTCTTTCTCCTCATATACTCATATATCCCACATTCATCGTAAAAATATCACCGTTAATATATTATTAAAATAATATATTTAAATGAATTATTTTATCAGAAAAAGATAAAATATTAATTTTCAACAATTGTCACATTAAAAATTTTCTCCATCCATATCCACATAAAATCAATATTTTCTTCATCATATAAATCAATAATTTAATTATTCACAAATAATATTACAGAATCACAATACTGACAACCAGGCCGTTCCCAGGAAAGAGGGGGCTTTCCAATAAGAATTTCTCCTTACTGGCGCGCAATTAGATGACCAAACCTCTCCTTAGACAGAATTTTCTAGACATTGCCAATAATGTTATCAAATAATATTATTCAGATAATATGAATTATTGCTTCAATAATGGAAAATACTGTGTAATGACAATTATTGAAACAACAGTAATATAAAATATCAATGCAGCAATTATTGAATCAATAACATAAAATACTGAACAGTAATTACTGTAACAATTATTGAGTAGTGCCTTCTTACGTAAGAATCAATAATTGGTGCAATACCGTGTGCTACTGTGCAACAACGCGTATTATTGTGTTTTAACCACCGAGTATTCCAACAGTATTAACGGTAATAACTACGCCGTTATTTATAAACAACTTATTTTTGTCGTTTTTTCATCCAATCGCTTTCTGTTATGGGGCCCACACATGGTTGCGCCGTCGTACGAATATTCCCCGACAGTACGAATATTCCACGACCAAACGAATATTCCCCGACAACAATGAATATTTTATATCCACTTACTTATTCGAAATATTTGCGCATTTTACCCATAACTATCCATATTAATCAAATCAACCCTTACTATTTCAAAATAATAAATAAAGGAAATTCCTTTTTATTTAAAAATTTTCGGGGTCTTACAAATGTGATGAGGTCATTTCAGATCCAAATAAGTTTGAAGTCAAAATACATCAAACTTACATAAACAATAAAATTCTTTCACAAGCAATAAGGCTACATTCCATAAGGCAAAAAGACAACACAAGGTTGAAAGAACAAGTGGTTGAGATTTTGTTCTGGTATGCATAGACTATGGAAATTGCAAATGAAAACTAAGAGCATCAAAGTTTCAGAAAACAACTATGTTCAAGGTAAGAGAATTTAATGATGTACACATTTGTTCGTCCAACATACTGCTTGGAGATCACAGACAAGCAAACAATGAGATGGTTAGTGAGTGCATAAAGCACAAGCTAACTAACTTCAAGAAAATTTACGCACCAACCGACATTGTGGAAGACATGATGACTGAGTATAATGTGTCCATCTCCTACCAAAAAGCATGGAGATCAAGGGAAAAAGCAATGGAAAAAGTAAGAGGAAATCCACACGACTACACTCTGATCCCTTCTTGGTTGCACATGTTGCAAAAAAAAAATCCAGGTAACAATTGGAAACTATTTATTAAATGTTTCAAATATTTTGGTTACTCAAAATAAGTAATTTAGTTACTTACAGATACATGAATGGCTACCACCTATTTTAATGAAGTAAAACTAAATTTGATTTTTGCAGCAGACTACATGAAATGAAACTATTAAATAGCATTTTAGATACCATCTGAACACTATGAAAGACAATAAAATATAAGTAATTATATAGCAAAAGTAATACATACATAGTAATCCTAACAACAAATTTGGACATTATTTATTACATATAATTACATTAACCTTACTTTAAAATTCATTTCAGGATCCATCACATCCTTGGAGTTGGAAAAAAATGGTCGCTTCAAATATCTCTTCTTCGCAATAGGAACATCCATTGAAGCATGACAACATTGTTTCCCAATCATTGTAGTTGATGGGACATTCATATAATCAACCTACGGGGGTACACTGCTCATAGCAATCACACAAGATGCAAATAGGAACATCATACCGATTGTTTTTGCAGTTGTTGACAATGAAAATGAATCATCATGGAGATGGTTTTTCATCAATTTGAGAAATGTTTGTGGTGTTAGAGAAGGACAATGCATCATTTCAGACAGACATGAAGCAATTATCAAGGAACTTAACTGTGTGTTCCCTGATGTCATGCACGGTTCATGCACATACCATATTTTGAAAAATATAAAAAACAGATTCAAAAAGAAAGGAGAAGAGATAAATAAAGCATACAACGCAGCTTGTAGGGCTTACACTATTGAAGAATTCAACATACATATGGCTGAACTTGATGCAATTGATACTAGAATAAGGACATATCTAGAGGAAGAAGTTAAACTAGAAAAGTGCACGAGGCTCTATGGAACTGTAAGCAGGTATTCAACAATGACTTCAAACAACGCTGAATCTATTAACCATGCAATCAAGGGAATAAGAGATCTTCCAGTTGCGTCGATGATTGAATGCCTACGTTATATGGTTCAAAGGTGGTATTTCCCAAACAAACAATCAACAATATCAACTTTCACAAACCTTTCCACAACAGCTGAGAGAAGATTGCAAGATAATATCAACGAGTCCAAGAAACTTAAGGTCAGTCATAAAACCCCTATATTGTTACTGCATATCTTCGAAAAAAATAGCATTAATATTTATATAAAACCACAATATGCATTTTTGGTTACCAATATAAACTGTAAAAGTTACCAATAGTACATATGACTTAAATTATTCCATATATTCAAAAAAAAGAAGTAATTATTATACATACTAACTACACTATTAAATTGTGTTGTAGGTTGAGACATTGAATCTAGTGATTTTTACTATTTACGATGTCACCAAACAATTTATCGTGGATATGGAACAAAAGACATGCACGTAAATTCAACTAAAACTATTTATGTATATTTTGGTTACTAAAACTAACTTCAAATAAAATAATATATAACAGATATATTTATGTATATTTTGGTTACTACCTAAAACTAAAATAGTTACATGTAATTGAAATTTTGGCTACCAACTATACCATGTAAAAAACATGATTGGTGGCAACGAAAAGTGTTAACTTTATATGCAAATCTGGCAACAAATTGTATCTAATTGAATTTTAAATTTGTACGTAAATACAACTATTTGCACACCCACAAATCTGGCAACAAATCTAACAAATTGAATTTTAAATTTGTACATAAGTACAACTATTTGCCCACCCACAAAAACTGATGATCATAACAGGAAACTACATTATTAATTTGTAAATGTTTTTTATAATATATTATTAATACTAATTGGATACAAATACCAATTCAAATAGATACCTTAATATTCAAATTTATCAACCCATTGTACCATAAATAAAAATGTTAACAATAATATTTACGAAAATTAAATACAAAACAAAAAACAACAATTTGATCCAACAAAACATACTCATACTTCCAATAGTAAAAATTAATACATCATTCAATCATTAAAATAATTACAAAACATTCCAAAATCAAAAACCATATCAAATCAGAATAATTACAAAACATTTCCACAACCAATAACCATATCAAATAGTATGAAATAGACAAAAAAAAATAACAAGTTGCATAAGCATACTAGTCTTCACTAGCGAATCTTCCTGGATATTCTGAGTCAGATTCATATCCACCTACATGTTTGTTCCTCGCATGATTAAACAAGTTGACATATAGCTTCCTGCGGTATTGAAGGATTGGAAATGATTTTGGCATTTCATAAATTGTCTGATGAAGGAAATGTTTCGCAAAACAAATTGTAAACATTCCACAATCGCTGAAACAACAATAAAGATATAAAACAACTCAAAACAAACTTCATGATATATGGAAAACTGATAAAATAAAAACAATGTAAACTTACCCTTCAATTTGTTCCGGAAGACCCTCGGCAAATTCGAGATCAATGATATCATGTTCTCCTTTATTGTGGTATGGAACACTATTAAAATTGATATCAGATCTATTCTTCTAAAACACGCAACTAGACAAAATTATGGGAAGAATAAAGATGTAAGGCTCACACACATCCATAATATTTGTGCGCATTACATTCCTGTCCTGTTGTAGAGAATTATAAACCACTAATACTCTGCGATGCACATCAAAAACCAGCAAAAACCAATGACCATGAGCTGACATATGAATAGGAAACATGACAAAATCAACGGTAACCCACGGTGTGTTGACTTCCATAAGAAAGCCATGAATATACTCAGCTATATCACCAGAGCCCAACAACAGATTCTTATCACAATTTCTATTACAATATATCCCATATAAATTGGTCAACTTGATATGGAACCAACAATTTGTTGTTGTAACCCTTATTTGAATTTTGTTCGAGTGCCTAGCCAGTTTATGAATGTAATACAAGCAGATGTTGATGCGCTGAACAAAAATTAAAACAAAATAACAATCAGAGATAAACAAAGGAAAAAAAATAATACTGAAACATAATAGTAACCAATACATACACATATAGTAACCAAAATGATTATATAAGGTAACCGAAACTAACAAACATAGATTCAAAGGTAATAAAAAACTCACATCATCATCAAGCCACTGCCCTGGGGTCTTAAGCTTGTAAAACCATATTTTTGAGGCTACTGACACAGACCTAAATCTGAATGAAGGCCCAATTTTGTCATTTTTACCCGGAAATTTTGCAGTCCTTCAAAACAATAACATATTAGAAATATAAAAGAAATGATTTCATATCCTATTAAAAAACATAATTCAAATATATTAAACTCCAATATACTTACATTTTCTTGTTATTTAATCCAATCTTAAACCACTGCTCAAAAAGAACATCTTCATCTTTCGAAGGAATACCCTTACATATATCTGGAAATGCTGACATTCCTATGCGTAATTAGCTAACATCCACATCTGAAGAGGTTGAATCAGCAGAACTGAACTTTGAAGTAAAAGGACTCTTCAAAACAGCACTTTTCACAACCGTGCGAACATGTCTGCCAATTGGTTTTGCTGCAGATTTCTGAACTTCAGCACAATGAATTAAATCCAGAGTTGTTAACACCATCTCATCAAGTATCGACATGTCTGATTCTTTAAATTTATTACCCTATAATGTTTTACAATACATGACACAAAAAACAAGGTCAATAGCAAATTAAAAATACAAAACTTCTGAACAATATAAACATAAACACTATGGCAAACTAACTAATACAACAAATGAAGGAAACTGCTGATAACAAAAATAACAAACCTCAATGGGGTTAAAAACAACAATTTCTTTTCCAATAGATTGACTTAAAATATCAAAACTAGGAAGGTCATTGATCTTTTCAGCATGTTAAAAAAAATACAATTTATAAGTATAACACATTAAAAAAAAAATATTTTAAAAAAAATGTTTAACCTTTTCCTCCTCAAAATGATTGTGAACCCCTCTAGGCGTATAAACAACAATCTCTTTCCCATCAGAATTTAAATCGACATTCTTGCACTCAATCTGTAAACAAAAACAGAAAAAAATAAGCATTTAATTATTAACCATGAAAAATAAAATGAAAAACTTAAATAAATGTAAACCTTTTCATTCTCTTCTTCAAACTGATTTCCAACAACACCACCAACAGGAGGATCAACACTTCCTTTAACATTACCACCATCAACGTTCTCACCCAAATCATCATCATCATCATCATCATTATCATCAGCATCATCAACACCATCATCATTATCATCATCATCATCATCATCAACACTATCATCATCATCATCATCATCATCTTCAACAACATTAACATTTCTATATTTGCTATAAATAGACTGACTATATAAATACTTTCTAATCATCTTCTTTACATCACTGCAAATCTGAATTTGAAACACTTGCAGTTGATCTTTTAACTCAACACCCAAATTCTCAATTTCTTTTTTCACCTCCATCACCTTACCTTCCAAAGGTTTAACCCGTGCATCGATAACTTTTTCCACATCAGAAATAGAAAACCCAATATCTTTAAACTTCCTCGATGATTCTACTTTAAAATCAGAAATTTTACCTCCACCATCATTTCCATTAAAAAAATGAAAACCCCCTAACCCCAATCGGACCTTTTCTATCCTCCGTAGGAACAATATTCTGAATGATCAACTGAAACATAATAATAACAACAAATATACCATGTCAAAAATATTAAATATAAAACATAAACAAAACAGTAAACAAAAAAAATACAGTAACCGATATCATATATAAAAGAAAACCAAATATAAAGCAAATGGAAACCAACATACCTGACCAGATCCAAAAATAAGGTCATTCAATTTCTCATTCTTGGGAGGCTTTCCTAACTCTCTCCATCTAAATAATCTCAACTCTGCAGCATGGTCATCAACACAAAAGCCTCTGACTTTCAAAGTAGGTATTGTTTCAAACAGAAAAACTTGAAACACATAAGGTAATCCATTAAGTTTGTAAAATTTACAATAGCCATCCCTATAAAAATTGTAAATCACCCCACCATGCTTATCCTTCCTTACATGACCCTTGACTGCAATGGATAAAGAATTCTTTGTTTGTTGAAAAGCAAATTTACCCCATGGATAACTTTCAATATCCCCATAAGACAAAAAGTTAAACAAAGTTACATCAACATAATTGCCAGAAACAGAAGCTAGAATGAAATTAAAAACCAATAAAATAATGGACATCCTAACTGCCTCATCATCATCATCAAAAACAACGCTCCTATATATCCTCAAGATAGTAGAATGGGTTACAACCTCATCACCAAAAAACTTCTCCACCAACAAATTTTGTATCCCCTTAAAACCATCAATGTCTTCATTTCCTTGCCAATTCAAACCAGAAATCAAACAAAATTCGGGTAATCCAAACCTTACCCTTCTCTCACCAAATAGAAACCACAACTCCTCATCATCCCTTTGATAAACTTCCCTAATTAAAGCATGACGAATAATCTGTGAAAACATCTGTGGCTGCTCAAACTCTAAAAATTTTCCAAAACATGTCAACTTAAACTTATTCAATTGTACCTCAGACAATTTATTCTTGATAATATTTGGAACCTCCATATCACACCAATAAATAACTTTTGCTGAAAAGTTTCGATTATTCTCCTCATAAAATAGATCCCAAATCTGAAAATGTAAAAACTTACATTACAAACAAATTAACCAAATTAAAAAACAACTTTAAAACTTTAAACCAAAAACTAATAAATGAACAATATCAATGATAACCAAAATAATTTCAGTAATTGATCATAACCCAAATTAATTAGACTATTTAAATAAACAATCATAAATAATCATCAATCTCCAAGTCTATTTAAATAAAATACATGTTAACAACTATGATATTAGCAGTTTTCAAGCATTTTAATATTGATTACCAAAAATAAATTAACAAGTTACCAGCATAATATAAATCTATATAATGACAGTAATGTAATGTAGTAACCAAAAATTAATCAAATAGTATCTGAGACTCAAATAGAATAAAAACAATGATTTAAACAAGAACAATTTGAACAATCAATAAAACAACACAAACTCTAATGAAATATAATACATTTTAACAACTATTACAAAAATCAGTTACCAAACATAAAAACGAAGGTAACCAAACAACAATTAATAAGTTACTTCTATTGAAATAAAATACATGTTAACAAGTATGATATCTACAGTTTTCAATCATTTCAATATTGGTAACAAAGAATAAATTAGCAAGTTTCCAACATAATATAAATATAGATAATAACAGAAATATAATGTAGAAACCAAAAATAAATCTAATAGTATCTGAGACTCAAATAGAATGAAAACAATGATTTAAACAAGAACAATTTGAACAATCCTTAAAACAACACAAACTCTAATGAAATATAATACATTTTAACAACTATTAAAAAAATCAGTTTCCAAACATATAAACGAAGGTAACCAAACAACAATTAGCAAGTTACTTCTATTGAAATAAAATACATGTTAACAACTATGATATCAGTAATTTCCAAACATTTCAATATTAGTAACAAAAAATAAAATAGCAAGTTACCAGCATAATGTAAATCTAAATAATAATAATAATGTAATGTAGTAACCAAAAATAAATGTAATTGTATCTTAAACTCAAATAGAATGAAAACAATGATTTAAACAAGAACAATCCTTAAAACAACACAAACTCTAATGAAATATAATACATTTTAACAAATATTACAAAAATCAGTTACCAAACATATAAATGAAGGTAACCAAACAACAATTAGCCAGTTACTAAAAAAAATAACATCCTGTATGATCACAAAAAGGAAATTTAGGGACCAAACGAAAATATACTTTTATCAGATACTAAAATTTGAATGAAAACAAAAATTTTAACAACAAATTGAACAAAACTTAAAACATAATAAAATGTGTTTCAGAAAATACGCTCGGAATGAAAACAATGATTTTATCAAACAACAACTTCAACTTCAATAATACTACTGAACAACAACAAAAACAACAACATAAACCAAAACACCACCATGCAGAAATGAAAAACACAAAAACCAAAAAATAACTAAAAAATATATATTCTTAAAAAAAATTAACAAAACTTCAAATGTTTCTACCGTGGAACCATTTTCCGGCTATGAGCTTCAACTTTATCTTCTTTGACAACTTTTTCGGCAAAACCTTTAAAATCGGAATCAATATACACCAATGATTTAGTCTTCTTCTTCGTATGTCTCCCAATATTCTTATCATCAACATCTGATTTCAACAATAACTTCTTCCTTTGTTTAGAAGACTTTGGACTACTACCCTTCACCATTACAGATAACTTCGAATCCTTCAAATAATAATCATCTGAAACTCTTTTCCTCTTCCTATTAGGTTTCTTAACCCCCATTCCCTCCATGCTCTTCCTCGTAGAGACCATCACGAAATAAAAGAAAAAGAAATCAAAAAATGTAGTACCGATAAATAGGAACAAACCAAAAAACTTAAGAATAACACGATTTGAAGCAGAATACGACAAATACGAAGTAAAAACCAAACGTCGACAACAAAAATCAACTAGAAAAATTGATAGACCCACAAAGAAGAAGATGAATAAGGGTTTGCTTAGAAAGTTGCAAAAACACCAAATAAGGGTTTTCAAAAGAAAAGAGACGACATAAGGAACAAATTTTTTTTTAAAATGAACACAATCCCAAAAAAAGCGCGAATTCAGTTTTTTAAAAAAAATTGAATTGCTATGTCATCAGGAAATTAAAACACATCCCATAATTAAAGGAAGCATAAATATGTATTAATAATAAAATTAAAATTTTAGAGATATTAATTTTGTAAATATTTAATGAGTGCACTATTGATGTAATTATGTTTTAAAATATAATATAAAATGTAATTGTTCCTTAATATAAAGTTTAATTTTTATGGGCCAAAACCTACGAATCATGACGCCATACATAGCATCATCGCTTCAGGCCCAACATTCATGGGAGCAACCCCGTTTGGTGATGACGTGGCACCTCCCCAGTGGTTGATTTTTAATGCAACCAATGGTGTTGCGGCATCTATAATATATCTCCGGCCCCCACCATATTACAACTCCACATCATTGCCTACTCTACTACTACCTTGAGGCCCGGAGGAGGATTCAATTTTGAATATTATACTCAGGAACCTGACCTGACCTGACGCAGAGGAATGGATGAGGTGAACAATTACTATAAGGACAAAATTGTCCTTTGACCGTGTAATACATCGCTTTATTTTATGAAAGCATGTACGTACGTACGTACTACTTTATTTTATTTTAATTTTTTATACTAATACATATAGACATCATTATTCAATTGCGGTTGTATTAATTCCTCACCACATTATTAAGTACTAATTTCAACAAAAATAAAAGTCCAATGTTCGTTATTTTCATACACGCCCTCCCACCCAAAATATTCATTTCATCCACACAACACATTTGAAAAATTAAACTCGATTTGAAATGTTTTTAAATTTTCAAAATAAATTAATTCAATATAAATTTAAATATTATAAATTATATAGATTGTTATACTATAATATTTAAAAATTAAATTTATGTCAATCAAATGCAACTTTTATTTAAAAAAATCATTTTTTGACTGAGGTAATATAATTTGGCCGTCAAGAGTATAAAGTACTCAAATTTTAGTATAGAAACATGAAGGCCGCATACATGATATACACTTGGAAAGACTCCGCATGATTCATGATTTTGTACAGTACACTGCACTATATATAGAAGAAGACTCTTTACCATCATTTGTAAAGAGTATATATATATATATATATATATATATATACTAGTTGGGTCCCGTGCCTCCGGCATTGTATGGACAATATGATTTATCTCAAACTTTGAACGACCAAAATAATTTATTGAGTGAGCGGAAAATTTAAAGTTATTTGTATTTTATTAAATTATTATTAGATTATTAGATAGATAGATGTATTTTATTAGATAGATGTATGAACGGTGAGATTTATCTCAAACTTTGGACGGCCCAGATGATTTATTGAGTGAGGGAAAAATTCAAAATTATTTGTATTTTTATTAGATAGATTAGATAGATAGATGTATTTTATTATATAGATGTATGAACGGTGGGATTTATCTCAAACTTTGGACGGTCCAGATGATTTATTGAGTGAGCGGGAAATTCAAAATCATTTGTATTTTATTATATATATATATATATATATAGAACACGGATCAGGTCCGGACTCCCGGACCTGATCAAAATCCGGAACCAAATTTTTTTTTTTTTGTAGAACAACTAAAAAAAAAATTATAGAACAATTTTTTTTCCATAATACAGTGTTTTGAGTGTGTTTTTAATACCTACACCAACCAATGTATGTACAGTCTGTCCAGACTGTACAGACATGTTTTGTTATACGTATCCAAATCACACCCAAAATACTGTATTATGTAAAAATTCAAGTTCCATAATTTTTTTTAGTTGTTTTAAAAAAAAAACAAAAAAAAAAGTCCGAATTTTGTTAAAATTCGTGAGTCCGGACCTGATCCGGACTATATATATATATATATATATATATATATATATATATACATACACACACACGGAAAAGATCAAGAACATAATTCTTAAATAGCATAACGCCTTAAATAACATAATTTATCAAAACGACGTAGTTTTGGAGGGACGCGGTGGTATTTTTGTAAATACCATGCAACTGCGTATTTATAAAAATGTCATCGCGTCTTATCAAAACTACGTCGTTTTGATAAAATTATGCTATTTAAGACATTATGCTATTTAAGAATTATGCTCTTGATCCTTCCTGTATATATATATATAGAACCGATCAGGTGAGGGCTTTCTTACTTTGTTAAAATACGGAATTTTTTTTGTTTTTTTTTAAAAAATAACTAAAAAAAGTTTAATATTTTATGGAACTGAAATTTTTTCATAATACAGTGTTTTGGATGTGATTTGGATACGTATAATAAAAAATGTATGTACAGTTTGTGCAGACTGTACATATATTTTTTGGTATAGGTATCCAAATCACGCCCAAAATACTATATTATGGAAAAATTCTAATTCCATAAAATATTAAACTTTTTTTGTTAGTTGTTTTAAAAAAAAGCAAAAAAATCAAAAAAAAAGTCCGCATTTTAAGAAAGTAAGGGCTCCCTTACAGAAATCGGACCGTATATATATATATATATAGAGTAAGGATCTCAAGCTCACCCAATAAAAGACTCACCCAACTCACCTATATGTACCCCTCTATTTTTTTTCTCTCCTCATTACACAAGTCAGTCGAAAAAACAGAAATGCGGATGGGAAAATTCTCGCTCACTCTCTCATCTCAAAAACTGGTTCGCTCCCTCTCTCATTTGAAAAACCGGTAATTGATCTATTGAAAGAGAATCAGCCCCTTCTCGCTCTCTAAGCCTCATGAATCTCTGCCTTTTCCCTCTCTCTTCCCTAGCAATCGACGGCTTCGCGAGAATCAGTCAGTTCTCCCTTCCTCGTCGATTCTAGACCAAGGTAACAAAATCAGAACTTTGGGTGATGATTTTCTTGTTTTATGAGTTGAAATTAGGCTTAGATTCGTTCTAAGTTGTGATTTGGTGTTTAATAATAGCTTTTTAGGGCTTTTACTTAAAAAGGGCCAAACCCTATAATCTGCACAATTATTGTGTTCTCAAGATTAGGGCTTTTTGACTCTTAATTATAATTTCAGTGACAATATTTTATTTTATGAACAAGGTGTTAAACAAAAATCAGTAAGTATATGAATTGACTCACTTTCGCAGCATTGCGAATTTTTTTCAAAACATGGGCACACATATGGAGCAATAGTTGTGGTAATAGTTTTTCACTTCAAAGCTAATAAGATGGAACAAAATTTCTTTATATCACAACTGAGATAAAATGTGGAGTGCTATTATAATCAACTAAATAATGAAGTGTGTTTGTGGTATTAGTATCAAAATTATTTCCATATGTAATAAAAAAAATATTTTTTATTTTTATCATTTAAATAGAATAGGCAGTACTGCTAATTATTAAGCAGGCTCCAATTTAGTGTGCATGGGTGTTGAGGTGAATTTAATAGAAAAAAAACAAGTGAACTCATCCCTCATGTCTTGTTCGTGTAGCACACATTCCATGTTAATATGTTATATTCATTTATTGTGCATATAAATGAAAATGTTTTTTAAAATATTATCAAAATATTTTCTTTTGTGCCTTACTGTATTAATTCTTATTACATTATTTCTATTGAGTGTGGACCTAATTATTTATTTAAATTTATTATGGGCAGAATTTTTAAAAATGGATGTAATGAACCATGAAATAGTTAGTTTTGGGGATAATGCAGAAATAGAAATGGAAATGGAGAGGGATGACTTGAGTGAAGAGGGGTTGGATGTAAACAATGTTAAAACGGTTGTCTACTATCCTCAAGTAGCTGATGAGTTTACGCCTAAGCTAGGTCAAGAATTTCAAACATTAGACGACGCTCACACTTTTTACAATACATATGCAATGCATGCTGGTTTTAGTGTGCGAAAGCATATTGAGAAAAAAAAGGAGGGAAGCGATGAGATTTGTAGGAAGTCGTATGTGTGTTATAAGCAAAGAAAGGGCAAACTATTTGCTGATGTGGATACAAAAAGAAAACGTGGATCTATTAAAGAAGGTTGTAGTGCAAGAATGATAGTGGTTAAAAGAAATGACTTGTACGTATTTACCATAACTGATGAGGGTCATTGTCATCCATTGTCAACTCCACATAAGAGGCATTTTTTACGATTGCATCGTAATGTGTTATCTGCCCAAAAATATTTAAGTCAACAACTTGGCATGGTGAATATACCACAATGCCAACAATTCAACTTTCTTGCAGTGCAGGCGGGAGGTATTGAAAATATTGGTTGCACGCAACGAGATTTGTATAACTTTGAAAGAGACAATCGTAATGAACTGAAGGGACAAGATGGCGATTATGTTGAATGAGTACTTGAAGTTAGAACAACAAAAGAATCCTGCTTTCACTTTTACAATTGACATAGACGTTGAAAAAAGGATTACTCGTTGTTTTTGGGCCGATGCAACTTCTAGACGGGCTTATAGATTTTATGGCGATGTTATTATTTTTGATACCACGTACAACACTAATCGTTAAGGAATGATATTTGCACCACTACTGGGGGTTAATAACCACGGTCAAACTATTGTATTTGGTTGTGCTTTCTTAAGTGATGAAACCATAGATACTTTTGTTTGGCTATTCAAGTGCTTTTTGGAAGCAATGCCAGGTGATGCACCTAAGATGATTATCACTGATCAGGATTCGGCTATAACAAATGCCATTTCACAAATCATGCCTAATACATTTCATAGGTATTGTAGTTGGCACATTTTGACCAACTTTTTAGAGAAGATTGACTCAGTAAAATACAATACTTATTATAAAGAGTTTTCAGATTGTATTTGGAATTCAGAGACAGTGGAAAAGTTTGACTCAACTTGGGTGGAGCTGGTGGAGAAAAGTGGGTTGACTACTAATAAATGGCTACAATCAATGTATGACATCCGTTGTGGATGGGTACCCGCACATGTCAATCATATTTTCTCAGCCGGCATGTCAAGTAGCCAACGAGCAGAGAGTCCTCATTCATTTTTTAAAAGATTTGTTTCTAAAGGAAATTCATTAGTGGATTTTATGATTCAATTTTGTCGGGCCTTCAACATCAACGACATTTAGAGTTGGAATCAGATAACAAAGATTTGATTGAGAGACCAAAAATGAAAATTGCCAATCATTTCTTAAGTCAAATGGTTGATATTTATACATACTCAATGTATTATAAATTTGAAGATGAGATGTTTGAGACCTTGAATTAGAAGTTTGAACTTTTGAAGGAGGATGTCAACTACCATGTATATAAGATTTGGCGAAGGGATGCCACAAAATGTAATGTAAGAGAAATTCATTATGACAAATCTTGGGATTATGCAACATGCACTTGCAAAACGTTTGAGAGTTTGGGAATCCTATGTTGGCATGTACTAGCTTACTTGAATAAGTTTCATGATCTTGACAAGTTACCGACAAAATACATTTTAAATAGGTGGACAAAGATAGAAAAATCAAGTGGTGTAATTGATGATAATGGTGTGACGATAAAAGATGACAAGTCATACTTACTCTTGCGGAGTCAATTGATTCAACGTTCTTTAGATTTGATTGATAGTGCTTTCACAAGTGAAGAAACCACAAATGTATTAAAAGAATATTTAGATAATGGATATGAAAAGATCAAGCAAATTATACGTAAGAATGATTTCGAAAGAAACAAGGAAATGGAGTGTGGTGGAATTAGTGCATCCAAGTCAGTTAACATGACTTCTACTTATGAACATAGTTATATTGTGCCGAACCACGTGCGAGAAAAAGGTTGTGGCAAAAGGTTGAAGGGTGGCAAAGAAAAGGCTTTGGGGAAAGCAAAAAAAAAACAAAGAGTAGACGTTGTCATGCATGTGGCCTAATTGGTGTGACACACGATAAAAGAAATTGTCCGATGCTTAATAATTTGTAAGCAAATTTACTTATTTTAACTTTGTTATTTATTTAAAATTGATTTTAGTATTTGTTTAATTTTAACTTTGCTAATTGTTTAAATATAGAACTGGAGAATCAAATGATGATGCTACTCAGGATCCAAATGTAGCTAATGATTATAGTGATCCAACAGAGATTTCTAAATTCTGAGGTAATGATAATATTCATCCAAGTGTATTAAATTTATATCAATATCAATGGATTATGCGAATTGGTTCACTTTTTCATCACATTTGGTATTTACTTGGTTTTTTTTTTTTGTTGCTCATGACAGGATCTGGATCTGCAGCAACTATGGGATAAACAAATTGCTAGTTTTTGTACTGCTGTCATTTTAGTTATTATTTATGGACTGCTAGATTTTGCTGCCTTCTGGAACATGATGTTAGTGTTATTTGACATTTCCTTTTTCTCGGGAAAAACTATGCACATTTAGTATTGTCGGCTAAACTGAAAAGAAGTTTGTGTTATATAACTTTCAGATCTACAAATTATCTATTTATAATGCCAGCAGCTAATTTAGTTCTTTATTTAATAATAATTAAATTGAATTAGTTTTGTATTTTTTGGTATATGGTTGAATGCCATGTTGCATATTTTCTTTGGATTTTCAAATTTTGGGAAGAAAGGTGCGAGTATGGAACAAAAAAATAACATGATAGAGAAGGGAAAGTGTAGTGTTATATTTTTGGTAAATACATATATAACAAAAAAATTATGCTGGAATAAAACTGGGTCAAATCAGTTCTATAAATTGCTCTCTTATCAAAGACTAAGATTTTGTTTCAAAGAAATGTCGCAAACCAAATTAGATATCTGCCCGGTCAAGTTCAGGTTGGGGAATTTAACCTCTTGCTCTGGTGATGATATAAACTTAGTTAGAACAAACCACATGCTCTCACAACTTCGTATTGGCATGTGTAAATTTCTAAAGACTTGTATTCAATTGGTTTAAGCTTGAAACCATCTGATAATTATAATATAATGTTCATGACATCTCTTTCAAAGTGAGAAATGTTGATACTCATTGGCTGGAGAAGGTCAGAAAATTGCGTATCAACTCAGTAATGTTATAATTCCACAATATAAACTCGAAAGCATATCATGATTACATGTCCTTCTTGGACAAGGTTGCAATAAACTAGCACCAAAATTTAATGAACCCAAATAACAATATTTATTCCATCTACAATAACATGATTAAAATCAATAACCAAGAATCCAGGCTTGTCTCGTAACATGATTAATAAACTCTTCGACATCTAGCTAAAAGTCTTTTCTCGTGACTGGTTACCTAAAAATCACAAGTTGGACAAATGTCAATGCCATATATTGCATATAGTTAGAAAAAGACATTGAAATGGAATAGAACCAATTAGCAAGTTCATAATACCAATAGAGCTAGAAGAATCCTTATAAAACAACCATGGATACTTCTTATAAATGACAAAATTAATATTAGATAAATTGAAGTTGATCAAAATTATATTTGAAGTGAAAAACTATTACCACAACTATTGCTCCGTATGCGTGCCCCTGTTTTGGAAAAAATTCGCAATGCTGCGAAAGTGAGTCAATTCATATACTTACTGATTTTTGTTTAACACCTTGTAAATAAAATAAAATATTGTCACTGAAATTATAATTAAGAGTCAAAAAGCCCTAATCTTGAGAACACAATAATTGTGCAGATTATAGGGTTTGGCCCTTTTAAAGTAAAAGCCCTAAAAAAGTTATTATTGAACACCAAATCACAACTTGGAACGAATCTAAGCCTAATTTCAACTCATAAAACAAGCAAATCATCACCCAAAGTTCTAATTTTGTTACCTTGGTCTAGAATCGACGAGGAAGGGAGAACTAGCTGATTCTCGCGAAGCCGTCGATTGCTAGCGAAGAGAGAAGGAAAAGACAGAGATTCCTGAGGCTTAGAGAGCGAGAAGGGGCCGATTCTCTTTCAATAGATCAATTACCAGTTTTTGAGATGAGAGAGGGAGCGAACCAGTTTTTGAGATGAAAGAGGGAGAGAGAATTTTCCCATCCGCGTTTCTGTTTTTTCAACTGACTTGTGTAATGAGGAGAGAGAAAAAAGAGAGGGTATATATAGATGAGTTGGGTGAGTCTTTTATTGGGTGAGCTTAAGATCCTTACTATATATATATATATATATATATATATATATATATATATATATATATATATATTGGTCTCTCTCCGACGAATTATAATTAGCGAACTAAAAACGAATTAACTATAGCGGCGGTTTTATATCTCTATAATATAAAAAATTAATTTTTTATGCTATAACGACGGATAAAACTGTTACTAAAGTCGCTTCATTTTTAATTCGCTTTCTATGATTCGCTGAAGAGAATCAACGTATATACTCGAAATAAATACTAAAAAATAACTTGAGTTTGTGGGACCTTCATTATATTTTTTTTATTCATTCATCTCATTTTTTGTCTTTTCTAATTTTCTTCGTCATAATTTTGAGGTACAACTTGTTAAATTATGGAACGAATATCTTTGATTTAGCAGGCACAATCTCTCCCAATTTTATTAACATTTTAGCCTCGATATATTGTCTTTCTTACGTTACAAACCCCGATTATATATTTAGATCAATCAATCAATCAAATAAATCAGTTTCATGGTTTTTTTAAGATAATAAAATCGTATATATCAACATGTAAGCCAATATATACGTATTTTTTGAAAATTAATGGCACAATTACGAATGCTAAATATTAATAAAAGTCGTCCCCATGTCTTCAAAAATTACTTAATCTCTAATATATAATGTGGGGAAGAAATTTTTTTTGGAGAGACGGATATATTATTTTAATTTTTTACTTTATTAACGAACATATATATCTTAAATAAATTCAATAAATTATTTTTAAATAGATGCAACAAATACGTCAACCAAGTATATTATAATCAAAGCTTCTTTTTGTGCACACAAGTATGTGCAAGTGCAACATAAAATTGCAGTATTTGCCTATTTGGGTTTAGAATAATAACAATTACTAATAATTGTGTTTTAGTGTTGTGATTTTTGACAAATAGGAAACTTTCGCCTAAATCTAAACAAAATAATTATGTAATTTGGTTTACAAGTCCTCTTCAAAATTATAGTCACAATTATAGCTATAATTATACGATTAGGATATGAGAACAAATAAAGTGGGCTGGAGGGGGAAAATCATATTCACAAGCTGTTATTATTATGTGCGAAATTCATGTTCTCCAGCACGCAAAAAATGTAAAAACCTGCTTGAATTTGAACCGAACAGTTGGTCTTAATTAAAACTGTAAACGAGTCAAATCGAACCGAATATAGAAGTTTTCGAATTCGAATTGTATTTAAGAAATTCTACTCAGATACGACTCGATTCGATTATTAATTACTTGACTCGAATATTAATGACTCGAATTTAAGTCTCGCTCGTATTTTTTTAAATTGAACCAAAATGAGCCCAAATGTTTGACCCATTTACGTCTTAGTCTCAATTACAGCTCATTTCCCAAGGCCGAATGTGTATGCACACAGTGGATGCTTAATAAAAGAATATGAATATAACGATATTTTTTTTATAAAAAATATTAAAAGATATTGTAAAAATATTAATTTTTATTTTATATAACTCATTATAAAGCTTCCTATATGTATTGTAGTGTAGGCCTTTGATATCGTTTGAAAGATAGACGACTTTTTTGCCTCCCCTTTTTTAATTAAAAATAAATAAAAATACATGCTTATAGATAAAGTTACAATTGTAACCATTATGAAAAAATTTTACAGTTGCAATTTAGGGGCATAATTGGAAAGGGAGGATGCTGTCAATAAGGAGCTCAGATGAAGACACGTCACCTAAATAATATATATATATATATATATATATATATATATATAGGGTCAGGATCAGGTAAGGGCTCCCTTACTTTGTTAAAATGCGGACTTTTTTTTTTTTTGATTTTTTTTGGTTTTTTTTTTAAAAACAACTAAAAAAAAATATTTAATATTTTATGGAACTGAAATTTTTTCATAATACAGTGTTTTGGATGTGATTTGGGTACGTATAACAAAAATATGTATGTACAGTCTGGGCAGACTGTACCACCACTTTTTGGTATAGGTATTCAAAACACGCCCAAAACATTATATTATGAAAAAATTTCAGTTCCATAAAATATTAAATATTTTTTTTAGTTGTTTTAAAAAAAAAACCAAAAAAAAAAAAAAAAAAGTCCGCATTTTAACAAAGTAAGGGAGCCCTTACCTGATCCTGTATATATATATATATATATATATATATATATATATATATATATATATATATGTTGGAATATGGATATCCAATTGGGACGCTCATGGAGGGTCCGACCCATTTGAGTTAATTAACTGTTCTCTAATTGACAAGGTCAATAGTTAGAGACGTTCGTGATTTTGAACGTGGGAGTAACTAGACGTGGGAAGAGAGTTGGGAAGTGGCTCAACCACTTCCTTGTTAAATAGTCATCCTCTATCGATCAATTCGTAACAACACTCTAATTGCCAAACACCGCTCCCAATATCCAAAACTCTAATTGTTACGTACTGTGAATTAGTGCTCCGTTCTCGATCGTAGTTCGGAGACGCTGTTGGGTTAAAGGAACGACAGAAGATTTTTCGCATCAAAGGCTCAATCAGGATTCAAAAGGTATGCCTTTGATTCACCATATTATGTGTAAATATGAATAGCATACGTATTAAAACCCCTTCATTGGTATCAAAACATGGTTTAACGATCTCATGTATGCTATGTATGAAATATTTACACTTTATGCCATGATTGCATGTTTAAAAAGCTTGAAAACATCATTAATGGCAAACTTAGATACACTATATATTATAGGCTAATATTGCAGTATATTGTAGCCTAAGCATAGTGTATATGATTTGCATAATTTGGGTTTAATTGGATAATTAATTTAAAATTAATTTGAAACCCTAGTTTGCAAACAGCCTTCTTTGAACAACCATAACTTTTTCTGTGATTGTCCGATTCGGTTGATTTTTGTATATATGCATAGTACTCGTTTACAACGAAATATTATGGGCCTAAATCGGAGTTATATAGAGTGAGATATGACTTCTCAAAGTTTTAGTCGCGAAATGACATTTCTGTAAATATTAGTGTCTGGAGGTTGAAGATGACCAGCGGCCCGACCCGCGCATGCGACCCGCGCGTCTGACCCACGTGGCTGACTCGCGGTTCTGACCCGTTTTGACAGTTTTTTATATTTAATTTCCAGAAAATGATTCATTAATTATTTTAACATGGAAATTAATTTAAAAATAGTAACAATGACTTTTCAATTCTGAAAAATTAATAGAAATTAATTATTGGCATATAATTAATTATTATACTGGAATTTGGAAATATGGACTGTTTTTGATATTTTTGATTAATTTTCTACCTATTAATTAATGGCTTATTAATTATAAAAATTAGCAAATATATCACAAAAATTCCAGGAAAATTTCAGTGACTATATTATGATGCTAAGTTACTGTTATGATTTTTTCAGATAGAAAATAACTGTATTGTATATTTTTGGCTAATTTCTAATTAATTGTGCAATAGTTTATTAATTATGATAATTAACATGTTTATTAGAAAATTCCAGAAAATTACAGTTATCCTTTTATGATGATAATCTACTGTTATAAAATTTTTGGAAGAAATTAACAGATTTGGATATCTTTGGTTAATTTCCATCTTTTTATGCATGATTAATTAATTATGATAATTAGTAAAATTATCAAAATAAATTTCAAAAAATTACAGTGATATTTTTGTGATGTTAATATACTGTTGAAAATTTTTTGGATGCATTTTAATGTTTTTATAACATACTTGGTATATTAATTGAGTAATATAGCCCATTGTTTAAATTCCTTTGTTAATATTTATGGGATATTATTTTTTGGTGCTTGGAATTAAATTAATATGCTATAATTACATGTATACCCCTATTCATAGTGGGAGTGATTTAGGTTATAATAATTTAACTAAATTATTCCCTAAATTATACGTCTTGTGCGTTGAAAAATTAAATTTAAATAATTAGACATTTATACGGATTGTGATTCCTAAGCCTGACGAAGTCTCCCTTCTATATTTATGTCCTATTATTTTTATGTTAATTTGGTTCATGCGGCAAAGATGATTTATATAATGTGTTGAACTACTCAAATATCTCTAATAAGATTATCCCTCTTTCTTTTCCTAAAAGAAAATGGATATGGCTAAGTTGCATCTCTTAACTACCAAATTCTATAGTTATACAAAGAAAGATGAACACACATTTAGAGAACATCTTCAGGTTATGTCGAATATGATTGAAGCGTTAGGAGCTGCTGGCAAACCCTTTGTCAGATGAACAACAAATTCAGGCAGTGATTCGTTCATTTCCCATCAATTGGAATAATCCCATGATTAACATAGCTCAAGATGGAAATATTAAATCTTTGGAAGATATTTTTCATCATCTTGAGCGATTAGAAGCTGAGCAGCTAGAGGTTGAGAGTTTAAAGACTGAACGACTGGAGAATGAACACCTAAAGGCTCGACTAATAGAGATTGCCAATACTAATGCGCCTCAGAAGGTTGCAGAGGCTGGTACTTCCAAGAAGAATAGAAATAAACGTAGTTCTGGAAAGAAGGACAAGGCCAAGTTGATTTGTTGCAACTGTGGCATGGCAGGACACTTCGCTCGTGATGCACTAAGCCGAAACAGGTACTCACTTGTCTTGATCAACCTATGTGTTTAGTGTCTTCTACTGCATTCGTTGCTCATTCTCTCCATATGTGGATTGTAGACACCGGAGCAACGGACCACATAGCTAGAGATCGAAATGGATACGTGGAATACCGCTGAGTTCTGGCTGGCAGAAAAGTATATATGGGGAACGATTCCAGTGTGGACGTGCTAGGCATTGGCACTTACAAACTGGAAATATGAGGATGCTCAGCATTGATCCTTTATAATGTACTTTATGCGTCGGATGTTCGGCAGAATTTATTTTCTGTTTTATCAGTACTTCGTTTAGGCTATTCAGTTAGTTTTGAGAACAATTCTGTAATAATTTTGCATAGGACGAATGTTTTTGGACATGATTTTATGTTGAATGGTTTTATGATTTTAGATACTATTGATTCTAGCAGTAATAGTAGTGATTATTATTCCTTACTTGTTAAAAATGATCATGATGGTTCAATTCAATGGCATGCTAGATTAGGCCATATTGGACAAGATAGAATGGCCAGGTTAGCTCATGCAGGTCTTTTAGGCCCACTCACTAAGTTCAATTTACCCACATGTGAACATTTTTTGGCAGGAAAATCAACTAGAAAACCATTCGGTAAAGCCACTAGGACAAAAACACCATTGCAACTTATTCACTCAGATATTTATGACCTTATGAATGTGAAAGAAAGGCATGGACGTTCCTATACGCGCTTCGGGTACACTTTCTTGATCTCTCATAAGTCTGAGGCATTAGATTGCTTTAGACGTTATTTGATTGAGGTCGAGAATCAGTTAGATAAAAGTGTTAAGGCACTTCAAACTAACCGAGGCCGCGAGTATCTTTTCGATCAGTTTAAAGAACTTTATGAGAAAAAAGGGATAATCAGGCAACTGACAATCCCTAAAACTCCGCAACAAAATGGTGTGGCGGAGAGGAGGAACCGAACATTATTAAACATGGTAAGGTCTATGATGGCGCAAACAACAAATTTGCCTATCTCCTATTGGGTTGATGTATTGTTGACTGCGACATATATACTTAATCGTGTGCCTTCAAAATCAGTTCAGTCCACCCAATATAAAATGTGGACCGGCAGAAAGCCAGAATTGGGCGGAATGCGGCCTTGGGGATCGGCAGCTTACGTGCACAACACTTCTCATCAGCATGGGAAGTTAGGCCCGAGGGGTAAGAAGTGTATTTTTGTAAGATATTCTGAACACTCCAAAGGCTATGTATTTGTAGGAGAGCAGCCTGATGGGACTGTATCTTAGATAAAGTCACGAGATGCGGATTTCCTTGATATGGATTTCTCTAATAGAGGTGATGTGAGCAAGGAGATGAACCTTTATGATATGGAGGAAGATTTAGGCGCCCCAACTCATACAGTAGAAACCGAAGATGTTATTCCTCAGGCTCCTGTAGAAAGTGGGAATGACATGCCTTCGAGCAGTTCTAATCCTTCAAATGAAGAGTCTCATGTTCCTCAAATGCGTAGAAGTCAAAGGGGTAACATTCCACGTCATTTTTTTTAGATTGAGGGGAATGCCTTTGTAGCTGATGCGCAAGACGATGAGGAACCTCGATCTTATCGAGATGCTCTATCATCTGCTATGAGAGATAAGTGGAAGATTGCAATGGAAGAAGAGATGGAGTCAATGAGGACTAATCAAGTCTGGGACTTGGTTGACCTTCCACCAAGGCGAAAGGCTATTGGGAACAAATGGGTTCTTAAAGTCAAACGCAAGGCGAATGGTTCCATTGAAAGGTACAAAGCTCGTCTTGTAGCCAAGGGCTACACCCAGCAAGAGGGAATTGATTACGAGGAAACTTTCTCACTAGTTGTGAGGTTTGCCTCAATTCGCCTCATCTTAGCGATAGTCGCGCATTTAGATTTGGAGTTATATCAAAGGGATGTTAAGATAGCATTTCTCAATGGAGATTTAGCTGAGGAGATATATATGGATCAGCTAGAGGGTTTCGTCATGGATGGACAAGAGCGCAAAGTATGCAAGCTCAAACGTTCTATCTATGGTTTGAAACAGGCGTCCAGACAATGGTATATGAGGTTCCATCGAAATGTCATTAGTGATGGGTTTTTGATGATCGAGGAAGACCATTGTGTATATAGCTAAAGGTCCAAAGATAAATTACATATCTTATCTATGTATGTCGATGACATCCTTCTTGTCAGGAATAAGCATGTGAATGATATTCCCATTTACATATGATTTGATTATGATATATATATATATATATATATATATATATATATATATATATATATATATATATATATATATATATATGAATGAATATGCAAGTATGCTTGCATTAAGAAAATTTGTAAAGTCCATTGATAGATAATAGAAACATATATACAAGGACTTAGAATGAATTGATCAAATGTGTTAGGTTGATCCTATATAAGTTAAATAACTTTGTAAAGTCCTTAAAAAGAAATGATGTACAAGGACTATAAATATAGAAAGATCAAGCATGTTAGGTAAATCTTATGATGTAACAGATAGGCTTGTCTGATCGTCGAGCACTGCACCAGAAATCGTAGTCTGCCAAGAGAGTCAAGAATAACTCGAGAGCTATCGAGGCAGAATCGTAGTCTAAAAGATAATAGATCTCAGAGTTTGTAGACTGCCAGGAGAGACAAAGAAGGATCGTAGTATGTCGAGTAGCACTTTTTCGGAGCCGTAGTCTACTGAGAAAGTCATGTTCAGAATCGTAGAAACAGCCTGCCTACGAGCCGACCGAGTATCTGCCAAAGCCAAGTCAAGAATCGTAGACTACACTCAGAGTTGTAGAGTGTACTAATCATACAAAAGGCAGAGATCGTAGTCGAGCAAGATCAGATGAAGACAACAAGTCAACGACAAAAATCATAGTGTCAAGATCTGATCTCAGAGTCGTAGTCGTAGAGTACTGAACTAAGACCTCAACGGATGTGCTCACAATGCCAAAGCAGAATCATAGAGCAAATATGATTCTCAACAAATGAGCACTCCCTGAATATCCAAAGGAATGAAACCTCTGGTTGACACTGCATAGATACGTCCCACCTAAAAGAAACTAGAGAGCACTAAACAAATGACATACAAGCTAACAGAAGACCTAAGCAATAACCCAATCAACATCCAGATTGAGTTATGAAGCCATTTGAGATAAAGTCTTCCACAAAGAGATCAGAGGAAGACTTCTGTAATTGACTAAGGAAAGTTAGCATATGCAGTAGCTGTCAAGTGGAAAGATGACAACGATCTTGGAAGTAAACAGGATCGTAGTGTTTGCTAAACAAAGAAGGAACTGATGGAGTACACACTGAGATAGTGGTCAACCTCTGAATAACAATACTAAAGTGATTAAGCATTGGGTCAGTCCATTGATGATAAGTGAACGGGAGATCACAATGAGAAAATGAGTTGGACACGCCATAAATCTGAAGTGTCTTATTATTCAGAAGAGGCCAGAGCAAGGAATCAAGCCATCAGTACCTGAGAATAGTCAAGGATAATAGAAGTGATGAAACACTGCACAAAAAAAGGAAGAGATGTTCCTAGGGCTTGAAGAGTTCCTAGGGAACTAGAGAAGTTCCAAGGCTGCTGGCCTTGAAGAGTTCTTAATGAACTGAAGTCCCAAGGCTGCTGGCTTTGAAGGAATTGTAGTGATTCAGGGTGCTGCCCTTCCTTAATGGAAATCCTGCTAGTTTAAAGCAGAAGAGTGGATTAGGAGCTTGAGTCTCTGAACCACTTAAAACCCCTTGTGTCTTTTACTTTATGTTATTTACATTATGTACATTAACTGCAATAACTAATATGTATGTTTTAACTGCTTACCACTGAACTAACTCTACGAACAATGTATGTATGATTATGAATATATCAATGAAGTGGATCTTTTACTTATTCCGCTGTGCTTGAAAAGATTCTTATGTTTGTTACATTCTAAATTATTAGCAATACAAAATAAATAAAAAACGTATTTGAAAGAAAAAGGATTTATTCAACATCCCCTTCTAGATCTATTGTGCCTACTGGGAACTAACACTTCTAGCTCAGAACGATAAGGAGATGATTATCGCCACCAAAGGGTGGTTGTCCTCTAACGTTGAGATGAAGGACATAGGGGAAACAACTTATGTTCTCAAAGTTAAGATCTTTAGAGATCGCTTAAGAAAGTTTCTTGGTTTGTCTCAAGAGACTTACTTAAAAAGGTTCTTGAGCAATTCCAGATGAACAACTACAAACCTATAGACACTCTTATCGCTAAAGGCGACGCCATTGGACCCGAACAAAACCCTACTTCTCCCTAGGAAATTAAGAAGATGTCCCATTATCTGTATGCCAATGCTATAGGAAAGCTAATGTATGCAGTTATGTGTACTCGGCCTGATATAGCATATGCAGTCGGTTATCTCGGTCGGTATCAATCAAACCCTGGGATTGCTCATTGGAAGGCAATCAAGAGGATCTTGCGATATTTGAAAGGTACTTTGGACTATATGTTATGCTATGGAGGACCAGACCTGCGATTAATTGGTTACTCCGATGCTAGTTGGGGAGGTAACCAGGGGATGCGTAAGTCGACCTCAGGATATGCATTCTTATTACATGGTGGTGCCATCACTTGGTGTATCAAGAAACAGACTTGCGTTACTCTTTCTACGATGGAGTCGGAGTTTGTGGCTTGTACGTCAGCTGTTCAGGAAGCCATGTGGCTGAGGAGATTCTTTGAGGATCTTGGTGTCGTCTCTCATGCTTCAGATCCTATGACTGTTTACTGTGATAGCACGGCGGCCCTAGATTACACTAAGGACCCCAAGTATCACGGCAGGACGAAGCGCATCGACTTGAGGATGAACTTCATCAGAGATATCATAGCAAATAATGAGGTGATATAGGAGTACATGCCCACTGGTCTTATGGTAGCTGATCCTTTGACGAACCCAATTCCTAAAGATGCTTTTTGTAGACATATTAGTTCATTAGGGCTTCGTAGGATTTGATGTACTTTCTATTATTTCCTTGTATATCACTCATTATTTGGCTTGTATTAGAGATATTCATTGTTATTTCGACATATTTATCATTTATGCGAGTTTCATTTATTTCCACTTATGTTTGGTTATTTTAGCGTATATGATAAATTTAAGATGTTCACACAGTTTATTATGCATATTGGATATACATACACATTAAATATATGTCAGCAGGTTGATTGGCTCACTCACACGAGTAATCACCCTTGGCGCTTTGAAAAGCGAGCAAGGTTGAGACAGTTCATTTATTGGCACTTTGAGTAGCAAGCTGTTGATGCTTTTGATAGCAATCAATTGGCGCTTAGTAGTGAGCAAAATAAACATGATGTCGCCTTGGCATGAGCCAAGATGAGGTTAACTTGGATTAACTAAATATAATATGCCCCACCATCTATATTAACTTGTACTGATAGCCGGATACGAAATTTTAGGTTTGGCGCTTAGATAAGCGAGCAATCTAAAAAAATCGAGTTAGGCGCTTATGAAGCGACTGAACTAAGATCCTTACGGCATGACCATAGGACATATTCTCATGTAGATGAGATTGTCTGTCGTAACATGATAACCGGATGTGAAGTTTTAAATATGACGCTTAGATAAGCGAGCAATTTGAAATGTTCTAAGGTCCTCACAACAAGGCTATAGAATAGCATGTTGTGAGCGAGTTATATGTGCTTAGCGACCATGTAAAAGAGGTGAGAGAATGAATCCCTGCTTCCTCACCGTGTGAGTCTTGTAGGACAAATTTTTGTTCCTACATCAAGTGCTCTTTGTGATCTTTGACTTTACTGCAAAGACATGGATTAATGTTGCTACTTTGGTTTCTATTCCTAAGGTCAGGATTGATGAGACTATAAGGACCGATTCTAGGAAAGTAGTTGATTCATTTCTGAGTAGTATTAGGGCAAAGGGAAGACAATTTGATTTCACCTCGTTCTGCACTTATTGTCGATAACTATAGTGTGACGCCCCCAAAATAGGTATACATCACCCATCTTGAGTCGCCAAAATACATGGTACAAAATTCAAATACAACTTAATTATACAACAGTTGTGTAAAATACGACAAAATACATGCTGTGAGTTTTAATACAAATATTGTTATCTAGACAATATCCACACTCAATTTAGTCCTCATTACATTTATTATCACACTATCTAACAGAATAGTGAGAACTACTAATGCTATAATCTCGGACCGTCACTCCGTTCCCCGACTAGTCCTGGCTACGTTCTTATTTCCTGAAGAGAACAGTGAAAGAAAGGGTGAGCTCAACTAGCCCAGTAAGAAATATTATGACTAAGATAATGCAGAATAAATTATCATCAGTCTTCAATAGTGTTAAACTGATAAAATATAATAGACATCAAGTTTAACTGCAGCGGAACATGCAATCCATTAAAAAGCCAAGTAGAAAATAAAATCTACTATCTTTTATGATTTAAAAAGGTTTTTCATCACTTTTATCGCTGGGACTTAGCCTAATAAATAATCCACATCATCCCTGCACTACGGCTAAGGATATTCATTAGTATCACAACCACAAATTATCCGTGCACTACGGGCCAAGGATATTCGTGTATTCATCAATGGTCATGATCATGCCAACAACTGTCCACCAATGCACTACGGGCCAATGGAGACTTTTACCACATCATTTGTAATATTACGGTCATGATTACACCGAATAATCCCTGGTCATAATCATAACAAGTCCATCTATGCACTACAGGCCACAGATGACTTTCAAAATAATATAAACATTAGGATGATTACAATGATATAAGAATTCAATAAAATAAGTTCAAGAATTAATTTATTCAGGAACTAATAACGTCCAAATTGTCAATATGATACTTCTTTTTAGAGTAAAATTCAAGAATACTCAGAAGAATATTTCCATGAAAAGATACTGGATGAAGCGCAAATATCAAGGATATTCCACTAATTTCATGGAGTATAAAAATCAAAACTTTAACCAACTGAGTATAATAAAGAATGGAATAACAAAAGAAATCACCATGCATGCGGTACTTCGCATAGACATGTTATTCCAACAAAATAATAAATAACGGAACCATGTCAGGCGAAATTCGCACCGACAGAATGTTCTAACAAAATAATATAGACGAAACCAGGTCCGACGTAAAATGCACAGACAGGATATTCCAACAGAATAATAAAGACGGAACCAGGTCCAGCGTAAAATGCACAGACAGGATATTCCAACAGAATAATAAAGACGAAACCAGGTTCGGCGTAGAACGCACAGACAGGATATTCCAACAGAATAATAACGAACAGAATAACAGAAGAATTTCACCAAGTATAGGGTAGCCCACATATACAGGTTATTCCAACAGAATAATAAAGAATGGAATAACAGAAGTTCTCTTCATGAATAAAAAAGAAATAATACCCCTTACAGGTACAACAAATAATATTCCTTACCGTAAAAGAAGAGTATTCTGGCTGGTAGGGCGATGATATTCTTGAAGAAAACTTACACTACGCTCAAAACTTCTTAAAACTCTAAGAAATAAGCTCAAGATTATAGAAAATAATTCTCTGAAATTTATGGTGTGATTTCAATTCTAACTAAGCATCCTATTTATAGGAGAATGAAAAGGATACTATTTGAATTTTCACGGGCTGCACAGTAGAAATTCGGACGAAATAATTTTCAGAATCACGGGCGAAAGGAAATTTTAGACGCAACCTACTTAATCACATGTGCACTCCTCAATTCAACGACAATGATTATATATATATATATATATATATATATATATATATATATATATATATATATATATATATATATATATATAACATCATTTTGATTTCTCCCAAAAACAAACATGTGGCCCCTTTATCATATATATACAATTCCCTTTCATTTACGTAAGCTTCACCCTCCTCCCCCCCATTTCCATTCATCAAAATCATCCCACATGTGGACCCAAAATGTGGCCCCCCTTTATTATATAAAATAATTTTCTACCGATTATTTTGAAAAATGGGTAAATGGGGATCCAAATAATAAGCAAAATTTACAACAACTACTTCATAAAAATTGACTCAATATTTTTAACAACATTTATCATCATTATTATAATTCACAATATTAATCGACCAGGTCCTTTCCAGGAAATAGGGGGATTTCTAATAAGGATTTCTCCCTATTGGCGCGTAATTAGGTGACCAAACCTCTCCTTGATAGAACTTCTAGACATCGTTAATATTGCAAATAATAATATTAATAACTTTGTCGTCTTAATTATTAATTTAATAATATATAAAATATCGACAATAATTGAATCAAATAACGTGAAATACTATGTAACAACTACTGTAGCAATAATTGAACAAAACTGAGTGACTTCTCACGTAAACATTAATAATCAATACCGTGTGCTACTATGCAACCACGCGTATTACTGTACTTTTACTACCGAGTAGTTCAATAGTTAACGATAAAACTTTCATCGTTATTTTTATAAAATATTTTTGTCGTTTTCTCAATCTAACAATAATTCCGTTGTGGGGTCCACCAATGATTGTGCCGTCGTACGAATATTCCCTGTTAAAACGAATATTTCCTGACCAATCGGATATTACCCGTTGTGGGCGCCCATGGAGGGTCCGACCCATTTGGGTTAATTAACTGTTCTCTAATTGACAAGGTCAATAGTTAGAGACGTTCGTGATTTTGAACGTGGGAGTGACTAGGCGTGGGAAGAGAGTTGGGAAGTGGCTCAATCATTTCTTTGTTAAATAGTCATCCTCCATCGATCAATTCGTAACAACACTCCAATTGCTAAACACCGCTCCCAATATCCAAAACTCTAATTGTTACGTACTGTGAATTAGTGCTCCGTTCTCGATCGTAGTTCGGAGACGTTGTTGGGTTAAAGGCTCAATCAAGATTCAAAAAATATATTTTTGATTCTCCATATTATGTGTAAATATGAATAACATACGTATTAAAACCCCTTCATATATATATATATATATTAAATTCAAAGGTAGTGTGCATATATTAGTTATAGGACATGCATCGACAACTAGACATGTAGTTACAGAAACTAGGTTTTAAAGGACATATATACAAGCCTAAGTGCCTAACTTGCATGTTTAGTTGCGTGGGTAACAAGTTGACTTCAGGATATTTATGTATATATATATATAGCTGATACACAAGAACAACTAATATATATTAATTCTTTTTAGTATGTTGATCCAGAATATTATTTAAAGAAATAATTAAGAAAGCTTTAATTAATTGTTCTCCGGCCAACTTTTAATTATTTAAGGTATTTATTTGAATGAAAAATGATACTACATTAGTAGGGAGGGAATTGAATTCCCAAATATATATAATTACAACAAAGAATCTTGAAAGAACAAAACAATAAATTAAATAGGTAGGTAGGGCACGATCAATATATATACTCAAATTAAATGCCCGAAGTAAAAGGCACACTAGTAGCAGGCAACCATGAACGCCCGGCTATAAAATTAGCAACACTGAACTTGGATGCCTCCGTCGGATTCGTTATAACACGGTATCCGCGCCACTTCACTCTCCGGCTAGTCGATGAACCCGGCCCGGAATTCCGGTACTCTCCGTAATACAAAGTATCAAGAGCAAAATTGCCATCCCACTCCAACCAACCGGCTGGGTCCACCAATGTGTCCAGGTAACTCTGGATATAAACAGTACGAGAATACTGCTTCCAGGGCCGGCCCAAGAAAGTTTTAAATGAACTTAGGACTGGCTTTAGATCCGATGAGGCCATGATTCGGGAATTGTGGATTGAGATTCCCGTATTTTGGTTTGGGTCAGTTCGACCTTGGGCCGTGACCACGTTTTTCTGCTTGTCCATGGGCCTTCTAGCATATATCATGCAATTTTGTAAGACAACTGCAGCATTTCCAAAGATAAAATCCACGGTGCCGTAGATGTAAGCATTCTTTGTAGAATTGCCTTTGGGAGTGAACGTATAGGGTGTCTTGGTATCCTTCAAAGCCGCAACGATAAAAGACAGAGAGATCGGAGCCTGATCGGAGCGCCACTGCTTGGTTGTTTTGTGGACCGGCTGTGTTACGGAATGTAATGCCACGGGCTATGAATCCTTCCCCAGTAACGGCTATATATAATTAAATTGTATGGATTAATTAATTTAGTTCAACATATATATATATATATATATATATATATATATATATATATATATTATTGAATATATATAGTAGTAGCATAATTATATTGGAAGAATTCAGTTTAATTTTATTTTTTCTGATTGATATACGTACATTATAATGTGACGTACTTTAGACTTTTCTCTCTAGTTGAGCATGTAAAGATGATCCTAGTAATTAAAGAAATGTATTTGTGTCGCACAAAATTGTATTTCAACTTTAATATATAATGTAAGATACTGTTAAGAAAATTAAAACATAATTCTGCATTATACAAATGTAACAAATTGCATTTCAAATTAATTTTGATATAAGAAAATGCAATTCCATATTATTATAAATGTACTCTTTTTATATATAAATTTTATGCATATTCACCGTATGCATGCTAAGTGCATACTAACTTCACTGAAACCAAGTCAAAAGGCTTAAGATGTTAGGTTTTTTTTATATATAAATATTTTATTATTAATTTGACCTTGATATATTATATTTTAGAAGTTTGTTTTACGCACAAGACAAAAGATTATTAAGCGTCTGATCAGAGGAAAGAGTAAATAAACTTGTAAAAGATAAAGATATTAAGTAGTCTATTGATTGATCAAACTTGAAAAATTCAAATACTAGCCATTCCAATTAATGATTAATTTAAATGAAAAATGGAAGTTGTTTCTAGTTTTATCATATATATATATATATATATATATATATATATATATATATTCAATAAAAAATCCAAGTTGACAAAATCTTTCCATAGGTTCGTTAACATCATTAGGAGCCTAAATTATTTACTATATAACTCATTTTATGTTTCTTGACTAGTAAGTAAGCTCCTGAAATGCTGATGGAGATGTTCAAATAAAAAAATTCCAAGTGACGTTATAAAAAAACTACCCAATTTTTATTTGGTAATAATAATGAAAAAATATAAGGAGTGAAATCCTTACCAACAGTTGCAGAGTTGAAGGTGGTGGAACCTCCTCCGACGCTCCGGCTGCCGGTAATAATAGTATTCTTCAAGCCATCACCAAGAAGCATTATATTCTTCATTTTGTTGCCAATCTCAAGATTTTCCCTATAAACACCACTTTTCACACGTATAACAAACCTCCCACTGCCACTTCTCTTAGAGGCAGCATCAAGAGCCGCTTTTATGCTTCTATAATTTCCAGAACCATCCTGAGCCACCACAAGGTTCACTGCCGCTGTGGAAGACTGCAACAACTTCCGGTCACGGGTCGAAACCCACGTAGGAAATCCATCCTTGTAAGTTTTCTTCTCAAAAGAACCATTGTTCTTAAGGGCCAAAGTGTTGCGAATAAGCTTAGAAACATTATTGGACATGAGGGGGTACACAAAGTTCGAAACACCGAGCTCAGCGAACCCTGCACGACAAGTGTCGAGATTTGTTAAGGCCGTGCTAAGCCATGTTTGCTCGTCAAATTCGGTGCACTTTTTGTTGGTGTCTAGGGTTTGGTTTAGTTGAAGAATGGTGCTCTCGTAAAGCTTCAAGCAATCGGCCCATGCAGTTTTTTCGCGCTCATTACGGCACTTGGACCCGAGCCCCTTTGTGTGAGTCTCTGCATTGAGAGCTCTTTCCATGGCTAATTGTACTGCCAATTTTCGGAACTCGGATTTTGTTTTGGGTGCAAAGTGGCGAGGACCACGTTGGCTCATGAAGTATTTGCATGGCTCGGGGTTTGGGGTTTGGTTGCACCACCAGTTCAGATCATGCCCGGGTGGTGGACTCGGTAGGGCTACGGAGAGGATTGACGACAAGGAAATGAATAAAATAAAAAAAACAGCAAGCTTTATGGCCATTGATAGGATGTTTTTTTTTTTGGGATATTAGTTAGGTTTAGTTGGGATGGAAATAAGCGTGTGGAGGTTGTCTTTATATAGTCGAATATAATGAAGAAGAGTTGATTGGTAGGTTGTTGTGTTTGTGATCTTTATTTGAACGTACGCGCGTACAGGTGTGCGAATGTCAAAGTTGACAATTAATAAACAAAGGCCCATTCAAAGGCAAAAACAAATGTAAAGATTCTCATGGTACTGGTCTTAATTATTATACAGAGGAGTATATATATTATCCATATTTAAATCATTATTAATTTTCTTTCTACCAAAAGCATTTGCTATGCAAGATGATCTGTGTGTGCCACGGTGGATATATATGTAGATATGGAACTCTTAAGTTGACCACGGAATTGGCTCCATGAATTGAATTAGACCGCCTTTGGAACAACCGAAAATATCGATCCGTCAATACGTGCAATCTAGCTCCTAATATATTTGTTCATATTCTTAATTTGAGAAAATAAACATTAATTTGTTATATATATATATACATATATATATATATATATTGTGTTAATGAAAAAATTAAAGAAGAAATTGAATTTTAAGGCTGGTTAGTACGTAGTACGGTAGTATTGAAATTTAATATAGAATGATGCAACAATGATTACTTTTATCACTTTAATTCGTATGACAATACTTCTTTGTGTTATATAGTTTGTATAACTAATTAAGTACTACATAGAATTAATATTATAGATCAATTGAAAAAGTAATCCGAGATCGAGTTGTTAAATGATTTTATTTACATAAATATATATCTTCTTCTTCATAAAGCCATTTAATGTGGTTAGTTTATTTTCTTTTTCATCTTACTTTGGTTCAATTTGCCGGTGAGGCATAATTTTACTCTTTGTTAAACTTGGAAGAAATTTTTTAAGGTGGCTGGGACATTTTTAGTGGAAATTAATGCCAAAAAAAAGTTTTAAAGTGTTATACGATACAATTATGTTATTTTATATATAAACTTTAAAGTGATGCCACATATTAAAAGTATACATATATATATATATATATATATATATATATATATATATATATATATACAGAACCGATCAGGTGAGGGCTCCCTTACTTTGTTAAAATACGGACTTTTTTTTTTGTTTTTTTTTGGTTTTTTTTTAAACAACTAAAAAAAATATTTAATATTTTATGGAACTGAATTTTTTTCATAATATAATGTTTTGGGCGTGTTTTGAATACATATACCAAAAAGTGGTGGTACAGTCTGCCCAGACTGTACATACATATTTTGTTATACGTACCCAAATCACATCCAAAACAATGTATTATGAAAAAATTTCAGTTCCATAAAATATTAAATATTTTTTTTAGTTGTTTAAAAAAAACAAAAAAAAAAGTCCGCATTTTAACAAAGTAAGGGAGCCCTCACCTGTTCCTGACCCTATATATATATATATATATATATATATATATATATATATATATATATATAGGGATTCCATCCACAGTAACCGGTTGTTGAGTAGCAACCCCTTTTGACCCAGCCGCTACAACATGTACCGGCCTTAGACAATTTTTTTTTTATAAGCCGCTACAGGTTGTAGCGGCTGGGCCAAAAGGAGTTGCTCTCAACAACCGGTTGCTGTGAATGAATACCCATATATATATATATATATATATATACACACTAGAAGCAAGCAAGGAATGCGCATGCAATTGTGCGTGCATGCAAGCAAATTCCTGCTAATCTCATACCGTTATTAGAAGAAACTTGGAGGGTTGGGGTACTTTCGAATTCTATAATTCTTGTTTGACTTTTGAATTTCGTTGACTTTAATATATGGCTGCTCATGTAACGCGTTTAAATCAAACCAAAGACGTGTAAGCTTGCAAAACATCAAAATCATCAAACAGAAAAACATGTTATTCCTATCATTACATGTTAAAGACCACGCGCGCACTATTTGGCAAATGGAAAAAATAAAAATTAGACTAATTTGATAAATGAAATTAATCACAAAATCAAATAAAAACTTTAATTTAACTAGTTTGTATTGTAATATTTTTATAGTTTGTAATAATTTACGATTTCAATATATTTTTGTCAGTTAAATTATTTGATTAAAAATAATAATACAATATTTGAAAGCAAATATATAAGAAATTACTTAAGAATTGTTATGTCTATCTGCAGTTCTGTGCAGGGCCGGCCCTGAGTTTTGAAGGGCCTAAAGCGGACAACAACAAAATGGGCCTTTTGCGAATTGCTATTAAGATAGGCCTAAAAAATGAAGAACTTTTACTGAACAAAAGAATATCAAATATAATAACCGACTATTTCAATATTTCCAAAACATCATTTAGATATCACATTATCACTAAGTCAAAAAAGTAATCAGTTCAAAGACATCACTTGAATATCATCCTCCTTGCAGTTTTAGCAGCAAAAATATTAATAATATCCGCACAATCAATCTTATCTGCAATCTCATGTTCGATGGATAGGATGGATAATCCATTCAACCTTTCTTGTGACATAGTTGAGCGGAGGTAGTTCTTAATTAGCTTCAACTTCGAAAAACTTCTTTTTCCAGAAGCAACCGTAACAGGAATAATCAATAATATCCGATACGCAATTCACACATTTGGATAACAATCCTCCATCAATTTCAATTGATTGAGCACTTCAATTGGTTTTGTCATCTCTTTTGGTAAACCTTCTCTGAAGACTTTCAATTCCGAAAATAACTCATTTCTGTTGATATCGGAAGTTCCTTCATGTTTCAAAGCATCTTCTAACTTGATGTTGCAAATAATTCACGGATATGTTATGTTTTTGTTTCAATTATTTTATACTTTTATTGGATTACTTTCAATTTCAGAATTTACAAATGTATGTTTTGGTGTAAAAGCAAATTGGAATGACTACCCCTCTTCAGGTTGAAATTTGTGGGTCTATATTATATCAGTTTGTAACAGGTAGCTGTGAGTTACTGAGTTGTTAATTAGGCACATAGACTTGAAGTTAATTATGCATTATTACTAGAAAGAAACCCCATCCACCTTGTGGTTAATTATAGAATAACAGTATCATGAAAGAAAAGCAGAAACAGGAAGCTATTTTGGGAGAAATATAAGTTTTCATTAGCTTAACAGTCTACTCACCCGGACCTTCTCCCACACTCAACAATCAACACCCGGACCTTCTCCCACACTCAGAAATCAGAATAAGCATAGATTAAATCCACAATAGCATAAACAAATTCAGTAATTCACAGTAGCATAAACAAATCTACTCAATCAGTCATCAAACCCAATTAAATTAAACAATGCTTCTAAATCTCATAAACAAAACAATTAATTTCAAAACCCTAAAAAATAGAATTAATACCTGAAATTGAATAGTGATGAAGGACTGAAGAAGACGAAGTTCTCTGGACTCAATTGATTATTTGATTTTCAGATTGATTGAAGGAGATGAACTATTTGTGTGAACTAAGTCTATGAAGTGAGATGAAGGAGACAAACTAACGCCACTTACGCCAATCGCCACTCGCCAGACAATTGTGAAGGAGACGAACCAGATTCTGTGTTGGAGACTAATACTATCGGACCAATATACAATTTAAGGGGGCCCTAAAAAATTTTGGGCCTAAAGCCCAGGCACCTTGGGCTTTAGGTCAGGGCCGGTCCTGGTTCTGTGGGGGCATTTTTTTTTTGAATAAGTCTTGGCAGATATTTTTATTGGATATTTTTTAGTTTTTTTTTGTTTGACTCCTAAAAAATGTATAGTTTTTATTTTGACAAATTTTTTTATAAAATATAATATTTTAGGTGTAATTTAGATATATATACAAAAACAAAATTATACAAACTATAAAAAAAACCTAAATCTATCCAATAAACCGGTCAAATATTCCCGTATGTGTAGCATTATTCTTTTTTTTTTTAGTACCGGTAGGATAGAGCAGAACACTAAATACACTTGGATCGTGGCGGGTGCAACCTTCATGTGTTCACGTAGGGGGTGGTGAGACTTGAACCCTAGCTGTTAATTGCACCTTTTTTTTATGAGTTTTGATCATTTTGGAGATTAATTTAGACTCATTAATTAATTGAATTTATATTAAATAAATTGTGCATTTGATAGCCTATTACAAGGAGATTAATAGAGAGCAATATATGGTTCAAGTAGGAGTTATATATTTTGTTTTAATTGTATCCAAAGTGGAGTACATGAAAAGGTTCATTGTTGTTTAAGAAAACTATTTTCTTTAAGTCCCACATTGAGTAGGAATAAAACTATTTAATACTTTATAAGTATATGCGAAATAGTTTAATTCATTAGTGGAACTAAAAGAAAGGCTTGGAGTTGGTCACAATGGCGTGGTGCAAAGCACCACCCGCCCGCGACCCGGGGGCCGGGGCCGTGGTGCGGGTTCGGGTTGTGACGCCCCCAAAATAGGTCCATTCCACCCAACCCATTCTGAGTCGCCAAATACATGGTACAGGAATAAATCCCCATCATAATTATTGATACATAATTTTACAAAAAATGGTGAGGACTACTAAACAACTCTTTCTAGAACCTTCATTCCATACCTCGACTAGTACTCGCTACATTCTCGGCCTCCTGAGAAGAAAAATGGAACAACAAGGAAAAGGGTGAGCTCAACTAGCCCAGTAAAGAATATTATGACTAAGATAATGTACAACAAATTATGCTTAGTCTTCAACAGCCTCCTGAGAAGAAAAATGGAACAACAAAGTCTTCAACAACAACAAAGTCTTCAACAGCCTTAGTCTTCAACAGCCTCCTGAGAAGAAAAATGGAACAACAAAGTCTTCAACAGCCTCCTGAGAAGAAAAATGGAACAACAAGGAACAACAAAGTCTTCAACAGCCTCCTGAGAAGAAAAATGGAACAACAAGGAAAAGGGTGAGCTCAACTAGCCCAGTAAAGAATATTATGACTAAGATAATGTACAACAAATTATCCTTAGTCTTCAACAGGGAAAAATCTGATAGAATACAATAGACAACAAGTTTTAGATCAACAACTGCAGCGAAAACAACAATTCATTAGAAGAGTTAAGTAGAGAATAAAATCTACTAACATCTATGAATTTAAAAGTCCATCATCAATATTTTATCCCTGTAACATCAATCAATATTTTATCCCTGTAACATCAATCAATATATATCTCAAATCAAATCAAATATTCATCTTTGCACTACAGGCCAAAGATATTCATCAGTTGTTCATGTTCATCTCAACACCTGTACATCTTTGCACTACGGGCCAAAGATATTCATCAATTGTTCATGTTCATCTCAACACCTGTACATCTTTGCACTACGGGCCAAAGATATTCATAATAAAATCAATCATCTTTGCACTACAGGCCAAAGATATTCAGTAACACCATCATTTAGGACTGAGGATGATGAAAAATATTTTAAAGGAAACGAATCCATTGAAACAAAGTAACAAGTATTAAGGATTCGTACTTTAAACAATCTGAGTTCAAAAATGCTTCATAAATAATCATACTGAAGTAAAATTCAAGAATGATCAAAACATAGATCCAATCAAAGATAGTATCCAGAAATGATATTTTGGACAAAAAGAAGAAATTTCATTTTTTCGGTGAATAGTGTCGTATTCGTGAATAGTGCCGTATACGTGAATAGTGTCATATACGTGAATAGTAACTCCGACACCAAAAGATAGAAATTTCACAAAAAACATCTTCACGCTTCGTGAATAGTACTCGTGAATAGTAACTCATGAATAGTAACTCGTGAATAGTAACTCATGAATAGTAACCCCGGCATGAAAAAGTTCCAAATTTGATAAAAAGTTCCAACCAATATTTCAACATAATGATATTGAAGAAATAATATCATTTGAGAAGAAAATAACATCCCTTACCTCGAAAGACAGTACTTCTAGTTAAAACACCGGATATAGGCTATGACTTGAACTTGCACGTATAGCAATACTCAAAGTATACTCAAAATACTCACAAGAATACGCTCGATAATATAGAGAGAGAAAACTTCAGTTTCTGGTGTGATTTTCAATTCTAACCTAAGCACCTATTTATAGGAAATTGCTTAGAACACCAAATCAGAAAATTTATATAATAATAATATATATAAAAATTTTCTACGCATTCTTAGAATCTGCAAATTTGAATACAAACCACATGCTCCCTTCTAGAAGAAGTAATTAAAAAACGTTTTTATTATTAAAAATATTTTAAACTTCTAAAAATCAATTATTTCGGAGCTTCAGAACTTCAATAATTCATAATAAATAGCCCTTTTTTCCAGAAAATTCGAATCTCGCGAGTTTTTATAGGAAATTCAATTCTCTACAACTTTGCAGAAGAAAGTTTTTCCAAATTCCAAACAGAAATTGGCCGAAATCCACAAACGAGCGATTTTACAGGCTATAATCAAATTTCAGTCAATAATTGTGTCCACCAACACACAAAATATGTGTTAAACATTTAATGCCACAAAAATATTCTTCCTCCTCATATACTCATATATCCCACATTCATTATAAAAATATCATCGTTAATATATTATTAAAATAATATATTTAAATGAATTATTTTATAAGAAAAAGATAAAATATTAATTTTCAACAATTGTCACATTAAAAATTTTCTCCATCTATATCCACATAAATTCAATATTTTCCTTATCATATAAATTAATAATTAATTATTCATAAATAATATTACAGAATCACAGTACTGGCAACCAGGCCGTTCCTAGGAAAGAGGGGGCTTTCCAATAAGAATTTCTTCTTACTGGCGCACAATTAGGTGACCAAACCTCTCCTTAGACAGAACTTTCTAGACATTGCCAATAATGTTATCAAATAATATTATTCAGATAATATGAATTATTGCTTCGATAATGAAAAATACTGTGTAGTGACAATTATTAAAACAACAGTAATATAAAATATCAATGCAGCAATTATTGAATCAATAACATAAAATACTGAACAGTAATTACTGTAACAATTATTGAGTAGTGCCTTCTTACGTAAGAATTAATAATTGGTGCAATACCGTGTGCTACTGTGCAATAACGCGTATTACTGTGTTTTAACCATTGGGTATTCCAACAGTATTAACGGTAACAACTACGCCGTTATTTATAAATAACTTATATTTGTCGTTTTCTTCATCCAATCGCTTTCCGTTATGGGGCCCACAAAAGACTGTGCCGTCGTACGAATATTCCCCGACAGCAAGAATATTCCACGACCAAACGAATATTCCCCGACAACAAGGAATATTTTATAACCACCTGCTTATTTAAAATATTTGCGCAATTTACCCATAACTAACCACATTAATCAAATCAACCCTTACTATTTGAAAATAATAAATAAAGGAAATTCCTTTTTATTTAAAAAATTTCGGGGTCTTACACGGGTCGTAAAGTCGCTTTAGGCGCACTTTGCACTTCGCACGTGCAAAGTGCAAACATTGAACCAGAATAATAAACTTCATTAATGATTAAAACAGTTTTTTGTTTAATCATTATGGGATGCAAAACTGATATGTGATTAATATATCATTTATTTTTTTAAATGATTCTTAAATCACAATTCAGTTATGAAATTGGAGAGTCTCATCTTCTTTCTTCTATCATCCTTTACACATCAGCATAAATTGAGGTTAAAAGTGAGTTGCTATCACTTAAAACAAATATAAGCTTTGACATAAAATCCTGGAGGTATATTGCTAGTAGCCTTTAGCAAACCTTAGTGGTAAGGGGCAATAAACACCTTAAGGACATGGACTACCCGTGTCAATCCTTGGTCCTAATTTTCTGTATTCATTATATTCGTTAACACTGGCCACCATAAGGGTTAGTGGATCCGATAAACTTAATTTGAGATTAATTGAAACAAAATTATTTCTAATCAAAAAACACTAAAAGACAACCATTAAAATGTACATTGGGTACTGTTTCTGCCTTTCTGGGGGTACAGTGTTCACTATATCCTAACCGTTTAATTATTTAAACCAAAAAAATACATTTTCTGCTGTATTATGTCGTTATATAATATGAATTATAAATACGATAATTATATCCGCATATAGAAATGACAGCGAAAAATGCGCTTATATTAGTGCAGGCCAGACTAATTAATCCGGTTTAACCAAATTAAGGACAGATTAAACCCCGATTTTATCAAATCCGGCATCAAACTTAAATTCTATGTTTAATTACAGGATAATCATTAGATTTAAAATAAAATAATTAATTAGTTTGTCAGCAACACAAGCAATCTATCTATATATATACAAGTCAATAATACTAGCTAGTATCTCTCTGATTAATTTTCCATTTACTTAATGCAACATCCCAACGGAATAAAAAGAAAAAAGAAATCCAAACGGAACAATATCATTTATATATAGTTGTTTGCATTAAAATTAATTTAAAATTTTCGAATTAACTTTGAATTTTAACAGTTTACAGATTAATTGATCCAAAAAATAATTATCAAAATATATCTATAATTTTAATTAGAACGCAGATAATTTATTTTACATATACTTTAAATATATTAAATCTTGTTAATCACGGATGCAAATAATTGATTATATGAATCTTCAGTTGTTTTGGATTACTATACTATTAGATCAAGTTTGATAATGGATACACATGCATGCCATCTGATCAAAACAAGTGATCATCCATTTGAATTCTGTTCTATTATGTTTATCAGATATAGAAGACTATTATATGTATATATATATATACTCTCATGTATCATAAAAGGTGTATTGTATTGAATAAACAATCGATTACTCTTCCACGATAATATATACTAAGGTGAGGCGTCATCTAATATGTCATAACTAGCTGGGTCCCGTGCCTCCGGCACTGTATGGACAATATGATTTATCTCAAACTTTGAACGACCAAAATAATTTATTGAGTGAGCGGAAAATTTAAAGTCATTTGTATTTTATTAAATTATTATTAGATTATTAGATAGATAGATGTATTTTATTAGATAGATGTATAAACGGTGGGATTTATTTCAAACTTTGGACGGCCCAGATGATTTATTGAGTGAGCGAAAAATTCAAAATCATTTATATTTTATTAGATAGATATTTTATTAGATAGATGTATAAACGGTGGGATTTATCTCAAACTTTGGACGGCCCAGATGATTTATTGAGTGAGCGGAAAATTCAAAATCATTTATATTTTATTAGATAGATATGGATTTATCAAATGTAAAATGGTGAGTTAGGTCTAAGAAGCAAGTAGAATGAAAGTTCTCTTTTTAATTTCTATAGGTTTATGTTTGAAAACTGGAAGAGAACAAAAAAAGACAACAAAATATATAAATGTTAAAAAAGGAAAATTTTTAATGTAAAAATTGTAAATTAATATTATGTACTATAATAGATGCTTAAGAAAGTTCTATAACAATTTAGATTTCAATTTCGTTTTCTTTCTTTCCTTAATTTTTCCAACATTTTTTTTTATTTTTTAATTTTCAAATGTGAGTCCGAGTATAAAATTAGGCCTCATGTGTGATCTAAAGAATTAAATAAATCGGGAGAAGTCTCCACGTGTCAAGAAGGACAGGATGATTTAGGCATTACTTAAGGGTATTTCTGAAATTTCTGCTGAAATCACATGCCATGCACAAGATTCAGACATGTGCCAGGCACGTGACCATTTTTCCAGGAAACTCTATAAATACCCCCTCCATTTCAATAAAAGGGGACTTTTTGATTCTCTTTGAACTGAAGACTTTGAAGAATGCTCTTGAATCCTAAGAGTTATGCCACGTGTTACTCGAGCAATTGTTTACCTGTTCTTCTCCTCTCTTCAACCACTCAATCAAGACCGTACTCTTTATGAATTTCTTACCTCCTCAGTCAACAAGAAACTCTAACCCTAATAAGGTACGATTTCCTTACTCACACCAAACATACAAGAATTTGGCTTACTAAAGCTGTAATTGTGATCGTGGAATTAAGTTTATTTGTATATTAGTTGAAAATTAACTAGTCGATTAAATGGTAAAAATTTAACTCCCAATAATTATTTCAATTACTTTAATATTTTTATCAAACCATCATATTATCATTTGTCATTATTTCAGAACATTTTAGCATTAATGTAAGAAAAATAATAAAAATGTCAGACAAATATTTGACGAAATTCAATAATAATTCAACACACAATTTTTGTAGTATATAACATGATTTTTAATGTAAATTATTTGGGATAAAAGATTCAAAATGTACCAACCCAAGTTAAACTTTACTAAACAATGTGGTTATAATATTTAACGTCAACTTGTCAAGATGTGTAGTCGGTTGATAGATTTTGATTTTTCTTTTATAGATATGGTTTGAATCAAACGCGTTCTGCGAACAATTTTCAAATTTTACAAGTCAATAACTTTGAAAAAGTCAAACACCAATCATATGGATAAATTTTGTGCTTATTTTAGTGGTGTGGGTTTTACAGCCCACCATTGCATGATTGGGTCTCGGATGTGAGAAATGTACCATAGAAGACAATCGCTGGACATTGTCGGCCCATCTCAGCATAATTACATGACACAATAAATTGACATATGTCCTTCTACAATTTTAACACATATCCATCCTAATTAATGCTTCTAAATATCCTTTACCAAAATACCCTTCACAACAGTGACCCTCTAAAATAACAACTGGAATCTTATCCTATCTTCAACTTTGTCGTTCAAATTCGTAACTGGAATCCTATCTTCAACTTTGGCGTTCAAATGATGAATCGGAAGAAGCATACCACGACAATAATTAGCGCTTTGTTTGGAATTTTACCACGGTAAAATTAGCGCTTTGTTTGGAATTTCATCAACAACAAGACGAAACATAAGAAAGGCGAAAATCTTTCTGTTGAGTCACGGATTTAGTCGAAAGGCTGCTGTTCGAAAAATCTTTTTTCAATTAAGTTTTCCTTCATCTGTAGATCTGTTGTATTTCATGTTTTTTGTCGGATGGAGTAATCACCTCTTAACATCGAGAGAGGAATCGCAGGCGTCGATTTTCCCCAATTTTTTTTTCTATTAATAGAGTTATATTAACAAATGCATTGCGAAATGTGGATGCTTTTCGGAAGAAAACCCGATTAGGGGAGTGCACGACATGAATCTGACTGGGAATCTCATAACACAATAGCATTTTTAGTCGGTAAAATCCTCTCCTCCTATTTTTATTGAGTGCGTGATCGATATCGTGATATAGGACTTTGTTTGATTTTATGCTTTCTTAGATTTTGTTTTGTTTTGGTCTACATTTATCTTCTTCCATCTTCTTCGGATGAAACTGCCTATCGGCTACCATAATGATGGTTTGTAATATATCCTGTCGGATATCTTGAATTTTATTTGGTTTATACCTTATTGTGTCTATAGTAGTAATGTGTTAGCCACTTAATCTCCTTCTAAGGTACAATGTCAATTTTATAATTATTCATTAATGTGATATATTCATTTGTGTTAAAGACTGCATGTATATTTTATTTGATGCTTTAGGTTGTTTTTCTACCATTTTAATAAGTTCGAGTTTATATGCTTTAGTTGTTGTTCATTAGTAACAGACTTATGTATCTTTTTGGATAAAATTTAATTTAATTGGATTTTTGTTGTTTGATGTGACTGTTACCATGATAATGTTGAATTGGTGGACCATTTATTGGAGTTAATAAGAAATTGACAAAAATATCTCTTTTAAAGTTACCCATTTTTCCTTTTATACATCTCACCTTCGAAATTCAGCAACTTGCCCGTATTGGTAACTTTTCAATATTCTCTCTTTATCCTTTTGAGGTACAACATTCAAAAGATTGAAACTTTCAGTTACCATGGTGTCTAAATCTTAAGTTTATTTGATGCTTCTTTGCCTTTGCATCAGTTCTGGAAGGATTGAGTATTGAGCATATTATGTTCTTTGGATGAAAATTACATGTATATACTTAGAGGATAGGGAGCGAACCATTGAGCATATTATGTTCTTTTTTAGCCTTCATTTCCTTCGACAAAAGAAGGATTTTTTTTTCTGATACTTACTGTGACCTTCGATATGTAAGCAGAAAAAAATATTGAGAAGAAGCTGAAAAGGAGAGATTTTTTTTCTGTATGCATAATATCCGCCATAGATTTTAGTACAGATAAACCCTTGGATCGTTTTTGTTTGTATTTCATTCTTTATTTATATTGCCTGTTTAATTTTTGTCAATTTCAATTCTTTTTGATAATTAGAGATAGAGATATGTAGAGGTGAATTTGGGAATTTTTTAATAAATTTATTACTGTGGGTTGAAATCATGGGAGAGAGGTTGAAATCCAAAACAAGTTAATGTTTGATCCATTGTCAGTAGATTTTCGCGATGGTAAACCGCAAGAAACGAACCGTCGAAGAGCTCTACAATGCGACTGTGATGATTAAGAAACCGGAGGCATGTAATTTATGGTTCCAATCCTTTCAATTTTAATTTTCCTCATTGTTTCCGTAATTGAGCACTTCATTTTATGATATTATCCTTTGTAATTTAATTGTTATCTCTTAATTTAATTTTGATGTGTTTATGTTGGTAATTTATAATAACTTCAGTGGCTATGTATAAACAAACATATTTTTTTCTTATCAGTTATCATGCTTAGGATTCTAGGTGCTTTAGGTGGCATCACTATGTAATGCAGACATGATTTTTTAAATGAATATAAACATTTGGCTAATAGTACTTCTAGAATTTAAATTCCTTGTATTTGATTTGAAAATAAATGTTTGTTTGCTATCTACCTCTTATTTTCAAGTTTCAATACATTGAGCACATTATTCTTTTACTCATTTCTCTTTAGGTGACTATTAGATTAACAATAATTAGAGTAAGGAAATCTACGTAGAATTCCAGAATAGCTAATTTATATTGTTATCGAATCACATGCTTCAAAGATAGATAAGGTGACATATATTTTAGTATGAAACTAAAGGATGTGAAATATGTGACATCAAAGCCATGAGTCTCTCTGAGGGGAATATTTGATTATATTTGAATGCAATAATACGTTTTAAGGGATTAATATTAATGGGTTGACATGACAAATTAAGGGATTAATATTAATGGGCTGACATTACAAATTAGTTTCCATCTTCCTGAAACATTCTCTTCTCATTCGGTCTCTCTCTCTCTCCGCCCTTACTATTTCTTTCTCTCCTCTTGAAGCCCTTCGTCGTTCTCATTCGGTCTCTCTCTCTCTCTCCGCCCTTACTACTTCTCTCTCTCCTCTTGAAGTCCTTCGTCGTCATCGGACTGAATCTACTTCTTCAGACGATGGAGTTCTTGCTTTGGTAGAACTGCCTCCTTTTGGAACCTACCATGCGGTATGTACATGGTTGAAGTGTTGTTGTCATACTCTGAGTCTGTACTTCTGGCGACATTCTGTTTATGTTAATTTTTTCTATGACTGGTTATTTGCGATAGACATCATTTAACAGCATAATATTTGCTAAAGTGGATAATTATTTTCAAATTGTTTAGGCTCTTAACATATATAGTTTGTTTTTGAATGATCATAATTGTCTCATCTTCTTTTTGTCATTTTACTTCTGCATCATATACTGACACAAGACCAATTTCTAAGGGCTTGATGTAACGTTTATGTTGTAGTTACGTCAAGCAATAAAAAATAGATACTATCATATAACTATTTGGTTACTTCTGCATTATGTTTTGGTTACTGTTAGCTTGAGATTCGGATACCATTTTTGTTACCTTAATTTGGTATTTTGGTTATTTTTTTATGTTGTTATGGTTACCAAGTATTTGCTTAGTATACATGGTTGACTAAACTGGTTTTAGTGTACATGTTGTTTATGTATTGGTTACCATTAAAATATATTTTAGTTATTATCATATAACTGTTTGGTTACTTCTTTAGTATGTTTTTGGTTAATGTTAGCTTGTGATTCGGATTCCATTTTTGTTACCTTGATTTGGGATTTTGGTTACTATTTTTTGTTGTTATGGTTACCATGTATTTGCTTAGTATACATGGTTGACTAAACTGTGTTTGGTGAACATGTTGTTTATGTATTGGTTACCATTAATATATGTTTTTGTTACTAACATATAACTATTTGGTTACTTCATTATTATATTTTTTGTTACTATTAACTTATGATTTGGATACCATTCTTTTTCCCTCAATTGGGATTTTGGTTACTTTTATATGTTGTTTTGGTTACAATGTATTTGCTTAGTATACATTGGTTGACTAAACAGGGTTTGGTCTACATGTTGTTTATGTGTTGGTTACCATTAAAACATGGTTTGGTTACTTTCATATAACTGTTTGGTTACTTCTTTAGTATATTTTTTAGTATACATGTTTCTATTTTGGTATAAATATCTTCTATAAGGTTTATACTCTTCTAGTTTTACATTTATTTCCACAAACACATCCTACATTGGGCTCTCTATTCACTAATCCCAAGGTATTTCTCTTCCTCCCACAGGTTCATAATGTAGAAGTCTTTTCTAGAGAATGAGAACAGCCATGAAGAAGAAAGTAGCAACATCCAAAAAGTTCAAGTTTCAGGTAGATTTGTACCAGATTTTGATTAGTTCGGTTGTCGTTGTCTTGTCCTTCTGAATTGTGTTTCGTACTTTAGTTTTTGTTTTATATCCATAACCATTTGTTATGGTTAGCGAGTATGTAATGTTTATTGGAGTTATGTAAATAGGATTACATATTTGATTATATTATCAATTATTTGACATTGTTTGTTGGTTCGTATTTGTTACTTCTAAGTTGTGTCTGATACATTATTTGAAAGGTGCAGTTGGTAACCAAACATGCACAGAAGGGTAACCATTTTATTTTTTGGTAGTAACCAGATAGTTACAAGCTTATATTAGGACATATATCAAGTGTTAAATGTACATATGAGAGTATACATAGGTTGCCTAAATTGGGTTGGATATACAGGTTGTTTCTGTTTTGGTTACCATTAAAACATGTTCTTGTTACTTTTCATATAACTAATTGGTTACTTCTTTATTATGTTTTGGTTATTGTTACCTTATGGTTTGGCTACTATTATTGTGCCCTCAATGTGGGATTTTGGTTACTTTTATTTTTATTCTGGTTAATATATAATTGTTTAGTATACATGGATTACCTAAACTGGGTTTCATTAAATGATATTTCTGTTTTGGTTACCATTAAAACATGTTTTGGTTACTATCATATAATTATGTGGTTATTGTTTTATTATTTTACATTATGGTTAATGTTATTAGTAACCAGATAGTTACAAGCTTGTATTATGACAAACATCAATTGTTAAATGTACATGTGACTATGTGAGAGTTTCCATTTATATATATGGTCACATATAAATCTCATATTAAAATAAAAATAGTTTGAGAGGTGCAGTTGGTATCCAAACCTGCATATAAGGGTAACCATTTTAGTTTTTGTTAGTAACCAAATAATTAAAAACTTATATGAGAACAGTTATAAAGTGCTTAATGTACATGTTAGGGTTCCCATTTATCTAGCTGATGGATACTTTTAAATTACATAGTTATAAAAGTTAATTTGAAATGGTCCAGTTGGTAACTAAATATAAATATAGAGGTAACCATTTTATTTTAGATGGGTAACCAAATTTGCATAAAAATATTTCAGAACAGTTACCAATTGTTCAATGTATTTGTTTACTTTATATTGATAACTCATGATGAAATCAAAAATTAAAATATTAATCAACATCAATTTTGGTTACTGTACACCATCAAAAATGTTACCAACAATGTGGTTAATGTTACTAACAGTAAACAATTATGTATTCCTGTAAACAATTAAATTTGTTGTATTGGTTACTGTCAGTCTCCATTGTCTAACAACTAAATAAACATTGTAAAGTAACCAAATCAATATTAGACAGTAACCAAATTACATAATCTTGGTAACCAGAAAATAAACCAAATTTTTTACATGCAAATTTGAAGGCCTAAATGATGGAATTTGACCAAAAATCCATGCAGTTCACCAGCGAAGCTGGTGATTTTTTATCGTTGACCCGTTTTCAATGAAATTAGGCTCCAAAAATGTCAAAATCCGACACTCCAAACTTGACAAAAATTGCCAAATGGTCACTGGATTATCATGTTTTGCACTGCATATCATGTCACTACTAAAAAAGTGGTCATTTATGATGGTCAAAATCCATCACAAAAAGTAAAAAAATCATCACGAAAGGTTTACGTGATGGTTTTAAGCATCACAATGGCCGTCTTGTATACGCCCATCATGAAAGGTTTTACGTGATGGTTTTGGCAATCACGAAAATGCTTAGTGCTTTTGTGATGATTAATACAATCACATTAACACGTAATCTTTTGTGATTATCAATGTCATCACAAAAAATACAAGACTTTAGGGATCAAATGTAAGAACGTGAATCTCTATTTAGGTATAATTTATTTTACTTTATTAATTGTATCTATATTAATTGTATCAAATGATATTTGTAGGATTCGAACCCTCCCCCTATTTGCAAACTAAATAACGAGTATTACCACTACACCAAAGCCCAGATCATGATTACAATTTTAAAACAAAATATAAAAGGAAATATATGTGAGTTGACTTACTAAACAAAATTACTTCCACATAAGATTTATTGATTGCAATGGCAGTCACAAATACTCTATAATGATGATAAAATTAGTCATCATTGAGAGCCATCATATATTTTATTGTTTTGTGATGGCTTGAAAATTCCATCACAAAATACCTTCTTTTTGTAATTACAAATAAAAGTCATCACAAAAATCTATTTTTTTAATGATTGTCAGGACCGTCATAAAATATAATTTTGATTATTTCTTACATTAAAATATATAGTGATAGCTTAAATGCAATCACAAAAAGAGTATCTCTATAAGTGATGACTTAGTGCGTCACAAAAAGAAAATTTATTTTGCGTGAAAAAATTGGTGTGATTGACATGACCATCACAATTATAATACATTGATGGCAGGATTAGTCATCACTAAGAGCCATCATATATACTATTATTTTATGATTGCTTAAAAAGTCCGTCACAAATTACTATCTTTTGTGATTTTTTTAAAAACTGTCACAAAATTCCGTCACGTATTCTTGTTTTTCTAGTAGTGTGTTTTGCATCTCTCTGAACGAACAAGTTGATGGAACTAGTATGTCGGTAACTTCAAATTTGGTGTATTGGTTACTATCAGTCCATGTACCGTTGAAATAAAGTACAACTGGAATCATCTTCATTGTCTGATAACATAATAAGTATTGTAAAGTAACCAAATCAATGTTAGCTAGTAACCAAACTACATGATGTTGGTATCCAGAACATAAAACACATTTGTACATTCATTTTACAATAGAAATAATCAGTATATTGATATTTGTTACCAATTAAATTATAACAGTTGTATGCAGGTAACCAATGTAGCCAATATGTAAGACCCCGATTTTTTTTTATAATAAAGATGATTTTTCTATAAATATCATTTTTGAAAATTATGGAATGAATTTGATATAATGTTATAGTTGTGGGTAATATTTATAAATTTTGCTAAGTATGCAAGTTGTTATAAAATATTCGATTGGTCGGGGAATATTCTTTTTGTCGGGAATATTCGTACAACGACACAATCATTGGTGGACCCCAAAATTAAATTATTGTCGGATTGAGAAAATGACAAAAATATTTTATAAATAACGGCGGAGGTGTTATTGTTAAAACTTTTGAACTACCCGGTAGTAAAAGTACAGTAATTCGCGTGGTTGCATAGTAGCACACGGTATTGATTATTGATGATTACGTGAGAAGTCACTCAGTATACTCAATTATTGTTACAGTAATTGCTGCATCATATCTCTCATATAATTGATTCGATTATTGTCATAGTATCATCTGCATTATATGTTATATTATTAAATCAATAATTGAGACGACAAAGTTATTCATATTATTAAATTACAATATTTACAATGTCTAGAAATTCTGTCAAGGAGAGGTTTGGTCACCTAATTGCGCGCCAATAGGGAGAAATCCTTATTGGAAAGCCCCTTCTTTCCTGGGCACAATCTGGTTTCTAAATATTGTGAGTTATAATATTAATGATGAATAAGTTTGTGTTGATTAAAGATGAATTTGATAGTTTCATTGTGTTGGGATTATTTGTATTAGTAGAAATCGACATCTATTCCGATGATAATTGATGTCTGGAGGTTATATTGTTCAATCGGGTATTCGAAGAACTTTTCGTGTTGGAGTACTATTCATGAGTTACTATTCACGAGTTACTATTCACTCGGTTACTATTCAATCTAGTATTGTGCATTCAGGTATTTGGGTACAATATTATTCCATGAGAAGATGTGCTAATTTTTTAGACCGTTGGTTGAAGTTATATTAGTGAATCAATATGGACCGCTGGTGGAAAGTTATAATAGTGAATCAACATGGATCGCTGGTTTAAAGTTTTAATAGTAAATTAGTATGGACCGTTGCTTTAAGTTTTAATAGTAAATCAATCTGAACCGTCCGTTTAAAAGTAAATCAATCTGAACCGTTCAGGAATTAGTTACTATTCAATCCATTCTTCTATAAATAGAAGCTCATTCATTCATTATTTCTTACGAATTCACTGAAACTATAGAGAGAGAAATTATAAAGTGAAAGAAGAAGAGTATTCTGCTACTTCACTACTTCGATATCCAGTATCTTTTACGGTAAGGGGTATTATTTCTTTTATATTCATGAAGAGAACTTCTATTATTCCATCTTTATTATTCTGTTGGAATAACCTGTATACGCGGGCTACCCTATACTTGGTGAAATTCTTCTGTATTCTATTCTTTATTATTCTGTTGGAATATCCTGTCTGTGCGTTTTACGCCAGACCTGGTTCCGTCTTTATTATTCTGTTGGAATAACCTGTATACGCGGACTCCCCTATACTTGGTGAAATCCTTATGTTATTCCATTCTTTATTATTCTGTTGGAATATTCTGTCAGTGCATTTTACGCCGGACCTGGTTCCGTCTTTATTATTCTGTTGGAATAACCTATATACGCTGACTCCCCTATACTTGGTGAAATCCTTATGTTATTCCATTTTTTATTATTCTGTTGGAATATCTTGTCTGTGCGTTTTACACTGGACCTGGTTTCGTATTTATTATTTTGTTGGAATAACCTGCCTTTGCTATCTATCACATGTCTGGTGATTTCTTTTGTTATTACATTCCTTATTATACTCAGTTGGTTAAAGTTTTGACTTCTATACTCCATGAAATTAGTGGAATATCATTGATATTTGTGCTTCATCCAGTATCTTTTCATGGAAATATTCTTCTGAGCATTCTTGAATTTTACTCTACAAAAAAGTATCATGTTGACAATTTGGACGTTATTAGTTCCCGGATAAACTAATTCTTGAACTTATTTTATTGAATTCCTATATCATTGTCATCATCCTCATGTTTATATTTTTTAAAGTCATTTGTGGCCTGTAGTGCATAGATGAACTTGGTATAATTATGACCAGGGATTATTAGGTATAATCATGACCGTAATATTATAAATAATGTGGTAAAAGTCCTCATTGGCCCGTAGTGCATTGATGGACAGTTGTTGGCATGATCATGACCATTGATGAATACACGAATATCCTTGGCCCGTAGTGCATGGATAATTTGTGATCGTGACCCTAATGAATATCCTTGGCCGTAGTGCAGGGATGATGTGGATTATTTATTAAGCTGAGTCTCAGCGATAAAAGTGATGAAAAACTTTTTAAATCATAAAAGATAGTAGATTTTATTCTCTACTTGACTCTTTTAATGGATTGCTTATTCCGCTGCAGTTAAACTTGTTGTCTATTGTATTTTATCAGTTTAACATTATTGAAGACTAATGATAATTTATCCTGTATTATCTTTGTGACGCCCCCAAAACAGGTATACAACACCCATTCTGAGTCGCCAAATACATGGTACATAAAGCAAACTACAATTTCAATAATACAAATATCGTGTGAAATACGACAATACATACTGTGAGTTTAAATACAAATATTGTCTTCTAGACAATATCCACGCGCAAATAAGTCCTTATTACAATTATTCAAACACTATTTTACAGAAATAGTGAGGACTGCTAAAATATCTTTCTAGAAACCTCACTCCATACCCCGACTCGATCTTGCTATGTTCTCACCTCCTGAGAAGAAAAATGGAACAAAAAGAAAAAGGGTGAGCTCAACTAGCCTAGTAAAGAATATTATGACTAAGATAATATACAACAAATTATCGTTAGTCTTCAACAGGAAAAAATTTGATAAAATATAATCAACAACAAGTTTTAGATCAACAAATACAGCGGAAACCGCAATCCATTAGAAGAGTCACGTAGATGATGAATTCTACTATCTTCTAATATTTAAGAGTCCATCATCAATATTTTGTCCCTGTAACAACAATCAATATACATCTTTAATCATCTTTGCACTACAGGCCAAAGATATTCATTTATATCACCGGTTGGTCATGTTCATCTCAACACATGTTCATCTTTGCACTACGGGCCAAATATATTCATCAGTAATCATTTATCTTTGCACTACAGGCCAAAGATATTCAATAATATCATCATTAAGGACCGATGATGATGAAAAATATTTTTAAGAACGAATCCAGTGAGATAGAAGGACAAATATTAGGGATTCATATAACAGTTTTATCCAAGATCAATAATACTCCATAATAACCAATTTTGAAGCAGAATTCAAAAATAACGATCAAAACATTGATACAATCAAAGATAGTAGCTAAAATAGACATATTGGACAAAAAGAAAATTTTTTATTTTTCGGTGAATAGTGTCGTATTCGTGAATAGTGCCGTATACGTGAATAGTGCCGTATACGTGAATAGTAACCCCGACACAACAAGTTCCAAATTTGATAAAAAAAAAGTTTACCAATATTTCGGCATAATGATATTGAAGAAAATAATATCGTTTAAGATGAAAATAACATCCCTTATCTCAAAATAACCGTATTTCTGACTGAATTTCGGGTATAGTGCTGACAGAAACTCGCACCGTATAGCAACACTCAAAGTATACTCACAAGAATACGCTCGATAATATAGAGAGAGAAAGAGAGAAAACTTGTTTCTGGTGTGATTTTCAATTCTAACTTAGCCCTCTATTTATAGGAAAATGTTAGAACGCCAAAGGAGACTAAAATAATAAAATATATTATAATTTATATTTTCTACGCATGCCTTTGAACCAAATCAGCCGCCATCCATCCTTGACCCAAATTAGCAGCCTACATGTGTTAGAATAAAAGTGGGTCCCACCCATAATTTAATAAAAATTATTTTATTCTCCGAAACTTCAATAATTCATAAAAATAGCCCGGTTATCAGAAAAATACGAATTTTATTGAATATGATATTTTTTTTGGTTATTGAAAATGAGGCTATCATACAACAATTTTAAGTTATGGAGTTTTGAAAGATATTATTATAAACAATATATGAACATTATTTATTTTTGTGATTTATTATATTTTATTTTTTATTAAAAAAATTTCTTCAAATTTGATCTCACTAAATCAGGGGCTGTATCAGCTCCTAAATATATGTATATGGTATTGAATAAGACAATAAGTTTTTTATGACATAATTAATTACCAAAGATGTACTTAACCAATTGGGTAGTAGGTGTTGTTAAGGTGTGATAAAGTTCGATTTTGCGTTAGGACGAATTAACATACGTACTTACCTACTAATAGTTATTTTATTTGTCCCGTAGAGAATGAGCATTAATTAATTTAAAATAGGAACATACAAAAAGTAAAATATCCGAGCATAAGGCTCGCAACTTCTTTTTTTGGTATTGTACGAGCATTTTTTAATCCGCCCCAATTAAGCTTCCTGATTTCCTAATTAAGTTTGATGTAGATATGTATATATAAGCACTATAATTTAAATGTTAATTACGAGTATAAAGGGAAGTAGAGAGAGAAAAGAAAGGTGAACTAAGAAGTAGTTATAAGGAGGATGGAGGCAGCTCTGGTGGTCATGGCGGTGCTTGTGGTGGTGACGGCGGCAGAAAAGGTGGGCTCATCGTCACCGAATTATGGGGACGCCTTGTCGAAGAGCATTCTATTTTTTGAAGGACAAAGGTCAGGTAAATTACCTCCTAATCAGAGATTGACTTGGAGGAAAGACTGCTCTTTTTGATGGCCATGACAAGGATATATATATATATATATATATAGAGTCCGGATCCAGTCCGGGATCTCGGACTCTATTAAAATACGGACCTTTTTTTTTTGAAACAACTAAAAAAAAATTTATGGAATTGGAATTTTTACATAATACAGTGTTTTGGGCGTGATTTGGATGCCTATAACAAAACATGTCTGTACAGTCTGGGCAGACTGTACATACATTGGTTGGTGTAGGTATTAAAAACACACCCAAAACAATGTATTATTGAAAAATTTCAGTTCCATAATTATTTTTTTTTAGTTGTTCTACAAAAAAAAAAAAAAAAAAATTTGGGTCCGGATTTTATCAGGTCCGGGAGTCCGGACCTGATCAAATCTGTATATATATATATATATATATATATAATTATGTCTCTTCATTCTTTTTCAGTTTCAGTTTTTTTAATTTCAGAGGTTGATTAATTATTAAAGCCCTTTGCTTTTCCATGTGTGACTGTGTGAGTACATACATTATACATACATGTGTATATAATCGGTGCTTTAAATAAAATTCTAGTATATATCGTCATCGATCTTTTTATACATGTTAGTATGTGAATTAATGGTGCTGGCGTCACGCCAAACGGTATATATTATGATGACACTTTTTTTCTTTTTAATTTAAGTTGCATTAAATCAAACAATATTTATGTTACTCATCATATATAGATCAAGGGATGGGTGAAATTAATAGTAGATATCTTGAGAAATAACCTTAAGATTGCTGGCTGATCATTCTATTTTCATAATTGAGGCTGAAATTATTTATCAAAAAACAACAGTTGGAAAGATGGTTTTATGTATACCAAAATTTTAATTTCCTATTTCTTTTGCTTGTGTTTTATTTTTATTTTTTTAATTAATATACTTTTATTAAGTTATTTTATTTTGGGAATTTTGGTGCATGCACCCATCCGGCTATCCGTGTGGAGGCCACGGTTGTACCATCTTCACACATTAACCGTATCTTGTTGGAAATTTGAGGAGATATACATGCAATCGTATATTGTTAGTGATGTTTATATTTTGTTAGCTGTAGGCATCAATTAATTAGCATGTGATTGATTTTCTTTGATTTTATAAATATTTCGTAATAAAATGCATGAATAACAACATATCAACTAAGGCAAATTCTATCACTTAATACAGTAATAATTTTTTATCACACAAACTATGGTATATCATATAAGATGAGTACTATATATATATATATATATATATATATATATATATATATATTCTTCAAACAATTTATTAAATAACAGCTTAATTAATTAATTTACACGCTCGATGATCAGGTGGATTTAGTAGGCGGTCACTACGATGCAGGCGACAACATTAAGTTCAGTTTTCCAATGGCCTTCTCAACAACTATGTTAGCTTGGAGCTTATTAGAATTATTTGGCAAAGCTATGGATTCTGAACCGGAGCATGCCCTTGAGAGCATGCCTTGAGGCTATCCGTGGTCAACCGATTACTTTCTAAAATCCACCAACATTCCAGGTGTCGTTTTCACACAGGTGGGTGATCCCAATGCTGACCATAATTGCTGGGAAAGACCTGAAGATATGGACACTCTTAGAACTTCCTATGCAGTTACTACAAAGTCTCCAGGTTCAGAAGTTTCTGCTGAGATTGCTGCTGCTTTAGCAGCATCTTCCATGGTGTTTAAGACTGTTGACCGCAAACATTCCAATTTGCTACTTCAGAGAGCCATAGAAGTAATTATTGTAATTACTAATTTGTTTTTTATTCATATTCAACATTTTAAATGATTACAATAACTTTTTTTTTTTTTTTGGGTATGCATGGATTAGGTTTTCAAATTTGCAGATAAGTATCGAGGATCTTATAACAACAGTACTATTGGATCCTGGGTGTGCCCATTTTATTGCGACTTCAATGGCTACCAGGTATTCCTATTTCTTAATGGTACTCTAATGTAACGGTATATTTTTAAGCATCAAATTAAAAAAATAATAATAATTTTATTCCAGGGGTAGCAATTTATTTGAATGTGCATGACTCGTATATAGAACGATCTAACGAACATATTTTACAGGATGAATTGCTCTGGGGAGCAGCTTGGCTACACAAAGCTACTAGAGGGAAAACTTACTGGAACTATGTTTTACTGAACATAAAAAATTTGGAAACTCCTTATAATGGAGGTAGCTTCACTGAATTTGGATGGGATGCAAAGCATGCCGGAATCAATATACTTGTTTCTGAGGTATATATATGCGTTTTTATCACCCTGTTATTCTGTACAAAATATACATTTGTCACCATCTAAATTTCTTGAATTTATTTTCATGATAGTTCATAATAAACAATAGCTTGTTTTGGGATGTGATTATTTGGAGAGTCCTTATTAAAATATGATTGTATTTTTTTATTTGGTGGGATAAGGAGGTTTAATTAGGACTCCTACTCCTAATTGGATTCAGGAGTTATAAGGTGATTCTACAAAAGGAGTCTTTCTCCTACTAGGATACGGGTGGAGGTGATTTCTATATATATGGCTACAAGCTAGGGTTTTAGAGGAGGACAAGATACAACATACGCACAAGAGATACAACACAAATATACATCGTTTTATTTATGTTTGTGTGAATGTACTTTGTGAGTTTGATATAATCAACTACTCGATTTTGGCCTGTTGTTTTGTTGATTCCATCAACCGTTAGCGCGATTTTGACATGTTGTTTTGGTGATTTCGTCAGGCGTACAAAATTTGGCGTTAACATTGGCACAGTCTGTGGGAAACAAGACACTTTCTAGTGTCGATTTAAAATCACCGAGTCACCGAAGAAGATAAGTGATTCTTTTTTATTTACGAAATAAATATTATATATATATATATGCCAGCAAATTCATTATTTTTTGTCAATTATTATATACGGATCTGCTCAAGTCTCAACCAATGAAAAAGAATAGTAGTGGAATATATGACTTTTTGTCAATTATTATACATGTGGAGTAATGATAAACAATTGTGCATGATGTCAGGTCTAAAGTCTTTGACTTAGCCAGAATTAAGAAGTGAACAACAGGAAAGTGGAGTATTGCATGCCAGTGTGGAGACTGCAGTTGAAATTAGTCAGGCAAAGGACGTACTTCCTGTTGAGCAGTGCCGTACTTGAGCAATCGAAGATTCTAAGCATTTTGAAAAAAGTCGAGATCTTACAAGAAGAAAAAGGAAAATTGAAACGGAGAAGATCTAGTCAAGACATGTTTTAAACCCTCGTGGCTCGTGTCATGTGACTCAAAGCATGTAGCTCGCGGCTAAAAGCACGAGGTTTGTGACTCAAAGCATGAAGCTCATGGCTCGAAGCACTTGGCTCGTTGCTTGTGGCTCGTAGTTCAAAGCACGAAGTTCGTGGCTCGAAGCACTTGGCTCGTTGCTCGTGGTTTATAGCTCAAAGCACGTGGCTTGTGTCTCAAAGTACGTGGCTCGTGGTTCGTGGCTCGTGACACGTGGCACATGAGTCGTGGCTTGCGGATCTTTATGTATATCTTAGAAATGAATTGAGGAGTGGGGCGAAAATATTGAGAGTCACAAGTTTTTGTTTGGCGTATGGTGTTTGGGTGTGACAAAATTTGTATACTCTCTTATTATAAGTTCTTTATAAATAAGAGACTGTGGGGCAATGTTGGAATGTGATTATTTGGAGAGCCTTATTAAAATATGATTGTATTTTCTTATTTGGAGGTTTAATTAGGACTCCTACTCCTAATTAAGGGATTCTACAAAAGAGTCCTTCTCCTAGTAGGATACGAGTGGAGGTGACTTCTGCTACAAGCTAGGGTTTTAGAGGGTTTTAGAGGAGTACAAGATACAACATACACACAAGAGATACAACACAAATACACATCTTGTACTTCCAATATTATTATAGTTGATTTCTCTCTCTCCGTGGTTTTTATTTATGTTTGTGTGAATTTACTTTGTGAGTTTGATATAATCAACTACTTCATCAACCGTTAGCGCAGGCGTACAAAATTTGACGTTAACAGCTTGGATTCTAGTCTATTTCTTCCCTGGGCTGACAAATTTGTATGTAGTCTACTGCCTGAATCACTATCCCCAAGTGTCACATATTCCCCAGGCGAGTTTCCCTCTCAAGAAGAGCTCTAATTTGTATAAGAAAATGGGATGGCAGATAGCTCGACAAAAAAGTAAATAATTAGCAATCTTATACTTTAAGCACTACATAGTTACACAAAGAAATGAGAATTCAACTATACATTTATAAAGTAATAATATATATATATATATATATATATATATATATATATATATATATATATATATATATATATATACCAGCTATGTTCCGAATTGACAATCTGATCATCATTTATCATTTATCGTTCATTTTAATTGGCAGGTGGACTTCTGTTTAAGTCAGGTATGTGTAACATGCAGCACACAACATCTTTGTCCTTTTTAATTCTTGTATACGCTCGCTATTTGAGGCAACCGAATAAGGTGATGATACAATGTGAGAATGGTGTTGCCACTCCATCTAGGCTTATTAATCTTGCAAGAGGCCAGGTATAATATATCTATGAATTAGAGATTTAATTATTAATTTGTGACGACGAATATATGTATATAACACTTAAGAATTGAATTGATGCAGGTTGATTACAAACTTGGAAAAAATCCGATGAATATGTCATACATGGTGGGTTACGGAGAAAAGTTTCCACAGAGAATCCATCATCGCGGCTCTTCGTTACCTTCAATAAATAATAGTACTACACATGACGCCCAACACATAAATAAATGTAAAGATGGAACGCCGCCGTATTTTAGGAGCAACAACTCCAACCCTAACTTGCTGATAGGAGCTGTTGTTGGAGGACCTGACATAAATGACTCATTTACTGATGATCGAGTTGATGCTGCGCATTTGGAGCCAACTACATATGTAAATGCTCCTCTTGTAGGCCTACTAGCTTACTTTAAAGCACCTTCATGATTCATTCAAGGCTTGCAATTTGTTAAGTTTATTTAAGTTTTCAACTCGATCAAAACCTTAAACTTTTAGGTCGAGTACGTACGTAGATAAATGAGACATTTACAATGTCTGATGTGAGATTAGCTCACCAACACTCCCCTAACTTTTAGGCTTTCTTGTTACGCATTCAACCCAAATATCGTACGTGTTAAATTTTCAACCAAAAAGATCAAGTAATTGAGTGGAATTGATATATAGCCCAATAAGTACACCAAGGCTCGGTTGAATCGCTTCCGTTGGAGGTGATATGAATGAAGCAATTGCGGACTTATTAGTTTACATTTTTGAGTCATATATATATATATATATATATATATATATATGGAGTAGTCAGGGATTCAATTATCTTATAGCGAATATGGTATGGCCTTAAGGCCTTATGATACTAAATTAAAATTTATTGTATTTACAAGATGATAAAAGCACTACACTTTTTATAACTGGTAGAATTATTTTAAAACATATTTATTCAACAATGGAGCCATTAGTAAATTATAAGGTGTATCTAAAGTTTGAGCAATATATTCAAAATTTATAGGAGAAGCTCCTTTTTATATAATAATTATTATATAATATTTTTGGGTTGTAATTTTGAACAAATTATTATATAAAAAAAATGAGTGGCCAACATCCAGGCTAGTGGGTGCCGGGTTGGTATATATTAGTGAGTCCTTGAAGCGGGGATAAAATGATAACAGGTAGTCTCAATGGTTCAATGGAGCTGCATGAACCCAACTTGCCTCGGCTTGAATGAATGTAATAGTGGGGCCTTAGTATAGCAGCCCAAGATGGCAACTCAGGCGGCAACTTGATGACTAACTTAATTTTTTAAGTCATAGTTTAGCCATCCCAACTTCAACTTGTGTTTTGGGCCCCCTTTTTTGTTAATTGCAAGAATATTCAATCCGTTTCATAAACAATAATTTTATTTTTAATGATGGTAATATCTATCCCAAATTTAACATCCCATTTTAATATAATTTTGTTTTGATTTTTTCCTGCTCGGAGATTTCTTGTTCACCGGAGTATATATTTGGATGTTATCTTCTTCTTTCTCAATGTGGTCTTTCTGTAATTACATACTGATCAGTTACAAGTTTCAAATATTTGAAGTATGCGCAAAATATTAAACAAAAAAATTGCTTTTATATTTTGAAGCAAATAAAGTATTTTTAATATATACTACCTCAAAGTAAATTAATTAATGCACGTGCACAAAGATTGTATAACAGTTACACAAATATAATTAAATATACAGATTACTAGCTAGTAGCACATAACTACGCACTTGCTACAATGACATTTTTGAGTACAACAAACTAACTAATATAATTGCTTTGTTATAATATATAATTCAGTTCAAAATCTTACTAAATCTAAATTCAGTATATATCCGGGGTTCATGTTGGAGCTGAAGGAAGTATCTTAATTAGTACATGCATCGATCATATATTAACTAACTTATCGAAAAGACCCGGACGGAAGGTACTATTGTAATTGGTTGTAGCTATATATATAATTTTAATTAGCTAACCATGAAGTGAAGCGTAGCTATTGATCAAAGCCAAGGCATTGCTTGTCAAATGAACAACATTCACAATTCTTCCTCTCACCACGTTCTTGGTATTGCCGTTCATAACTTTGCCCGCAAAACCCTCCATACACGTGTCGTCATCGGTCAAAGCGGCACTGACCCAAGTTTGTACGTCATTGATGATGAGCTTATAATTACTATTTGATCCCTTGTTGAGCTCATTCATCTCTTCCATAGACCTTTTAAGCTCGTCCAACGAGTCGGTTAGCTCTTCGAGGCAATCCGCCATGGCCCCGACCTCTCTGGGCTTCATGCCGTGAGCCTTTGACAGTCGTAGCATCACGGCGGATGTGGACACGGCGGTGTCGAGGGTGACGGAGAGAGCTTTTTGGGCTAGAAGCTTAGGGCTTGTTTGGATGCTACTTGCATAACCTGAGAGTGAAGTAAAGCATAGACTTGGGTAAGTGGTTGAACTGCATGATGTTTTTATGAACTCGGTGTTTGCCTTTTCTGCTGAGCTCGAGTTTATGTAGAAAGAAAAGGCCATTAGAACAAGTAGTGCCGCTGCGGGAAAATGTTTAGTTGATGATCCTTCCATTTCTCTCCTCTCTCTCTCTCTTTCTGTTGTTTCTGGGAATTTCAAAGTAATTGCGTGATGAAAGTAGAGGGAGAACTAAGTTCCAAATTTATACGAAAATTAATGCATGCTCCTTTGGAATATCTGTATTCCTAGTTAATCCAAATTAGTCTAGAATGGCAATAAGCCCAGCTAGTGGCATGGGTGATTAGAACTTATCCCCAAAGCGAACGGGCCGCGTGTTAATGGTTCAATGGAGCTACCTAGCTAGCTCCAAACAACTTGCCCATGTTTTAATCAATCTCTAAGTATGGTCTATTCAGTTCCTAAGTCTGTCAATGACTCAACAAATCATGATCTAATATGATCAATCAAATGTGATAATAGATTAATAATTTGAACCATATATAGTGTAATGAATTATTGATTTGTTCTATTATCCACTTGATCCAAATATGTGGATCATGTTTTAAATCGATCTATTTAAAAAATATTATTTGTACAATTATATTAAATTATATAATGTTGTTATTTATAAAATTATATTGACTTGCGAAAAATTTCACTTAATCTCTCTAACATCTTTTACTTTCTCAATTTAGTTTTTTTAAAACAATCTTGCTAAAAAAATTAACTTTTTCTATCTAAAAAATTCAATTCTCAAATAATTTTTGAGTATTTGAGCCCCCAAAAAAGCATATATAAAAAAACAAGACTCAAAACATATCAGAACTGCATTTACAAATGTTTAACAATTGTTACACATCTAATCTAGTTAATTAGTTGTAGGTATATAATGTATCAAAATAGAACTGCTTATTTTCATTCAAAGCGCACCGTCTCATTGGAAATAAAGAAAGTATGGAGATATATAATGGTCATTCTTTCATTACACCTGTCTTTAAAAAAATATCAATTACAGTACCATAACATAATTTTATTACTTATTTTTACGAGTAAAATTAGTAGTTAATATTAAAAAGGCACAAAATTATGGAACTAAAATATTATTGTTGAACAGGAAAAAAAAGGAAGATTGGGGAGAAAGAGTGACAGTAGGTAGGGGTGGGGACGATCACAGGTTTGTTATTATCCAGTAAGCGGGTGTTGATGGCGGTAAAAGGTTGGAAGATTAGTAAAAGGCCAGTTAGTTTGTTTCGATTTATTAGTCAACTAATTTGTTTCGAGAGTAAATAGGAGGATTTTTGTTTTTGTTTTAATGGACAAAACCAAATCAAATTCACAATTTAATTCATAATATTGATCCAATAAAACAACTTATCGCGAATTAATAAATAAATGAATTGTAACTTTCATCTACTATATTATAATACTGGAGCAGACAGACCTAGACATAGACATGGACATGGACATAGACATAGACATAGACATAGACCTAGACCTAGTCAGTAAGTAGTAGCAAATTGCAACACTCAACTTGCTTTTGTAGTCTCTTTAACCCATCCCAACTTGTGATTTTAGGTTCAATTTTTTGTTTAATGACATCAAATTAACAAGATGGAAAGCCCCATTTTTGTTTTTAGCTCAACTTTTGGATAGAGACAATATATATATATATATATATATATATATATATATATATATATATGTCGACCATTCATGATGGGTAACCGTGTTAATTTAGTTCTCCAACCTTTCTAAATTTATAAATATATCTTTATTTTTCATTTAAATTCAAAAAGTTGAGATGAAATCAAATAAATATTAATTTCATTTTGTGTTTATATATTTGACCAATCATAATACTCCTTCCGTTCCAAACTATAATAAGATCATTACTAAATTTCAAATTTAATTGATACATTTTTAAACTCAAAATTGAGATGATTCGATCAGTAAAAATTAAGAAATAATAAATCTTACAACAAGTAGTTCTCTTTAAATATAATAGTTAAAAATATTCACCATTGTATTGACTAAAGTTAAAAAAAATCATGTCAATTTTGAGTTTTGAAATTTATACAGACAATGACTTCAAAAAATAAATAATTGTCATATATTTTAAAACAAAAGAATTACATAACAAGAGAGACAAAGAAAAAATGCTTATTTCTTGATCTCATAGAGCCGCATAATTTTATGAGATCAAGGCTTCAATTTTTTAAATGTGTAAGCACAAAAATTAGCGAAAAAAAAAATTTGATCTCATAACAAAATAGTATGGATTTTACTTACTTTTTTTTATTAAAAATTATTTTAATTGGACAATAAAATAAAATCTTATGATCAAGTACAAATCACACCATTATAATATTATTAGTAATCAATCAAATTTTATATTAAGGCAAACAAATTTCACTCTAAAGAAAAAATTCACGTTGTCTTATTTACGCCAATACTATATATAGCTAATATCTTTAATTTCTCAATTCTCTCTCTCAGTGGACCCACCCGTGTGTCTCCCACAAAGAGTGCCATTGGTCCAGCAGCGTTTGACGTATTCTTAAATATATTAACAACCACGTGACACGTGCTACGGTATTAGATAATTTGTTAACTTTCTTTAACGCCGTTTTTTTCTCTACTTTTACACGTGCTCATATATCATAGGGTAGCCATGTGTGCCTACTGCGGTCTCCTATATAATAGGGTAGCCATTGATTTTCTATTTTCTAATAATATTAGTACATGTGTTGGGGATAACTCTAAACAATTACTACTAGATTATCGTTTAAAATTTCTGCACATGAATTAAAAAAATTATTTAATATTATTATTTAATAATTAAAATTTATTTGAAATTTTATCATTATTCTTTTATGAAAAGTTGAAAACTATTAATACAAGAGAGAATTTATTGGGACAATGAGAAAAGATAGGGGTACTATAGGAAAATAAATAATTTATTCTCTTAGAAAGTTGTAAATGACAAATATTTTGGAACAAATTTTTTCTTCTAAAACAACAATCTAACATATATATTTATTTAAGTTTAACAATTTAATATTTTAGGAGAATATTATATTTACGTGTATTTTTGATATTTTTATACGATTTTCTTTCACATAAAAGTAGAACTCACTTTATGCTTATTTGAGAAAAAAAACATATAAAAATATCAAAAATATATGTAAAAATATGATCAACTTCCTATTTATATAATTAATAAAAATATTTAGTTAATTACAACATTCACGATTATATATCTACCCAAAAATTGAATTAATTCTTATAAATTTAAAAATGTCGCGCGTAAACATACATCCAAAAGACAAATGTGTACTCTCTTTTATTCAAATTAAGGTGGTATTGTTTAATAAAATGATTAATTAAGATCTGAATAGTTAATATATCTTAATAAATTAGATTATCTGAGTGAAATAACATTTAAACTTAAAAAGATATTTAGTAACTAAAAGGTATAAAACATCTGAATGAAATTAAAATTTGGAATAGATGGAGACAGCTAGATCTTAAAGATTTAAATTTATATTTTCCTCTTACCAATTAAAAGACAATAAGAGACTAACAAAATTTTACTAAATAACTTTACCCTCTTACCGAATCAAATATAAAATTATTAAGAGGTAAACAAACACCACATACCTAAAAACTACAATGATAAAGTGAAGTGATCAGCGACTATAATAAATACTTAAATATTATGACCTGAAACCAAACAATGAAAAATAATGCCAAACACTATTCAATGGTAAATAACTTCATAAACTTTAACTATGTACATTCTCAAAAAAATATCATCCATAATTCATATATTTTACCAGCACTACTCCATATAAAGATTTGTATAAATAAGATTGATAAATATTAAGAAAAAGATTTATACTGTGATAAAAATATATTAATTTTTGTTACGAGTAGACACCTCAATCAATCAATTATCAATGTATTTATATTAGTTATTTAGTTTACAGATTATGCCATTATGTATAATTTTCACAAATGTCCAGAAGCACTGATCTAGATACTATACATACCTACAAAATATTACCCCATATTTGAGTCAAATATTCATACTAAAACTGATGAAATTTATTTATTCTGGTCAAAAGTTTGTTATTTCTGTTGGAAAAAAAAGTTGCAAGAAAAGAGTAGATCGAACAACAACACGTACGCGCAATGTGAGAGTGAAGCACAATAAAGATTATTCATTGTATTTTTAAATTACAACGACATTATAATATAGAATTGCATGAATTCCATACGAGTATTGCGCTGCATGCATGTGACTCCTGCAAAAGAGATGAACTTGTTCACGTCACATATTTATTGACAACTCATTATAATATAATCTGACCCTTCATCCATAAAATAAAAAATAAAAAATAAAAATAGTTGTAATACATTATATATTTCTGTAAATAATTCAATCCACCACTTGAGGGTTATTATAAAGTTAACTTCATCAATTGGTCAAAATATAGTGTCGACACGCAGACCAAAAGATGATCTCTCTAAGTGATAACACTTTATTGATCAATTGATCAACTTATCATTAAGTTAATTTTATAACCAAATCCCCACCTAAGAGTTTCCCCAACTATAAATACTTGGATCATCTTCTCGAATCTCAACACATGCAATATTAATATATATTCACAACATATGATATTTTCGGATAGAGGTAGAGATGAAAGCTTATACACTCAAAAAGCCATCCCCATTCCACATTTGTCTCAAATTCATTGTCATAACACTAGTACTCATATCCCTTCTACAACCAACTTCAACTTCATCGCCTAAAATTCCCAAGGCCTACCTAAATTTCATCAAGACATCATGCAACACAACCACTTACCCCTCCCTTTGCTACAAAACCCTATCTCCTTACGCAGGGTCCGTTAAAACAAGTTACCTAAAGCTCTGCTACGTCGCCCTGTCAGTCACCATAAAAGCCGCCCGCAAAACATCCACCATGGTCTCCAATCTAGCCAAACGAAAGGGACTTAGTAGCGACGAAGCCTCGGCTATTAGCGATTGCATTGAAAACATTCAAGACTCGGTGGACGAGCTGCAGCAAACCCTAAGGGCAATGGCCAATCTTCGGGGTGCGGATAAGGAGTTTCAGCTTGCGAATGCCAAGACATGGGCAAGTGCTGCCATAACTGACGAGGACACGTGCACGGAAGGGTTTTCGGGTCGGAAGGTCAGTGCTGCCGTCAAGAAGAAGGTCAAGAGTAGCATTTTGGGTGTTTCTAAACTTAATAGTAATGCTTTGTCTCTCATCAACCACTTCAACTACTGAAACACATTCTATATATGTTCTTGTGGGGTTCTTGTTAAGATGATTTGACTTGATATGGATTGATTTTGGGAATGACATGTAATTCGCTCTTCGATCTTTGGTATATATACATATATATATAATATGATTTTAGTTTCTGTGTACTTTAATTTTTAAGATCGAGTAGTCTTGTGTAAAAGAATGGGGATATTGACAACAATATGATGTGAGAATCTCATCATAATTTCTCGATTTATGTAGCACTCACCTTTGCTACTTAATGAAGAGAAGAGGTTTCATGGTTTGACCATATATATGTTAATTTGCCGGATCTGAGTAATTAAGAAAGCATTTCTCTGGAGTAATCTGCAACACGAGTTAATTCCTCAATTATGACTTTAATAGATAAATTTAAGAAATCTTTTGCATTTAAATCCTCCTAATATAATTAATCTTTCCGATTTTTTTTATATCTTGCTAAGCGTGTAAGAGAAAGTTCCTTAAGCATGCTTTTGTGATTTCCTTCTAGCTAGGCCCTTAATATTGAAAAGTGAAAGTATAAAATTTAAAATAAATAACTTTTTTAAGAAACAAATAAATAAATAAAACAGTCATTAGATGACTTGAAATGACGGACTTATATTTTGTTCAGAAATACCTTACCTGGTTCTCCCACTACCAGAATGAGAGTTCTATTTGAAGTCATTATAATTGCATATTTTTACGAAATTAAGATTTTCTTATATATGATCGATACACGTGAGAAAATTGTATAATGATTAGGTGTTGTTAAGAAGATATATGCCTCATAACAAAAGAAAATGTTATACATTGAAAAAAGAATCAATCAGAGCTACTTCTAATTCATGATCAGAATATCTTAGAAAAATATGTATGATCACACCTTCAACTCACAATGTTAACCATTCCTCGATCTCCTATCATCCCTCCCACCCGGCCAAGACATATATGTTAGTTTCGTCAATTATTGTCAGCTTTCAAAAGGTATATATATAATAATAATTCATAAGGAAGACCATTTATAATTGTTTATAAATTAATTATTGGATATGCAAATCACAAATGCATAATATTCAATTACATTTCTGATCACCCAATCAGAGAGTGATCATACATAACATGCGTCTTCTCCACACCAAATAAATAAATTAATTAAATTAGTCACCAGTCTGACTTGTGCATTAATTAGTCGTACAAAATATATAATACAACTGTGTATGCACGCTAATCAGTTTTTGACTGAGCTTAGCCAAATATATATATATATATACACACACACACGTACGTACGTCTCCTCTCCTCTCCTCTCCTCTGGGATGGATGAATCATGACTGGAAAGATCGAAAATTAATTATGAAGACAGCAAGCTTTTCAAAACTTGAATGGTTTCCACAGAATCATTAACAAAATCCTTTTGAGGTAGCAATTTGTTGGCATCAAGTTTGGCCAACAAAGGTGGACAAGCAGCAATATTTCGTTCAGCTAGACTAAACTCTGTAGCCACCTTGTGGCCCAGAGGCCCTGCAGCCAACTCGAACCGGGTAACATTGGGGTCAATCTTAGCCAGAATTAATGCGGCGCTATCGAGATTGGTTCCGGCCGCTTCCGTTGAATCGACGCAGGTTTGGACGGCTTCATGCTGATCAGTAAACATAGATTCGTGGACAATTAGCTTGAACACTTTTTCGGTCTCTTTAAGGATGCTTACGCTATTAAACAAGGCCACATTCACCAATTCGTAAAAACTGTCGTTGATTTCGGGTGAGACAATTTTAAGGCACGCCTCGGGTTTTGGAGTCAACTTGCATTGGGCCTCCACGTACTCTTTGGAGCCCCAAACCGTTGTGGCCGTTAACATCACCACCGCCACAACAAGAACCAATGCAATTGCAAGTTTTGCCATGTTAACTTTTGAATTGAATGAAACGATTATGTCAAAAAATAATGGTCATCAACTTAACCATCTATGCAGGTGCGTGCGGTTAAGGGATTAGTGGCACCACCGATTTTGTCGTTTTTCTTTTCTTTTTTGCACGGTGAGAATTAATATGGACAAAGGTCCACAAATTTATTTGGAATATATCTATTTTTTGTGGTTATTTTTTTTTCTTCATTATTAATTAGTAACCATGCATGCATGTTTGTGGTTCTAATTAAGTACTATACCGGGATAAGAGAATGAAACTAACAGGCAAAATAATTAAGATTTGCAAGAGAAATAATTAAGATTCATATGATTTTTTGTGGTTATTATTTTTTTCTTCATTAGTAGTAGTAGTAACCATGCTGCATGCATGCATGTTTGTGGTTCTAACTTTGTCCAGGCTTTGTTTGAATCCCATCCTTAAGTGAGCTGATCAAAATGATTTGCCACATAGCTCTTACCGTGGGGAATGACCTAAAAAGTCAATGTTGTAACCATCAGTTGCGGAACCAGAACATATTTTTAGAGGAGGCAAAATACATCAATAAAAACAATTTATTTATTGACGCTTGAAGAGTTTCTTTCGGTTGTATGAGTGAGAACAGACAACTGTATCATGCGATACTTATCATCTAACAAAGGGAAACCCCAACGACTGAAAATAGGAACTCAAATATATTGCTACACTATGCCAAGACCAAACACCAAAAACAACTTCTGTAAGACCACGAATTTTATGAAATAAAAGTATTCAATTTTTCTTATAATTATTATTCAGTAAATGGTTAAATTGATAAAAGTTTAAAGTTAAGGGTGATATATGTAAAATTTTCAAAATACCCAAGTGATTATAAAATACTCATTTCTATTGGAGAATATTCGTTTGGTCGTGAAATATTCTTGTTGTCGGGGAATATTCGTACGACGGCGCATCCATTTGTGGGCCTCATAACAAAATAACTGTCGGATGAAGAAAAGGACAAGTTTGAATTTTTATAAATAACGGCGTAATTGTTACCGTTAATACTGTTAGAATACCCGGTGGTTAAAACACAGTAGCACACGGTATTGCACCAATTATTGATTCTTACGTAAGAAGACACTACTCAATAATTGTTACAGTAGTTAATGTTTAATATTTTATTTTATTGATTCAGTAATTGTTGCGTTGATATTTTATATTATTGTTGTTTTAATAATTAGTCACTGTATAGTATTTCCCATTATCAGATCAATAATTCATATTATTTGAATAATATTATTAGATAGCATTATTGGCAATGTCTAGAAAGTCCTGTCAATGAGAGGTTTGGTCACCTAATTGCGCGCCAATAAAGAAAAATCCTTATTGGAAAGCCCCATCTTTCCTGGGAAAAGCCTGGTTGTCATAATTGTGATTCTGTAATATTATTTGTGAATAATTAATTATTGATTTATATGATAAGAAAATATTTATTTGATGTGGATATAAATAATGGATCTATTTATGTGGTTATAAATGAAGGAATTAATGCTGAGGTATTTCATCAGTATTTTGTCAGAAGGGAAGTATTAAAAATCACCCGTTTGTGAATTTTGGATATTTTCTGTTGGGAATTTGGAAAAACTTTCTTCTGCAAAGTTGTAGAGAATTCGATTTCAGATAGAATGAACATACAATTCGAATTTTTTTTGATAAACGGACTATTTTCTATGAATTATTGAAGTTTCAGAAAATAAAATAATTTTTATTAATTTATGGGTGGGACCCACTTTTTGGTTGGTGATTGAATGCATGTGCTGAATTGGATTTTCAAAGGTGGTGGCTGCCATTTTTTCAAAATGGCATTCGTATAAAATAAATTAATTTTTTATTAATTTAGTCTTCTTTTGCATTCTAGCATTTTCCTATAAATAGGCGCTTAAGTTAGAATTGAAAATCACACCAGAAACATAAGTTTTCTCTCTCTATATTATCAAACGTATTTTTATGAGTATTTAGACACTTTAAGAGTTTCTATTCAATGGAAGTTTCCTTCGGTTTTACATCCGATATTCGAGTCAGAAGTATTGTTCTTTTGAGATAAGGGATTTTAAGAGTTATTATGTTTTTCAGTTTTGAAATTTTTCCGACCTTCAAAAATTCTGAAAAAATTTAAAATGATAATTTGATGAGTTTTATAGATTGTGTCCAAAAATGGCAATTTTTGGATGTATAGATTAAGAGTTGTGAATTTTATGAGAAAAGACTATTTTAAAAGTAAACCCTTATAACTCCTTGTGATTAACTCCAAAATTATTGAAATTTTTATTGAGAGTACATCTATATAACATTAGTATATTCTATAAATTTCGGAATTTTTGGACAAAAGTACAATTTATGATAAATATCTAAATATTCTACAGTTTTGACCATGTGAAAAATAGTAAATGAATTTTAAAAATTCCGAGAAAAATATATGTTCAATATGGGACTATATTATGATAAATCCCAGAAAAAAAATATTTTTGGAACTAATTTGGTATTTTTCATGAAAATGGACTAGTTATAAATAAATAAAATAAATATGTTATGTGAAGTAACAAAATTGAAAAATAGGATTTTATGGCTTGGGAATCATATATAAAGTATATGCTTATTTTTTATGAGAGTTTTGGTTATTGGCGATGAAATCTTATGAGTTTGACATTTTATGATGATTAAATGCATTAATTAGTAAAGTGTTAATAATTTAAATAAATTATTTATAAGTTTAAGAAATGATTAAAATATTGTTGTAATATTAATAATATTAGATTATGAGATTATTAAGTGATTTATAACATTTAAATTAAGGTGTTATAAATATTGATATGAATTTTGTTGTGAAATTTCTACTTTTTTGTGTCGAGGTTACTATTCACGTATACGACACTATTCACCGAAAAATGAAATTTTTCTTTTTGTCCATGATGTCTATTATGGTTTCTATCTTTGATTGAATCTATGTTTTGATAATATTATTTTTATTATCATATATAACATTTTTATAATTCTGGTGAAGAAATTTCTCTTTGACTTGAGTGTAAAGATGGGTAGATTATTGGTATGATCATGACTATGGGTTCTCTTTGGCTAGTAGTGCAAAGTTGAATCATTGACTGGTATGATCATGACCATTAAATTTATAATTGAATATTTTTTGCTAATTGCAAAGGTGAATTGATCAACATGGTTATAATTATGGTTTATATAAATTCTGAAATGATTATGTATTTCTTTGAGATATACATATCTTTGACCTGTAGTGCAAAGATGAATTATTGATGAATATCTTTGGCTCGTAGTGCAAAGATGACCTGTTGTTGAATATCTTTGGCCTGTAGTGCAAATATGATCTGTTTTTGGAATATCTTTGGCCCGTAGTGCAAAGATGACTTGTTGATGAATATCTTTGGCCCGTAGTGCAAAGATGAAGTTATTAGTATGATTATGAACATGAATTGTGATTTGGTATAACCATGATCTTAGATGTTTCAGGTAAAGACGGGTGATAAAAATTATCTTCGTCCTGGATGAGAAGAGGAATTTAGAATTACAATTATGATTATGAGTTATTCATATGAATGTGGAAAGGAACTGTTGATTGATGTTACAGGGATAAAACATTGTCGGTGGACTTTTAACATGGAGAAGATAATAGACTTTATGGTCTATTTGACTCTTTTAATGGATTGCTCGTTCCGCTGCAACTATGGTTGAAAATTTTTATCATCTACCATATGTTCTAAATCTCTGATTTATTACTGATGATGACTATTAAAAATTTAATTATCTTAAGTCATGATATTCTTTACTGAGCTAGTTGTGTTCACCCTTTTGCTTCACAATTCCTTTTAGGTAATAAGGGTATAGCTGGGTCGAGCGGGGATAACAGGGGAATAGAACGGTGGTCTATAGCTGTTGAGGTTCTTCCTAAATAGTATGAAAATAATTTTATTGAGAACTTTAGATAAGTGTGTCGTATTGTATACGTCATTTTATATTTAATTTTGGTGAATCGAATAGGGTAAGGTGAACCCAACTTTGGAAGGGTGTTTTGTCACTATCATACAAGATGTCTAACGACATACAACCTCGTGTTATCATAAGGCAGGGTTGTGCACATCCACTTGCTGAGTATATCTACGAGCACTACCTATATGATCTTGGAGTTTATTTGAAATATAATTTTCATCTGGAGACAGTGGAGATAGTTATATGTCAAGAGAAGACTCACCATTGGAAAGAACATGATAGTAATCTTCTCGTTTTTCTTTGGGGTCTATTGGATCAACCAAGGATAATTCTCTGGACATATGATATCTATCATAACTTAGATTCATGCCCTCCTATGTACGAAGGTTTCCTTGAGCACTTTCCAAAGATTTTAATTTCTAAAATAGTTCTAGATTGTACCTTTATGTAAGGTATCACTGTGAGGTGTTGTCCATATTTGGGACATGAGTCACATTTGGTATTAAAAGTCACAGTATATGTGTTATTGTATTTTGCACGACAATTATAGTAATAAAGTTGTAGTTGTTTTCTGTACCATGTATTTGGCGAACTCAGAATAGGTTGGATGGATTGGACCTATTTTGGGGCGTCACAACTTCACAAAAACTAAGCAACAGAACTAGGGAACTCATGACTGCAGCTCTATTGTCATGCCAATGTCAAAGGGTATGTTCAAATTTGATCAAACTAGTACAATTCAACACATACAAGGATCAGATCATACAAGAAAAAAGAAACCAAACAAACATGAAGATAATCATTGAAGACGAAAGAACTAAAATAAGAAGCAAATAATTTGAACTGAAAAGAGAGAAAAAGACTAACCATCTGAGTACTCATCTGAAAAATTCTTAAAAGCAGTCAACACAACATCATACTCTTTCTCAATTCTCCTTTCTTCCCTACTCTGTCATTTCTTCTTAACCTTTCTACTTGGAGAAGCCATCTTGCCCCCTTCACAAATGGAAATTTCACAGAATCCATTTCCCTCAATGCTAAACCCCGAACAGAAGCAGAAAGTAGTGGAGAACCATTAGACACAAGCTCTTACATCAATTATTCCTAAATTAACAGAAAATCAATTAAAAATAAAATCAATTTTTATTCTTTTTCTTATATCCCTAAATTTATTTGTCAATTGTCATCATCAAAATTACATATAAACTGGAGACCTAATTAACAGAAAACATTAATAGTGTGCATATTTAGGCTAAATTAAAATTAATAGTACCAAATTTGAAAGACATTTAGGTTAAATTAAAATTAAAAATTAATTAAATTACTTATCAAACCAAAGTCCAAAATAGAGGAGCAGATCAGCAGACACCGGCGACTGGCGAAGTGGCGAGGCGAGAAGGCAGAGTCGGGAGGGAAGAGATTAGAGATGAAGAGAGGCGGGAGGGAAGAGATGAAGAGATGTGGAGGCGACTGGCGAAGTGGCGAGGCGAGAGGGCAGAGTCAAAGTGTCGAACAGATGAAGAGAGGCGGGAGGGAAGAGATTAGAGATGAAGAGAGGCAGACCAGACCTAATAAAAAAATTAAATTTTTTTAATGAAACGACGTCGTTTCATGTTAGTTTAAAAAAAGGAGTGAGGATGAGAAGAAGAGTCTCGTTAGTCGTCGGAAAAGAAGAGTCACGCCAGTCGCCGCCCCTGCTGGCCTGCTCAGTGCTCCCTCTAGCTCTGCCACAGCGCCACCTTACCGCGGGCAGCTGCCCCCCCCCCCCCCCGAGCCCGCCTAGTTCCGCCACTGGTAATCATCCCCATGCATAACTTTTACTCATACGGGAAGGAATTATGACGGAAAGAAATAGAATATATATATATATATATATATATATATATATATAATTATTCATTTAAATAGATAATTGGAATTATTCCAATAGATAAAAATATCAATTAATAATAATCTTTTAAATATATTTTTTTGATCTTTTTTCTTCAATTACTAATTACCATTACTTTTGTATCAAGGGCTTTGGGATCATTCTTTTTATATATTCCCTCAGTTTTATAAGTTTCTTCCATTTTATCCCTTGCGTATAAAATTGAAGTTTAATAGTGATGAGATGATAATAAAATTGTATTGTTAAGCGTAAAATATTGTGATATTTCATATTATCATCAATTAAAAAAATTACTTTTTTGTAAACTTAATAACTTTTTTCTCGGGAAATGCAACTCTTTTATACTTTCTCTATTCTAAAATTAGTCATACGTACATTTTGACTTTCTAGAGTCAATTTATAAAATTTTAAATCTCAAAATTGATATCAAGGTCTTCAAACCCTGATCGGTCATCGAACTAGAAAAATTATCGAGTGGATCCGTTATTGACCCAGTGATGTCATTAATATATAAAAATATATATTATTAGTAATTGATTTTGTAAAAAAAATTTGTTATTTATGAACTAAAACATAATAAAGTTGAGTTACAATATTACTAAAAATTGTTAATTTTAATATTACAAAAATTTTGGTACAAAAAAAATATTAAAAAATAATTAAAACCGGTTCACTAGGTCAACTTTACCGGTTCGATCGGGTTTTGATCAAAACTAGTTTATTGGTCCAATTCGGACCGGATTGTCGACCGGTTCCGATTTTAATTGGTTCAACCTGCAGTCCGGTCCGGATTTCATAACTTTGATTGATATAATCTCTTTCAAATTTTGAAAACAACAAATATGATAATTAATAGTGTTTTATAGTTAGTTTACATTTGTTTGTATTAAAATTAAATAATTTCATATCAATTTTAATTTTTGAAATTTTACAAATTAGTTTTAAAAAATTAAAAAATATCTCCAATTTTGGAGTGAAGCCAGTAGAAATGATGGGGTGTTTACTTTTTTGTGCATTATCTATTCTAAAAAAATGTGCTGACTGTGTAAGATTCCTAGAGTTGGAGATTCGGGAAGGAGTATTTGAAAATTGGGCCATAATTTCATGTATTAGGGCCCAACTAACAAAATCCATGTAATCTGATCTCCTTTCGGCTTTCTCACTCATTTCCGACATATTTATTGGTATTAGTTTACCTACATGTTTTCCCACTTCCCTTTAAGAGACAAAGCATCTGGTCACGTCACGTGTTTACAATCCCACAACCGAGTTTACTGTCATCTATTTGGTCCTGTCAAATTAGCATTCACATGTAATAGTATATACAAACGTAACAATCACTTACAAAAATCTTCTTTCTTCATGATTTTTTATTTTTTTTTTAAATTTTTTTAAGATAACGTTAAATGTTTTAAATGATGTGACACTATTTATTTAAAAATAATTATTTTTGAAAGAGTGCGTAATAATTATCATTTGTTTTATTCCCGCAAGTTAATTTAAGACAAAAAGAGAGAATTGGTAATTGAACCAAACACACACTACACACTGGTTAACAATTTATTCCTAGTAGGATTATACATGAGTATGTCAAAACCCGCGCAAGCCAATCCGAATTTTCACAACAACTCCATGCCATCCTATCCCATCCCATTTTAGTGCTTATTATGCTTTGCAGCAAAGTCATTGACCAAAGAAAGGGCATTACTGGTGACATGCGCAACGCTAGTGATCTGGGCCCTAACCGAACTCTTTATTTTACCGTCCATTTCCCGACCTGAGAACCCGTCCGAACAAGTGGTCTCATCAGTCATTGCAGCACTCACCCATGTCTCAACATTGCTCATGTGCCACGTGAACTCCTCCCCCTTGGCCCGCCCCATGCCCTTCATTTCTTCCCACGCTTTGCTCACCCGCTCCACACTATCTTCAACTTCTTCCAAACAGTCCCTTATAGCTGCGTGCTGTTTAGCGGTCAGGCCCTTCAATTTAGACAGCCTTTTCAGAAAGGTTTGGGCCAACTTTGTCCTGGTTCAGGCTCACCTCCAAGGCCGTTGTGGCCAATTGTTGTGGGCTTTGTTTGATCCTTTCTGCGTACACGGAGAGTGAGTCTACACACAGCGCAGGATAGGTTGTGACGCTGCATGAGGTCTTGATAAAGTTGTTCGCCGGAGCAGCGGAGGATTCCGCCGGGCCGCTGACGTGGCAAAGGCAGATAAAAGAGAAGAGAATTGAAAGGATAAATTTTGCCATTGTTTTGGATGAGAAAATGGGAGATAAGCGTAGCTACACGCCTACACTTAAAAGAGGGATTGAGGAGAGTATTTTAGGCCCACAGCCTGCTTTATTCTAGCGCCGTGTGCCGAGACGTGTATTATAGGGTTTGGCTTCTCTTCAATAAGGGCGCAAATCCGTACAAACACTCCAGCTCGATTCGAAAAAATATAAGGGAGGGTCGATCCAAAATATTAGTAGAATCTAAGTAATAATATATTCGGTTCCATTTAGAATTTAAATTATTTGAATTTTTAATCATGATTCGATACATATCTAAATAAATATTTGATATATTTTTTTATAATATATGTACAATTTAATAAAATTAGAACAAATAGTTTTAATTAGTTATCATTTTTTTTAATTTTAATTATATTTTTTATTTGTAAAGTATAATTGTATATATATTTTTTAATTTTTAAATAAAATAATAAGTTCAATTAGTAATTATATGTATTATAAAAATACTTAGTATATCGAGACTCGAATCCGAGTTTGAATTCGAATTTTGCGAGTACTTTAAAGGAACAATTACATTTTATAGTACATTTAAAAACATAATTACAATAAAAGTGCACTCATTAAATATTTACATAACTAATACACTTTCATATTTATTTACATATTCTAGTGTAATTAGGATTGCTTAATTTAGGAAATTATAATTCAATTAAAATTCCTTAATTTAAGTTCTTCTCTCTCTCCTCATTTAGAATAACTGTATTAATTAGTCTCCCCCCTTTTTCTTCTTCTACATTCAACGTATTCATTCTTGTTAATGCCCTCCTCCACCGCCCTCCTCCTCCGTCCTCCTCCACCGCCTTCTCCTCCGTCCTCCTCCACTGCTCTCCTCCGCCCTCCTCCACTTTATAAATTAGGCCTTTCTCCTCCGTCCTCCTCCGCCATTAACGCCATCCTCCACCATTAACCTAGACAGTTCCAATTTATTAATGTCATCCTCCACATCCACACCATTAATACCATCCTACACATTCACACTTGCGATTTTTTTCATAGTACAGTTGCTGCGATTTTTTTATAGTACAGTTGGTAGCCAAACATTCATATCAAGGTAACCAATTCAGTGTTATTAGGTTTCTAATTTATTTTTAAAAAATCTATTATAGATTTTTTTTTTATTTAAGAGTGCAGTTGGTAGCTAACACTTTATACAAATATAACCAATTCAGTTTTATTGGGTTACCAATTAATTAAAAAAAATTTATTGTAGATTTTTTTTATAATGCAGTTGGTAGCCAAATGTTAATACAAAAGTAACCAATTCAGTTTTATTGGGTTACCAATTAATGAAAAAAATCTATTATAGATTTTTTTTTTCATAGTGCAGTTCTATTGGTTACCCACAAAAACTAAAATGGTTACCTTTGTATAAATATTTGGATACCAACTACAATAAAATTTATCTTTTTCTCCTTTTAATTTCTAGACTAAATCAACCTTCATAATAATGGTAGCTGTGACCGGCGTCCATGGTGTTGAAGCGGCGGCGTCCATGATGAAGCGGAGGAAGATGACCGGCGTCCATGGTGAAGCGGAGGAAAATGGCCGGCATCCATGGTGTTGAAGTGGCGGCGAAGGGGAGGAGGAAGATGACCGGCGAAGGGGAGGAAGAAGATGACGTTTCCAAACTTTGAATATTTAAATTTTAATTATTATTTTTGAATTTATTTTGTTTGTTAGATCCTAGATATTTGAATTTGAATTATTAATTATAGTAGTTATTTCTCCTTGATTTTAGGTTTCCTTATTATTATGAATTGAATCCTACACTAATTCCCTAAATTAAGGAATTCTAATTGCACTAATATTGTAAATAAATATAGAAAGTGTATTAATTATATAAATATTTTATGAGTGCACTAATAGTGTAATTACTTTCTAAATGTTGTATACTTATGTAAAAGACCCTAATTTAAATATATTTATATTCGGTTCGGATCGAATTTGAGTAGAGTTCTTCGAATACAATTCAAATCCGAGTCTAATTTGAGTACAATTTTTGATTCAATTCGTTTATACCCTTGTTTATCAAATTGGATAAATGACTGCAGCGATACAAGTTGTAACAACATTATAACAAAAAAATATTCTCAATATTTTATAATTATTTTTGGTGATATATTTTATACTTTGGTACTGTGAACGATTTTATTTATTATTTTTGGTACACGTAAAGTCCATATATTAATTGATGAGTCGACTTTTAATTAATTAAAATATAAAAATATAAAAAAAATAATATAAAAATATCAGTTCCCTTAATTATACCCTAAGATACAAACTCGCTCAATTGGAATGTAGAAAAAAATAAAATGGGAAAGGCTTGTTTTTTCTTAATAGATTATTCATTAAAATATGTAGAATTATTTAGTAAGGAATATCTTTGATGCTCGGCTACGGACACGGGACACCGACTCATATATGGAGATTGGAGTAGTAGGGTCATTAAATATGAATGCATATGTAAGGGTGTGGAATTATTTGTCGGCATTGATAAGCGCTAAATAATTATTTTTGTCCTTGTTTAATACTTATAAAATTAATTTCAATTTTGTTTATTTATAATTATTTTTTTCATAATAGTCCTTGGACTCTAAAATAGAAAAATAATTTAGTCCTTTTTAAACTTATATAATGACGTGGCTTTTCTTTTTCTTTTTTATAAAATTATTCCAATATTTATTTTAATAATCTAAGTGAGAATTAGTAAAAGAGAAATTACTATTTTGACAAATTGTGTAGAATTCTTTCTGCGTACAAATTTAATTGAAAAAAGAAGGTGAAGATTATATATGATCTAAGAACCACCAAGACTTGAGACAAGTTAAACTAATAGTGCACATAGAATAATAATTCTTGCATGTTGAATCTCAAGTTCTAAATTTAATAAGGGGTATTTTTTGGATATTTAGTACTAAGGTTTAATTTCAATTTATTTATTGAGATATTTAATGTAATAAATATAAATTTGAGTAGTAATTATTGTGGAATCATTTGTTTTTCTAATTTAGACTTATATTTATATTGCTCTTTATCAAAGAAATTATGTTTTTGTGCATATAATGTGAAACCCTCAAAATAAGTATACATCACCTATATTGAGTCGTCAAATACATGGTACAAAATTTAAATACAACTTAATAATACAGCTGTCGTGTAAACAATACGACAAAACATAAACTGAGAGTTTTAATAAAAATATTGTCATCTAGACAATATCCACACTCAAAGAAGTTCTCATTATATTTATTGTCACATTATTTAACAGAATAGTGAGGACTACTAATGTTATTATCTGGACCATCACTCCGTTCCCCGACTCATCCCAGCTATATTCTCATTTCCTGAAGAGAACAGTGAAAGAAATGGTGAGCTCAACTAGCCCAGTAAGAAATATTATGACTAAGATAATGCAGAATAAATTATCATTAGTCTTCAACAATGTTAAACTGATAAAATACAATAGACATCAAGTTTAACTGCAGCGGAACAAGCAATCCATTAAAAGAGTCAAGTAGAGAATAAAATCTGCTATCTTCTATGATTTAAAAAGTTTTTCATCACTTTTATCGCTGGGACTCAGCATAATAAATAATCCACATCATCAATTCATCCATACACTACAGGCCAAGGATATTATTTAGTATCACGACCACAAATTATCCATGCACTACGGGCCAAAGATAATTGTGTTTTCATCAACGATCCTGATCATGCCATAAAATAATTCATCTTTGCTCCCTTGGCCGAAGAGAATCTATAGTCATAATCATACCAAAAACTGTCCATCAATGCACTACGGGCCAATGAGGACTTTTTACACATCATTTGTAATATTACGGTCATGATTATACCGAATAATTCCTAGTCATAATCATACCAAGTCCATCTATGCACTACATGCCACAGATGACTTTCAACAAAATATAAACATGAGGATGATGACAATGATATAAGAATTCAATAAAACAAGTTCAAGAATTAAATTATTCAGAAACTAATAACGTCCAAATTGTTAACGTGATACTTCTTTGTAGAGTAAAATTCAAGAATGCTCAGAAGAATATTTTCATGAAAAGATACTGGATGAAGCGTAAATATCAAGGATATTCCACTAATTGCATGGAGTATAGAAGTCAAAACTTTAACCAACTGAGTATAATAAAGAATGGAATAACAAAAGAAATCACCATGCGTGCGGTACTTCGCATAGACAGGTTATTCTAACAGAATAATAAATAACGGAACCAGGTCAGGCGTAATACGCACCGACAGGATATTCCAACTGAATAATAAAAAATGGAATAACAACAGAAATCACCATACATGCGGTACTTCGCATAGACAGGTTATTCCAATAAAATAATAAATAACGGAATCAGGTTCGGCGTAAAACGCACAGACAAGATATTATAACAGAATAATAAAGACGGAACCAGGTCCGGAGTATAACTCACAGACAGGATGTTCCAACAGAATAATAACGAATGGAATAACAATAGAAATCACCAAGTATAGGGTAGACCGCGTATACAGGTTATATCAACAGAATAATAAAGAATGGAATAACAGAAGTTCTCTTCATGAATATGAAAAAAAATACCCCTTACCTTATAAAGAACAGTACTCCGACGGTAGGGCGGGGATATACTTGAAGAAACTTGCACTACGCTCAAAGCTTTCTTAAACGCTAAAAAAATACGCTCAAGATAGAAGAATAATTCTCTCTACAGTTTTTCTCTCTAGAGTTTCAGTGAATTCTTAAGAAATAATGAAGGAATGAGCTTCTATTTATAGAAGAATGGACTGAATAGTAACCAATCCATGAACGGTCCAAATTGATTTACTTTTAAACGGACGGTCCAGATTGGTTTACAATTAAAATATAATATATTCTATTTATAATCTAATAAAACGAATAACTTTATAAAAGTATTTTGTTTTATATAAAATGATTTTACTATGCAAAACACTATGCATAATAAAATAAATTATATTTTAATTATTGTCTAATAAAATAAATAATTTTATAAAAGTATTCTGTTTTATATAAAAAGATTTTACTATTAGCCTAATAAAACGAATAACTTTATAAAAGTATTCTGTTTTATATAAAAAGTTTTTCTGGTTTATTACATTAATAATACTAATAAAACAAAACTCGTATATATAATATATATATATATAACAATCGACAATAATTGAATCCTATAACGTGAGATACTATGCAGCAACTACTGTAACAATAATTGAACAAAACTGAGTGACTTCTCACGTAAGCATCAATAATCAATACCGTGTACTATTATGCAACCACGCGTATTACTGTACTTTTACTACCGGGTAGTTCAACAGTTTTAACGGTAAAACTTCCGCCGTTATTTTCATAAATATATTTTTGTCGTTTTCTCATTCCGACAATAATTTCGTTGTGGGGTCCACCAATGATTGCGCCGTTGTACGAATATTCTCTACTAAACGAATATTCCCCGACCAATCGAATATAATACAACAACTTGCATACTTTGCAAAATTTATAAATACTACCCACAACTATAATATTATTTCAAATCCATACCATAATATTAAAAAATATTTCAAGAAAATTAAATCTTTATTCGTAAAATTTGGAATTTTTCATGTAATCTCAGGATTAATTATTTTTTATTTTTTGAACATGCGTGTATGTTTATTATTTATAATATCACTTTCTCTTGGTGTTCATATATCGTTTATAACATTGTTATTTTGTGTTATCATTGAGTCATGTTATGATCACTGAACTATTAGAAACAAAATAAATTAAAATTTTATACTTATGCTACGTTTGGATTGAAGGAATGGAATAAAGTAGGGAATGGAATAGATGAGGGAATGGAATAAGGAAGGGAATGGAATAATTTTTTAATATTCCATGTACATGTTTGGTTGATGTTAGGAATACATTTAAGAATGAAATAAATAATTAGAAAGTGACCTAAATACCCTCAAATGTTCAAATTTAACTTAAATTCAATTTATATTAAAAATTTAACATATTTCATTCTCAGAAATAAAGGGAAGGGAAGGGAAGGGAAGGGAAGGGGAGGGGAGGGGAGGGGAGGGGAGGGGAGGGGTGGGGGTGTGGGGGTGTGGGGGTGGGGTAGGTGGGTGGGTAAGTAGGGTAGGTGGGTTGGGGTGACTGGGTGGGGGTGGGTTGGTAGGGGGTGGGGGTAGGTGGGGTACGTTGGTAAGGGGTGGGTGGGGTGGGTTAGTAGGTAGGGTAGGTGGATTGGGGTGGCTGGGTGGGGGTGGATAGAGTGGGGTGGTTGGGTTGGGGTGGGGTGGGATAGGGGGTAGGTGGGGTGCATGGGTTAGGGTGGCTGGGTGAGATGGGGTGGGTAGGTGGGTTAGGGTGGCTGGGTGGGGGTAGGTTGGTAGTGGGTGGAGTGAGTGGGTGGGTGGGTGGGTGGGTGGGGTCAGTGGGTGGGTTAGGGTGGGTGGGTGGGTTAGGGTGGGTGGGTAGGGGTAAGTTGGTTGGGGTTGGGGGTGGGGGTAGGTGGGTGCGTGGGTGGGTGGGGGTAGGTGGGTAGGGTGGGGTGGATGGGGTGAGGTAGGTGGGGTATGTTGGTAGGGCGTGGGTGGGGTGGGTTAGTAGGTAGGATAGGTGGGTTAGGGTGGCTGGATGGGGGGGGTGTGTGTGGGGGTAGGGTAGGGTGGGGTGGTTGAGGTGGAGTGGGTTAGGGTGGCTGGGTGGGGTGGGGTGGGGTTGGGTAGGTGGGGTGGCTGGGTGAGGGTAAGTTGGTAGCGAGTGGAGTGGGGTGGGGTGGGTGGGTGGGGTGGGGTGGGTAGGTGGGGTGGATGGATAAGGGGATGGGGTGGGTGGGAATGGGGGTAGTGGGGTGGGGTAGGTGGGGTAGGTTAGTAGGGGGTGGGGTGGGGTGGGCGTAGGTGGGGGTAAGTTGGTAGGGTGGGGGTAGGTGGGTTAGGGGTGGGGTGGGGTGGGTTAGGGGTGTGGTGGGGTGGGTGGGGTGGGTGGGGTGGGGTGGGGTTGCTGGGTAGGGGTAAGTGAGATAAATTATGAAGAAATAAAAATATGGAAATTCCGAAGAAATTATCAAATATTGGCCCCTTCTCTCTCGTCGTTCCCAGATCGATCGAATTGAATGAATATGTAAAAAGCCCTATTATATATTTAGGGGTATATTTGTCAATTACTTAAAAATAATGGATGGAATGATTTATTCCTGACCACCCCTCAAGGAATGAAAATTAAAATTTTAAGTTAACTATCATTCCTGGAGGAATACATTATTCCGTTGGAATAAACAAACCAAACAACATTTTTATCATTCCAATGGAATGATTCATTCCATTCTCCCTCCTATTCCATCGATCCAAACGTAGCATTTTAGTTTGTACGTACAAATGCAAATTCTCAAGAAATCTAAAATTGGGTGAGAATGAAAAAAATGATTAGCCTCATATATATGTACATGTATGAACTTCATATATAAGAATCTAAATAATGAGGAACAGAGATGTGGTGGCTAAGTTGTGAAGAAAAATAAGTATGAATTTATAAATATATTATTTGAAAAAAAAGTTCGAAACATTACTCAATAAAAAATAATTAAAAAATGTGATAAAAAAAAACTTGTTTATCCTTACTAAAAAAATACTTATCCATGTTGACACTTAATTATATTTTTGTAAAAAGCCACATCATCATTGCTTTTAAGAAAAAAAGATTAAATTATTCCTCATTCTTAAAGTATAAGGACTATGTATTATAAAAATAAAAAAAAATTATACATGAATTAATGAAATTAAAACCAACTATAAAGTACAAGTATCAAAATGATTGGGCTAAGTTTGAAAATCATGGATTGCCAAAGGGTTTTCCCATTGAAAATTAAAGTCACGTACAGTCGTGGTTACTCCTTTAGGCTTTAGGTTTTTTTTAGTTGCTGTCTTTTCCTTTTGGATGTCTTGTGTTGATTGACATGGTTTTTAATGTCATATATATACTAGTATAATCGGTCATGATCAAGAGCATTTTTTTTAAATAATATTTCGATTTAAATAGCATTCTTTTATCAAAACGACGTAGTTTTGGAGGGACGCGGTGGCATTTTTGTAAATACGCTGTGGTATTGTATTTATAAAAATGTCACCGCGTCCCTCCAAAACTACGTCGTTTTGATAAAAGAATACTCCCTCCGTCCCAAATTATCTGCTGTTTTAGCAAAAAAAATTATCCCACAATATCTGCTTTTTTAAGATTTCAATGCATTTTTTCCATTTGTTTTCCAAATTTGCCCCTTTATCTTAATTGTTGATAATCATTACTCTCATTAATGTTTCTCCTCTTTTTTAAACATCCACATTCATGCCTCTCTGTCTCTCTTTAATTAATAATTGTTTCTCTCTATCTCTCTCTTCAATTAATGTGCTGCTTTCTCTCTCTCTCTTCAATGTTTCTCTCTCTCTCTCCAATTAATTAGTTGCTTTTTCTTTCTCTTCAATTAATAAAAAAGTCAGCACAAAGGGTATTTTAGTATTTTTATCATACATATTGGTATCTGTGTGAAACTCTAGAACAGCAGATAATTTGGGATGGAGGGAGTACTATTTAAGGCGGAATGCTATTTAAAGAGAATGGTCTTGATCCTTACCGCTAGTATAATACTACTCCACTACACTACATATGTTAAAAATTAAATTGTATTCTTTAATGTTAGCATTTATGAAACATAGGCACAAGTCCTTATCAAAAATATACTAGTATTAATTAACATTAAAAGTTGTAATTAATACTCCCTCCATTTTAAATTATATAATTATTATTGAGATTTGTTTAAATTAAAAATTATGAAATAATAAAATTTATCATGAGTAATATTTTTTAGATAGTTTAAAATTAATATTGGTCATTGTATTAATTAAAATTAAAAGAATATATGTCAATTTAAAGTAATTAAAAAATTAATAATAATTAAATAATATGAAACAGATGAAATAAATTATGTTTGAGAAATAATGTAGTAATATGTCCTGCTGCTTTAAATTTTGTGAGAAGCAGCGTGAAGCAAATTAAGTACTCCTTTAATAAATAAAGAAGTAAGTTAAATTAAGTAGTGGCCTGTCCTGGTAAGGTAAATCAATCATCCTCTTAAATTATGTATGTACCAGTCGACCTGCGAAAAGCATTTCTACTAACAAATTTTCATGTCCACGTCCCTGCAGGACAAAATTCCATCATAATGCAGAGAAAGAATAACAATAATTAAATCCACATAATGCAAACTTAAATTAAGTTTATTAATTATGTAGGAAGATTTTTACTTTCATTTATCTGGAGTCTTGTAAGTTTCACATGTAATCTGAAACAAGTAATAATTAATATAGTCAAAAAGATCGACTCATACTTTATGCATGTTAATTGCATGAAATCTACGTCCTTCTAGACTAGACTAGTCTCAATTTATACAAATTAATATATATATATATGTGAGCAATGAAATTGTACCTTGTTAGGGTTAGGGTTTCGTGTTGGCTGAGGAGGAGAGAAATCCACGAAAAGTACGGAATTGATTGATTGATTGAAGAGGAGAGAAGAACAGGTGGACGATTACTCCAACGACGCGTGACAGAACTCCTAGAATCCGGGAACCGTGTTAGGGTAACAGGGATTCCAAGAGCCTTCTTCTTGAGTCCTTCCACTCCTAGAATCCGGAAACCGTGTTAGGGTTATTGGGATTCCAAGAGTCTTCGTGAGTGTTCAGAGAGAATGCTCAGGTCCTTCGATCTTCCAAGAGTCCAAGTCCTGTGTCTCAAGAGAGGTCCCCCACTTCCTTCATAGAATGGAAGGGGTATTTATAGAGCTTCCTGGAATTTAAGTAATCACATGTCAGGCACATGTTTTCAGGAAAATTCCAGAAATAACCTTCAGTCATTAGAATAATGCCCATATCGCCCTGTCCTTCTAGCCGCCAATCCAATCCTCAATCAATTTCCAAAACGAGCCGCCTCCACGAGCCTTCTGCCTCGGGACACGTGGAGGCTTCTCTCAGGTCTTGTACATTTATTTCCGACTTTTCCGTCTTCATTCAATTAGGCCATATGAGCCCTAATTTGCGCTTTTAATGAGGTCGTGGAACCTTAATTTGCACTTGGACCCACGATATATATATATATATATAGGGTCTGGTTCCTATAAGGGAGCCCTTACTTTGTTAAAATGCGATTTTTTTTTGTTTTTTTTAAAAAAAACAACTAAAAAAAGTTTAATATTTTATGGAATTGATTTTTTTTCATAATACAGTGTTTTGGATGTGATTTGGATACGTATAACAAAACAGGCCTGTACAGTCTGTGCAAACTATACATACATTTTTTGGTATAGATATCCAAATCAAGCCCAAAACATTGTATTATGAAAAAATTTCAGTTCCATAAAATATTAAAAAAAAATTAGTTGTTTTAAAAAAAAAAATCCGCATTTTAACAAAGGGAACCCTCACCTGATCGGTTATATATATATATATATATATATATATATATATATATATATATATATATATATATATATATATATATATATATATATATGAATTCCATCCATGGCAACCGGTTGCCATAACACTGTTCTAACAACCTCTTTTCTCCCAACCGCTACAAGCTCTCCCGGCTGTTAAAAAATTAATAAAAAAATAAAAAAAACACCCCAACCGGCACAAGCTCAACCGGCTGGGCAGACTTTTTTTACACACTTCATTTTACTTTTAAGTGTTTATATATGCATGCATGCATGTATGGTAATTATTATAGTAATATTAATAATAATTTTAATATCATAAACCTATTGCAATGTTTTAGCATATTTATATTAATACAATATTACTATATTAATATTTATATTAATACAATATTACTATAATATTATTCTATTACTATAATAATATTTATTATTAATATTAATATTAATAATACAATATTATTAATATTAATAATAATAACCGATTTTGATATATATATATAATATTAATATTAATATTAATATTAATACAATAATAATATGTAATATTGTATTAATATTACTATAATAATATGTAATACAATAATAATATATAATATTGTATTATTAATATTACTATAATAATATGTAATATTGTATTACTATAATAATATGTAATATTGTATTAATATTAATACAATATATAATATTGTATTATTAATATTACTATAATAATATGTAATATTGTATTACTATAATAATATGTAATATTGTATTAATATTAATACAATAATAATATATAATATTTTATTATAGTAATATTAATACAATATTACATATTATTGTATTAATATTAATATTAATAATATTATATATATATATATTAAAACCGGTTATTATTATTAATATTAATAATATTGTATTATTAATATTAATATTAATAATAAATATTATTATAGTAATAGAATAATATTATAGTAATATTGTATTAATATAAATATTAATATAGTAATATTGTATTAATATAAATATTGTAAAACATTGCAATAGGTTTATGATATTAAAATTATTATTAATATTACTATAATAATTACCATACATGCATGAATGCATATATAAACACTTAAAAGTAAAATGAAGTGTGTAAAAAAAGTCTGCCCAGCCGGTTGAGCTTGTGCCGGCTGGGGTGTTTTTTTTATTTTTTTATTAATTTTTTAACAGCCGGGAGAGCTTGTAGCGGTCGGGAGAAAAGAGGTTGTTAGAACAGTGTTATGGCAACCGGTTGCCACGGATGAAATTCCATATATATATATACATATATATATGGGAAATGATCCATAACAAGTATTTGCTATGGATCAAAATTGGGCAAATAGCATCTTAGTCGTCCATTATATAAATCAATGGTTGGGATTAAAATTAACTTTGGCCGTACGCCACAAAGTCTGGCGTACGTTGAAAAAATATGATCTACTTACGCTAGGTCAACTAACGAATTCTATATGAATATTTCAGTTCCATTATTACCCCCAAGCGATTGCAGAAGGAATATGGTATGAAATCGAATTATAGAAGGAATCAATTTCCCTTGTCACATAAACGGCAATCAAATTACAGAAGGAATCTATTTGGCATATCACAAAAACGACTGAATGTTTCCAATATGATTTTGAGTAGTAAAAAATTCGAGTAGTCAAAAATATACAAACCTTATATTATTATCATATTTATTCCTTTTAATTTCTTTTAAATATCTCCCAAAAAAATTAAGGAAGAAAACTGCGCAATTAATCAAGCAAGGCTTTGCAGGTCAAAATCAACCTGGTAAGTTTTCAATTATGGCTAAAGATATGTTAATTCAAGTTCTTCAATTCTTCTCATTATAATATTGACATGGATAATATTGATGTTCATAACACGAACCAATCGCATATTAACGTTTCAAAAAGTCCATATGAGGGTCAGATTTTTCTACTATCCAAGAGGCGGAAGAATTTTATAGAACATATGCATGTAGTTGTGAATTTGAAATAAAAATTGGGACAACTCATATATATGCTCACTCCAACAATTTGTCCAACCGACTTTTTACATGTAAGAAAGCTAGAAAACCAATTGAAAGAAAGAAACAAGACGTTGATGAAGTTGATGGTAGTAAGGTCAAAAGAAAAAAGGGATTCTATAGGTCGGACGTTGTGCAAAGCTAGAATGTTTGTTGTTCACCTAAAGAATGAAGATACCTGGAAAGTTTCAAAAATTGAGTTGTCTCACAATCATGATTTGGTGACTCCGAACATGAAAATTTTCAATCAAAAACAGAAAAATATAACTCCTGTTGCCCGAAGTTTAATTGGAACTTTCACAAGAGCTGAAGTTGGGCCAAGTAAAATGATGAATGTATTTAGTGAAATAGGTAGAGGGGTGGAAAATATCGATTTCAGTGATAAGGATATTTGGAATGTTGTACGAGATATAAGACGTGACACAATAGATTCAAACGATGCCCAAGCAGCATTCCAATACTTGAAAAAACACTCGGCTGAAAATCCTCTATTTTTTTACGATATCAAACGAGATGAATATAATCGCATCGAATGTATCTTGTGGATAGATTATCGATCAATGATAGCTTACAAAAATTTTGGGGATGTAGTGACATTTGATACAACTTATCGAACGAATAAGTATTCTATGCCGTTTATTCCGTTCACGGGAGTAAATCATCATTATCATTCTATCTTGTTTGATTTTGCACTGATTCAGGATGAAACAGAGAATACTTTTGTATGGGTTTTTGAAAGTTGGCTTCAAGCGATGAACAACAAGGCACCGGTTACCATTATCACTGATCAGGACAAAGCTATGAGCAATGCAATTGCTAAGGTTCTTCCAGAAACACACCATGCTCTTTGCACATGGCATATTAGCAACAAATTTCCAGAGAAATTACATACATTGTATGAACAGTACAATGTCTGGCTTATGCGATCGATTGGGAACTGATTTTTTTTGAATCCGCTAGACGAACTAGCGTAACAAGTATTTGATTTTCATAGTACGCTACTTTGTCTGGCGTACGGTCAGTGTTAATTTTTAATCCCAACCATTGATTTATAGAATGAACGACTAAGATGCTATTTGCCCAATTTTGATCTATAACAAATATTTGTTATGGATCATTTCCCTATATATATATATATATATATATATATATATATATATATATATATATATATATATATATAGTATAATAAGAAATTACATGTTCTTAGGCAGCTTAGTAACATAAAAAATAATTATAAAAAAAGAAAAGAGTACACATGATAGCATACGTGATATAAATTTAAAGTTGCAGTCTACTTCTCTTCCAAAATTAAAAATATATTTGCAAGCATGAAGATTCATGCTCTAAAAATTAAATTAATATGAAGAACTTCTACTCAAAGCCCACTTGGGAAGAACTAAGAGCTTATGAGACTAGCTAACTTGGTCATTAATTAACAAGGAATTACAATTTGATAAAATATAGTATATATACAGTGAAATTAATTGAAAATATCTATACCTATACATACAGTGAAATTAATTGATAAGGCAGATATTTTCGTCCTCGGACCCACGCTGGTGGACAAGTTCAATAGCTAAAATATAAAAAATACAGATCAAATGCCAATTTGTAATTCAATAAATTAATTAATCAACAAACTTATATTATATTTATTAGTAGTAAAAAAACAATGACGTTGAAAACATTTTTTTTAATTCATTGGATGTTCTCCTGAAGAACCCCACCTTGGTGGCTGCTGGACCAATTCACAAATTTTATACTTGCGTAGTACTCCTACTACATAGTATTATATCATATGAGATGGGAAGTTTCTACTGTACTAATTATGCCCCTCGGTATTTAGAAGGTCATAAATCCACCTTCTTTCCAATATTGAGTATGTACTAGGAGTACTACATATAAATTATCAAGGTGTGGCATGCAAATGTCGAGCTTTAAAGAATAACTAATAGATACTCCATCTAATTAATATATATATATATATATATATATATATATATATATATATATATATATATATATATATATATATTGTTGAACTTTTTGTTATAACATCTATACAGTAGACACAAATTTTTCAGTCAATCAACAATATCCATATAAAAACCATGAAAAAAGAACCATGAAAAGACACAGTATCAGTATCAGTATAAAAGACACAGTGATTTTAAGTGGTTCAGACCAAAAGACCAAAACTGCTGCGCTTCAGTATCAGTATCAGTATTAGTGAAGAAAGAAAAATGAAAAGACCAAAACTGCTGCGCTTCAGGTCCCTTCCATTACTTAGTTTCAAACATTGCTCTGTGGTTCACTTTGAAGGAAATAACGAGGTAGCGACAGCCAAAAACATTCTTCATTAACCTTGTTTCCGAGTCTTGTTTTCTCTTCGTCTAACTGCAGGCTGCCAGCTGTGGAAGTACATCAATGATCGGCTATTTACCTACAAAAAATGGAGTTAATTTGAACAATATATATATAGATAGATAGAACATACGGTTATTTTATAGTATAAACTTCTAGGTCAATGAATTTTCCATTAGCTTAAATTGGGAAGAATAACTAGTTCATGTTACATCATTGTACTTTAGGTCAACTTACAAATGCCTGACTATATTTTTTTTCTTCCATTCAACTAACTCAACTTTTGTTTTCTTAAATAAATTTGAATTTCCTTCCTGATCGTTAAATTTTTAACAGAAGTTTGACGTAGACTTTCATTTAAATATTTAAATAAATTATTATTTCGTTCTTAAAAGTTATTTACTTGGGTCAAGACAGGCTTAAAGGGTTTGGGGATCAGAAAAGATGGGTAAAGTCAGACAACTCGTAAAGAGATAAACCAGATGCCCCATCTATTGACTTAGATGAGGAGTCTTGTCTTGAGCACGAAACCTGCTCTGAGTAGTCTCCCCTTTGATCTTTTAGATGGATAATCATCAACAGGGCTAAGAATCTGTTCTTTCAACAATTTTTTAACTCATTTATAACTCACCCATTAAAACAAATTTATCCACCCAAATATTCGACTCGATCCAACTCCAATTATGATAATAAATTTATAGATATGAACTCTTTTTCATCTTCTACTTCCAACTACTATCATATAGATCTGATAACCAATGTTTACCATCTGTCAAACAACCCGGGTCAAATCCAGAGTCCGAAACAAATCTTGGGTCAAATCCCAAGTCCGAATCAAATCCATCCAAATAAGGCCTTAAACCACTAGCACAATAGTATCTTCTCGTGTCATCTTAATTCATCCAAAAGGTGATGACTGAAGGTACTATTGTTAATAACTTAATTCATTATATACAGACAATTTTTTCACATATCTTTCGATATGGGACTAGGGCGTAACAAACTCTCCCCCTTAAATTTTTGACGTCCACATTAGAACCAAATACCAATCACAAATACACCACAGGTATTTGTCTCTCTAACCATTGTAGGATAATACCGGGTGACTAATAACTTTCTAACAAGTGATTATTCCCTCTAATATACCCTACCTAACCATCACAAGCAGGGATTACATCAAATAAAATGGTCAAAATTATTTTAGAAAAATTACCACTCCAAAAAACATAAACAAAAGTTTTTGCATGTATATAGCTTCACATTCAAAGGACAAAAAAAGAAAAAAAAGAAAAAAAATTGAAAAAGGGATTACGTGAAGTTGATATTCGGTTCAACAGAAACCCGGGAACCAAAGACAACAGCAAAGGAGAAAACAGAGGGGTCTTGACTGAAAAGAACAACAATTATATTTACGAACAAACCAAGCCATTATCTAATAGCTACAACTTGCTTATCATCTAGAAAATTTTGCGGGATTGAAGTCTGATTAATTATTAAAAAAATAATAAATGAGTTAATAAAGCACATCATCAGTTATATTGCCAAATCATGATTAAGGTGGAATTTCTCTTTCCTAATCATACGCCAACTCAGCTTTCTATAAAAGTCAAACTATCTTAACGGTTTTTGTAATGTTTTGTTAGAAAACAAAAGTTTAGTTAGTCAATTGTAAGAAAAAAAATTATAGTTAGACATTTGTAAGTTGAACTAAAGTACGTAAAAAATATTTAACCCGTAATTTGTATTATTTGATTAAAAAAACGTTCTTTTCTCTAGCAGATAACAAATATTGTTCTTTACAAGTGAAATAACAAATATAGTACTTATAATAATTTATTCCTTTCTACATAATAAAGCATATTCAACTTTCTGTTTCAATCCAATTTTTACTATTTTTTCTATTTTTTCCCGGTTTCTATCCGAGTTATAATTCTAATGATATCAAAATTTCATTATCTATAGTTATGAAATGTTATTGATGCAATGCCTATTCCATGTGTTAAGCACTTTTATTTTCTGTTTACTCAAAACTGGATATATATATATATATATATATATATATATATATATATATATATATATATATATATATATATATATAACTGCTAGTGTAAAGAAACTGAAACTTTTTCTTCTGATTAAACCCGGGAAGCAGAAGGCCATGCAAAAAATAACACCACTAAAGGAAGTTTTGTATGAAACCAGTTGTCGATAGTTAGCATATGCTCAACCTAAATCACTAAATAGCTATAGTGGACAACTGGAGTTTAAAAGCCGCTTATTGCGGAAAAAGCAGCATATGATACATGACGCACAAATCAAGACAACTAACAGAAACAGTTATAAAATGAAACTATTATCTACAATTTAATGTAAACATGAACACTAAGAAAATTAAGATGCTTTATGTAGTAGTAGAGCACAAAGTACATACTTCCAGGTGTCAAAAACTGAGCGAACTCGTTCAAAGATCTCAGCTTCTGTTCCTGTACCATTGATCTGCACACAAATGGTTCCCACTTCCCATTACTATAACCTACATATAATTCTTAGAAAACATACTCAACAAAATTTCTAGAACAAAATTACAAATTGAATAACAGGAAGAGATCATAGATGCACTCAAGCACAAAAAATGAGTAAAAATAGGCAAACTTCTTTGTTCCTTTAAGCCTAAGACTTTCTGAATAGAAAATTTGACAAAACAAATTACACCTGGTAGCAGTCAAAATTAGACATGATATTCTCAAAAGTTAAATTTGAACCACTGTACTGTCCAGTAAAACAGGAAGCATTATATGTTTCTTTTCAAAAGCTTTGAGCTTTATAATTCTCAACCAACTATAGGATGATGTAATACCTTGTAAAGTATTCCTTTCTCAGAATAGTAATTTATAACAGGAAGATTCAAAGATCTAAACACTTTAAGGCGCTCCTTGACTGTATCAATGTTATCATCAACCCGCCCCTGAACCAATGGTCCAAAACAACATCAAAGATTACTTTCCCCAGGGTTGGTAAGACGGATGGTTTTTTATAGCATTTTATTATTTAGACTGTTATTAATTTAAAAGTACCTCATTACGGCTTAGCACTCGTTTCACCATCTCTTCTTCAGGGCAATCAAAGAAAAGAACAATATTTGGTTCTGCTCCAATCTGCACAAACATTCTTATAGTTACAATCCTGCAACAACAGTATGATGAAACAAGTAATTTCAGATTCTTTGGTTTTAGGCTAATTTTTGCAGCACTACTCTTGGAACATACGGTACATGGGCAGAATGAGGAGAGAGTTTCCATAAACCATAAGGAACTCACAATACGTTCATAGGCGATGCGATTCGCTTCAGTTCTTGGAAACCCATCAATGAGGAATTTATCATTTTCAGTGGATTCAATTGCCCTTTGAATCAGTTTGATTGTCACTTCTGAAGGAACAATTTTTCCTTTCTTGATTGTACTAAGAATCATGGAACTGAAATCATATCTAGGCATCAATATGTCACATACAAAATGTGAAGGTGTGCTGCCAAAAAAATATCTTAGCTAAAAGTTGACAGTCATACCCATTCTCACTATTTGAAGATATTCCTTTCTTAACAGATCACCAGCACTTAGATGGGTGAATCCAAAGGTCTCAACAATCTTTGAACATTGTGTACCTTTTCCACTACCAGGACCTCCTGAAAGCGTAGAAATCAAAGATAAGCATTCTGAAAATCTGAGCATAGTTGCAAGCAGTAAATTGAGTTAGAGTTCACAAAATCGTCAGTTTGCATGATCTAGTGTCTTTTCACTCAACAAAAATGCAAGAAAAAAAAACTGGGGGAAAATTGAGGCAAATAGTAATTGAGGTACGGAGTTCACAGAAATCGTCAATTTGCATGATCTAGTGTCTTTTTCACTCATCGGATGCAAGAAAAAAGGAACTAGAGGGGAAGAATAGTACACAAGAAATGCAATTAATGTGTCTGTCATTGCCCAGAACAAAGGAGAAACTGCGGGTTAATACAAATATTCAGGGTTCATTTTAATGAGAATATGTTCTCAATTAAGGAAAAATCCAAAATGAAAGACATAATTTATGCACAAGTTTGTTCCTTGGGCACTGCTCAACCTTTGCAGGAGTAGGTTTCCCAACGGCTCAAGTGAGATAGGATTTAACATGCTTAAGATAAATATGGAGTGCTTATACTAATAATATTAATATTAATATTAATATTAAGTATATAAGCAACAAGTGAAAAATAAGAATATCAAATCACTCTTCTAACCAGAAAGAAACATAAGTCACTTAATTATATAAAGTTATTTACCCAAGACAAAAGTGATGAATGGAGTTTTCTCTTTGGGGAAGGTTCCACCATCTGCCTACATCCAAATAAGTAAATTACATAACACAAAATTTCATCTGCCAACAAAAAATCACTAGCTGGAACATAGATACTTTTTAGAAATAAAACTTTCTGCAAGGGATTAGTTAAGCCACATCTGATCAAAATTCAAGATGCAAATAAAGAAGAAGAAATTATTCAATTATATATGAATCCAGGAACTAATCAGAATATGACTGATATAATTACTTACAAACTTTCAAGTTGATTAGGATTTCACTGAAGATATAATTAGTTCAAAACTATTCAAGTTGATAGATTCTTAGTGAAGGTTCCACAAGCAGGCAAACCTGAAACAAAATTAATTGCAGTAAAAGAAACATCGATTGCATGAAATTGTTCGAGTTGAAGACACTTCAAGGCCAAGTAACAGTACAAAACTGGTATGTAAGAGAATGTGTGATGAGATAAGAGGGCATGATGAGATAAGAGGGCATGCTGTTAGTATTCCTTCAAAACAGAACAGTGAACACAACAATTACGTAACATGTCACCTATTATCTGAGAAAGGTCTACAGAATTGATTCAATAGGGATTTATTTTTTTTGCTAAATGCAAGTATGATAAACTCCACTATCCAAAGTAAAAACATAAATATGATAAATTCCAATGTTCAAAGGAAAATTTAAACATTTTTTAATATCTCATTATAAAAATTTCACAAATTGGCAATTGAAGAAAAGTTTATAATTGAGACTGTTCATATTACAAGAACTAAAAATAAACCACATTATATACAAGATTTTATATACCTGCTTAAATACTTCAGTACTAAATGCTTCCCATATCTTCAATCCATAGCTTGACTTCACCTTCAAACATAAATTAGGTAAGAAGCATATAAAGGGATTACTATCAGAATATAAGTGCAGCCATGGAATCACTAATCTAGCATGCAAAATACAAGTGAGAAAATAGCCATGTTCCAAAATATTCTGATGTTCTTTATTATTTTCCTCCAGCTTGTGGAATGGAGTCTTGGACTTGTGGAAAGGGTTTCAAAATATTTAATTGTATTTAACGACTAGAACTTGAAGGTCCACCTTATATTCCATAACATTCCAATTTGTTGCTATAACTTTAATGAATAACATCATCCAATTGACAGAAACGCCAAAAATAAATGCACGAAGGAATAGCAGCTTGCACATTTTACGTATTATATCTTGGCTAGTTCATACTATTTCTACAAGAACTGTTTATTGCCAATAATTAGTAAAAGCATGTTTCTGTCCAACTAACTTTATTTCCTAGCAACTTATTATCAATTTTATTTTGAAGACCAATGAGTTGGCTGGTAAAGTTACATAATTACACTAGAAACACTTTTACTATACAATAAGCATGTTTTCATTCCATCAAGAACTAATTCAACTATTATTATCCACTACATCACATTAAAACAGCATTATGTATTTTGATTAGTCTATTGGCATATTAGGTTGTAAAATTAAGTAAACTTCCGATCTTCAACAAGTCACAGTTAATTGTTAAATACAAACATATATAAGCGAATTATTGTGTTATTAAAACAAAAGATTAACCATAGAGACAAGAATACAACATGATTACATTGTAAATACCACACAGATATGACATATTTTCATAATTCATAAATCATATCACCACAGGGTAAAAAGAAACTTTAGTAGTGTAAATAATGTAAAACTTAAGAGCAGTAAAAATGCTCAGCTAACAAAATTAGAAATATTGGCAACCAAACAGAAGTAAGCTAAACCATAAGTGGATAGGCAAATGGAGTTTGAGCATAATCAATCGTATGAGATGATCCGATCGATCTGCTACCTGATTAAACAGAAGTGATGATTTCGACGAAGAAATCAGTTGAGATACTAGACTCGATCGCCTCCACATCTCTGATTTTGGGCGACTATTCTTCACGGTGGGAGCTTATTTTGGGATCTCAGGCACACTTTTTGTCGAACACCTTGAGTGCCATGCGGAAGACATAAATTTGAACTGCACAATCGAAACGCAACGTATCGATTTTTCAGTTATCTTCTGTCGTTAAACCAGGGAGTACACCTGGCAAAATTGGCTCTAAGCCAGCTGATAGGGCCGCTAGCTCGTCAAAAAAAAGATTTTCGGTCTCATTTTTTCATCTCACAAAAATTCGGCCTGTTTTGACCCGGTCCGTCAAAAGACCGACCTGACAATGACTCGGCTCGTTTAGGTTAAACCCAAAAATATGTTAAAAATTAATTATAAATCAATCAAGTCGGATTGCTCGTCAAAAAATGGGCTTTGCGTTGAACTTTTTTAGCCCGTTAAAACTCGGGTCGTTTTAACTCGGCTGCCAAAGGCCGGACCAGTATTGAATTAAGTTGAGACAAGTATTGAATGTCTCATATTTAGTCAAAACGGGCAACAAAAAATTTGTAATTTGAAAATTTTGAGTAATTTATCAAATTTTAAAATTTGATTATATTTTGAATCGAACAAATACATATCAAACTCAAATTGTTTGGCTCAGTTTATAGTATTTAGTATTTTGGATGAACATAGAGAACTTTATACATTAATGTACATATATATCAACACTCAAATATTTTTTATTTTAAACAAGGCTTAAGTATAATGTATTACATTGAAACTTTGCATCCAAAGTCAGCAGAATCTAATGTATCACATTAAAATAACACAAAGTTTTAGATCTGAAACTAAACAAGCCTGAATTTGGGGTTGTTTGATTAATCAATCTTCCTTTTAAATGGATCTGGGGTTCTTAAATTAGATCTTGAATATGTCGGTATCTGGATTTGGTGTGTTTTTTTATCTGAACTTTGTGTTTATTGTTTATCTATTTAATATTTAATTTTGGATGTTTTCATTGTAGATTTTGTTGTTGTGAGACCCCAAATTTTATGAATAAAGATTTAAATTTTTTTCGAAATATTTTTTTTAATATTATGGAGTAAATTTGATATAATATTATAGTTATGAGTAATATTTATAAATTTTAAAAAGTACGCAAGTTGTTATATAATATTCGATTGGTCAGAGAATATTCATTTTAACACAGAATATTCGTACGACGGCACAATCATTGGTGCACCTCACAACGGAATTATTGTCGAATTGAGAAAACGCCAAAAAAAAAATTATGAAAATAACGGCTGAAGTTTTATCGTTAAAACTGTTGAACTACTCGGTAGTAAAAGTACAGTAATACGCGTGGTTGCATAGTAGCACACTGTATTGATTATTGATGCTTACGTGAGAAATCACTCAGTTTTGTTCAATTATTGCTACAGTAATTGTTGCATAGTATCTCACGTTATTTGATTCAATTATTGTCGATATTTTATATATTATTAAATCAACAATTGAGATGACAAAGTTATTAATATTATTATTTGTAATATTAACGATGTCTATAAGTTCTGTCAAGGAGAGGTTTGGTCACCTAATTGCGCGCCAATAGGGAGAAATCCTTATTGGAAAGCCCCCTCTTTCTTGGGAACGACCTGGTCGATTAATATTGTGAATTATAATAATGATGATAAATGTTGTTAAATATATTGAGATGTCTTTTTATGAAGTCACAGAAGTTTATATATATATATATATATATATATGGGTCTCCATCCACAGCAACCGGTTGTTGGGGAGCAACCAATTTTTTCCCAGCCGCTACAGCTTGTACCGACCACTTAGAATTTTTTTTTATAAGCCCAAGCTGTAGCGGCTGGAAAAAAATGGGTTGCTCCCAACAACCGGTTGTTGTGGATGGAATCCCTATATATATATACAACCAGGATCCTATCAGGGATCCAGGATTTTACTAAAAGACGGACTTTTTTTTTGCTTTTTTGCTTTTTTTTAAAAAAACAACTAAAAAATATAATATTTTATGGAACTAAAATTTTTTCATAATATAATGTTTTGTGCGTGATTTGGATACATATACCAAAAAATGTATGTGCAGTCTGCACAGACTGTACAAACATGTTTTGTTATACGTATACAAATCACACCCAAAACACTGTATTATGTAAAAATTCAAGTTCCATAAATTTTTTTTATCCATAAATTTTTTTTATTTTTTTAGTTGTTTAAAAAAAAGTCCGAATTTTGTTAAAATGCGGGAGTCCGGATCTGATCCGGACTATATATATATATATATATATATATATATATATATATATATATATATATATATATATATATATTATTTTATTAGTATTATTAATGTAATAAAATAAAAAAAACTTTTTATATAAAACAGAATACTTTTATAAAGTTATTTGTTTTATTAGACAATAATTAGAATATATTATATTTTATTATGCATAGTGTCTGCTATGTATTTTGCATAGTAAAATCTTTTTATATAAAACAGAATACTTTTATAAAGTTATTCGTTTTATTAGATTATAAATAAAATATATTTTATTTTATTTAAAAGATTTTATTTTATAAGAATATTTTATTTATACTGCATAGTAAATCGATATGGGCCGTTCGTTCAAAAGTAAATCAATCTGGACCGTTCATGAATTAGTTACTATTCAGTCCATTCTCCTATAAATAGAAGCTCATTCTTTCATTATTTCTTACGAATTCACTGAAACTCTAGAGAAAGAAATTATAGAGAGAAAGAAGAAAAGTATTCTGCTACTTCACTACTCCTATATCAAGTTTTTTCTAAGGTAAGGGATATTATTTATTATACTCGTAAGGGGTATTATTTCTTTCGTATTCATGAAGAGAAACTTCTGTTATTCCATTCTTTATTATTCTGTTGGAATAACCTGTATACGCGGGTTACCCTATACTTGGTGAAATTCTTCTGTTATTCCAATCTTTATCATTATGTTGGAATAACCTGTCTATGCGAAGTACCGCATACATGGTGAAATTCTTCTTTTACTCCATTCTTTATTATTCTGTTAGAACATCCTGTCTATGCGTTTACGCATGACCTGGTTCCGTTATTTATTATTCTGTTGGAATATCATGTCGGTGCGTATTACGCTTGACCTGGTTCTATTAATTATTATTCTGTTGGAATAACCTGTCTGTGCGGTCTATCGCATGCATGGCGATTTCTATTGTTATTCGATTCTTTATTATTCTGTTGGAATATCTTGTCGGTGCGAATTTCGCCTGACCTGGTTCCGTTATTTATTATTCTGTTGGAATAACCTGTCTGTGCGGTCTATCGCATGCCTAGTGATTTCTTTTATTATTTCATTCTTTATTATACTCAGTTGGTTAAAGTTTTGACTTCTATACTCCATGAAATTAGTGGAATATCATTGATATTTGCGCTTCATCCAGTATCTTTTCATAGAAATATTCTTATTAGCATTCTTGAATTTTACTTTACAAAGAAGTATCATATTGATAATTTGGACATTATTAGTTACTGGATAAATTAATTCTTGAACTTGTTTTATTGAATTCTTATATCATTGTCGTCATCCTCATGTTTATATTATGTTGAAAGTCATATGTGGTCTGTAGTGAATAGATGGACTTGGTATGATTATGACCAGGGATTAATCGGTATAATCATGACCGTAATATTACAAATAATGTTGTAAAAGTCCTCATTGGCCCGTAGTGCATTGATGGACAGTTGTTGGCATGATCATGATCATTGATGAATACACGAATATCATTGGCCGGTAGTGCATGGATAATTTGTGGTTGTGATATTAATAAATATCATTGGCCGTAGTGCAGGGATGATGTGGATTATTTATTGAGCTGAGTCTCAGCGATAAAAGTGATGAAAAACCTTTTAAATCATAGAAGATAGTAGATTTTATTCTCCACTTGACTCTTCTAATGGATTACTTATTCCGTTGCAGTTAAACTTGATGTTTGCTATATTGTATCAGTTTAAAACTGTTGAAGGCTAACGATAATTTATTCTGCATTATCTTACTCATAATATTTCTTACTGGGCTAGTTGAGCTCACCCTTTTTTTTTCACTGTTCTCTTCAAGAAATGAGAATGTAGCCGGGACTAGTCAGGGAACGGAGTGACGATCCAGATAATAGTATTAGTAGTCCTCACTATTCTGTTAAATATTATGACAATAAATGTAATGAGGACTTCTTTGAGTGTGGATATTGTTTAGATGACAATATTCTTATTAAAACTCTCAGTTTATGTTTTGTCGTATTTTACACGACAGTTGTATTATTAAGTTATATTTGTATTCTGTACCATGTATTTGACGACTCAGAATAGGTGATGTATACCTATTTTGGGGGCGTCACAGTTGGTATCAAAGCTTAGGGATATGATCCCTGGCTGAGATGTGACACCCCCAAAATTAGGTATACATCACCCATCTTGGTTCATCAGACACATGGTACATAATTCAAATACAACTTATTAATATAACTGTCGTGTACAATACGACAAAACATAACTGTGAGTTTGAATACAATTATTGTCTACTAGAGATTATACAAACTCAAAAAGAGTCCTCATTACAATTATTAATACACTATTTCACAGAATAGTGATGACTACTAATGCTAACCTCTGGACCATCACTCCGTTCCCCGACTAGTCCCTGCCATGTTCTCATTTCCTGAAGAGAACAGTGAAAGAAAGGGTGAGCTCAACTAGCCCAGTAAGAAATATTATGACTAAGATAATGCAGAATAAATTATCGTTAGCCTTCAACAATGTTAAATTGATAAAATATAATAAATATCAAGTTTAACTACAGCGGAACAAGCAATCCATTAAAAGAGTCAAGTAGAGAATGAAATCTACTATCTTTTATGATTTAAAAAGTTTTTCATCACTTTTATTGCTGAGACTCAGCTCAATAAATAATTCAAAACATTAAATCATCCATGCACTACAGGCCAAGGATATTCTTTAGTATCACGACCACGAATTATCCATGCACTACGGGCTAAAGATAATCGTGTTTTCATCAACGGTCCTGATCATGCCATAAAACAATTTATCTTTTCTCCCTTGGCCGAAGAGAATCCATAGACATAATCATACCAAAAACTATCCATCAATGCACTACGGGCCAATGAGGACTTTTAATTTTTCACATCATTTGTAACATTACGGTCATGATTACACCGCATAATCCCTGGTCATAATCATACCAAGTCCATCTATGCACTACAGGCCACAGATGACTTTCAACATAATATAAACATGAGGATGATGACAATGATATAAGAATTCAATAAAACAAGTTCAAGAATTAATTTATCCATGAACCAATAACGTCCAAATTGCCAACATGATACTGCTTTGTAAAGTAAAATTCAAGAATACTCAGAAGAATATTTCCATGAAAAGATACTGGATGAAGCGCAAATATCAAAGATATTCTACTAATTTCATGGAGTATAGAAGTCAAAACTTTAACCAACTGAGTATAATAAAGAATGGAATAACAACAGAAATCACCATGCATGCGGTACTTCGCATAGACAGATTATTCCAATAGAATAATAATAACGGAACCAGGTCAGGCAAAATTTGCACCGACAGGATGCTCCAACAGAATAATAAAGACGGAACCAGGTCCGGTGTAAAACACACAGACGGGATGTTCCAACGGAATAATAATAAAGACGGAACCAGGTCCGGTGTAAGACACAGAGACAGGATGTTCCAACGGAATAATAATAAAGACAGAACCAGGTCCTGTGTAAAACACACAGACAGGATGTTCCAACAGAAAAATAATAAAGACGGAACCAGGTCCGGTGTAAAACACACAGACAGGATGTTCCAACAGAATAATAGAAGAATATCACCAAGTATAGGGTACACCGCGTATACAGGTTATTCCAACAGAATAATAAGAAATGGAATAACAACAGTTCTCTTCATGAATAAGAAAGAATAACACCCCTTACCGTAACAGAAACTGGATATAAGAAAAGAAAAGTTAAGTAACAAAAAGCTTTTCTTCTATCTCTCTATAGTTTCTCTCTCTAGAGTTCAGTGAATTCGTAAGAAAATAATGAAGGAATGAGCTTCTATTTATAGGAAAATATAATGCATAGTAACTAATCCATGAACGGTCCAGATTGATTTACTTTAATCTGACGGTCCATATTTAAAGAAAAATCTTTTAAATAAAATATAATATATTCTAAAAAGATTTTTACTATGCAAACACTATGCAACACTATGCATAATAAAATATAATATATTCTATTTATAGAATAACTTTAATAAAGTATTCTGTTTTATATAAAAAGATGTTTCTGTTTTATTACGTTAATAATACGAATAAAACAAAACGTCATCATCGCTATAATAATTCATATTATTAATCGACAATAATTGAATCAAACTGAGCGACTTCTCACATAAATATCAATAATCAATACCGTGTGCTACTATACAACAACGCGTATTACTGTACTTTTACTACCCAGTAGTTCAACAGTATCAACGGTAAAACTTCCGCCGTTATTTTCAATAAAATATTTTTGTCGTTTTCTCAATCCGACAATAATTCTGTTGTGGGGTCCACCAATAATTGTACCGTCGTACGAATATTTTCTGACACAAAGAATATTCCATGACCAATCGAATATAATATAACAACTTGCATACTTTGCAAAATTTATAAATACTACCCACAACTATAATATTATCTCAAATTCACACCATAATATTAAAAAATTATTTTGAGAAAATTAATTCTTTATTCATAAAATCTAGGGTTTCACAGAGATGTGAGACAAGACCTAGGAAGGGAGAGACGGGGAATTCCTTCGTTAGTATGACCTACCTAAGTTTATTTGGTATTTAATTGGTCGGTCAGAGTATAGGGATAATATGTGATATGTTAATTAACCATTGTTTTGTGGCAGTATTTAAAAACGACATCCGAGAATGTTGAGAATAACAATTAAGCACAGGAGACCATTGAGTCTCCACAGATCAATAATCAGGACAATGAACAACAGGAAGGCGATAATCCTCATGTAAACAACAACACTGATCAAATAACGAACGACGGTACGTTTAGGAGCTTTTTAGAATTTATGCAACACCAAACGAGAGAGACTCCTGTTCATAATGTAGGTGGAAATAATGGCAACCCACGGTCGGTCACCTCTAAGCAGTTCAAGGAGCTGGGACCACACCATTTAAGGCGAAGACGTGGATAAAGCAGATTACCAAGATATTTGAAGTCTTGGAATGCTCAGAGGAGAAAAAGGTTTCCTTCGCCACTAGACCTGGCAAACGTGGCCCAAGCTCGCTGGCCGAGCCGGCCCGCCACGGGCTGGGCTATGGGCTGCAGCTTTTAGCCCAGGAAAATGTGGGCCGTTTTGGCCCGCCCCGTATAGGCCCGGCCCGCGGCCCGTAACTTTTTTTTTTTACAAAACACAATGTTGCTACTTGTGGGTTATGAGGCTTGAACACAAGACTTGTAAATAAATTAATAAGAGCTCAAACCAATTGAGCTACAACAATTGTTTATTTTTAATGCAATCTTTAATATATTATTTCTTTATTTTTGTTCAAATTTTACTATTCTTAAAAAGTAAAACTTGGAAACAAGTAAATGTGAAATTGAATGCATAAGTTGAATTATTGAATATTTCATTAATTGAATAATTTGAATTACAAAAAAAGAAAATAAATGTGAAATTTGTATTCTAAAGAAAACTTGGAAAAGTAATAAAATTGTGTAATAACAAAAAATGAATAAATGTGAAATGTAGTTAGTATAATAAATAAAAATATGTAATTAGAATGGTAAGAATGAAATCAAATATATAATTAAAACTACAATCATGATTGTACATAATTATGATTGTTAATAATATTAATAATGACATATTGTGGTTAATTGCAGTTGCAATTGCCTGGAGTTGATGCTTACAGCACACCGGACCGCTCCGCACTCTCCCCTAATATGATAAGATTCTGCCTACACATACTACGTACAAAGGGAGTAAAAGAATTATTAACTGATCAGAATGTTCTGCTATCCTGTTTGTGACACCCATCACCCATGCATGCAATACTAAAAAAGTTAACAAACTCGAGATGATTTTGTCACTCTCCCATCCCATCGATCAAAAAACATAATCTTATATATAATACATTCTTATTGATAATATATTTTTGATATTCATGAACGTAAATAGAATCAGTTTATTATTTTTTAATATTTATTAATATTATTATTTTTGGTGTGACAAAATTTTGCAAAAAAAAAGGAAGAAACCCGCGAGCCGGGCCGGGTCTGGTCGGCCCAACCCGGGCCACGGGCCGCACATTCTGAGCCCACCAAAACCCGGGCCATTTCGGCCTGGTCGGCCCGTTTTCCAGGTCTGTTCACACCTTTACGTTGCGTGAAGAGGCAGATTACTGGTGGGAATCTGTAAAACGTACCCAGCTTGACGCACTCAAGATGTCTTGGGAGAAGTTTCAAGAATTGACCAACGACAAGTAATTTCTTGAAAGTATTCGTCACATGAAAGAGGTGGAATTCATCATGTTGGAGCAAAATAATATGACCGTGTCGCAGTACGAGGCTAAGTTTGCGGAGTTATCCCAATTTGCATCCCATTTGGTTGATAATGAGGAGCGAATGACACGATTGTTTTTAAAAGATTTGAAACCCGAAATACGTCAATACCTCATTTCTCACAAACTTTGTTTATATTCAGATGTTGTGAATACGACTCAGTTATTGGAGCGTGATAATGAGTCAACACAACCAAAATGCAACGACCAACAACACGATAATAATCGTACCGGTGGCAACGGCCATCGGAACAATGATAACCATTGTGGAGGAAATTATCATGCCAAGAATGGTTACCACTTCGGTGGTAATCATAGCCAAGATTATAAAAGTGGAAAATTCAAGATGAGAAGATTTAACGATGATAGGAAGACGTCGACAGCAGCAACAAATTCTATGGGAGGAGAACAACCGCCAGTTAGATGTTATAGATGCGGAGAGGAGGGACACATAAGTTCAAACTGTTCACAGCCTTCCAAGGTATGTTTTAGTTTTAGAAAAGATGGTCACATAGCTCGATTTTCTCCTGTAGCGAAATCAAGTCCAGCTGGGATGGTGGCATCAAAGGCGGATATGGACAAAATAAAGTTGGTGGTTTCAGGAAGAGCGTTTTTCGTGACTTCTCAAAAAAGCGAGTAACCCGAACGAAGTTAGCACATGTTAGTTAATTATAAATTCTTGCGAAGTCTATACCTTATTAGATACCGATTTTACCAATTTTTTTATCTCCCTTGCTGTGTTCAACCTTTAAATTTGACTCCGGAGAAGTTAAACTTTAACTTATCTATTGAAACTCCGTTAGGAGAAACCTTTATTACATGTGATATCCAAGTCTTGGATGAGAGTCACAGTTTTGAATGATATTTCTATTGTTAATAAATTTCCTGACGTATTCTTGAAGACTTCTTAGCCTACCTCAGAACGTGAAATCGAATTTTGTATTGAACCCAGTACAAAACCTATTTCTTCAACCCTAAAATATTTATTCAACTAAAACGAACATATAATGCGCCAAAGACGTTGGCTCGAGCTGTTGAAGATTACGATCATACCATTCAATATCATTGTGAAAGAGAGAACGTGGTAGCTGATGCGTTGAGTAAAAGATCGTATGCGTTTACGAGTGCGGTGTTGTTAACACAAAAACCCATTTCGTATAACTTACAAATGATGAAGATAGAGTTAAAGACTCTATGGATCCACGTGAAGATAACAAATATACGATTAGAATCGATTTTAATCGATAAAGTTAAAGCCGTTCAAGCTACTTACTTAGAGCTGATGAATGTGAAGAAGAAGGTTCAAGAGGGCGTTATTCTAGAAGCAAGAATCGATGAAGAGAGGAAATCTCAACCCTCGATTTTATTGGCCCATTTGAAATCCTTGATCGAGTAGGAACTGTGGCCTATAGACTCGTTTTACCGCCAAGTATGTCACGTGTTCATAATGTTTTTCACGTATCGATGTTACGTAAATATGTGGACGACCCGAACTACATTATTGAATTAGAACTAGACGAGATAGCAGAAGATTTAACGTATGAGGAGATACGTGTTAAAATCTTGGATAAGAAGGATCGTATTCAACACTCAAGGGTTATACCTCAAGAGTTAGAATTTGAAATGAAGTCAAGGTATCTTCACCTCTTCGGCAAACCAGGTACGTACGTAAATTTTGAAGGCGAAATTTTATAAGGAGGGGAGATTGTGAGACCCCAAATTTTATGAATAAAGATTTAAATTTTTCTCGAAATATTTTTTTTAATATTATGGAGTAAATTTGATATAATGTTATAGTTGTGGGTAATATTTATAAATTTTGCAAAGTACGCAAGTTGTTATATAATATTCGATTGGTCGGAGAATATTCGTTTTAACAGGGAATATTCGTACGACGGCACAATCATTGGTGGACCCCACAACGGAATTATTGTCAGATTAAGAAAACGACAAAAATATTTTTATGAAAATAACAGCGGAAGTTTTACAGTTAAAACTGTTGAACTACTCGGTAGTAGAAGTACAGTAATACGTGTGGTTGCATAGTAGCACACGGTATTGATTATTGATGCTTACGTGAGAAGTCACTCAGTTTTGTTCAATTATTGCTACAGTAATTGTTGCATAGTATCTCACGTTATTTGATTCAATTATTGTCGATATTTTATATATTATTAAATCAATAATTGAAATGACAGAGCTATTAATATTATTATTTGCAATATTAACGATGTCTAGAAGTTCTGCCAATGAGAGGTTTGGTCACCTAATTGCGCGCCAATAGGGAGAAATCCTTATTGGAAAGCCACCTCTTTCCTGGAAACGACCTGATCGATTAATATTGTGAATTATAATAATGATGATAAATGTTGTTAAATATATTGAGGTGTCTTTTTATGAAGTCACGGAAGTTTATATATATATATTATATAAATTTTATTTTATTAGTATTATTAATGTAATAAAAAAAATCTTTTTATATAAAACAGAATACTTTTATAAAGTTATTTATTTTATTAGACAATAATTAGAATATATTATATTTTATTATGTATAGTATTTGTATAGTGCCTGCATAGTATTTTGCATAGTAAAATCTTTTTATATAAAACAAAATACTTTTATAAAGTTATTCGTTTTATTAAATTATAAATAGAATATATTATATTTTATTTAAAATTTTTTGTTTTATTAGAATATTTTATTTATACTGCATAGTAAATCAATATAGACCGTCAATTCAAAAGTAAATCAATCTGAACTGTTCATGAATTAGTTACTATTCAGTCCATTCTCCTATAAATAGAAGCTCATTCTTTCATTATTTCTTACGAATTCACTGAAATTCTAGAGAGAGAAAATATAGAGCGAAAGAAGAAAAATATTCTGCTACTTCACTACTCATATATCCAGTTTCTTCTAAGGAAAGGGATATTATTTGTTGTACTCGTAAGGGGTATTATTTCTTTCGTATTCATGAAGAGAACTTCTATTATTCCATTCTTTATTATTCTGTTGGAATAACCTGTATACGCGGGCTACCCTATACTTGGTGAAAATTTTCTTTTATTCCATTCTTTATCATTATGTTGGAATAACCTGTCTATGCGAAGTACCGCATACATGGTAAAATTCTTCTTTTACTCCATTCTTTATTATTCTGTTGGAACATCCTATCTGTGCGTTTACGCATGACCTGGTTCCGTTATTTATTATTCCGTTGGAATATCCTGTCGGTGCATATTACGCCTGACCTGGTTCCATTAATTATTATTCTTTTGGAATAACTTGTGTAAAATCCCAAATTTTATGAATAAAGATTTAATTTTCTCGAAATATTTTTTTAATATTATGGTATGGATTTAAAATAATGTTATAGTTGTGGGTAGTATTTATAAATTTTGTAAACTATGCAAGTTGTTGTATTATATTCGATTAGTCGGGGAATATTCGTTTTAGTAGGGAATATTCGTACAACAATGCAATCATTGGTGGACCCCACAATAGAATTATTGTCGGATTGAGAAAATAACAAAAATATTTTTATGGAAATAATGACGAAAATTTTACCGTTAATACTGTTGAACTATTCGGTAGTAAAAGTACAGTAATACGCGTGATTGTATAGTAGCACACAGTATTGATTATTGATGCTTACGTGATAAAACACTCAGTTTTGTTTAATTATTGCTACTGTAATTGTTGTATAGTATCTCACGTTATTTGATTCAATTATTGTCGATTCTTATATTATATATATAAGTTTTGTTTTATTAGTATTATTAGTGTAATAAAACAGAAAAGCTTTTTATATAAAACAGAATACTTTTATAAAGTTATTCGTTTTATTAGGGAATAATTAGAATATATTATATTCTATTATGCATAGTATTTTGCATAGTAAAATATTTTTATATAAAATAGAATACTTTTATAAAGTTATTTATTTTATTAGACAATAAATAGAATATATTATATTTTATTTAAAAGATTTTGTTTTATTAGAATATTTTATAGTAAACCAATCTGGACCGTCCGTTTAAAAATAAATCAATTTGGACCGTTCATAGATTGGTTAATATTCAGTCTATTCTTCTATAAATAGAAGCTCATTCCTTCATTATTTCTTATGAATTCACTAAAACTCTAGAGAGAGAAACTGTAGAGAAAATTCTTCTTCTATAATCTTAAGTGTATTTCTTTAGCATTTAAGAAAGCTTTGAGCGTAGTGCAAGTTTCTTCAAGTATATCCTCGCCCTACCGTCGGAGTACTCTTCTTTATAAGGTAAGGGATATTATTTGTTGCACTTGTAAGTGGTATTATTTCTTTCGTATTCATGAAGAGAACTTCTGTTATTCCATTCTTTATTATTCTGTTGGAATAACCTGTATACGTGGTATACTTGGTGAAATTCTTCTGTTATTCCATTCTTTATTATTCTGTTGGAATAACCTGTATACGTGGTATACTTGGTGAAATTCTTCTGTTATTTCATTCTTTATTATTCTGTTGGAATAACCTATATACGTGGTATACATTGTGAAATTCTTCTGTTATTCCATTATTTATTATTCTGTTGGAATAACCTGTATACGCGGGCTACCCTATACTTGGTGAAATTTTTCTGTTATTTCATTCTTTATTATTCTGTTAGAATATCATGTCTGTGCGTTTTACGCCGGACCTGGTTCCGTTATTTATTATTCTGTTGGAATAACCTGTCTATGCGAAGTACCGCATACATGGTGATTTCTGTTGTTATTACATTCTTTATTATTCTGTTGGAACATTCTGTCGGTGCGAATTTTGCCTGACCTGATTCTATTATTTATTATTCTGTTGGAATAACCTGTTTATGCGAAGTACCGCATGCATGGTGATTTCTGTTGTTATTCTATTCTTTATTAGTCTGTTTGAATATCCTGTCGGTGCGTATTACGCCTGACCTAGTTCCGTTATTTATTATTCTGTTAGAATAACCTGTCTATGCGAAGTACCTCATGTATGGTGATTTCTTTTGTTTTTCCATTCTTTATTATACTTAGTTGGTTAAATTTTTGACTTCTATACTCCATGAAATTAGTGGAATATCTTTGATATTTGCGTTTCATCCAGTATCTTTTTATGGAAATTCATAAGGACCACTTGCCAAAAAGGCTACCATCGAATGGTCAGCGAGTCCCCCTGTCCTCCTTACTCCATTGTGAACTTAGGACAAATAGGAAGAAGGTCAATTGTGAAAAGGTGAATCTTTTATTGATGATGAACCATCATTTACAGACTTCCGATAAACTGACTCGATCTCTACTGGAAATATTTCTGAAGCCTGCCAGCATGCCAGGTATTCTTGATCTCGGATCCGTCCAATGCCTTTAACCGATAAGTCCCGGGCTTTGGTACTTCAATTACTTCGTACAGTCCTTCCCAGTTCGGCATCAGTTTTCTCATGTTCTGAGGCGTAGACACTTCGACTTCTCTGAGGACGAAGTCCCCCACATCAAATCTACGAAGCTTAACCCCCTTGTTGTAATGTTTGGCTACTCTCCGTTGGTAAGCTGCCAATTTAACTAAAGCTACCTCTCTGACTTCTTCCAACAGATCCAAGTTGACCTTCAGTCCTTCTTCATTATAGATCTCTTTGAACTGACTAACCCGAAGACTTAGAGATCCAATCTCGACTGGGACTAAGGCATCAGTACCATAGGCCAATCTGAAAGGTGAATCCCCTATGGTAGTCCTCGATGTAGTCCGATAAGCCCATAATACACTGAGCAGCTCTTCTGGCCATCTTCTTTTAGCTTCGTCCAGTCTGCGCTTGATCCCGTTCAGTAGCGTTCTGTTGGTCACCTCAACTTGCCCATTCGACTATGGATGAGCTACCGAAGTCTTCTTGTGCTGAACTCCAAGCTCTTTCAAAAATCCTTCAAATTTTGACCCCACGAACTGGCGTCCGTCCGATATCACCACTTTAGGAATTCTGAAACGAAACACTACAGACTCCTTCATGAACTTCAAGCACTCTCGCTCCGTTATCAACCGAAGTGGCTTCGCTTCTACCCATTTGGTCATATAATCGATAGCAACTATAACAAAACTGACCTGACCTTTAGCTTTCGACAACAGACCCAGTATATCTACCCCCAGACAGCAAAGGGTATAGGAGATAATATCGAGTATGGCTCTTCTGGTGGCTGATGTAGGATCGGACTGTTGAGCTGACACTTCTCACACTTCTTCACATACTCTGTAGCTTCCTTGAAGATCGTAGGCCAGTAGTACCCCTGCCGTAGTACTTTGTAAGCTAATAACTTAGCAGTCATATGGTCACCGCAAATACCCCCGTGAACCTCCCGAAGAGCATACTCAGCCTCAGACGGAACCAAACACTTCAGCAATGGTGATGAAAATGCTCTTCGATAAAGATCCCCATCAATAAGAACGAAGTTGACACTCTTGTACTTGATCTTCTTTGCCAGCATCTGATCCGAAGGAATGACGCAATCTGTCAGATATTCAATGTAGGGAGTCATCCAACAGTTGGAACGTTCAATGCACATCACGGCTTCATGCTGAATACTCGGCTGCTGCAAAACCTCCAAATAAACCGATCTGTTGAAAACATCAGCATCCGTAGTGGTCAACTTCGATAATGCATCGGCAATGGAATTTTTGTTACACACTATGCCCTGAAACTCATAAGAAACGAAGTACTGAAGCCGGTCTTTCAACTCTGCCAAATACTTGATCATTCTCGCCCCCCCGAGCTTTATAATCTCCCGATACTTGTTTGACGACCAACTGAGAGTCACTGTAAATGATCAGCTTTTGAACTTCTAGACTCTTCACCAGTCGAACTCCTACTAACACTGCTTCGTACTCGGCCTCGTTGTTCGTTGCTCTGAACCCAAATCTGATGGCCTGTTGTACCTTGAATCCCTCCGAACTTGTCAAAATAATCCCTGCCCCACTGACATCCGCAGTAGCAGACCCATCTGTATACAACATCTAAGAATTTTGGTTGTGCTGAAGAACTGCAACTGCTCGATTGGACGTTTTAGTTTATGGCAGCTCAACATCTGCTTCGGAGAATGAACATTCTACCATGAAATCGATCAAGGCTTGACCTTTGATAGCAGTTCGGGGATGATATTCAATAAAAAATTGAGATAATTCCATTATCCACGCTGTTAATCTCCCCGAAACTTCTGGCTTGCTCATCACCTTTTTCAGCGGTTGATCCGTGTAAACGACCAGGAGCGGACATTGAAAATATTGTCGAAGCTTTTGACTATCAATTATCAAAGCAAAAGCAAATTTTTCAATATTTGGGTACCTGGTTTCAGCATCTCTTAGGACATAATTGACATAATAAACTGGATGCTGCTTCCCACCGACCTCCCGATCCAGCACTGCTCCAACTTCCAACGAACTAGCTGCCAGATATAAGTACAATGTTTCAGCAGGAGCAGGTTTCACCAATAAAAGAGCCGAAGACAGATACGTCTTTATGCCTTGGAAGGCGTCTTCATACTCCGAAGTCCACTGGAACGTCTTTGCATTCTTCGGTCCCTTCAACGTGCTGAAAAATTGTAAACACCTTTTTGCCGACTTGGATATGAACCTCCTCAAAGTTGCAATCCTCCCTGTCAGACATTGAATGTCTTTGAATGACTGAGGAGTCTTCATGTTCAAGATGGCCTGGATCTTCTCTGGGTTGGCCTCAATGCCCCTCTGACTGACTAAGTAGCCTAGAAATTTACCAGCGCCGAGTCTGAAGGTGCACTTCATCGGATTGAGCCTTAAATTGTGATGGTGGACTGTCTGAAAGCATTCCTCCAGATCATCCAGATGCTTTTGAACAAGCATGCTCTTCACGATCATATCATCCACATAAACCTCCATGTTCCTTCTGAGCTGCTTCTGGAAGACAAGTTCATCATTCTCTGATAAGTGGCTCCGGCATTTATCAGGCCAAAGGCCATCTTCTTATAGGCATACACCGAACGGTGTATGATGAAAGTTGTCTTCGAAATATCCTCCTTGAACATGGAGATTTGATGATAACCTGAAAAAGCATCCATAAAGCTTAGTAATGCATACCCCGAAGTGGCATCGATGAGCTGATCAATATGGGGTAGAGGAGAGAAGTCCTTCGAACAGACTTTGTTCAGGTCCGTGTAGTCGATGCAAACCCGCCACTTCCCATTCTACTTCTGCACCAACACTACGTTTACCATCCACTCCGGGTAGTCGATCTCAAAGATGAAGTCAGCAGCTATCAGTTTAGCAATCTCTTCATCAATGATCCTCTGACGCTCAGGTGCAAAGATCCACCTTTTCTAACGAACTGACTTCTTCGTTGAATCTACATCCAACCAGTGCTCTGCTATCTTCCGGCTGATTCCAGGCATATCTTGTGGTTCCCATGCAAATATGTCTGCAAAACAGCGAAGAAGTTCCACAAGGTTTGTCCGGAAAGGTTTCGGCAAACCCGAACCTATCTTCACTATCTTGTCTTTCTTTCCAAGGACCAACTCAATCTCCTGTCTCTCCGGCAGGCATGATCAATGGCTCCGAACTGCTTTCGGTGAATGACTCGATCTCTATCGCCATGGTCTGCTTCTGCTTGCTTACCCCTACTCTCAGGGCTATCACAGCATTCCTGTAGCATCGTCTAGCCAGATCCAAGTCCCCTGCTACCTCTCCCACTCCATGCGCCGTTGGGAACTTGATCTTAAAATGAGGGATGGAGGTCACTGCATGGAGAGCAGTCAAAGTAGGTCTGCTCTGTATGGCGTTGTAGGCCGAATCTACATGTACAACATAAAATTTACACATTATTTCTACCTGTTGTGGAGCAGTACCGAAGATAACCGATAGTTCAATAGTTCCTGCCACTTTGACCGGGTCATTGCTGAAGCCATATAGGGGAGCCTCCAGCCCAACTTCCATCTTTCGCCCATCAAGATGCATCCTCTGATAAGCATGGGCATACAGAATATCCACAGAAGACCCGTTATCAATCATCATACGCTTCACATCCACCGAACCCACTTGTGCAGTGATCACCAACGCTCCTTCATGGGGTTCGATGGGCTTCGAAGGATAGTCTGCATCACTGAAGGATATAACTATCCCTGAAAATGGTCTGTCAGTCTTCGGGAGAACACCCGCCACGGACATGACCGAATCTAGATAACCCCTCCTTTTCTTTCCTACTAATTTCCCTACCGTCCCACCGGTTTTTACATCAACGACGTGCCTTGGTGGCTGATTCGGAGCATGCTGCACGGGAGGAACCGTTTGAACCATCTGAACGGTACAGTCAACATTCTGCTACTCTTGTTGGTCCCTCCCGGCCACATATTGAACCAATAAACCGCTTTGAACCTTCCTCTCCACAAAATCTTTTAAATTGCAACACTCATTAGTGTCGTGAATTACAGCTTGATGATAGCCACAATATTTCCGAGCATTGCCCTGTCCTGGCTTGAAGTTATCACGAGGTGGTTCAAAAAACGGATGGCCCCTGATCTGATCTAAAATCACCGACCTATCCGTATTCAGTTTGGTGTAAACCTTGTTCACCTTCGGGGCAGGAATAGGTGGACGACTACTTCCCTATCGCCATGAGCTGTTGTACTTCTTCGAACTGCCCTCTGGCCAATCATTATACCCCCACCTTCTTCTGATCGCCTTCAACCTTAAGAGCATCTGCCTCCTTCATTCGGTCCGAAGAAGAACGCTTCAGGCTATTCATAGCCTCCTCCACTATAATATAGCCTTTTGCTTTGTCAAAAGCTTCGGCCAAGCTCTTCGGATGGTGAAACATCAACTTCTTCACCAACTTTTCGGACTTCACCAGATCTAGCCCGTTCTGAAACAACCCTACAGACTGAAGATCATTAAGGTCGGACACCTGGCCAACTGCTTCCCTGAACCTCTTCATATACTGGCCCAAGGATTCATTGGTGAACTGTCGGACCTGTGCTAAAAAACCTGTGGGCTTCCCTCTTCTTCGGTTGCTCCCGAAACGGACATGGAATTTGTCACACATCTCGAACCACGATGAGACCGAGTCTGCAGGTAAAGTCTCCATCCACTGCCTCGCATCCTTCCTCAACGTTATAACAAACGTATGGCACTTGGCAGCATCGGTAAAGTCATAATAATCTATCAGCCGGTCGAACGCATGGCTATGGTTATAAGGGTCCCCAGACCCATCGTAACTCTCCATGTGAGGCAACTTCGTGGTGTGTCTGTCTTCTCCTTAAGGATATTCGAGGAAAATGGAGATGCCTTCTTTCCCGGAGTATCCTTCACCTGTTGAACCTCAGCTAACTGCTTCCGGAGCTCCATCACCAAAAAATCCACACCTTCTGGCTGTGAGGAGACTTCTCTCTCCGGCGACTCCTTCTTCTTCGGAATGGACCGACCCTCCCTAACAGAAACCATCGCCCTTGACGGGCTTCTGGATTTGCTTCGGCGTGTGGTCCTTCCCTCACGATGAGAGTGCTCATGACGCTGCTCTCTCCTTCTACTTTCTGGCACGATCTCCTTCGACCTATTCCTTTGCCTGCCACCATCCCGGCCTTGAGAACCGACGATAATAAGTGCTCCCTTCGATGTCTCAGGAGTTCTGCTCCCCGATCTCCTTCGATCATGGGAACGACCTCGAGATACATGCACGGAATGCTCCGGCTCCTTCCCCTCTCGCCGTTGTACCTCCTTATGTCTGCTACGCCTCTCGGACTAGACATAAGTGGATGCCTTATCCTTCAGATCGGCCATCCGGAGCATCTGCACAGCTATATCTTCCCCCTGCTTTAGAAGAACTTCCAAAGCTTTATCTGCCTCTTCGGCCATCTTTGCCAACTTGGCAGTTCTGTCATCTTGACCACTTCGGTGGTGCATTTTAGGCGGAGAACCCTCCACCTGCCTCCGATCCTGATCACGGTCTTTGTCACCAGCAAATACCAACCTCCGTCTGTCACCACCATAAGCTCTCGAACGAAAACCCTTGGAAACATGCTTGGAAGCAGTGCTCTCACTCTCATGAGCACTCTTCGAAGGACCCAGACGATCCTTAACAGAGATATGTTGGACAGACGAGTTCACCACCTTCGACTGTCCTTCCGGTGTATCTACTCTACTCCTCACCATCTTTTCTGACGTAGAACAAATAAAGATTTGTGATTGAAAATTTCAAGACACTAAAACTCAACCCTCCTTCTAGCGCCAATGTTAACGCCAAGATCTTTCCACGCGCCTCAAACACGTAACACGCGTCTATATCCTGCACAGTAAACACGATAACACCAAAAGCTTAACGGCTTCAACCGTCGGGGGATAGCTCCGGCGTGAGAGTCAGTACAGGCGATCACAAGGTTAACAATGGAGGATCAAAATATCTAGTGTATTGAGAGAGATAAAATTATCAGTTGTATTTGTGTACCTTTTCTTGAAGACTTTCTTACTAGGTTAGTCCGGTTTACCGTGCCACCTACTACCGTCTGACACAACCCCCCACTTCTCAGTGATTTCTACCGACTGCATGCAAGTTTGACCTTTTTCATACACTGTTTATGCCATCAGACGATTATAATCCCATCCACATCAATGTATTGCAGTTACCACAGTCAACAGCCTTCCTTTCTCCTCATTACAAGTCAAAGATAGAGATATTAAAATATTTAATGGGTCGATCCACTGATCCGACCCGATCTTAAAAGGACTCAATAGGAATAATATAAAGACCGGACCCAGTAACTTGAAGACTCAATAATGAGGACCCAATGGACTAATCAAATAAGTAGACCCAATCTACTCGACCCAATAAGAGAAATATCATGACCCAACGTTATTGTTAATTTAAGGGAACGGTAACAAATGGCTTTATGGCTGTCGTAGGTTTTGAAGAGTTTGCGCAATATAATGATGAACTTAGAAATTTGTTTATGATTTTATCTCACGAGCTAAACGTTTTAGAGGATAGGGATTGCAAGAAATGTAGTGCTGGTAATGAGAGGTTTTAGAGGAAAATTATGCAAGATTATGACTCTCCAAACTGAAAAGAATAGTAGTAGTTGTAGTAGCAGCAGTATACAACAAAATTTTGGCCTAATCTTCATTTATTCTGTTCTGTATTTACATAAAACCTCTCACGTTCAATAGTAACTACCCATTCCCGAATGATAGAATTCACTTTTTCTGGCTGCTCATCATGGGGACAGTGGCCTGAAATATAAAGAAATGCATCAGGAAATCAAAAAATATTGGAGTGAATAAATATATATATATATAGAGAGAGAGAGTCCGGATCAGGTCCGGACTCCCGAATTTTAAAAAAATCCGGACCTTTTTTTTTTTTTTGCTTTTTTTTTTTGAAACTAAAAAAAAAAAAAAATTATGGAACTGAAATTTTTCCATAATACAGTGTTTTGGGCGTGATTTGGATGCCTATACCAAAACATTTCTGTACAGTCTGGGCAGACTGTACATACATTGGTTGGTGTGGGTGTTAAAAACACACCCAAAACAGTGTATTATGGAAAAATTCCAGCTCCATAAATTATTATTTTTTTTTAGTTGTTTCAAAAAAAAAAAGCAAAAAAAAAAATGGTCCGGATTTTGGGTCCTGTCCGGACTCCCGGACAGGATCCGCTGTGTGTGTGTATATATATATATATATATATATGCAATCATTATTTAATAGTAGGAGAAAATAAATCAAGCCATAACTAGTTTTGATTTATAATTACCAGAATCTACTTCTTTGATTACAATTCCTTTGCAGTGCTCTCTAAGCATAGCTAGCATAGATTTGGAGTCCCTGAGCGGATCATTAATCCCCTGATAGAACAAAATCAATAATGAGTAGTTAGTAGCATGTCTTAACATAACCTGCATTTGGTGGTCTTGTAAACAAAGATATCACCTGTATAACAAGGACCCTCCTTTCCTCAAATCCTTTCAAAAGATAGTTCAGCGGAATTGAAAGATTAAAGCTGAAGAAGCTTTCCAGGACCAAGACCGCACCAGGGTCACATGACTACAAGATTTGTTAAAGGAGAAATAGAGTTGTGCATGTTCTGCTAACTATGGCGAGATATCAAGGTTGATTAATTCCTATTTAACCAATAGCACAGGGTGTTCACTGACAACCTCCATTTGGAGAGGCCAAGGCTTATAAAACTGAAGCATATTAAACATGATGATGGGAGAACTGAATACACGATATAACGCAAATAAGGAATTGCTTCTATGTTTTTTTAAGTAAGCTTTTTAACTTGAAATGAAAAATGAATCCCAAGACACATAAAAAGGACGTACAGTAAGTGTTACAAAATGTTCCAAAAGGAAGTTCAAAAATAAAGGAAAAGACTGACAATATTTTTGCAACAAAGAGGATACTGCTATTGTCATTTCATTAATAAGCCAATCATCAGCACGATCTGCATTCTGCATAACATAATGAAGTAAGAACCACGTGCTATACTAGAAGCTACGAAATAAGATGGTACTGGTACTTACGTTTGGGTAGCATTTCTTCACTATATTCCGGATACTTAACCTCAAGTAGACCAAAAGGAGTCTAGCACCCAACCATGCTGCCCCAGAAATTCGCCTTTCCTGAAATATATACAGAGCACCTGTTTCTAAATTCTAGCAGCTGGAGTGATGGGGTAAAAAATCTATGAATAGAAATTGCTAGAGGTAAAATCTTCCATAAAAATTATGGAAGATTGTGTAGTTAACTTTTACAGTCTCTAAAAGCACCTACCCGGGCCTCCTGAAAAAACAAAACCAGGAAGGTCGAAGAACTGTTTCGTTTCGGGCACGTGTATGACACTTAAAATTATCCAAGTGGAATAATAACAGTAAGGATACAAGGCCAACGTATCCATGTTAGAACTGACAATTTCTGCACAGTTTCAGACACATGTATGACACTTAAAATTAATACAAAATTCTTCCCATAGAAAAATGTTCAACAGTTGTTTAGATACTCGGTAAACATGTTCATAAAAACCTGACATGATATTAATCTAGAATGTTGATACAGTATATTTGTTATAAAAAAAACAAAAAAAATGTTTTATCATAACAAAAGTAAGATAAGAGAATATTCCCTTCGTTCAACTTAGAACGACATTGATGAAATTTAAGACGTACCCTTGATATATTTAGATACAACATTTTCCGTTTTATTTTTTTTGGGACAAGTCCGATATATCATGTTAGATTTGTTGTTATAAATTTATAACAGGGGACATATTTCTTGACTCGCATGTTTTTTCTGTGTTCGTGCCCTATTTTTGAATTTAATTTATTGGCGTGTCAGATGTCATGTTGCATCATGTAGGGCTGAGCAAGTAACCAAATTGGAACCGAAACCGCACCAAAAACCGCACGAACCGCACCAATTAAAACCGCACCAACGGTTCCGGCGTATGTGGCGGTTTTAGGTGGGTTGAATAACCAAATTTACGGTTCCGGTTTGGTTACTAGTCAAAACCAAACCGCATAAAACCGAAACCGCACCATGTGTGTGTATGTATGTATTATCTCTAGTAAATTCTAAAGTTACTTTTCACTTAAACACGCTCAGAGAAAACCCCAGTCTTGCATTGTCATTTTTTCACCAATTGAAAGATGTTAAAGGTTATAGAGTCAAAAATTAAACAATTGGGTTTTGAAATTTTGAATTTATTTGATGCGTTATTGGAGGGGCTTATAGTTGAGGGGCTCGAGCACTTGATGCATTGGTTAATGTCAATGCTATAATTGTAATAGTCTAATAGATTATTTTTAGTTATCCCTGCAATATATTTTATTCTATCTTCAGAATATACTTTTAATTTGTGGGGAATTGATAAACATTCTTGCTTGTTATCGAATATATGGTCTCTGTTGTTTTATATAGAACATATTTTAGTTTTAAAGCATGCTTGATACAATTCTCATTGTCGACTTTGTCACTAAGTCAATTGCTCGATGTAAGTTTTATGTTAAATTTTATTGAAGGCTTAAACGTTTTTGTTGTTTTAATTGGTTTTGGAACCGAAACCGCACCAATTAAAACCGCACCGCACACTTTAAAACCGCACCGCACCAATCACAAGCGGTTTCGGGTGCGGTTTTGAATTTTTCAAACCGCACCTAAGCGGTTTCGGGTGCGGTTTCGACTTCAAACCGCACCAAACCGTACCATGCTCACCCCTAGCATCATGTTTCCTAGACCATGTTCATGCATCGTAGGGAATCAAAGCAAACATTTTTACATAAAAACGGTTCAGTTGAACTGTAATCTAGTAATCTACCACACGCGGAAATCTGGCTCAAGCATGTATGGATACTCTGGCCAACTGTTCTTTGTAGAAGTCGAGTTTCAGGAATAAAAATAAAGAACGAAAAGCTAATCATGCATCATATCACATCCTCATTAGAAATTTTATTATTTTAATCAAGATATCTAATAAATCTATTAGCACGAGCTTCATCCAACAACACTAATAAGTAATACTTATATATTGATTCAGTGTCATATATATTATCAGGCCACATTCGGGACTTGAAAAACACAGGGAAAAGAAAGAATTAGGGGGAAAGGGGGAAAGGGGGAAAAAAGATAAAGAAAAGGAAAAGGTAACACCATCTTAATAAACATAAATCTTATTTATACTTCTAAAATATCTAATGTATATTATTGCTAAAGCGTAGAGTTATGAAAGGTTAACTGAACTCCAATAATTTTTAAAATTTCTTTCCTTTTCTTTTTTTTCCCCTCCTTCCTCGGATATTTTTCAAAGAACCAAATACAAGAGAAACTGGATGGTTAAACAAGATTCAGTCGTCTACAAAACAAATGTTGGTTACTATATTAATGCACATCAATTAGTTCATACAAAATAAGAAGAAAAGTAAATGCTTGCAGAGGGGAAGATTTCAGAACAGAGAGCAACACTCCTGAAGGCACTCTTTTATTTCACTACTTAATATAGGATGCAGCATATTTTTCATGAAAATTTCTTTCTGACATTTATTATTATTATTATTATTATTTTGCAGTCCAAAACTTTAGGATGACATTGCCAAAGTCAAATAAACGAAACAATATGATACAACCATACGATAATTGTAGTACTATGTCCAATAAGGAAACCCTAGCAGAAAATAGTTTTTTTTTTTAAAGTAAACAGTTTCTAACTAAAATAAAAAAATATTTACGTTTGATGCCTATGATAATCATATGCATAACTTATAAATAGTAGGAAAAAAAAAGTTCTCATAATTTAACTCGTCTTACTTCATAGGAAGGAACAGAAGAATATTCAGGAATGACATTGCCAGCACTGTTTAGAAGGACCACTGACTTGACTAAAGCAGGCCATAGACCAGTAACAATAGCAACGAAATAGCCTGCGAATAAAGATTGACCAATCAGAAGATAACGTAGAAATGCTTACAAATGAGTGAATCGGAAAGCAGGAAACACAAGTACAAGGACAAACATTTGAATATGAGGGTGATGTACATCAAGTCAGCAGGACATACCGCCAATAGAGTTTCCAACAAGATGCACTTGTTCCCCAACAACTTCAATTATGAAGTCCCTTAACAATTCGGCCCACATGAATTCAGTGTATACAACATTTGGTTTCTCTGATCTGCCAAATCCTAGAAGTGTGATTGCCCACACCCGGTTTCCACCTTCAGCTATGCAATTTATATTATCACGGTAATGCTCCCAGAAAGCACCAAAACCATGCACAAGAACAATAGCAGAACCTTCTTGACCAGCTACAGTGTACTGAAACATCAAAAAAATAATTCTTACTGAGAAGTTACTTAAGCTTGATGAAGCACTAATCCAGATTAGCAAATGCAAATATAATAAGAATCAGCTAATTTCCACCCACTTGCCTGGATTAGATAGCCGTTCCATCTCCATATCCTAATATCGTGGTTTATGTCATTAATCAATCTACTTCTTGAAGCCATAAGCCAATACCACTAAGGCAAATATCAGATAAAAGTTGAAATATTTCAAGTACAAGAAATATCTTTATAATATAGTGTAGGCCACTGTATCACATCAATAAATCAAAACTAAATGGTGCAGCACCAGGATATAAAACCAATACTTCCATGGAACAAACCGTATCAACTGCAGCTGCAACAGTGGCTGCCGAATAACCAAAGGGTGATAGGAATCCAGCATTCCGTTCTTTCTCATATTTGATAGTTTCATAATATACTCTCCTTCTAGAAATGATTCCAAGCCAAAGTGCAGACCCGAAAAGCGCACCAAACGAGGCTCCTTCTCGAATTTCAGTATCGTGTAACTTTTCATGTACCTTGCACTTAATAAAATAAGCTTCTGATGGTGCTTTAAGGAATTATAAAAACCATTAGAAATAATAAAACACATTGTAGCTTATAAGAGAAATTCATGGCAATAAAGTACAAACAACAACCCTCACCCCACCCCCACCGCCAACCCCAAATAGGTTCTACGGACCGATGCCTGCTGCTTTCTATTTACTCAAAACAAGAAAGTAGGTATGATGTGGTAGTTATTATGATTTTGATTTGATTGACCTAACAGCTAAATCACCAGATAAAAAGTCTAAATAGCAAAACAGATGCCGCGCATATGCTCTTAACAATACGCTGAATAAGAAAACAATGTTAAATCATAAACACTCAAAAATCCATTGGTACAAAATTAACTTCAACTAAAATATAAAATTAAACATAGGTAAAATTGATGAGCCAACACATACTCCTGCCAGTCATCTCGCATGGTTCCCTCCAAATATCTCAAATATGCAGCCAATGCATTTAATACAACGCTCGTCCCACCTCCCACTACATTCCCTTGCTGTGTTACAAATACTGATTTTCCTGCTCTCCTGCGTTGGGCATGCTTATAAGAGTTGCTTTGATTGCTTTCCCTCGATTTTGATAAGACGAAACCTTCAATCCGATTATTTGGTAGATTAACCTGACATTTCCGCAAAATTTCTTCAGCTGAAGTGTTCTTGATTGTAGTCCATTTATCTTTCAAGTTGCGCATATTGTCATTCCTAAATTTCACCAAATCATCTAATGTGGGCAAAACACCTGATTCATAAAGCGACAGTCACTTTTCTATGTCAAAAACACAATCACTTGCCAGAAAACATGAGAAACGATAACCAGAACAAAAAGAGGGCATTGAGAGGTTATAGAGATCTAAGAAACTTACCCCAAGCTAAATCCATCTTTAAATCAGATAATTTCGGGGGCAAAAGAGGTGGAAGTACAGGCAAATTTAATTTCTTGAAGTCATGGTGTGATGCTGGCAAGTCCTCCAAATTCTAGTAAAATAAAACAGTTAATAAATTGACACACTTAACGGACTCATGGAACCAATACGCATAAAAAGTTTAAAAGAAAAAAGGAAAAAAAGAACACCTTAAGTTCATAAAAATGGGTAGTCCACAGTAAAAAATTTGGGCTACTCTCCTCAAAAGATATTGTTGCTAGACCCTCCTTGACAATCTCCATTAGTCTGCACAAGTCGTATTCTACCTCCTCTTCTGCAAATATTTGGGTAGTGTTGACCTGTTCCAATCCTCAGTGATGCATATTACTGAGTTGATGAGTGCTTGAAGCTCCTCACATTCCTGGCCGATTAAATATCACAGTAAGCAAACCTAGTTTAACAACCTCGTTTACAAGCTCTCGTATGACATTTTCTGCACTCCCAAACCTGATCATCAGATCAGACCCCTGATCTCTCAATGACTTCTTTAAATCCTTCACAGCAAAGAGGAGTAGTTCGAGTGTCTCATCCGAAAATCCTGGAGTAGTACGGACAAGAATCAACACATTTGACTTCATAAAACAGAAAAGGCACCAAGTTACAGAGTTTAACATTTACATCACATAGCCACACCAATACCTTCAAACCCCATGCACTAATAATCTCCTGATACATAAAATTGAGGAATATCCAAAATATAACTACCTAGTTTGATTTAATCTCAAAAATGAACGCAACTATTAATAAAATCATTTCCACAGAGCCCAAGTTGAAAAATGTCGACCACTACACTGTTTAATGCATCTGTACTAGGAAATGAAAGATCCATAAGTGTAATGATCAGCAGAACATTTCTTAAGAACAGCAAACGGTAAGCTGCTTTCTATTCTTCAGAAATCATTTCCAAAAACTCTAAATTGGTGCATTCTCAGTTTTCTTCCAGAACAAGTGTTGTAAATGAACCGTGCCCAAGCCCGAGGTCACCTTTTTTCAGGATTTTTATTGACTATGTCCCATAACTCTCATTTAGTAAATGACCTAAAACAGTTTTCAAGCTTGCCTCAATTTACAAATGTACAACCTTGAGTGGACCCTGCTTCGAGCCAATCTAAAAAGAAATTTCATGACCTCTGCTTAGTAAAATTTAATATATTCTGAATGACAATTTTTTTGAGAAAATTGGTAGATTTACCATACAATTTTCAATTAATGTATGTTTAGTTACATAGAGATATAGAATGTAGAGAAAAAAAATACATCAAATGTAACAAAAGTATAATCAAATCGAACTGTATCAATCCAAGTTCGACTGCTCACATTAAAATAGCTACCTAGTATTTGATATAAATGTAATATCAACATCATTTAATAAAGCATGTTTTATTTATAATTTCTGCAATCTGCATAAACATTTGATAACTATGAAGGCTATACAAAAAGTATGCCTTCAAATTAACTCTAGGTTCATTAACTTATCCTATTCAAAATTAGATCATTAAATTAACCAGCCCTAGATTTGAGGTGGCTGCCTTACTCATTTACTAACTACCATGGTCCTAACTGAGCTGACCCTAAGTGTAAGTAATGTAGAAGTAACTACCCTATTCTGAAGCCTGTCAATTTTTCCCAATTTATTATCAGTCTATTATCAAGAATGGCCTAGCCAACATATATAGACTTGCGTAAATATAACTTAAATAACATATGTTAGAGAACTGACGCCAAAGAATCCGGGGATCAAATACGTAGAGAGGATTTAGGGTTCGGTGCCGGGAAGCAGCAAGTAGGCCGGGGTGATCATCAATTCGAAGATCGTTCTTGAACCAAAGAACGGCTGTACCACCGGTTTTGATGTTCTCCGCCGCACTCGATGAAATTCTTATGGCGGACGACGGCAATGAAGAGTTGAATGGCGGAGTTCGGTGAAGAGAAAGAGAGTGATTGCGTGAGAGTGAGAGAAAGCGGGGAGAAAGGAGAAGCGCCATGAAATCTGAATTTGTTAGGGTTTCAGTAGAACGTATATTGGTTTCCATTAAATGAACGGATATATAATCTGGTCTTCACATTTGGGGCTCTACATTTTCATGATTTTAGAGAGAGAGACAGAAAATGTGGCGTAGATTTCTTTTAGAGAGATGAGGAGAGCATTGCACCACGACACGACACAGGAAGAATACAGAGCAGGATCACTGTTTCTAATAGAGCAAGTGCAACTGTGCAAGGGGTTTGATATTATTTTCATTGAAAAATTTGTCCCAATTTTTATAAGCAACATATACTTAAATAACATCCTCATAAAACTAATTACTAACCACTTATTACTACTACTCTTAATTTCCTAAACTAAAATAAATAATATTTATTTATAATATTTTCTTTTTAAAAAATTGTATCAAAATACTATTTCATAAATCATTTGTAAAAAAATTATATAGTATTTGGTCCGTTTGAGTATAGACATAATTTTAACTTATTTCTCATTATTTATATCAAAAATATATTTATATTTAATAATCATAATTTTAAAAGCATTTTTATTATACCGCCACTCTTCTTATTTAGAAATAAATTTAATTGTTAATTTGTTAATATCACAATTTCATTATATGCTATTATTATTAAATTAACAATTATTATATATATAAATATAATTTCAAATTTTAATGATTTCAGAAAATCATGGTACTTTTTACTCTTTTTTATGAATAGTATTGCTATATCAAAAATAAATTATAAAAGATATAGTAAAGTTTAACTAGATGATAATCTACTACATATAAAAGTGAATCTAGTAATAAATTTTTATTATTATATTTAAAAAATATATGTTTATGTTTTTAATAATTTATTTTTTTTTTTATAAAAAAAACTATTTTATATAAAATAAAAATCTTTACTTAAGGCGACTTTTCAGCAAGGCTCACGTAGTATTAACCAAAAAATGAAACTTGACAATTCTGCATTTATGCCTTAAACCCCCGAAAAATATTTAGAAGGGCAAGCAAAACGCCAACTAACTAAACTGAAAATGGCGCTAATAGTGCACTCATCTTCTACCTTTCCTTCGAGGAACCCTCATATTCTTCTCCCCAAACCTCACCTTCTCTCTCTCTCCATACGCACAAAATTCTCCATCAAATCCCAAGGTTCTTCAACAGAGCCTCCGATTTCTAGCCAACCAACTGATGATACCTCATCCACTCTGGCCCCACAACCCAAAAATCCCAACTCAACTGGCCTAGGGTTTGGCTCTTCATCTGCTCCCTCAAATTCAAATCCAGTAACTAACAAGAAGAAGCAGAAGGGTAAGAGAGAGAGGGCATCAATAATTCGGCGAGCACCAGTTGAAAACCCCATGTTTATTTCACAACAAGATGGGAGCAAGCTCAAGGAGCAGGGTAAAAATGAGAGTGCTTTTCTTCTTACTTGGTTAGGGCTTGGTTCTATTATTTTTGTTCAGGGAATTCTTCTTGCAGTATCAGGTGTATAATCAGTAGCCCTTTCTGACCTTTGATTTTATACTTACAAAGATATTAAAATTTCACGAGATCATTATTCAATGTATTTTTTTGTTAGTTCAGAAATTATGATAGGGAATTTCGCAAATAATATGCGTTTGGTAGGAAGATAAATTACAGGGATTTGTATAATTTACTTGCCCTTTGTAAGGATAATCCCAAATCTAGCAATATTCCTCAATCCACACCAAGGAGTAGAGTTTGTTTTATATCTGGCAGTTTTGATTTGTTTCACTTGGAATTGTAATGTATAAATTACTACACTTTTACAGGTTTCCTACCAGAAGAATGGGATAATTTCTGTGTGAAGTATGTATACCCATCTTTTACCCCGACAGTTGTCTTCTTTTTCGCCGGAACTGTTGTGTACGGAGTGTCAAAGTACCTGCAGAATGAGAAAGATAATAGCCAAAATTGATAATTATGCGAATGTAAGCCAATATGTCAGGGTAGTAGTAAGAAAAGATGGCTCTTGTAGCTTACACTGGCAATTGCTTAATGTTTTGGCTTTATTCCTTGACATGGAGATAAAGATGTATAATATCCCTGATTTATCATATGAGAAATCTGAAGAGGAATTTTCATTAATGGAATTTTGTCTTGTCATCTGATGGATCCTATTAAAAGGTTCTATTTTCTAAATTTTTCTACCTAAACGTGGTGGATTTCCATACATGTAACGGCTCTGTTATCTAGATAAATATGTTCAAATTGAATTATGTTGAATTGTTTAGATACGGATATAGTATCTCAAAGTCTTTTGTCGTGCGAAGGGCTCGAAAAGCTGCTGGGAGCTTCATTTTACAGCTTGTAGGTGTTGATCACGTAGGAGATCATGACCTTAAAGTCAGGTATATATGTATTTCATGAATAAGATTTCATATCAAATGCGATGATCATGTCAAAGGAAGCTTGTCATCTGGTACGTCCTAGGAAGGATCTATTTTCTTGCTAACATGGTGGATTTCCACTCATGTAATGTTTTAAAAAAAATTGGTTTCTGTGATGTAGATAAAATATTTTCAAATTAAAGTATATATCAAATTGTTAGATTTGAGCATAGTATGGCGAAGTCTTTTGTTGGACGGATGGCTCAAAAAGTTGATGGGAACTTCATTTTAAAGTTTGTTGGTGTTCATGGACTTGAATCTAGGTACATGTAATGCAAATTATGAAAAAGATTTCCCATCAAATGCATTATTAATTTTACAGTTTTCGTTAATGATTTGTATCTTCTGTTTTATATATCCTGGAATTATGGCATCAAATTAACACGTAAGCACTTGTGTTGTCAATTCATGTTGGGAATGATCTAAAACATGTTTAATAACCTCTAAACTTGTGTACTCATTCCATTTCACATTTGGGATAAAATGCAGCCTTTTCAAATAAACAATGGTATACATGAACCCACTGCAAAGGAGCAGATTACAGAGAAGGGTATACTAGGCATGTTTTCTGAACATTACAGTCAAATAGAGATTTTAACAGTCAATAGGGTAGATTACTCCATCTTATTAGCTAAATGTCTCACCCTCGAAAATGGCATTTAAGTTTTAAAGCTTTCCTTTAGTCCAGGATCTTGTATTAAGATGCATGGTTTACATAATTTCAGTAGTATGGAATATATTTTCTTTCAGCTGGAGCTGTGCTCATTGCTGAAGTCTCTCACATTTTTGAACCCCTCCTACTTATCCCTAGTCTGATCCTTACTTTACTATTTACTTAATCATTTGTAGCATTAACTGTGCATACTGGCAACTATTAGTGTGGCCTTTTATGAAGTCAGAGATGTGACTAAAACCAATTTCACTGCAGTTCAGGCATTCCATTTAATGCTAACTATTAAGCTGGAGAATCCTGCTGCAGACTACTTCCATCGTGCATAGTGGGTATGGTATCTATTTTATGGTGATTTCTTTAAGCAATACCATTTTGACCCTTTCTGAATATATTAATTCTTGAACCGCATCATGTTAACAGCTATAGATAAAGCTATAGCAACATGTACCCTATATATGTAGAATATTTGTAGTTTACCCCGTACAGCACATACCGATAAGAGTGTGTTTCCAATTTTTTTAATATAAAAGTCCTGTTTTAAATGTATATCCATCTTAGTAATTCTTATGATTTTAAAATTTTAACCTAGAAAAGTCCACAATCCAAATTTATAACAATTGATCCCTATTCATTTGGTCAAACTCTTTGCTGCCTTTGCTGTCTGATTTCTGGACTAATTAGCTGCAATTTTGGCCTCCCTCCATCAATAAATCAGGTGCATAACTGCCCTACTGGAATTCAGTACTTTTGTTTTTGCTAAATTTAAAATGCATTAGATGAAAAATTTACAGGTGGAAAGGGGCATACCCCAGAAGCATTATAGCTAGATCATCATGGAGGTATACCAATATGATTGTCAAGCTATATTACACATCCACTGTAAAAGAGAGACTGCTTACATAATCCAAGGGTTAAGAGAAGGAAATTTAGCTAAAGATTTCTGAAAGGTAGTTGAGGAAAACAGCCTACATTTGATTTGTTGAATGATGTCAGGGATTAAGATGGTGCGAGGGAAGTTGCACCTATCATGAATCCTAGCATTCCTTTCTTGCCATAACCCGTAGATTACAGTGTCGAGGCAAAGAGAGAAAATAAGCCTTGAGCTTATAGGGGTTGGTTCAAAAGGTTTAATGAATGCATAGGAAGGGCAAAGAAATCTCTTGCATCATTAAAAATATTGGCTCTTTAATGATTTCCATGTTATTATTGTGCAACAAGCATTCAGCATAATGTAATTTATTTTTTCATCTTATAGTTTTTTTTCCTGGTTGATATGTTTTTGAAACTCTGATAATGGTCTGGGAAGACTTTCAAGTACATACAATGGAGGCCATCAACTGCTACTTCTCAATGGTTTTAACATTTGATGCATTTATGCAGGATAAGCATATACCAACACTAACTAATTCTTGAATCATATATATATATATATATATATATATATATATGGAATTTATTCGTATTGAACGTTGTAAGGATAAAGTTATTTTTACATTCGTAAATCGTACTAAGAAGAATTTTTGATCCATAGTTTAATACTGCGGATTGGATGATAGTATTCAAAATATCCTCGTCATTCTACAGTTTAATAATGCAAACGCTAAATGAAACGCTAAATCTCTTATATGCAAGGTCGGAACCCAAGAACTTATATTGGGAAACCAATTTTTTTAAAAAACCATAGAATATTAATATAATAAAAATAATTATTTTCACGAGTATAGGCAAAAAAATACATATTAAAAAATTTAGTAAATATAAAACTGGCACTCGAATCTTTATCACTCTTGACTCTTTTTATTGAAAAAGGAATAGAGAGTAATTGAAATTCTTTCCGTCCACATTTCAAAAAAATAAAATAAGAAAAATATATTTAACTACTCCATATGATATTAAATGTATTGAATATAATAAGAGAATATCCTTTTTTGAATATATTTTGATTTGTTTCTCCTTGAGAAAAGGTGTGGAAAAGTGGGGAACAGCAGTGGTGGGTCCGTATTACATGAAACTTGACGAGTCCTCGTGGCACAAATCCCCATTAGAGCTTGATTCCATGGAAGCACTACAAAACAAAATGGGCATGTCGTCGTCCTTGGGATAAGAGTTGAAATGAGGATACTGGGAAAGACACTCGTTATCATCGATATTCACATTTAAGCAACTTGGTTAGAGGTGATTAGTATGAAGTATATTTTTAAATAATTTAGTTAATTGATTAATAGATTATTGACATATATGTGAGATTTTATGTGTGTGTTAAAATTTTATTTATCAATTGATCAATTAACTTAAAAACAAATTTTATACTAACCGGATCCCGCACGGAATAACCTATCTCTATCTTCAAATTTTTAGATTCATCACCGTCGAAAATCTTTTTCCTCTTCCACCACCCATACTCAAAATCTTACCACCTCATACTCAAAAATATTAGATCACTATGCTTAACAATCGCTACTAGCCACAAAGTCTACCAAATTCGATAAAAAAATATTCATATACCTAAAATAACAACCCATATCTAATGTTATACCATGAATAAATTACAAAAAAAAAGGAAAAGAAAAAAATATTCAACCCAAAATAAAATTATGTCTCCCATCATCCAACAATTAGTAATATCGAGATTATGAAGGGAGAAAAAGAGGGAAAAAGAAGAAAATGTGTTCTCATAATCTAAAACTTTTTATTTTTCATTTCTTATGTTTACCATCTCTATTAAAAATGAAAAAGTACAAGATGATGAAGAGACGAAAACGAGGGACGAGGGTCAAGGGATGGGGGTAGGAACAAGAACAAGCAACTGGAAGGGGAGGACTTAGGACGGAAGGGGGAAAAGAGAAAGGAGGAAATTATTATGATATGATTTTATATTTATCTTTAGGTTAATATTTTGTTTAATTGTAGTTTTATTTTGTTTAATTATTGTTTTGATAACTTATTATTCTTTATTACCATTATGCATTTTTATTTACATAAAATGATAAAAGAAAATTATTAGAATCACTCATTTTTAAATTTGTTCAATATTTTGTTTGAGAATTTGTTTTAATTGTTTATTTTTATATGTTGTACAATAAATATTATATTTAATTTTTTTTAGTACGTCTTATATACTTGTTTATTACATTTTAGATGGTAAAATAGTAAAATAATGTTATTCAGATGTTTCAGACATATTAATTATAAAAAAATTAACTCATTATTCAGATTCATTCAGCACATTCAAAATTATTTCATTCAATTTTTATCAAACAGTCCCTAAGTCATTTAGTGAATTTTATTAGTATAAAATAAAAGTACTAATCACCTTATATAATCTTGTGAGGTTACTAAATATAAATTTAAAACTTTTTGACTTTCTTTAACTTTTATTTTTCTTAATATGTGCACATTGTATTTTGCTTATTCTTTTAGAGACATAGAGTATATATATATATATAATTAAAATATTGTAGAAAAATGAGAAAAATATTTTTATTACTTCCTCGTTCAACTTTATTTGTCCTACTTTGAAAGAAAAATAAAATTTCTCTAAATTACCCATCTTTTATTTAATCTTCCAACTTTTTCTTGGAACAATAAAATAAAGAGATTGCAAAAAAAAAAGTATGGTTATGTTTCTAATGTCAAAGTTAATAATGTTATTTTTTAGGGGATGTATTCAATTAACATTTTTAAAGACTTTTAAAGATTTTAAAAGTTTAGTTGTATTCAATTAAGACATTTAAAGAGTTTATAAAAATTTAGTGGTATTCAATTATAACCTTTTTAATGTCTTTAAAAATTAGGTGTTATTGAATTAAAATTTTTACAAAGTCTATAAAAATATTTTGGTATTCAAAAAGTCATAGACTTTTTAGATTTCTATTAAATGTTAAAGTTTAACAGACTTTAGAAGAAGAATTATAACTATCAACCCATATCCAAAGTCTGACCTCATCTCTAAAGATTTCTAAAGACTCCATATCTCATCTTAATAAACTAAATAAATTTAAAGTACAATTCTCATGAATCTAATATTTCTAATTACTTTATAATCTAGAATAATTAATACTTCAGCAGTACCCACAAAAATAAAATTTTTGTTTTTGTAATCAACGTACAAAATTCAAAATTTTTACATTTTGAATTTATTTGTTATTTAATAATAAACACACGTTATTATTTCAAAAATAAAAATAAATACACAATATTTTCAAATTTAATAATTTCGTAAATTAACTTAGAATCAGAGTTAAATGAAGTAAAAAAGTGAGGGAGGGAAATTAATTTATATAGGAGTACGTACTTTATAGTGATATATAATTGTATAAAATATATAAGTTCTTCAAGCTTTTTATCATAATTTTATTATATGTTACATTACTAAACTAAAAATTTATTAAAAAGAATATAAATAAAAAAAAAATTGAAAAATAACTTATTATTTTAAAATATACATGAAACAAGTATATATTATTTTTATTTACAAATTTTGATACTAAGACGAGGTAGTATTCAAATATTTGAATGGAAATCGATATATATTACAAATGTTTATATTAATTTTTAATTGCTACTTACGTAAATAAGTATTGATGACAACTTTTGTAGACTGGAATAAATAACAATAATTCCAAATAAGCGTACGCATATGCATAAAGTATATATAGCTCAATGAAAAATGAGTTTAATTTTTGTATTGCGTCTGTAATTTCTAAAGTTTTGTTGGTATCCGACTATCCAAATGTATTATTAAATGAGTAGAATAATATGAACGCTTTCAACATATATAAAATCTCATGCCACAATAATATAATGAGATTTACTCTAGTTCATGAAAAAAGAGGGAGATGTTGTACACATGGACTAATTAACAATTAATATAAGTTGCAAGATATATTAGAAGTATACAAAAGTCTATCACAGTCTTGATAAAAAGTTTATAAAAGTTTGTTACTTATTTCATAGAGTCTATAAAAGTCATTTTAAAAAAGTCTTTAAAATCTTTGAAAGTCATTAAAATCCCACAAATTTTACAAAAGTATGTCACTTAAAAAAAGTCTCTAAAAATCTTAATTGAATACACCCCTCTTAATGTATGTCATATTATCTTCAATACTTTTTTTTAAAAGGTAAAATAAGAGTATTATTGAAAAAGTAATGTCGAAAATAATATTAAATGAAAAAAATGGATAAATAAATTTGAAAGAGGGAGTACTATTTTATGTTTAAATGTATCTTTTAGCGTACATAAAATGGGAGCATTATTTTCACGTGTTTGATATTTTCACACGATTCCTTTTCATATGAAGATAAGACCCACTGTATGCTAATGTAAGAGAAATAAATAAAAATATCAAAAATACATATAAAGATATCAATTTTCTACATAAAACGTAGCTCTTCAATTACCATTTTTAATGACTTTTAGGGGGTGTATTCAATTACCATTTTTAAAGACTTTTAAAGATTTTAAAAGTTTGGTTGTATTCAATCAAGACATTTAAAGAGTTTATAAAAGTTTAGTGGTATTTAATTATATTTTTTTTAATGTCTTTAAAAATTAGGTGGTATTGAATTAAGATTTTTACAAAGTCTATAAAAGTATTTTGGTATTCAAAAAGTCGTAGACTTTTCTGATTTCTATTAAATGGTAGAGTTTAACAGACTTTAAAAAAAGAATTATAACTATCAATTCATATCCAAAGTCTGACCTTATCTCTAAAGATTTCTAAAGACTTCATATCTCATCTTAATAAACTAAATAAATTTAAAATACAATTCACATGAATCCAATATTTCTAATTACTTTATAATTTAGAATAATTAATACTTCAACAGTACCCACAAAAATAAAATATTTATTTTGTTTTTGTAATCAACGTACAAAATTCAAAATTTTTACATTTTGAATTTATTTGTTATTTAATAATAAACACAAGTTATTATTTCAAAAATAAAAATAAATACACAATATTTTATAATTTCGTAAATTAACTTAGAATCAGAGTTAAATGAAGAAAAAAAAGTGAGGAAAATTAATTTATATAGGAGTACGTACTTTATAGTGATATATAATTGTATAAAATATATAAGTTCTTCAAACCCAAGCTGTATATTTCTCTCTCATAACTAATTTACATTAACTTTAGAAAAACGCATGCACACATAGAAAAGTAGATAAAAATAAAATCTAAAGTTACTCTATTTTTTTTTATAACGGATGAATCAGTTTTCAGTAAGTAATACTCCGTAATGAAAGTAATGAAGAGACGGATCCAATCCTGAACACTACAAGATCTTGGGTTATCGTTAAACACCCCTACCATTATTACATATCTTTGTTTCTTTTCTAACACCATGGCTTAAAAAAGCTCCCAACATTTTACCACTATCAATCTCTCTTTCATAGTTATCTAACAACTCCTATCATTCTCTCAAGATTTACGACTATCAATCTAAAAATTATATATAAAAAAATATTAAACAACTTTTTAACATTTAAAAATTCATGTCAAAATATTTGATAGAAGCATAAAAATAGAAGCACCAAGTTTAATACTCCAAAAAGTGCGATGAAAACAAGAATAAAGATTGACAACCAAAAACTAAAAAAGCCCATATAAACTTTAGTTACTATTTACTGGTCAAGAGCATTAGGGCCGGTGCAATAACTCAAAATATGGTTCCAAACCCACTGCACCAAGTACTTCCGTCTAATCCCACGCATATTATACGTGGCCCCATCCACACCGTTCATCATCTGCCCAGTGTAAGACCCGCCTCCCCCACTTCCGTATATACCCTCACAAAGATCCGCTATCTCAACCGGGAACACCGGATCGCTACCTGCATACCAAGCATTCACCAATGGGTTTGTTGCCATCTCAGCTATCTCGTGCCCAATCACGCTTATCATTCCATCAACCCCAATGTCACCGTTCGGTGACTTTAGCGGCTTCAATCCCGGGATATAATCCGGCACGGCGAAGGGGTATGCACACACACCTGGGCACAGCTTACCGGAGTTACCCACCCAAGCGTACGGTAGCGTGTATCCAACGATTGACGGGAAGGTAAAATAGTGGAACCCACAAACATTCTGGCAGTAATCCTGGACGTACACGTCATCTGACGTGAGCAACAAATAGATGCCACCTTTCGGGTTGATGGGTAAGGGTCGGGTACTGGCTGTGACGGCACTTTTAATCACTGACTGTATAGATAACCGAGTTAGGGATTTACCGTGAGAGTAAAAGCGGTCGTTTTTTTCAGCGCCGAGCCGAACCGCACTTGAAATGTTTTCGCCGGTCTGGTCGGTGTAGAGCTGAACCGTTTTCCACCACCCGGAAACGGTGGGGCGGGTTTGAGAAGACGCGGAAATCGAGTTGATAAATTCGCGGATGATCCGTTTCTGGGGATTTTGCCAGCGGCCGTACCAGATGATATGGACGGTAATGTTAGCGGTGAGAACCGGGCCCATGTGGTACCGGAGTTTGACGAAATCCGACGAGCCCTCGTATTTTTTGGAGGCTCCAAATAGGAGTTCGGACTTGGAGGCGTTGGTGGTTTGGTTGGGCCATGGGCGCCAGCCGGCGGACGGTGAGATGAAGAAAAAGAAGAAAGATAGAATGGTAAGGCGGAGGAGAGCCATACAGGCCTGGCGCAATTTAGCTGAGTGAGAAACAAATGAAGTGAGAATGAGAGGGTGAGGCTCTTATATATACTAGTGTTGCGTATTGATTACTAGATTAGATTATTAAGATTATATAGACCATAAAGAAACTGAAAATGTTGATAGTCAAGTCGTAGTAGTAGTACTAGTAGGTTGGCTAAGGGGGTGTTTAGGCCATTGATTTGCGGGTAATGGAGGACAGAGAGATTCTTAAAAGGATAGGCTCAGAAAATGGACCCTATGGGGTCTGTAGAGAGCGGCGCTATTTCATTTCATTTTTATGATCACTTTTTGTATTATATTGTACCAGTGCATTGATTATTAGGCGGGAAATGTGTTGTGAGGGGGTAGATTTGTAATTTGGATGGGGGTTGACACGTCTTTTGATGATACTATAGTACTAGTAGGAGTATTTTCTTGGGTCTCTTTTTGGAATTAGGAACCATTTCATTTGATTAGTAGGGCGCTGTGCTACCACTCTTGGTTCAATTCTATCTAATAAAATACAAATAATTTTAAATTTTTCGTTCATTCAATAAATTATCTGGGCCATTCAAATAAAATACAATCTATCTATATCTATATTCTATATATCTAATTATATCTAATAAAATACAAATAATTTTGAATTTCTCGCTCACTCAATAAATCATCTAGGACGTCCAAAGTTTGGGATAAATCCCACCATCCATCTATCTAATAAAATACAAATGATTTTGAATTTCTCGCTCACTCAATAAATTATTTGGATCGTCCAAAATTTGAAATAAATCCCAACGTTCATAGTGCCGGAGGCACGGGACTGTTGCTAGTAACTATATATGTCGGGAGTAGTAATATTTTTGACATGAATAATTAATAGTTATAACAAAATAGTACTACTATTTAACTATTCTAATGGGGAAGTAATTAGTATAAAATTTATTTTAAAATAAATTAGTCAATTAATCAATAGAATATTGATACGTAGATGAAATTAAATGTGTGTCAGTATTCTATTGGTCAATTAACCAACTTATCAAAAAAATAATTTCATGCTAATCGGATCTCTTTAATGACGTTGAATTTTGTGTTTTTTTTTCTTTTTATTTTTTGAAGTGAACAAAATTACTTGACATGAAATATGTTTGATCATTGCTGAAATTTTTAGATATCAAATGATGTTCAAATTTATGTAATATTATACCCCCTTTATTTCATAAAAAAATATATTATAATTTCTTTTAATTATTAATAATGATATAAATGACATAATATTCAAATCCAAACATATAAAAAAAATTACTAAATAAATGATTTTCAGTATCCATAAATTTTACTAATATTATCTCATTCTTACCGTACAACTATATTTAACCAACAACTATATCATACTAATTTGATGAAATTTGGTACCAAATTGTCCACCCCTTTAAATACACCATTTGAGAACAATGGATTTATCTGAATGTCAAACTAGAGAGTTCCCCCCCCCCTCCCCCACCACTATCACCTCCCCCCTCCCCCCTCCCCCCTCCCTCCACCCCCCCTTCTGAAAAAAGGAAAATAAATAAACAAGAGAAAGGGAAAAAAGTTAAAAGAATGCACCTCATATTTGGTTAAGCAAACTGGAAAGAAGATAGAAAATGATGGCTAGTGCTTTTGTTTTGAGAAGGATGCCCTTTAAAGAAAGAATAATGGTCCCTTGCATTAGTTAATGAATGCTTCTTAATTTGTTAGTAGTAGTAGTAGTAGTTTAAAATTTGAAATAGCCTACCATTATGATGAAGTCATTTATATCATCCATCCATATAAATATGTAAACATCAAAGCCCAAAAGAGAGGTGAGATGAATAATAGTAATTCAAAAATCTCAAGTGATGCCAAGCTGCTTGTGTAAGTGGTGGTGGGGTTCAATCACAGCTGCAAATTATGATCCCTATAGACTTGCAGTGTGTTTAATTTTCCAACACCGATACCAACAACAAAAACCCTCATTTCTCAATGGTTTTAATAAAACGATTTTTTATTATTATTATTAGTATAAAAGTATATAGTATTATTGAGTTTGTTATTTTAATTTATTATGTTAGTTATTTTAATATATATAAATCTTATAAATGAGAGTTTTTAATAAAATAGAAAGGGTATATAATGTTATGATATTACAAGTGAGTTGAAGTCTCAAATTTGAGAAATAATAAAAGAATGAATAAGTAATACATATGAATGAGTTCAAAATTTAATCACTTAATAGGGCTGAACAAAAAACTAAATTGACTCTAAAATCGCACCAAAAACGACACAAATCGCAGTAATTAAAACACACCAACGGTTTCGGCATATGTAACGATTTTAGATGAGTTGAAAAATTAAATTTATGGTTTGAGTTTAGGTACTAGCCAAAATCTCATGCATAAACCGAAAGGCCCAAAACGACGTAACCACATAACAATTCATTTTGAATTATCTTTCATGTAATTAACTAATTATCTTTGTTTAGAATTTTTATATATAAACAGATAATAATTCATTATGTTCTATTTAACTTTTGTTTAAACAAAACATTACAATTAAGGTTGTGTGTTATCAAAGTGATATTTAATATTACATGTAATTAACTAAAACTGCACCAAATGAAACCGTACCGCACAGTTTAAACCGCATCGCACAGTTTAAACCGCATCGCACAAATCACAATCGAGTTTATGTACAGTTTTAAATTCGTAAAACCGCACTTAGACAGTTTCGTGTGCAGTTTTAATTTCAAACCGCACCATTTTTATCCCTATCGCTTAAACTTTTGGATCAAAATTTCAAACTTGTGTTAATGTGTCTACTCGCCCATGGCGTCCGGCCTCCTAAATTCGTTCTCCAACAATTGATATTAAAACTGGAAAAGATTGATTCCGAAAGGGTGAGCCTCTTTAAAAAAACATACAATGGTGGGGGTAAGGTTCGAAAATTAACCTCAAAGGACACGACAGTGACATCTGAGAAATAAAAAAAATATATATATAGTAACATATACTAATAATAGGGTATGGGATAATTTATTGGTGATAGGCAGTTGAGAGGAGAATGGTTTGTAATTGTAGGATTCGGATAGCATGAAGTTATTTTTTTGGTAAGTTGATTAATTGTCTAATAAAATACTGACACACGTACAACCTCGTCTATGTGTCAATATCCTATTGATTAATTGATCAACTTATTCAAAAATAAACTTCATACTAACCACTTCTGTAATTGTACGAGTGAGTGAGTCACGGAGTGGATTGCGCTAGCTGTGGCACGGCACCTAATTATTATATGTAGAAGGAGATGTTGTACACGGTGAGAGTTGAGGAAAAAGAGTCATCTTCAAAGATGTGAGGCTAGTGACGGAGGTGATGGCAATGCCAATGGACCCTACCAAAAAACCATAATTGTATATCCTCACTCCACACCCTCAGCCCATCTTTAACTTCTAATTAATTAATTATATCATAATTATTTTAAAACAAAATTACATATAATTTTTATAATAATTTTTTTTATCAAAAATATTAAAATTCAGTAGTAACACCCATTTGACGTCGACTGAGGTGAACCACTCTCATCTTGACACATTTTGGATTTTCTTTTTAATTATTCATGTAATAATACTAAATGTTTATATTGGATTTGGTTTGTTTTACTAGTACGAGTAATAAGTGAAATGATAAATAGAATGGAGCAAAGAGTAGTGTGAAATGATTTATTTTATTATAATTAGAATAATTTATTCTATAATCTACTCCAAAAAATAAAATTTAATAATAAGTTAAATAATTAAAAAGATTTCATTATAATTGAAATGATTTATTTTATAATTTTTTATTTAATATTAATTAATTTTAAAATTAAATAAAAAAATATGCGTTAAAATTTAAGTTGGGGATTGAAAATTTGATAACAGATTCTGCTCTCGAAAAGCTCAGTCTCTACTTGCATCAATGTCTATACACAATCACGCGCAGCAACGCCTTGGAAAATGCGCGTGCCCAAACGTGAGGAAGACAAACTGAGCTGGAAGCAGGTAAGTTAGGGCCCCACAAATGATGATAGTCCATAAATTTGGGGCGAACACCCTTTTAATGGAGAAATTCGAGTACTACAAGTTAAAGTGAACTGTAGGCTGATCTATGTTCTATAGTATCTGCCCTGCCCTGCCCTGCCCTGCCCTCTCCTCTATTCGTAAGTCTAAAGACTAAAATAGACCCAACCATGATGCTGACTTTTAAGAACATCGTGGTTCGTTCATACACACAAAGGTCAAATAAAAACACGTAACAAAAAAATTATTCAGGGACAATTATTATTTAATATAAAAATAAAATAAAGAGTATGGTGACTAAAATGGTGGTCAAGTTGATATTAGGTTCTTACTTTTTTAATCCACATATTTGATGATGATGTGATCTCAATTAGGAGTACTATTATTACTCCATCCTTCATCTGTCATTTCATAATATATTGCGTTTTAAATAATTTTATTTTTTTAAAATTATTTATCGTTTAGGAGAATTAATTACATTCTTTTTAAAATTATCTCTCATGAGAAAATATTACATATAAAAGAGAGTATGAGATAAATATAATAATAAATAAAAATTTAAGTATATTATAAATAATTAATTTTATATAATTATTAGTATTTTTAATTTTTGTGCATATGATATAATATTATGAGACCCAGGGAATAATTAATTTAACAGTTGACAAGAATGATTAAACATGATCAGTGGCCGAAAGAATCACTCAAAGTAAGGGATTGGGATTAATAAACTTATTTTTTTACTACTACTACATTAATAATTACTCAAAGTTAAAATTACAATCATTAGTAGTATTTCGGTCAACAGTGTTTGGAATTCCCATCCAGAAGTCTTTTCTTTACCCTTTAAATCTCTCTACCATTGAAATTCATCTTTTAGGCTCAGCTACACTCAATCAATCCTGCAATATATGTTTGGTCAGTCTACACTCAAACACAAATATATCTTTTTTATACTCCATATAACTTTATTTTTTATTATTAATCTTCAAAAATTAAAATTATTGTAAAATGTAAATATTATTATAAAAAAGGGTGACCATGGCACTTGAACCTTAATGCTACGTTTGGATTAGAGTAATGAAAATGAAAATAAAATAACTCATTCATATAAAATAAAAAAAATGTATTTAGTTGCGATTGAAATGAAAAAAAATTGTATTTGATTTCTTTGGGGAGAGAGAATGTAAGGAATAACTAATTTCATTCTTTTAATCCAAACGTATCATAAATATATGAATGTCAGACCCTAATTTTTAATTAATAAATTTTATTTTATCTTTATTCTAAACGATAAGAAATTAAATTGATAAAAAATTAAAGTTAAAGATGATATATACAAATTAAGAAATAAAAAGAATGTTGACGTAGACACTAAAAAATATTTGGTACCGTACAACAACGCAGTAACAACCAATCATTGATGATTTCTACAACATAATAAATGTCAGATACAGAAAATAACAACATAACCATTAAAAAAGTTGTCAGGGGAACTGTTACATTTAATTATTAAAATACCCGACAATAAAGGAATAATAAAGCACAATTTCACTACAGTATTCCACAATATTGAACTAATAATTGGCACGGTAACAAGGGTAATAATCGAAAGTTACGTATTTAAAAGTCGCAAGTACCGGACAATTTCAGAGTTCGGAGAAAGAAAATTCAACATGTAAATAACATTGTATACATAAATATATGTGATATTAATAAATTACGTAAATAACGTAGAAGATGGACAAACAATACTACAAAACAGTAAATAGACAACGCGGAAAAAACGTTGTGGTTTCTGTTAGAAAAACGTAGTGGTTAAGGGTGTTGTCTATTTGACACCCTTACACAACGTTTTTAAAACGTTGTAGTTAAGCACAATACACAACGTTTTTTTAGGAAAAAACGTTTTAGATTTGTTTTCAAAAAATTAGCAGATGCTTAAAAACGTTGTAGAAAGTGTGATTCCACAACGTTTTTTGGTTAAAAATGTTGTAAAAGGTATGATTCCACAACGTTTTTAAAATGTTGTAGATAAAAAGAAAAAGAAAAAAATTTGTGATTTACCTATATTACCAATGCACCTGCAATATGCTAATGCCATGATATAAAGCTAAAAGGTCTAAATTCTCATTTAAATTTAAAGCCAAAATGTATCAACCATTCAAAATACATCCGAATAATACCATTCATTTACCGTTTCAAATTACTACATCCACAAAATATAACAACATCAATAGTGTAGTATTATATACAGACAATACTGAGTGGTTTAGCAACATCATGTTGATAACTTGTAAAATAAAAAAAATACACATGAAAGGAATCCTCAAAATTAAATGCACTAGCACCTACAGTAAATATGTTCTCAAGCAGCTTATTGAAGCGTGGATGACTCTAGAGAATAGCACATTCTAGAGCACAACCTTTAGCAACGCACTCACTAGCATTCATTGTACGCCTAGGCTCCTTGCCAAACGCAGTGCATTATACATCATGACAGTTCAGTGCAGCGTCCATCCATTTTCCATCATACCTAGTTGATGCCACCACGAGACGTAACCTGCACAAACAGGAGATGCAGACCTGATAAAAGAATCATCAACAGCCACCAAATACTTATTAAGGGTCAAACAAATGAAAACCTGCTGTGTGAGATAATATGCGACCAACAATGAGAGTTATTCCACTCTGTAACTTAGTTTCCATAAATGATCTGCAAACAAATGTACAGGATATGGTTAAACAAATAAAATGAATTTATCTGCACCTGATAGATATCATTATTTTCAGGCCAACCTAATTAGCAGCCAAAGTACTAGAAGTCTGAAATGATGTAGAAGTCAAATGCAAAACTAAGCTATAAATGGAGACTATACAAAGCACTAATTATCCTGCATTCAGTTCCAAAAGTTTCATAAGCAAACTAGAAGTATGAATCGCATGTTATCTTGACACCCATGAATCTTAATACAAATTATTTAGAACACATATAACTAAACTAACCAACTGCACCGCAACACGTACAACAGATTATATATATACCTTCAATTGACTTGGCCAATCTCAAGTCATTACATAAGAACAACAATATCTATTTTTTCCCTTGATGAGTATATAGTCTCAACTTTTAACTTTTACAATTTACCTTTCTTGCAACCAAAGCTGCAGCAACACCTGTGGCCAGCACCTGTAGGCTCTCATAACTTTTTATTTTAGCTACCTATGTTTGAAACTGTGAAATGAATTCAATATAAACATCAAATAGCCAGCTTTATTCTAGAACAAATCACTGCTCTTACGGCTAGTAAATTCTTTATACGATGCAATGCAAGTTACATAATAACAGAAGACTATATATACAGAAAGACTATCAAAGATTTACAGGAAGAAAAAGAAGAGTATATATACTTTGATAAGCAGAAATAGAAGACATTAGAGATCTTAATTCCAATGCTATAATCAGATGCCCTAGCTGCCTGTAGTCATTCTCTACAACCCAGGCCCAAGACGCACATGGCACCAGGAGAACTTCAGTTCAAGTGTACAACAATTGTATAGGCAAATGATGTAATAAACACCTATAAATATATTCAAAATTACAGTTTTAATCCATCAAAATTACTGCACTACCTTACCAGCATGAATGCACAAAGAATGCACAAAAATGAGCCAAAGAATGCACAAGGTAGTCCATCTCAGCTTCAAGTTCATCAATGCTTTTGTTAATCAAGGAAGTAATACTTGGTATTCTTGCCTTAATGACAGCCTCCAAATGCTGAAGTTAAAAGTATAAATCATTAAAAAAAATCAAGGTTCTAACTGAGATAAACACGTCAGATAAATAAAAAATAGAATCCCACCATCGAAAGAAGTTTCGCCAGATACTCTGTACCCATTTTACTAGCCAAATGCCCATAGTCAGGACTTGAAGCAAAGTATTCCCGTTCTCTCCTTCTTGCAGACATCATGTCAGTATTCTTATTTATATCAGCTTGTGAGTGGTTCACAATTCCCACCCATGGGTGTTGTAAACGTAAAGCTCTTCCTTCAAGAACCTTTCAGAATAAGAACTTCAGAATCCAAAATGCCAAAAAACTAACAATTTACACCTACTACAATAAGATAATTTTGTAATAGAGATGAGGGGAGAGAGAATGAGAGTGGTGAGAGTACATCTAATACGTTAGTTCCTTTATCCATTAAATCAAGCTTTGTCAATACTCCAAATGTCCGTTCACCTACACATATTATTTCAGAAAACCGTAAGGAAAAGAAAACATGATACTTATGTGATAGATTTTATCCAAAGATTCACGGACCACCGGAATAAAGGAGGGTTACCTGCTGGATCCACTTCCTTAGCAAGCTTGATAGCATCTGATGTCGCTATATCTTGGTTGGCAGGAGATATTTTCAGTATGATGTAGTTGGGCTTGAGACACCATATATACACCAATCAGAAAGGCAAAATATTGCAAGAGTTCAAAATCGAGGACATACCAGTTAGGGTTTTCTTAGATTAATCCTCCGTTCGACTGATTTGAGGGCATAAATCGATCAATTTGCTTCTTGAGCAGGTACGAAGAGCTTCAGTTGCTTAAGTGGCTTCATGTTCTTCATGATTCTAGCCTCCTTTTAGGGTTTCTTTGAGACGATTTATGGCTTATGTCCAGCTCCTCCTAGGGTTGATCCCGTATAATTCTGGAACAAATCCAAAGAGATGAAGAACTTACGAATGAAAATCTAGCCCCAAAACAGAAGAAAAAAATGAGAGAAAAACTGAAAGAGACGAGAAAAATTGAAGAAAGGAACGAAACTGAACTTACGAGCACAGACAAAAGACTATCTTTTAATTTTAAGTTTTCACTTAAGGCCGGTTTTTTGCTCCGTGTTTTTGACTTACACAACGTTTGTTTTAAAAAACGTTATCTAATTAAAATATAAAAATGCTCTTTTAAATAGATAACGTTTTTGCATATATATTTACAACGTTTTTTTAAAAACGTTGTAAAAAAAATACCACAACGTTTTTATAAAAAATGTTGTCTATTAAGTGTTGTCTATTAGGTACTTTGTACTGGTGAAATATAATAATAATAATGAATAGTAAAGAAAAATAATCTTGGTAAATTAAAGGTAATTTTGAAATGTGAAAATTATGTCAAAATTATATGTGGTTGATTGAAGATAATCCTAAAATGTGAAAATTGTGATAAAATAATGTGTGATTGATTAAATATAATTTTGAAATGTGAAAAATACTAAAGTTGATTATGCTTTGGCTATAAAGGAGGGTTTAGCATAAGGAGTTGGAATAACCTTTTTACTTGTTCTTCCTCTCCCCTCTCCCCTCTATAAATAGTATTTTTTAGTGTGAATGTTTCTTTTAGTGTGACAAATATATTTGGAGTACTGCTACAGACACAAACAATTTTACAAATATTTTACGAATTACTGATATGGCATACTCCACCTTAGTATATTGATCAACAAATTGTTTTAATGTAGTCTTCGACCCCACACAATATGCTGAAGTGAAGTATGCCACATCAGCAGTTTATAAAATATTTATATAATAGTTTGTATATCTAACATTATTCATATACTTGAATGTAGCATCAGTAAGTTAACAAACACTCACACACATTACATATATAATATTTACAACTCTTACTTTTTAAAGATTAATTTTGAAAAAAATTATTTGGAATATTGTTTTGAAAAGTTATTTTATTATTACAAAATTATTTTGAAAGTTTATTCCACTTCACTTTAAACACTATATAAATTTATTTTATAAATATCATTAAGTCAATTTTTGTCAATTTTACGAAATACAAAATAGTGTATACTATAAAATTTATATATGATAGTTATTAATTTAATTATAAATACATATATAGTTTGATCGATTACATAAAAACGGAATCTAGTCACGTGCTAAAATAAGAGATATTATTTTTTCAGGTTCCTAAATTTAAATCTACTATGGTAAAAAATTATTATTCATTTTTACCATCCTTAACATTAAAACGGTGAAAATTTTTAAAATAATAATTCGTTAAAATTTCTTTAATATTTTACGCTTGATCTAATATATTTTGACTTGAACTTTCCTGTTGAATTCTGACCGTTGTATTTGAACTGTAAACTTTTGAATTGTGAACATTTTGGACTTTGAACCTTATATTTGGACTATGAACATTTTGACTTGAACTCTCTATTTGAACTTTCAACATTTTAATCTGTTAAATTTTACTTGTACCATGAACTTTACCGTTGAACTTTCTATATATGAATCTTTAACAATACTTTTGAATTTGAACTCATTCCGATATTCTAGACATCGTATTGACAATTTGATTATTGAACTATGAGCAAAGTAAATTATTCTTTAAACAAAAATAAATTGTAGATCTCCAATATTAATTCATTGTTTAATTATATATTTTATATTTATTCTTTGTTATTTGCACTAGTCATCAGAACTCAAGTTGTTGTGAATATATTTAGTCTGGGTGCAAAGACAATATTGTTGTTAAGTGTTTTTAGTATGTGTGGTAAAAACATGTGGTGAAAGTTTTCTTTAGTTTCCTATAGTTTTGGTGCAAAGAAAAATGGTTGTTTGACATGATCCTGACTAGGGGTGAGCAATTCGATTATCCGAATTGAATAACTTATTGGGATATAACCAAATATCAAAATCTTTCAAATTTCACTATCTGAATAAGTAACCGAACTAAGAAATAACCGAATTTTTAATTTGGTTATTTCAATTAATAACCGAATTGAAAATCTGAGGGACTATGAGAGAAAAGTCTTAACTCTTAAGAGTTAAAGAGTTTAGAGATTTATTTATTATTAATATTTTAAAATTTTATTCATTTATTCAATTAACTGAATAACAATATTTCAATACCCGTATTCATATCCGAATATTGAAATATTAAAATAGTTATAACCGAAATAATTCGGTTAAAAATTCGGTTGTGATCCGTTATTTGATTCTATCTATTTTTTGCTCAACTCTAATTCTGACCATTGGTGTTACCGATGATGGAGTCCAAATGATGAATTTTATTTTGGAGGAAATATTAGATAGTATTGTCTATTTGACTATCGTAATTGATTGCTTATTTTGTTGCAGTTTATTCGTTAAAAAATTATAATGTATAATATTTTCAAAATCTCCGATTTAATCACAGTTGAAAGTTAAAGATAATTTTATTGTTCGTTATTTTAGTCATGATATCTTTTACTGGGTTATTCGAGGTTACTCCTTTTGTTTCCTAATTCTTTTCAAAAAAATGAGAATGTAACCGAAGCTAGCGCAGAGGACAGGAAATGGAGTGATAATCCGAGTTAGTAATGTAATAGTTCTGACCAAGTTATAAAATAGTATACCAATAATTATAAGGAGTACTTAATATGTGTATTACTGTGCTATATACGGTATTGTAATAATTATGATTATATAAATTAATGTAGTATTTTGTATTTTGATAGTTTAAATTAAATTGTGTAAACTCGAAATTTTATTTTTTATATTTGACGGAAAAACCGTGATTATCATTTTTTATTAACTTATATCTATATGTATCATCGAGGTACTTATCATGATACCTATTTATTACCACTAAAAAAGCCTCTTTAGTTTATTTTGGTAAAGTTCAAGCCCAACAATATACAGATCTGTCAAGTAATTGGAAAATCATTTTGGTTCATTTTCTGAGACCAAGTTGAGACTCGTCTATCCAACGAGCTTGTGCAATAGCCAGCCCAAACTGTTAAATTCAGCAGCCTAAAATGGGTTTTTACTTATCCAGTCCACATTTACTTCCCACCTTCGAATAGGCCCATTTCAGAATTCTAAGCCTGTGGCCTCTCGCGATTCGATCCAAAAGATGAAGGACTAGCTTCATTCTGTAAAATAACATTTGGAAATTGATATTCTTAAAAGCATTTTTCATATCTTCCAAAAGAATATTTCATTTTCCATTAGCTTCAAAATTATGGCTTTTAAAGTCACATATTAAATTTTAAATTAGTGAGATTTATTTAATTTTAATTGATACAATTATTATAATTATATAATATATAATAAAACCCATTTTAGTTACAATTATTTTAATGTGTGGTTACAAATATTTTAGTTAATTAATTTATACTTACTAATCCGAGAGTAACCACACAATGATAAAAGTTGCATGATAAATATTTAAAAATTGACTTTTAATATCTTAATTTATCTAATTATATCTACATTTAACATATTAAAATTTCAAGAGGGTGAGAATTAATATTATTTATGAGAGATATTAGATTATAGATTTGGAGAATTATATATTATAGTGGTATTTATTTTTAAAGTAAATTAAAAAATATCAATAAAAATATATTTATTTTTTATTCCATAAAATCAACGGCCGAAATTTAATGATTTAGAAAAATAAAACAAAACGTAAAATGGGGACGGAGAAATCAATGAGAAGTCGTCAGTGGAAAGAGCTAAATAAAACACATCAAAATAAAAAAAACAAAATGACGATTTATTACCTACCCCTGATCAACGGCCACGATTTTCTCTTTCCTCCCCACTTAACCGTCAGATTTTCCATCCACCCTCGTTTTGACCGGTAAATCTTCAAATATTTGTTGCCCTCTTTACACTCTTTTTCTCTCTCTTCAACTAAATTATACTCCATTAGATATAGAGAGAGAAAGCTCAACTCCTCTGCCACCTAAATATCTCTACCCATGGCTGCTGCTTCGTCATCTTTATCTCCCTCCCAATCCCTCATCTCCCGCTCTATCCCAAACAACCATGGCTCCACACAGCAGCATTCTGATCGTCTCGCCCTTCCTGGGATCAATCTCAGCTCCATTTCCGCAACCAGAACCCTCTCACACGCCTCACGCGCCGTCATACAGTCTCGGAGAGTGGGATTACGCGCATCCGTGAGGGCTTCGGCGGTGGCGGAGACTCTAGAGAAGACAGATACCGCATTAGTGGAGAAATCGGTCAACACGATCCGGTTCCTAGCTATCGATGCGGTCGAGAAGGCAAATTCTGGTCACCCGGGTCTGCCCATGGGGTGTGCTCCGATGGGTCACGTGTTGTACGATGAGGTTATGAGGTATAACCCGAAAAATCCATATTGGTTCAACCGTGATCGGTTTGTGCTCTCGGCTGGACATGGGTGTATGTTACAGTATGCACTACTTCACCTGGCTGGCTACGACAGTGTCAAGGTAAAAAGAATTTATTATGAGTATATATATATATATACATGAGAATGATCAAGAGCATAATCTTTAAATAGTATAACGTGCATAATTTTATCAAAACAACCTAGTTTTGGAGGAACATGGTGACATTTTTGTAAATACTATGTCACCGCATATTTATAAAAATGAGACCGTGTCTTATCAAAACTATGTCGTTTTGATAAAATTATGCTATTTAAGACCTTATAATATTTAAGGATTATGCTATTGATCCTTACCGTGTGTATATATATTTATATATATATATATATAAATATATATACAAAGCAGGTGTTTTTGAGATTTAACTTTTAAGTACTGTGACCTTTGTTTGTTTTGATTTTGGAATTTTGGGTGGTTACTTTGTTCTTAATATTGTTGCATGAGCTTGTATTGATTGTGGGTGGTTAGTAGTGTTGCTTTGTTTAGGCTATGTTTTTTTTGGTTAGCTATGTTTTGATCACGGTGTTGCCAACAGCTTTTAAGATCTGATGAACACTTTGTTGAAATTTTCACATGTTTCACTTGTATTATTGTCAATGTTGGGTATTGTTATGCAAGAGAAGATTAAAAGTATTTGTAATTTCATACAGGGGTTCTTCTTTCTTTCATTTTTTTAATACTAAGGTTGCATATATGATCTAAGGAAAGTGGGAGGGGTGGTGTTCTTCTGTTTTTTTTTGGGTTTAAATAAGTTGAAGGTGGGGAGGGGGTTATTTGGCCAAAAAGGTTTTATAATATACGGTAGGTTGTCTTTGGAAATATGTAAGCATATCTTCATTTATGTACAAGTGTGTGTCTAGTTGCCTAATTTTAGAATGTCAATAGGAAACAACTTATGAATTAGGTGAACTTCAACATATCGACCACAAACTAAAAATAACCGTTAGTTACACATTGAGAGGGAAAGACTAAGGTAATTGAGGGTCGCCTACTGTTATTCGTTGAATTGGATTCTGTTAGAAATGGATTTAAGCAAAGGGAATTCGCCCATCGCTTTGTGATAAGGCACGATCAAGAATGGAAAAGTTCACATAGTATACATTCTTATCTATGATGATACGTTCTTCAAATCTTTGTCATTATTCTTATGATGATCTTCAAACATCTTGATGGCTAATGTTACTCAAGTTGTAAAGTTCTCAAAATGCAGTCACTTTTAATTTTGCTCACATGCTGATCATTCTTTATGATTGACTTCACCGTTAGGAAGAAGACTTGAAAAGTTTCCGACAGTGGGGAAGCAAAACACCTGGTCACCCTGAAAACTTTGAGACACCTGGCATTGAAGTCACCACTGGTTTGCTCATAAACCTTTAACTTCACATTTTCATTATTATTCTACATAAAAATAATTCTTTCCGTTCCATATTTGTAAAGTTAAAATTTTAATTTCTTGTGTAGGTCCCCTTGGTCAGGGTGTTGCTAATGCGGTTGGTTTGGCCCTTGCTGAGAAGCATTTAGCTGCTCGATATAACAAACCTGGCAATGAGATTGTTGATCACTACACGTAAAACAGCTGGCTTGCTTTGCTCCATTCTGTTGTCTCCTTGAAATTAAATATAGAGAACATATTAAGTTTAGCACTGTCTACTTATTTATCCCAGTATTTGCCTCATAATGTCTAAATTCTGCTCCATAATTAATTCTGCAAATATCATTTGTCTATGCTTCTCTTAGGTTTGTGATACTTGGGGATGGATGTCAAATGGAAGGAATTTCAAATGAAGCTTGCTCCCTTGCTAGTCACTGGGGACTTGGAAAGCTGATTGCATTCTATGATGACAACCACATTTCAATCGATGGTAACAATGGTATTGCATTCACAGAGAGTGTTGATAAGCGCTTTGAAGGACTCGGTTGGCATGTTATATGGGTGAAGAATGGTAACACTGGATATGATGAGATCCGTGCTGCCATTGAGGAAGCTAAGGCAGTTAAAGATAAACCTACTTTAATCAAGGTATCTTACCCACCCGGTTAATGAGGACTTTATAAGTTAATTTCTGCTTTTTTGGCAATTATATGGCTTCCTCAATATATATGTTTATACAGGTCACAACTACCATTGGTTTTGGGTCACCTAACAAGGCAAACTCATATAGTGTACATGGTAGTGCATTGGGTGCCAAAGAAGTGGATGCCACAAGGAAGAACCTTGGATGGTCACATGAGCCATTCCATGTGCCAGAGGATGTTAGAAAGTAAATATTAATTTTAGGTCTTTAATTCTGTGTATTTAGAATGGAATTTAGATCTCACAGGCAGCCTTGGATTTGACAGGCACTGGAGCCACCACACCACTAAAGGAGCTGCTTTGGAAGCTGAATGGAATGCCAAGTTTGCAGAGTATGAGAAGAACTACAAGGATGAAGCAAAAGAATTGAAATCTCTTATTACTGGTGAACTTCCTACTGGTTGGGAAAAAGCGCTTCCGGTTAGTGGTGGTTTACTTTAATATTTTCAAATGACGTGCATTTACGTGGGTCATTGGTATTGTGGTTATTACACTACACATGTTTTTTATGAACGAAAATGTGTGTTTCTGATGATGAAATTTCCCATTTGTATTATTAGACGTATACTCCTGAAAGTCCAGCAGATGCCACTCGTAATCTGTCTCAGACAAATCTCAATGCCCTTGCAAAAGTTCTTCCTGGACTTCTTGGAGGAAGTGCAGACCTTGCTTCTTCCAATATGACACTGCTCAAAATGTTTGGTGACTACCAAAAGGACACCCCTGAGGAACGTAATGTACGATTTGGGGTTAGGGAACATGGAATGGGTGCCATTTGTAACGGGATTGCTCTCCACAGCCCCGGCCTTATTCCCTACTGTGCTACCTTCTTTGTTTTCACAGACTACATGCGAGCAGCCATGAGGCTTTCTGCATTGTGTGAAGCTGGAGTCATTTACGTGATGACTCATGATTCCATCGGGCTTGGAGAGGATGGGCCGACTCATCAACCTATTGAGCATTTGGCAAGCTTCCGAGCCATGCCAAACATCCTAATGCTCCGACCAGCTGATGGAAACGAGACTGCTGGTGCATACAAGGTTGCAGTTCTCAACAGAAAGAGACCCTCCGTTCTTGCCCTCTCTCGTCAAAAGCTTCCTAATCTTACGGGAACATCAATTGAAGGAGTTGAGAAAGGTGGGTATATTATTTCTGATAACTCCTCAGGTAACAAGCCAGAGATAATTTTGATAGGAACTGGTTCCGAATTGGAAATTGCTGCAAAAGCAGCTGATGAGCTCAGGAAGGGTGGAAAGACTGTACGAGTTGTGTCCTTTGTTTCTTGGGAGTTGTTCGATGAACAATCTGATGCATATAAGGAAAGTGTACTGCCAGCTGGTGTATCGGCTAGGGTCAGTATTGAGGCTGGATCAACATTTGGGTGGGACAAGATCGTGGGATCCGAGGGTAAGGCGATTGGGATAGATCATTTTGGAGCAAGTGCACCGGCAGATAAGATATATAAAGAATTTGGATTAACTGTAGAAGCTGTGATAACAGCAGCCAAAGCAGTGTGCTAAACCTTCACACTGATACTTTTATGTGTCAAAAGTGGGAAAATGTGTTGCGTTCTCTCTGAAAATATGAAGTTTTTCAGTGTAGAAGTTTGGTGTAGTGTATTGGGTAGTAAAAGTCATTTTGATTCTGTTAAGAAAAAAAATAAAGGGAACTTCAAATCCTCCTCAAAATTCTTGATGGAGTTTCTGCGTCAGTTCAAGATGGATGGTCTCTTGGGTTCTTGACTTGTGCTTAAAGCTTCATCCTGATGTAATTTTGAGTAACATTTTGAAAGCTATTTTTAGTAGAAGTAGGTTTTGCAGTCTAATTTTCTGTTTTGTGATGATGCACTCAGTTTTACCTTTAGGTTTGCGATTTGATATTATTGATGTTTTCTGTTTTCTTGTTCCATCCCATTTGAGAGATGGGTATATCTTATATCTGAATTTTGTGGGTTGGGTTCTATTTTGTATTCTGCCGTACAGAGTGTTTTGTTTTGTTTTTTTTTTTTAAAAAAAACTGTTGAGGTACTGAATAAGGTAGTTCTTCAGAACTCTGGCTTCCAAACATGCAGTATACACCAATCCTCTCATCAGGCTTTGGGTGCATAGGGCAAGAATGTTAAATTTCATCTAATGAGTGATGGGGCACGTAAAAACACTTGAAAATTATATTGACCTTGTAAAAGTGAAAACACATTTTATCTCTGAATGACTACAGCAAATGTGCATCTATCTATATGATAAAAGAAAGAGAGGATGAACCAAAAGGCATATATGCAAATCGTGACTCAACAGCTTTTTTCCTCATTTGTATTGATTGATATTTGTATGAATCGTTCCAAACATTGCCCTTTTTTTAGTGCGATCTCCAAGCTGCATTAATTGAATAAATAAATTATTTTCAGCACTGTCAAAATATTTCTCCAAAAACTAGAAGAAGATTGCTAATTAATGATACAAGGAACGAACTTTTGAACAACTAATTTCCAGATGATACATTGAAACAGTAGCAAATAAACCACCGTCCGATGTTGAGATAGAACCTGTGGTTAAAGCAGCCTGTTTCTCAATCCAAATTACATTATGCCTGCTGATATTGAGCCACATCAATTCATCATTATTGTACAAAGCATTTTTAATTTGCTACTTTCCAGTAAAAACTACTCACTTTTGGTAGCTCAATAACACGCAGAAAGAATAAAGTTTTTAAATATATAATAATTGAATTCAAAAAACTTGAAAAACAAATTCAAATCGCTTTCTTGAATTTTAAACATCTATCAACTTCAATTGTGTGAATGTAGAATTCTTACTACATAAAGAACTAGTTGAGCACATAACTCAAAAGACACTTGTAAGTGAAACTCCAAATCCGCCAAGGGGCCATCAAACAAAACATTCCAACTACCTAATCCAAAAAAGTTGACACATTTAAGAATCAGCAATGGTAACCTCGACCTCGACTCCAGGTTCAATAGTGATAGAAGTAATCTGCTTAACAACATCAGGGGAGCTGAAGAGGTCAATGACACGTTTGTGGATGCGAAGCTCAAATCTGTCCCATGTGTTGGTTCCTGGAGATTGAAAGTGAAAATAGTTAATTAAATATGAGCAATTTCGGTTAATAATAAGCTGTGCGTACATATATGGCCAACTATAGTAACCTGAAAAATAGTAAAAAGTCAAGCGGCAAGTCAACAGTATACGGCTTTACATTCTTGGAAGATTTAGCACAGCAATATTTTTAAGAACCAAAATGTCATACTTTTGGAATTGGAGAAACAAGAAACACTACAGTTAAGCTGTGCTCCACCTAGACGTTAGGATATGACATCCGCTTTCTTTAATGAGAAGGTACCTTCAACCCCCTTCACCCCTCCCAAGGCCCCCCCCCCAAAAAAAAAAAAAACAGGAAAAAGCTCAACCGATAAAGAACTTGGTATGTGATAATTTATATATTTGGATTTTGTGAATATTGTCCGCTTCACCCCCAATTCATTCCAAATCAACACAATGAGAAAACAGAAGAGCGTTAGGAGAGAAATAGTTTCGATGAGAGCACATACTTGCAGTCTGTAAACAAAAGCCTAAATTTTATGATACAATTCACCATAGTTGGCAAAATGTACTTTGATAGGATGAAAATTAGCTAACGTAGCTCAAACACAAGTTTTAAATGCATTATGCGATACACAACAAAGAACCAATACCATATAAAAATATAGTAATTTTGAGATACAAATCTTGTTTTGAGGTCCATTAGAAAAATTTATGATTAATATTCACTCTGTAAAAGATGAATAACTTTTCAGTATAATTTGACAATTCTTGAAGTGTACTGGAAATATCTCAATATAGAGTTAGCCTAGGAATTACAAAATGTCTTCTATGAAAAAATTTGAGCTCGTAGAGTGGCTCTGGCATTAGTTTTTAAATACATTACAAAGTACCTTATTTTAAGTGTCATCGAAAATACATGATTAAGAACAATCTAATTTCGTTTCAAGGTTTCAATGAAATGAGGGAAACAGTGAAGTCTCAAACATATGGGAAGTAAGAAAAATCCAAAACTTATACTCTGCTGCAATATCATAACCAATATCACAACTTATAAAAGATAGTATCAATTTCAGATCTCACTGGGAGTTCTTGCTCAGTTTTTGGTAGGTTGTCAAAGCAGCTAAAAACAAGCCAGAACAATCTGATTAGGAGATAGAAAGAGTGAATGACAACGAAACCCAAAAATATAGAATGAGAAACAAAAAGGTATAGTTCTTTATCTTTGTGAATCACAAAAGCAGTAGTTGAACATTCTAAGGTTTTAGAGAAAGAACAGCTACTTTATATAAAGCAAACAGATAACCAGCAAAATATTTTTTGCCAACAAAATCAGACAATAAACATGACAACAGCATATAAAAAGTCAATTTTAGAGGGGGGGGGGATCAAAAACTTCCAGCTGTTTAAGAAATACCCTTATGCGCAATCACATAAAAAAAAACTTTGTAAATGCAACAATAATAAATAATATACTGAAATCAACTGCATTCATAAGTTGGAAAAGATTTAGCAGATGAAGATAAGGGCAATACCTTCACCACAGGGAGACTTCCTGGTAGTGATGTGAAGAACCTTGGTTGGCATCCTGACAGGCCCCTTGACCCTCAAAAGCTTCTCCTTGGCACCACGTACCAAATCCGTACACACTATCATTTATAACCAAAAAAAATAGAAACCACAGTCACTAATCAAACAAAAGTATAACATTTTACATTTGCAAGATTAATTACAAGGAAACAAAAAACAGCATTTTAACAGTACCTTAATCAAATATAGAAGCTCAACGAAAATGTTAAGTAAAACAGCAGTGCACTCAATGTCAGGCAACTAATGCTACAACAGTGATATGAAAAATAATATACTCCCTTTTTTTCACAAAAGGAGTCCCATTTGCAAAATTTACTAACTTTAAGAATATATTTTTGTTCTACGTCTACCCCAATTTTTTTGAGTGTTTTGTTATGTAGTAATGGCACAAAAATGAAATTGTAGTGGTAAACTGGATGCCATTTGCTACGATCATAAAAAGAAAAGAAAAGGGACTTCTTTTGTGTGGAACGGGGGATAATTAACTGAACATATTATTCTAATTAGATATCTAGAAGCAATGTTCAGCCTAAAATCTAACCCCGGAAATGTAATCATCGAGTCCCATCTAACAAATACAAAAGCAATCATGAAAAATGTTTAAACAGCGAGAAATAAATCAATGGGTAAGGTAAATAAAGAACAAAAATGAAGATGTGATCTTATATAATTTGATATAAGATAGTACCTTTCTCGAGGTTCTTAACATTTTTGGAAGAAAGAGTGATCCTAATCTTATGAATAGTCTCCTGACTTTCTTCCAACCCTGGTTTTGTCGACTTCATAGCAGCGTGCGCCATTTTAATACTTCTTTTCTTTTATTGCTGCACCCAAATTACTAACAGCGCCAATTTTCGATTACAATATTTACCAACAATTAATAATTTCTGTAAAATCTATTTACATCTGAAAAACATAAACAAACTATCTGGTGTGAGAGAGAGAAAAGGGGTTACCTGCGGCTGAGAGAGAAGGCGAGTGTGAGCGGAGAAAATGAGAGCGGCTTCAACCTCAGCAGCAGCAGCAGCACCAGGGTAGTTAATCCGGTTACTAATTTTTATAGTGCAAGTATTAAATTAGGGCTTTAGGCCCGTTAAGCTCTACTATGTAACCCAGGTTGTCCACCCATCTAAAATAGTCAGGCCCAAGCTGCTCAGGCTCCTGAGTTCAGACTATGCCAGCCATATTAAAGGGTCCTTTACATTAATATACAACATTTAAAAAGTAATTACAAAAATAAAACACGCACAACATAATTACAAAAATAAAACAACACAATATAAAATTGTTAAAATCACGTATACGTCAGTTACGGACTCTCCTATATGCAACTAACTACTCCTAAAATCAAGCGACTGAACAAAACATGCAACTTTGATACCGGAGAAATCCAAATCTTCACCACTGCGCGACACACCACTGAGATCGGAGAAGACGAAGTTTTTCGTCGCGACACACCACTGCAGTAATCTTGCATCTCTAAGAAGAAAACTATAGTCGCGACGAATCTGTAAGATCGAAAATAGCATACAAAATCAACGCAGCCTTCAAGATCAGTAACCAAAAACATTGTTGCAGTGATTGTTAAATACAAAATCAACATCAGCTTCGATTCAAATACTATGGTATGTAAGTTTAAAACTTATAAGCATATAGATACTTATAGTTATTACGAATTACTAAATTGATTATCTTTCTTAAGTTTTTCGAACTTAAATTGTCACAAAGTTTGAATACTGAATGTTGTGCTTGCAAAATGTATTTGAAAACATGTTTTATATTATGGTTACTAAGGTTATATAAATTGGTTACTGTCTAATGTTGGTTTGGTTACTGATTATTTTGTATTGGTTACTGTGTAACATTATACCGTCTAATGATGTCTTAGTTACTGACTAATGCTATTTTGGTTACTACATAATATTACTAATTAATGCAGACTTGGTTACTATGTAATATTATATTGGTTACTGACAAATGCTGACTTGTTTACTGTGTAACACTATAATGATTATTGACTAATTCTAAATTGGTTATTGTATAAAATTATTATAATGCTGACTTGGTTAGTGTGTAAAAATATTATTTAGTGACTCATGCTGACTTGGTTACTGAATAATGCAAACTTAATTACTGCAATGATTAATTGGTTACTGTATTATTGATTGTTGAAGCATATTAATGTACACTTCTACTTATGTTTTTTATATTAATGGTTACTTGTTAGCCAAATTGATTACATTCTTACAAAAGTCTGCCTTTAGTTGGTAACAAATAAATTATACTGGTTGTTTTTTATTATAAAATGGAAGGAAAATCCTATTTTTACTGGTTGTTTTTTGTTACTGATTAATGCTGATTCGGTTACTGTGTAACATTATATGGTTACTGAATATTTCTGAGTTGGTTGCTGTGTAAAATTATAATAGTTACTGACTAATACTGACCTGGATACTGTTTTACATTATATTGGTTACTGTCTAATGCTGACTATTACTATGTAAAATTTTAATGGTTACTCAATAGTGCTGACCGAGTTATTATGTAAAATTATAATGTTATATTCTTTTGTAATTGTTTCATTTATATTGGATGTTACTTATTGACTACATTGTATTGATTACATGGACTAATAGTAACCAATACACCAAATTTGATGTTTGAACTAATAGTAACCAGTACACCTTTAAGTACATATTGATATTTTTATATTATTTATTTTTGCTGTAAAATATTGTCAAATATGTTTTATGTTATGGATACAAAGTAAATATATGTTGGTTACTGTCTAATCTGGATTTGGTTAGTTTATAATGCTGACTTGTTTACTGTGTAATATTACCATGGTTACTACATAATATTACTGTGTTTTATACTGATTTTTTTATATTGATGGTTACTGATTAACTACATTGGTTACCTTTATACACCTGTTAGTCTTTAATTTGTAACAAAGTCATTACTGATTATTTTGGTTGTAAAATGAATGTAAAAATATTTTTTATAATCTTGGCTACTAATTACATATATCTTGGTTACTGTATAATATGTATTTAGATACTGAAAGGTGTTTATTTGGTTACTCTATAATGTTATTGAGTTTTATAATTGTTTATTTTATATTGGTAGTTACTTATTGACTACATTGGTTACGTTCATACAACTGTTAAATATTGGTTGTTGTATACTATTTAATTGGTTACAGTATAATGTTTATTTGATTGCAGTTACAATTTGGCAATTTTCTGTCAAGTTTGGAGTGTCGGATTTTGGCGTTTTCAGAGCCTAATTTCATTGGAAACGGGTCAACGATCAAAAGTCACTAGCTTTGCTGGTGAACTGCATGGTTTTTTGGTTGAATTCCATCATTTAGGCCTTCAAATTTGCATATAAAAATTTAGTTTATTTTCTGGTTACTAATATTATGTAATTTGGTTACTGTCTAATATTGATTTGGTTACTTTATAATGTTTATTCAGTTGTTGGACAATGGAGACTGACAGTAACCAATACAACAAATCTAATTGTTTACAGGAATATATAATTGTTTACTGTTAGTAACCATTAACCACATGGTTGGTAACATTTTTGATGGTGTACAGTAACCAAAATTGATGTTGATTAATATTTTTATTTTTGATTCCATCATGAGTTATCAATATAAAGTAAACATATACAAGCTTTATAACAGTCTTGATACAAGCTTATAACAGTCTTGATACAAGCTTATAATTATCTGGTTACTAACAAGCTTGTAGATAAATAGGACACTCACACATGTACATTTAACAATTAATGTTTGTCCTGATACAAGCTTGTAACTATCTGGTTACTAATAACAGTAACCATAATGTAACATAATAAAACAGTAACCATATAATTATATGATAGTAACCATAACAGGTTTTAATGGTAACCAAAACAGAAACATCATGTAATGAAACCCAGTTTAGGCAATCCATGCATACTAAACAATTACATATTAACCAGAATAAAAAAATAAAAGTATTTGAAATTCCACATTGAGTACACAATAATAGTAGCCAAACCATAAGGTAACAGTAACCAAAACATAATAAAGAAGTAACCAAATAGTTATATAAAAGTAACCAGAACATGTAAGATGTGTTTGTGAAAATGGAAGTAGAAATAGAATAGCATAAACCTTGTAGAATATATTTGAAGGAATTTATAAAAATAATACATCAATGTATACTAAGCAAATACATGGTTTATTATGACTTGGGTTTATTATTTACAAAAATAATACATCCACAAACTAATGATGTCTTAAACTTCTTCAACTGTCTTGGGTTCAATTTCTTGGTAATAATGTCGGGGACTTCCATGTCACACCAATATATAACTTTTCCAATGAATTTTCTATTGCATTCCCCATAGTAAAGATTCCATAACTGCAAATAAAAAAAATCAGATTTACACAGTCATTAGTAACCAGATATAAACAATATTTATATCATAAACAGTTTACCAAACAAATACATTGTAACCAAAACAACATATAAAAGTAACCAAAATCTCAATTGAGGGAAAAAGAATGGTATCCAAATCATAAGCTAACAGTAACAAAAAATATACTAATGAAGTAACCAAACAGTTATATGTTAGTAACCAAAATATATATTAATGGTAACCAATACATAAACAACATATAGACCAAACAAAATTTAGTCAACCCATATATTAAGCAAATATATTGTAACCAGAACAACAAAAAACAGTAAGTAAAATTCCAACTCAAGGAAACAAAAATGGAATCCAAATCAGAAACTAACAGTAACCAAAAACATACTAAATAAGTAACCAAATATTTATATGATAGTAACCAAAATATGTTTTAATGGTAACCAATACATATACAACATGTACACCAAAATCAGTTTAGTCAACCATGTATACTAAGCAAATAAATGGTAACCATAACAACATAAAAAAGTAACCAAAATACCAAATCAAGGTATCAAACATGGTATCCGACTTCTTCTTCATGACTGCTCTCATTCTCTAGAAAAGACTTCTGAATTATGTATGAACCTGTGGGAGGAAGAGAAATACCTTAGGATTAGTGAATAGAGAACCCATTAACAATAGGTATCATATCATAATATAACATTAACCATACCATAATAAAGTAGTGACCAAAAAATTATATTATATAATCTAATTGTAACCAAAATATAAACAACATGTGGTACAAACCATTTTATGTAGTAAACAAACAGTTATATATAATATTAACCAAAATATAATTTAATTTAAAGGTCACCAAAACAAAAATATGTATACCAAAAAATATACTAAAGAAGTAACCAAACAGTTATGTGATGGTAACCAAACCATGTTTTAATGGTAACCAACACATAAACAACATATAGACCAAACCCAGTTTAGTCAACCAATGTATACTAAGCAAATACATTGTAACCAAAATAACAAATAAAAGTAACCAAAAACCCAATTGAAGGAAAAAGAATGGTATCCAAATCATAAGCTAAAAGTAACAAAAAAATATACTCACGAAGTAACCAAACAGTTATATGTTAGTAACCAAAACATATATTAATGGTAACCAATACATAAACAACATATAGACCAAACAGTTATATGTTAGTAACCAAAACATATATTAATGGTAACCAATACATAAACAACATATAGACCAAACACAGTTTAGTCAACCCATATATATTAAGCAAATACATGGTAACCAGAACAAAAAAAATAGTAACCAGAATCCCAACTCAAGGAAATAAAAATGAAATCCAAATGAGAAACTAACAGTAACCAAAAACATACTAAAGAAGTAACCAAATATTTATATGATAGTGACCAAAATATGTAAAAATGGTAACCAATACATAAACAACATGTACACCAAAACCAGTTTAGTCAACCATGTATACTAAGCAAATACATGGTAACCATAACAACATAAAAAAGTAATCAAAATACCAAATTAAAGTAACAAAAATGGTATCTGAATCACAATCTAACAGTAACCAAAACATAATGCAGAAGTAATCAAACAATTATATGATAGTATCTATTTTTTATTGCTTGACGTACCTACAACGTAAGCATTACATCAAGCCCCCAAAAATTGGTCTTGTGTCAGTATATGATGCAGAAGTAAAATGGCAAAATGAAGATGAGATAATCATGATCATTCAAAAGCAGACTATATATGTTAAGAGCCTAAACAATTTGAAAATAATTATCCACTTTAGCAAATATTATGTTGTTAAATGATGTCTATCACAAATAACCCAGTCATGGAGATAAATAAAAAATCATTCAATAAAAAAATTAACATAAACAGAATGTGGCCAGAAGTACAGACTCATAGTATGACAACATCACTTCAACCATGTACATACCAAAGCAAGAACTCCATCGTCTGAAGAAGTAGATTCAATCCGTTGATGACGAGTGGCTTCAAGAGGAGAGAGAGAAGTAGTAAAGGCGGAGAGAGAGAAACCGAACGAGAGTTAAGGGCGGAGAGAGAGAGAGAGACCGAACGAGAAAGGAATGTTTGAGGAAGATGGAAACTAATTTACCATGTCAACCCATTAATACTAATCCCTTAATTTAAGGACTCCTAATTGTATTAGTATTGTAAATAAATATGATAAAATGTCATATTTTTGTAATTATTTTATGGATGTATGATTATTGTAATTATTTTTAAAAATGTACTATAATATGTAATTAACCCTATATTAAATACTTCATTTCTATCTAATTATAATTATAAGATTATTATTGACTTAATTTAAAATATTTTTTAATTTGGTGTTAATAAATTTCATTTAAAGTATAAAATGATAAATATTATAACTAGTAAAACTATTTAGATAATTAACAATATTTATCATTATGTTGACTAAAATTAAGAAAATTTATACTCGACTTTAAAATGGAACCGAGAAAGTAACTAGCTCCGTCTCGACCAAAATATATTCTAGAGTTTTGGATTTATTTTTGGTACCATAAATATTTCAAGTATGATTTACAGTACGACCAATTACAGAATATATATTAACCAAGGATGAAAAAACATTTTTAGAACCAAAAAATTTAAATATCTAACATTAACCTTTATTTTTTAGTACAGTGAAAAATAATATTTTTGCTTGGTGTTAACCACATTAATTTGGATTTCAACTGTGCTGTTAAACATTATAGGAAGAGCTGACGAGACTGTTTTTCAACGCAATGAGGAAGATGTAAATGCTTTGTATGTACTTGAAAAATAATTATCTAATATTAATGAAAAATTCAACCAAAACATGATAGGAGTAGAACCAAGCCAAGTAAAAGATCTTGTTAAAAATCTGGGAAAACTTAACCAAATAATGATTAGTGTTAATTTTGAGGACCTTATGGTGGGAATATTTATGCCAATATTGTGCGACATTGCGTATATAATTTATCAAGTCCAGTTATCCAAAATGAATAAATAAATAAATAATTTTTTAGCATCTCAAAAGTATATTTAATTGGTGGTGGTGGTGGTTGAGGGGGGGGGGGGGGGAGGGGTTAACTGGGTGATGTGACAGAATAACATAATTAATCCGTTTTTTTATGGAATAAATTTCATTCCAAATATGGAATGAAAATCGAAGGGACAAAATAAATTCACTTGAGTGGAGTGATTAATGATTACACTACTTGTATCCAAAAATGTAACATCGAATGTCTTCATCCACACTGGCAGACTGCAATATGGCAAAATCCATCCTGGGCAAAAGTTGGAAGCTTCTCTGCGTGTTACCAAAGGAAAGAAGGCAATGCCAATGCCAATGCCAATGCCAATGCCAATGCCAATGCCAATGCCATTGGTGGTGACAACTGCCTGTTTTTACCTTTTATCATTAGGATGAACCTGGTAGTAATCACCAAGGGCACTAAAAAGCAACATTATGCAATTTGAAGTTTTTGGGGGTTTGTTTTCAAAATTTATACGGATAATAAGCATATACATACAGCACGATTTTCGTATGAAACAAAATGGGGTGAAGGATGCAAGAATTAACTCTCAAGGATGGCCACTGTCAGCAACACCCTCCATCTATCTATTCAGCATCCTCAAAGCGCTGATCATTAATTTGAATCTGGCAAGTAAGCACCATAAACAACAGTAATATTTGTTATAAGACTATATAAAACTACAGAAGCTTATAAACATATAAAATTAATACTTGTTTCCTAAATAAATAAAAGCAGCTTCACAAGCCAAACCTTGTAATACATTAATTGGTAATCACACTTCATCTATATTCATAAACTTTATAATATACTTGCTGAAAACAACTAATCTTCTACGAACCACTGAAAACAAAATTATTAAAGACGAGATACTGACAACTGGTACTTACAAAAAGAAAGATTTTGACAAATGGTCCATATAAGGTAAAACTACTATATCCTGAAATTTCTGCTAAACATGGATGTATTCACATAAACTTGTTATGTGGGAAAATCTGTTTTGGAAATTAAGTGCGTCAATGTTTCGGCTTCCATGCATAGATTTGACCATCTCTCTTTTGAACTACTGCTCAGGCCGGAACCAAAACCCAGCAGTTGAGTACTGAGAAAAGGCTATCCAGGTGAAGGTCTTCTTTCGACACATTCTGAATGCCCGGTAGGTAATCACATTTTAGGCATTACAACTGATTTCTTTCCTGATCTTTGCATTTGCCTTTTATTTGTAATTTTAAAGCTCTTAAATCTACAAAATTTGTCTCAATTTAAAATAATTATTTGAGGTTCATTTGCTCAAGTTAATCCATGGTTTCTATTCAAACTGAGTTTTACCAATGGAATCTATCAGTCTTACCTAACATGACAATTCCGAGGCCTTTTTATCAAACCAACACAATTATTCAAGGAGCTCTAAACATTTAAGATCAACAATAATCTGATCACAACTATTCAAGGAGCTCTAAGCATTTATGATTAACAATATTACCTGAAGCACTGTATGTGCCAGATCATGATCACCATTCAAAAAACCAATTGAGTTGGATGGAGTTAGAGAGGCACTCCATTCAGCATCTACCTAGAGAAATTCTGAAAAGTTAGAAAAAGAAAGAGTTATCAACATCACGATAACAGAAAAGGATTTTTCCACCAAGGGAGCTGATCAAACCTGTACCCTCAGCTTCCATCTGATCAGCACTAAAAATCCAATTATGCTCATCTTCCTCTAAATAAGCATTTCCATTTAATGTAAATTGGCTAACAGATATAAGCAATAACATATACAGTAATAATAACATATGATTCCCAGTCTGGAAGAATAATACTCACCTTCAATAGGTTCCGGGTTTAACTCGACACATTCACAAAATACTTCAAATAGCGTGTCCACTGGCATTCAAAATGTCAAAAGCGAAAAACAAAAAGGAGAACACATATTACTAGCAGAAAATGTAAATAGCAGCAAAAGGAAAAGGGAAATCTAATGTAGTTGAAAAAATGAATACATTGAGTTGGATCTGAAGGCACGAGCCTCATCTCAGTGATCTTAGATAAGTCTAATGTGTCATCAGATTCTGAGTCTGAGCTCTCTAATTCATCATCCTCATCTCCATTCTCAATCTTCAAAGACAAAAATAGATCACAAAACTTCATCCACCAATAACAAGTACCAAAAACAAATAACAGATAACAGGTGTTGAAGTTGAACAAACATTGTAGTGCATCAGCAGAAAATTCAGTACACTAAATCACACAAACATCCCTAAACAACCAAAACTGGAACCCCCTCTAAACTGTCCAGCAAGAGATACAATAATTAAACTCTGGTTTCTTTCAATTATGTTAGTGCCTGTAAAATAAGCCAAATATTCCTAAACCTAAATCCAGCATAAGCTCCCACCTCTCCACCTGGAAATGAGAATCCTACTATTTTATCAACTCTTTTCTTTTTCCCTGAATTCTAAGGTATGTATAAGACACGCTTTGTCATAATTTTTCGAATCATTTTTAAAAAATATTAACCTGGAAAGCCTAAAACTTATTATTAAAATAAATATTTAAATGTGTATTATGCAAACCTTAATATTCAGAACAAATACAAAAAAGAACTCTAATTTCCCGATTGAGCGAGTACATGATAACAGGGTGATTTCAATATTAGCTGAAAAAACCAACACAGAGATTAAAGCCTGCATTGTCTGGTAGAAACCGTAAAATATATCAAAAATGAGCTCCCAAGTTCTCCTTTTTCCAACAATATTACCCGAGTGAAACATTACATTATATAAAAACTCAGATAAAGCCAGGTTACATGTATCAAAGTTTTACTCCCAAAATTTAATTTATTTTTATTCTACTTTTAATCATATAAAAACAATTACAGAACTGAGTTAAAGGCCTGGTTTCAACTTTCAGCTTCAGAAATTAACAAAAATAAAATAAACAGAATACTTAACAGATAAACTACAGACAAAAAAACTTAAAAAGCTGGAAACAAAAAATTGGAAATCATACCTGAGCATAAATACAAGGAGAAGGGTAAGCCTCAGGGTCTGTGGACACAGCATGAAGCGATACTGACAAAAAATTAACTGCGTAACCTTTTGACTTGTCCGAATCACTCAACCACACCACTTGCCTAATCAAATTAATTGTTCAAACATAAAATAATTCAGAAAATTACATAGATTATATGTAGAGAGAAAAGGGAGCGGTACTTGGAGGAGATGTAAAGAGTGCCAGGTGTTTCAGGGGAAAAATTGCCGAGGACGACGGAGACAGCAGGCTGAACGTGCATGAGTTCCTCATCGTCGGTGAACACTGGTTCTCCGGTACCTTCTCCGGTCCTCTCCGTGAACAGTCTTAATCCTGCTACCATTTTTCCAAGTATTTTCTTCAAAACCCCAACTCTTAACTGTGTTCGATACCTTAAACTGATGTTTTCAGACAATATTTTTAATACAATATTCAATCTGAATTTGGAATAAGTTAAATTTAAATCAGAATTAAAAAAATTATTTAATAATTAACATGTATGAAATATATAAATAACAAATTTTTATTATTTTATCTCTTTAAAAAAATTTAAAATTATTATAAATTTATTTAATATTACTTAATTTAATAGTTAATGTTATAAAAAAATCTTCATTCAACTCTCATTCAGAAATTAAATCATTCAATCCAAATAACATGAATGGTTGACCGATGCAATAATTCAGACTATTTTTTTTCCAAAACAAACAGTACTTAATGGCCGAACGATTCAGCCATTCCATCCTAAATAAAAATATAAAAAATAATAATATATTGCTCAATAATAATAATAAAAATTATATGAGTTTTATATGAAAATTTAATTTAAATTGAGCGCCTAAAGTATTTATCACTATTCACTGATATGAAGTTTTCCTTTTTTGCTAAATTTAATAACGATAATAATATGTGATCATTTAAAATCTCTCTCATTGACCTTATTTTATTATTTTATGTTCCCTTTTTATCTATTAAATTACATATATACTAATGAAGTTGTGTGTCTAATTTATGGCAAAATGATGATTTGTCTATACCATAAAACAGAAAAATGAAGAAGCATAAAAAAATATATCACCAAGTAGGATTCAGCAATGCAATTTTCAAATAATTATTCTCCTCCGTAAGACAAATATATTGGTAACTTTATTTCAAAATGACATTACCTTCTCATTTTATTTATTTATTTATTTAGCCAACTAATGTTTGATTGCATTTTAATGCATCATAACATTTCACCTTTTAATGCATTTTAACGGCCCATATTTTAGTATTAAGAAGTATAATGAATAGTTTAGACTTGTATTTATATCTTAATTATTGAGAGGATCTCTTAATACAAATATATTAACTCTTAAGATACATTAAGAGGTGAACTGTTAAGATGAATTAAAATACAATCAAACACTTATGATATAATTTCTAGTATCAAACTTTAAAGATAAAATTTGTTAGTGAGTATTTAAAAACAATATTGATAAGGCCTAAATATGGGTTAATACCATGATTTTTTAATATTTTCCCATTTTATGAATTGTCTTCTCAATTTTTCTAATTAAAGATTAAACTTTTAATTTTTTTCTATTTTAGAATTGTCTTCTCTATTTTTTAAATTAAAAGATTAAGTTTTAAATTTTTCTGATTAAGAGTGCAACATCAAAAAATTGATGACATGACATCGACACGTGACTTAAAAAAAATGCTTATATGTAATATTGAGTCTCATTTTAATATTTATTCAATTTTTTTGTACCAAAAAAGATAAATATAAAACCATTATTACTTTTAAAATAAATTATAATAATTATTATTTTAATATAAAACCATTATTAATTTTTTTAAAGTAAATTTAATGATAATTTACTTTAAAATTAATAATAATTTTATATTTATCTTTTTTGGTATAAAAATTATTTAAATAAATATTAAAATGAGACTCAATATTACACATAAATATTTTTTAGTCATGTGTCACTGTCATGTCATTAATTTTATGATGTGACACTATCAATTTAGACGTAATCAGAAAAATATAAAAGCTTAATCTTCTAATAAAAAAAATTAAGAAGACAATCTTCAAAGTGGGAAAAAAAAGAATTTAATCCTCTAATTAAAAAATTGAAAAATCAATCCCCAAAATATAAAAATATTCCATATTTATGCCTATAATAATATTCATATATGAATCATGACAATGGCTTAAAGAAAAACAAAGGAAGGAGGGGGAGAAGGAGGGGGAGGGGGAGGAAACGGAAAATGAAAGTGGTGTCTATTGCCTATATAATATACTATATTCAATTTAGATTTTTTTTTATACATTTTACTAAATTGTGAACAAAATCTTAAGATGGAGACAATAATTCTTTTATACCGTCCGTTTTGAATATATAGGATGATTTTTGACTTTTTGTTGTCAATCCAAGACATTTTAAGATTCAAAATTAATTAAACTCATTTAATTTTATATAATACAATTATGAACATTTTAAATATTAAAAAAAATACAGCTAATCACAAAATTTAATATTTCAAAAAATAGAATGAAACACAATTACTTGAAACTTTAAGGTTGTGTTTGATAAATTTGGAAATTAAGATCTGAATGATTATGACGTCTTAATAAATTAGATCATCTGAATGGTTACGAGGTCTGAATCTAAAAAATTGTTTGATAACTAAAAAGTAAGTTGTCTCTTAATGACACTATTTTACTATTTTAAAAGATAAAATTTTATTTAATAATTTTAAATATTCAATTTAATAAAAATGAGTGCATAATATTGTTTAATATATTTATATAAAAAAAATTAGCAAAAATAATTCATTAAGAGGTACCTCTTAATTATTAAGATTTCATTTTCTGTCTTACCGATTAAGAGGCATTCAGAGGTAACAAAAAACAAAACAAACAGCATCATGCCTCTTAGCGAATAAGAGGCAGTCCATTAAGAGGCAATCAGATGTAAACAAACAGCACCTAAATCTCTCTTATTTAATTAAAACAATCAAACAGGCCTTATATTTTGAACAGAGGGTGCATCAACCTTAAATTGTTGCTTCTTGTTTATATGTAGTCTGTAGAGTATCATCAAGTAGAGTACAAGGATCCTCTCATTTTCAAATAAATAGAGACTCTCCATTCTATGGTCCAAATTTAAAATGTGTTGGAATATGATATCATACTGACAGAAGAGATAAATTTTAAATCTGGAGTCTCTATTTATTTAAAATAGAGAGAATCCTAGTCCTAGTCCTATTCCTAGTCCGTAGAGGAGATACTTGTTCTCAGCAAATGTTTTTGTTGCAGTTATTAATACATCAAATTGGCAGTTGCTTAACAACGAGTTAGAAATAAAAAACTATCATAGCCAGCCAGTATATATAAAACATCACAGTGGGGGAGAAAGTGAAACATAAACTAAGTTCAAGTGTTTAATGGCCACTGAATTATACACAACACAGAACTATCACAAACCTGGAATTGTACATAGAGAGAGGGGTCTTCTAAATAACAGATTTTGAAATGCTACAAGCCCAATATAGGATTGCTTTCAAAAAAATGATGAAAAGAAGTTGGCACACAGAAACTACAACTCTTCTAGAGCGCCAAATGAAAAGACTACTGCACTAAAGAAAACGACTGGTACATTCTTGAGCAGGATTGTATAACACCATTTTGAATCACCTGCATACCAAAATAAGAAAGCTAAAGAATCAATGCTCAATTTTTCATGTCAATGGGACAGACTAAATACTTAACCAAAAGGTGAAACAAACATAGAAGCCGGGATTATGTATACCGTGAACCTAGATATTATGGATATCGTGACCCTCTAGAGATTATGAATACCGTGGACCTAGGAATGTCGATCTTTATGTTCGAGGTTATGATGGTTGATGCACCAAAGTTTGACGGCAAGTCTGATCTTAATGTCTTCCTTGATTGGTTATCATGAAAACACGTCTTCGAAAATATTATCTACCCATCAGTCACACGGTCACAAGAATAGGATGTTTGAACAGTTGACAAATTTGAAGCAAGGCAATTTGTATGTCTCTGGTTACGTCAATAGGTATAGGGAGTCGATGGAGCATTGTGAGCTTGTTGAGGAGACGAGATTAACCATCATTAGGTTTAGGGAGGGGTTGAGAGATGATAATAAATTCCAATTTTTTCCCAACCAACTCACTTTGATGCTTCAGTCTGCCTTAGATCAGGAATACAATGTGAAGAGATCCTCTTTTCGGAGAACGAACTCTTATCCCGGGCCAAGTTAGTGGACGCAACGCCCCACAAAGTAAATCTTTTTTCACATTTCAAGATGCTTTCAAGGCTAATTACACCACGAGTGGACCAAATCGGGACCCTAGACTAGGGAAGGGTACTCCAGTACCCAAACCTACAGTTAGTAGCAGGGATTGGTGTTTTTCCTGTAAAGAGATTGGCCACAAGTTCTTTGAGTGCTCTAACAAACATCGATCGAGTGAGAGTGGTTCACGAAGGGTTGGGTGAAGAAAATGAGCATAAGGAAGGTGAAGTGAAAAATGAGTATTACATGGAGGATGAGGAGACAAATGCGCACCTTGAACAATTTGATCAACCCTCGAATGTTATGAGGTGCATCTTCGCTAGTCCTAAAAGGGAGGGAGATTGGAAGGGAACCGCTATATTTCAGACATATAGCAAAGGTGGCGGTATCTCTTCCAAGTTTATCATTGATGGGGAAAGTTGTTTAAATATGGTTGCCAAGACAGCTGTGGAACGATTGAAGCTAAAGGCAGAACCATACCCCCAACCTTATAGTGTTGCTTGGGTCAATAAGACATCTATTCTTGTCACTAGACCTTTGGCGTGATGTCCTTCCTATGAATGTTATACACATTCTTATGTGGCGACCTTGGCTATATAATCATGATGTGACCATTATGAGAAATCAAATACTTATGTTTTCGCACACAAAGGGGGCATAAGATTACTTTAGCACCTGTGGGACCTCGACTGTGTCCTAAGGGTCAATATATCCTGGGTCAGAGGGCCTTTGAGAAGAGTGTGAGAGAGGAGAAGGTTGTGTATGTTGTTTTGGCTAAGAAGGTTAGGGATGTTCCTGAGAAGAGTAGTAGTGTTAAATTTAGTGATGTTAGGCAAATTCTTCATGAGTTTACTGACGTGATTTCTAGTGAGTTACCTAGCGGATTACCACCTCTTAGAGATGTCAAACATGCTATTGACCTCGTACCGAGGTCCTCTTTACCTAACCTACCCTATTTATGAGCAAGAGTCTTTAGCCCTAGTACGGTGCCAGCCTTGTTTACCCCAAAGGTTGATAAGAGTTTGAGGATGTATTGTGATAGTCGAGCTATCAATAAGATCATTGTCAATACCTGGGTTTGATGGCATGTTAGATATGATGAGTGGAGCTCGTGTGTACACCAAAATAGATCTACGGAGTGGATATCACCAAATCTGCATCCGTGAGGGAGACGAGTGGAAAACTGCCTTTAAGACTAGTGACGGCCTTTATGAGTGGTTAGTCCTACCCTTTGGTCAAAACCAATGCACCTAACACCTTTATGAGAGTTATTATTGGCAAGTTTGTGGTGGTTTATTTTGATTACATCCTTATTTATAGTAGCACCCGAGAGAAACACTTGCTTCACTTACGTGAAGTTTTGTGCGCTCTACAACGTGAAAAACTTTATATTAATCTGAAAGTGTTCTTTCGTGCAAGAAACCGTCATATTTCTCGAGTTTGTTTTCTCCAAAGATGGGGTTTCTACCGACCCTAAAAAGATAAAAGTTATTAAAGAGTGGTCAGAACCTTCTAACAAACATGCAGCTAGAAGCTTCTACAGACTTGCTACATTTTATAGGAGGTTCATTAGGAGATTTAGTACCATTATGGCTTTCGTCACCGATTGTTTAAAGAAATAGGAGTTTGTTTGGTCTAAATCGGCTGCCAAAGCCTTTGTGGAGATTAAGGATAGGTTAACATAGGCACCTGTCCTTGCGCTACCTAATTTTAGCAAGGTCTTTGAGGTAGCATGTGACGCTTCCTATAGGGGGGATACTTAGTCAAGAGGGTCAATTCGTTGCATTCTTTAGTGAGAAGCCAAATGAGGCCCGACAAAGATATTCTACCTATGATAGGGAGTTTTATGTTGTAGTTCAAGTGCTTAGGTATTGGCAACATTATTTGTTGCCTAAAGAGTTTGTGCTATACTCCGATCATTAGGCACTTCAATATATAAACTCCCAGAAGAAGTTGAGTCATCGACACGCTAAACGGGATAAGTTTCAGGACTATTCTTTTGCCTTAAAGCATTTAGAGAACAAAGTCATTGAGTAAGGTATCTATCCTCCTTAACAAGTGTGAAGGTTATTAGGTTTGAGCATATTGTCCATGAGTACCCTTCTTGTCGAGACTTTTGAGAGACATATATTGCCCTACAGAATTCTAGTGTACCACCCACCCTCAGGTGATTTTCGTATCCATGATGGGTATCTTTTTAAGCCCACCCATTTGGGTATTCCTATCACATTTATGTGTGACTATTTAGTTTGGGAGTTACATGCGGGAGGGATTGCAGGTCATTTTGGTCACGATAAGACCATTGCGATTGTGGATAATAGTTTTTTTGGCCTAGCCTTAAGAGGAATGTAGTTCGTGTTGTTTCCGATGTGGGACTGAGGAGTTACAAAATTGCTTTCTCACTTTCTCGTAATTCAGTTTTCTATGTTTTGGTTATTTTATTTGTCTATCTCTTATTTATTTATTTATCATTCTCTACCTCATTACTCTATCTTTCCAGTTTCTAGGCCATATTCAAACCATTTGAACCGCATTGACCAAGCTTCATGCTGGTGGACATACAATCTTGCTATCAATTCAATCACAGGGTAGGCCGCACATTGAAGCAAAAATTCTAGAGACTTTTAGCACAGGTTTTCACGTAGTATACATTTGACGACCATGGGGAATATTACAATTGAAGCCAACAAATTTACAATTTCAATATAATCAAGTATGTATATGTCAGTAACTTTGTGTGGGGAATAACAAAATATGTTTATATAGGACTAACACACAAGCTTATATGTACTTCATTATGAATTCACCAAATAACATTTCAATCATATATGAATACAGATATATACCAATTCCAAAATCAAATAACCACATCAAGTTATCAACCCTAAAAAAAAATCACCGAATCTTAATCATCAATGCTAGAGACAGACAATTATAAAGAGAGAAAGAGAGTGCATCCTCACAAAATTGCCAGATATCACTTGGCTACCATCCTTGCAATGAAATCCTCGTACCGGATCTTACCGTCCGATCCAACATCCACCTCCCGGATCCACTCATCGAACTCGGCAGGCTCCAGCTTCTCGCCAATGCTTGTGAGAATATGCCTGAGATCGGAAACCGCGACGAACCCGGTCCCCTCCTTGTCAAGGACCTTAAACGCATCGCGAAGCTGGCGATCAAAAGGCTCAGGCTTGAGGTGCTTCGACATGAGCTCTAGGAATCTATTAAAGTCAAACGGTGCGGTTAGCTTTTCCTCGGCGACTATTGATTTGAGCTGAGCCTGTGTCGGGTTGCCGCCGAGCGACCGCATGAGAATTCCAAGCTCCGATGGGGCGATCTTGCCATCGCCGTCGGTATCAAAAAGGGTGAAGGCCTCCTTCATGGAGGAGACTTGATCGTTGCTCAGATCTTTTCCTATCAAAACTGTTTACCTCTCGTTGCTTTCTTTCTGTATATTTCTATCCTCTCTATGAATATATTGTGTTCTCAATAAAATGAGAAGCACTTTTTGTTCAAATTCTTAAATTGAGGACAATTTTTAGATTTAAGGGCGTGTTTGGCTAGGACTGATATGTGCATTTTTTAAAATAATTAATAGTATTTTCAACCACTAAGATCGATCATAAACTACAGAGTTCTTCTAGGCGCACATGAAAATTGGATATGGGTGTATTTAAATTTTATCTATTTGTATTTTTACCCACCATTAGAATCCAAAATTTAAATACACTGATGTTCAATTTTCATATTCACATAGAATTTTTGATAATATTATGGTTAGAAGTTAGAAAATTTTAGCAGTATCATTTTTTACTTTTGAAGTACTTCTAGTATAAATTAAAAGTAGTGCATTTGAAATTATGTTCATATTTTAAACTTTAAAAAAAAAGTCTCAAAAAAGAGAAATATAATATAATTTCATAATCAAGTATATCATAAAGAACCAATTAAACTTGACCAAAAAATGAAAGAAATAAACTCTCACAAACAAGTTTCACATAACGATAAAACAAATTTTCCGTAATTAAAGATCTAAGTAAGAATCGTGAGTTTAAACTTAAAAATGTTAAAATAAAATCTCAAAAATTAATTTATCTAAAATATATGAGATTTGACTATAACATGTATTTAATATGGATAAAAAATTAATAAATATTATGTTTACCTTCTATTATAATTATAAACACAATAGATTAAAAAGGAAAGTAAGCCGTCTGCTAGAATTTTTAGCAAACGGGATTAAAAGAAGGTTATTGGGAAGAAAAATAAACTTATTAAGATAATGAAACAAGTAACGTTCTTGTCTTGGGCATTTTAATTCATATATTGGTTGATGCCTTTTTTTGTCATCCATCACAAATAATAGAAACTTTCTCACTCCCTCCAAACGTATAATTAATAATATTTGTTTTAAAATCGTATTGTACGCACACGTCTTCGACCAAGTCCCAGCCCCCACACCTCACATACGAGGTCGGCCCATGCTCGTGCACATACGCATTTCGGTTTCCACCCGTGTGAGTATCACGTTGTAAATCATTGTTGAATACATGTAAATCTTATTCATTAATTAATTGAAAATTATTTTGCATAATACTGTATAATCAACGTGATATTACATAATTAACTCACTAAAATCAATAATTAATGATTGATTTTAAAATAAAATAAAATAAAATGAACAGAATTGAAGCGGTCTGAACACCCAAAAATAGTTTCGAGAATAATTAAGAGAACCCTAACCCTCTTCTCTCTCTAGAAATCTGCAATCTCTCCCCCCGTGGTCTGAACACCCAAAAATAGTTTCGAGAATAATTAAGAGAACCCTAACAAAGACCATTAAAGATTGTCGAATGAGCCACCACAACCGCCGCCGCACAAGGAAGTTTCCGATCAAGAATGCCGCCTCTCGTGTTGTCACTTTCATCAACAAATCCATTTGCACATGCCACCGCCGCCTCATCAAGATCTTCTCCAAACTCGCCCGAATCGGAACCCCCAAAAGGTCTCCCCGTAAAAAAGGCTACCAAGTCCTCAAAAAAGTTCCCGCCCTTGACCACCAAGACATCCGCCGCGCGCGCTCTCTTCGCCGGGAAGCCCCTGCCGCCGGTAATTCCGCCGGAGAGAAAAACAGTGATTCTCGATCTGGCTTCTATTGGGGGATTGTTCATCGTAGTAGGGTTTATTATTACTTGGAAGAAAATGGATGTGGAAGTTGAGTTTGCGGGAAAGAGGAGGATTAAAGCTAGTAGTACAAGTTGAGGATAAAGAGTAATTTGGCCTCCTAATTCTAATACTAATACTGCCGCCGCTGCCGCTGCCGCCGCCGCCGGTGGTTATTGCCGTTGCTTCCATTCTTATTTCTTTTTTCTTAGAAAGGTTGTTTCTTTGTTTGTTGAAACAAATCAAAATCGAAAACTTCAGTCCTAACCTCCAAAATTCTATCCTGCTTGTAAATTTTCGTATGTGTATAAATTATTAAAATCGACCTTAACATAACCATTTTTGGGTGTTCAGACCACGGGGGAGAGAGATTGCAGAGTTTCTAGAGAGAGAAAGAGGGTTTTGGGAGAGAGAAAAATAGGGAGAGAGATATAAGGATATATTTTATGTTAATTTGTATTTTGATCATTTTGTCTTATTTTAAATCAGATTTGTTTATTTTATAATTAAAAAATTGTTTTTTTTGCCACACTAGCTTTTTAAGGCTCCACACAATTAGTCACGTCAGAAGACATGTTCAATTTGTTGTAATTGAAATTTGTTGTAATTGAAAAAAATTGATAATTTAATTATCTAATTGATAAAATTGAAAGGTGAATCACCGAAGTGGAATATGACCTATAGTTTAAGGTACTAATTCATATTTAAGTCTTTTGGGATACGGCGACGGGTGAACTATCGTCATAGTCCAAAAAAATTCGTCGTCATAATCCGACTGTATAATACATAGCTCTATATGTATATAGCCCTATATATATATATATATTTCAGTGAATTAAAAATGGTCGCAATGCATTTTTTTTAAAAAGTGTACACAATATATTCACAAACGGTATTAAGACGCTATTGTAATAAGAATAATAATATTCAATTTAAATACCTTATTAAAAAGTATTTTAGATTTGCCTGGAAATTAATATTTTTACAAGAAAAATTGCCACAAAGCTCTTTTTACATTGAGTGAATGTGAGTGAAATTTTGTGAAAATATTATTTTTATTTGTGAAAATAGTAACTCAATAAATTATCTTAGGTCACTTTTAATTTAAAATTATTTATCGCTAGTTTGATAATCTAACCTATGGATGTAAATAGTATATAAAAATATAACATTATGTAAAATTTTATTTTATTTGAGGTTTTGCATATTTAATAACAATAGAAGTTATTAAAATCTAATATGTCGAAATATATATTTATACCCATATTATTTTTACTATTATAAAAATGATATTTGAATATCTTAAATCAAACGAAATTTTGCCCACTTTCACATTTTTGTTTGTATATTACTTCTGTAAAATTAAATTATTAAGTTGACAATTAAATTACGTTTTTGTTGAAAATAACCTTGTTAATTAGTTCAATCTAAAATACTTTTTACTCAATACTATATTAATAGTGTCATAATCCTAAAAACGTTTGTATATACACTGAGAATACATAAAATTTTAATTCCAAATGAGATGGGATGTTAGTGCATCCTCCGGGGAAACATAACATGTTTTTATAGTACGGACTACAGATAATGGAGCCATACATTCCAAATGCTTAACCATTACTAATAAGACTATAAACGAGTCAAATAGTTCGGGTTCGATTCGGGTTTGACTCGAAAAAATATAAGTCAGATTCGAATTCGTTAATAATATGATCTAAATATGAGCATTAAAAATAGTTTGAATAAAAATATGAGTAGAATCTGAACACGGGTTATACTCGACTCGTTTAATATTTAAACTACTCGAGTTTTTAATTGTGATTCGATACATACTCGATTGATACATATTCGATAAATTTTCTTATAATATATACAAATTTTAATCAAATTAGGATAATTAATTAGTATTGTTTTGTTTTGTTTTGTTTTTAATTTTAATTGTGATTTTATATTTGTAAAGTGTAATAGTAAATATATTTTCTCATTTCTAAGTAAAATAACAAATTTATAATTATATTTATTATAAAACTAGTTATTATGTGGAGACTCAAATTCGAGCTTGAATTTGAAGCTCACGAGTAATTTAAATTTAATTTGATTTGAGTCAGATTGAATTCGAGTAATAAATATTCAAATCAAGTCGAATCTGAGTAAAAAATTTTAAATACAATTCGAATTCGAGTCGAATTTGAATACGAATTTATCGAGTCGAATTCGAGCAACTACATGTTCGCTTCGTTTCAACTCTTTTACACCCTTGATTACCAACAAAAGAATTTGTGAAAGATAAAACACACTACCAAGACATTTAACCCACCGGTAGTAGTTCTCACCAAAAAAGGTAAAACAAAAAGGATAATACCTTCTCTAGTTCTTGTACCTAGCTTTCCAAAATAACGATAAAGATCATTAATCAAAGCCCTGTATATTTACAATACATGCCTAAACTATATACATTGACTAAAAAAACACCTGATAATTGAGGAAAACAAGGGTCTAGGACAGTATTTGCTTCCTGTATTGACATGCAAAAATATGATATTTCGTTTTATCATCTTAAAACCATACCAAATGTCGTACAAGAGACGGACCATGAAAACCTGCTCTACTTACCGCTGTAGGAAATAAACCAAAAATTCAAAAGAATCTGTAGATTTTAAAAAGAAGAACAAAATGTAAAGTAAAGGAAAGATTATAAGGGATGAGCCCTCAGCCCAATTTGTGGACGACGTTAGTGGTAAATATCGAATGATGCTAATAAGCATATGATGATAAATTGTAGTTGTTTATACATTGTGATCACTGGAGAGTAATTTGTCTTCCTCGCTCAACAATTCAGTCATGGAGAGCTGAATGTTCTGTTTAGAGTTCATTTTATTCCGCTCGTTTTCTACACGGAAGAATACCCACTGGAAGCGCCGGAAAATCTCCAAGGCAGTTATTGCGAACACAGTAAGGTAGTTATGGCGGAGATGGGCAGATAGCTTGTATGTCCACGTGCAACGCAGAATCAGATTGCTACCTAATACCCAAAAGTAAACCTGCAATATCAAAGCAGAGATTTGTTACTCTTGAAACAGGAGGTTAACATTTTGTCAAAATGGAGTAATGTGTAAATCAGAAATATCGGTCAGTTGATCGCGGGTTTGGGGGTTATGCCAATCACATTAAGGAAGATACCATTAGGTAATGTTTTTCTTTAAGTAACTGTTTTTGCTGTTTTTCCCTTCACAAGTCAAGAAATTTCCTATAGAAGACATTTTTCAAAAGTTGTAATAAGTTTAAAACTATGAGGTTGGAGACAGTGGGACCAACAAATAGTTGGCCAATTGCAAGTAAACCGAGTAGATGATTCAACCAATTTGCAGTATTAAGCGTTCCTCCAAGTGGTTATAAACCGAATTAGGAAAAACCATAAAGATCAATTAAAGAGGACAGCAGCCAAAAACAAAAACAATTTGTGCAACCTTACCCATTTTCGTCCATATAACATGTGGGACAAGAAATGCAGTTTGCTGAACTTGAAGATCCGAGTGAAGCCACTGGCAGACAAAAAAAAATAATAGGCAAATTATTACAACAAATTTGCAAGAAAATTCTCTCAGGGATAAATATTTCTTGGATGAAATACAAATGTCTACAGGAACATGATGTTTTTTATATAGATTATATAATGGGTGAAAATATTAGGTAAAACTAAAGGCTGCGAAAGCACTAAAATGCAAGTGCATGTAAACATATGTAGAATCGGCAAAAGAAATCTAAATTGTAGAGATTAGCATAGCCGAAAACAGCTGAAAAGGGACTGAGAGATAGGGTTAATCAAGTGTTGATAAAAAAAAGAAAGAAAGGAACCTGGCACAAGTTAGTGAATTAGTAGTTATCAGGTATAAGTTAAAAACATGACATTTCAGATTTATATAACAATAAAAATTGGTATTAAAGTGACCCTGGCATACCTCAAGTCCCAGTCTCTGGTCACATCCCAGTAAAAAGAATACAGAGAGTTCAAAACACCGGAGAGAAGCCACAGAGGACGATACATGTTTGTCCACTTATCAGGGAAGACATGATACTTGAGGGCTGAAAGAAAAATCACTGGTACCGCAGTCGAGTATTTTAAAGCTGAAACATAAATAGATAAAGGTTAATGGTGACAGTCAGAAAGGGATCCTTTTCTTTGATAGGTTACAGTAAATAATCCTATAAATGCAAAAAAGTTCAGTAATTCACAACAACAAAATGTGAGGCTTCACAAGAAAATGCACCCACAAAAAACAAATCACAACACCAAAAACTTCATGTAAAAAGCAATTCAGTCATAAAAGAGGAACGTAGTTAATCATCTTCTACTGTCGAAAATTCCACCATTTGAAAATGCACTTAAACATTAAAGGTGAACGGGAGGTAAGAATGGTAAAAAGTAACTAACAGAATAAGCATGACTACGTAGAATCTACAATACTACTATCTTTATCAATAAATGGTACAAGGAGTATATATTCCGAGTTCCGACAACAAGCCTCTTCGGTCACAGTTAGATCTAAATAAACAAGTTTAATAGATCAAAACGAAACTAATAATATTACTATCATTGCTTAATTACCAATCCAAATAATCTGCTACGCCGTCTTAGAGTGTTTCTTTTATTTTCTATTTTCCTCCTAATAAACTAGATTTCTCCTTTTCTGTTCTTCCTGGACTGGCAAAGTAATGCCATATTTATGTAATGCTTTAGGATGAGGCAGCATTGAGGAGTGGGGTGTTGACCAATACACATATTTTTATTCATATGATATCTTATTTTTACCAGGTGAGTGAATAGCGAATTACCACAAACAGATCTAAGCAAGCAAAATTACTTTAATTTTAAATGTGGGTGACACCATAGAGTGAGAAAATTACAATATTCCCACCATAATAATTCCATTGGGAAGTAACAAATACTGCAAATTGATGGTTGTAATAATAATTCCATTGAGTTCTAGAATAAATGACCATTATTAGCAGGTTCAGTTTGACAAACTAGTGAGTTTTAACAAAAATCATATGCCAACCAAACAGGTAAAAATATAGTTACAATTAATGTTATATGAACTTCCTTACCTGGAAATGATCAAGCAATATTACAAATAACTAGCACTCCTATTTGTCAACAAGAAGTAAAGCTGTATAGGAAAGAGAATAAAATTGGGTATCTTAGAACTATAAAAAACTAAACCACAAGTATATCAGGTTTTCTATATGCAACATATAAACTAGTTCAAGACATCCAGTTTTCTCCTAATCCCATGGCATTTTTTTCTAATCTAACGAGTAACTACAGACCCCACAGTAATTTGAGGAGAAAATCAGCATAATGGTCCATCCAATGCAGGAGACATTTAACGAAAATATCAACCAGGGAATAGCAAGTAGAAAAAAAATAAAGAAATCTTACCATTCAGTAGAGTGGTTTTTTCCCCTGTATCCTTGTATTGCCGAAGACATTGAAAGAGACGAAAAATATAAGGCAAAACAAGAACTATAGGGATTGCACCAGAGTGACTACCACAAACAGAGTCAGCTTCAAACCATGCAATGGTGGCAACCTGCACATGTTTGTGAATTATCTCTATAAAGACAGAAAGTCATTTTGGGTATCAACAATCATGAGAAAAATTATCAATAACGAATCTAAGAAAAACCTAGCAGTACAGATGACTGATGACTTGGACGGATGCCTAGATGGAGTTACTAGTATGGTAATCTCAATCAAAAATCTAGTTATACTTGTATACTTTGTATTAATAATAACCAGACTACCAGATTATCTTATCAAATAAAATACCAGAGTACAGCCAAAACCAAAAAGAAAGGCTCCATAATGTATTTGAACAGACAACTACGGAGCAGGTTCTGAGGATCCAATCCTTCACTGTTAGCAACTCCATTAATACCCCTCCTAGAATTTAGTATTTTAGTACTAGTCATTTTTACATTGCATCTTTGGAGGATATTTTTTCAGGGTAAAAGATATAAATTATTGATGAATAGAGAAGAAGTTACAACTCGTGGAGTACGAGAAGTGCTCCAAAAAAAAAAAGAAATCAAAGAAAATAAGTGGGGGGAAAATCGAGGCTTTAGAGAAGCATCCCCCACCCCAATATATATATATATATATATATATATATATATATATATATATATATAAACACACACACACACATATACATATACTGTTAAGATCTGAGAGAAATTCCTTGAAAAGCTCCCAATGCATGAACCCAAATATAGAAGCAAAGAAACACTATCCAAAGCAAATCTATCAGTTGTCCGACCAAAAAAAATCTAGCATTCCTCTAGACTGAAACTCCTCGCAAAATGGAAAAAGAAACAAATCTTCCTCCCACCTTCCAGTGCTCCCAAGAAAAGATTTTCAACCAAAGAGCGGCGACAAATTGAACATTCACCAATACGGTAAACGAAAAACACCATAACCACCAAGTTATTGGATAGTGAACAAACTGATGAGAATCAGATTTACTACCTTGAATAATTATAACACGCGCGTTGGAGATGGTGATTTGTAAATGTATGCCATTAGTGTTAAGTTGACAAGGGTCAAAACCTTCAAAAGTCTTAATTTCAAGGGAACTTTTACTTTACAAATATAATAAGTTGGAGGAAAAATGAATCTTTCAATGATATATAATTTTAAAATTTTCAAGGGAAAGGCAGGGTAGTTAAGATCGTTCTTTTTAAGGCTATTCTTATTTAAAGATGATTTTGTTTATCTTCAATTTTCCTCTTCCTTAATTTTCCAAAAAAGATTTGAATGTAGTCTCTTCACATTCAAGGGCTTGTCAACCCACCTTTTCAAAAGATTTTGTTGTTATTGCGTAGATGATCATTGAACCTTCTAGTTTTACTTCATTATGTTAGTATCTTGTCCGTAAGCTCCGAGTACTCAGCTTCGCCACAGAAATGGAACTAACGGGAGGGTCGGTATACGAAAAGAGGTCTCCCTTGTTAATAGGAGTGAAGAATGACCCCATCCGACTCGACCACAAGAAGACAGAATGATACTCGAATCCATTTACGATCCTGAGTTTCCAGACACATCACACTTTCGCTTGGGTCGAGGCTGCCACTCGGCCCTAAGATGGATCAAAGAAGAGTGGGGAACCTCTCGTTGGTTTTTAGAATTCGACATCAGGAAGTGTTTTCATACCATCGACTTTAAGTTCTTTTATCCCATTCAGAAAGTCTTTTCCGCTGGACGACTCGTATGAGGTGAGAAGGGCTCTTACTCTGTCCCACAAAGTGTATTGCTATCGGCCCTACTAGGCAACATCTACCTACACAAGCTTGATTATATATATATTATTGTTAATAAATTTAGTACTTTTCAATATTACACTGGAGTCTGGACCTTTAGAATAGGCAAAGCAATTAAGATTGTTCGATATAAGCTTAAGCTTAATAAAAGAGGATGTTACTTTTTCAATTTTTCGACTAGCAAGAAGAGAAGATTAACAAAACTAAAGTGTTAAAGTTAATTATACTAAACATACTATATGGAAAGAAATTAATATGAAGAAAAATAAAAAACCTGCCGATGAACCATACGACAAACAGAGCGCTCCAAATCTGAAAAAACCTGTAGAGAATACTAAAGATTAAAAGCAATCCAAAAAAGTTAATAACAAGTTAAAAATCATGAAATCATCCATAGTTATGTCGTTATAGTAATTAACTTTTGAGTTCAAGCCTCAAAGCTAATAAAAATAAGCTTCTACAAGACAACCAAAATTGTAGTTTAAATATATAGAGGTTATTCAGAAAAGCACAATGAACTTCTTTACAGCCACAAGATAATAGTACAGGAGCCATAATAACTTTAGTTGGATCTCAAAAAGGTTCCGTTTAGTCAATAGATCTTTAAGGAAAGGTGGCACACTTGCTAGAAAATTCTACCACCCAGTCAGGAAATGATAATTTCATTTGACTTTTGACTCTTTGTTTTTTCTTAAACAGATATTAAGGTTATTTGGTTATTTAGCCTCAGTAAATTGAACAACTTCAAAAGGATTATTCATAACCTGATTTTACTATCATAGTCCGTGCATAATGCAGTAATTTTACTATAATCTGAATGGGACAATATATAACAAGTTACTGAATTACTGTTCTGATATACACTATGGCAAATGATGAGACAAAACAATGCTAAAAATAATAATATTGATGATGATGATAATAATAATAATGATGATTATGATAAAAATAATAATAATGATGATGATAATAGTAGTAGTACCTTTGACATTGAGGTCAATATATCAGCCACGAAAAAGTCGGGGAACGTAATTGCCTGTAAAGATCAAATAAGGCATAAAGTAAGTATATGCCTATGCAAGTCCAAAACACATTCATCTATAAAAATGCAAATTCATTACTTTGCCCAAGCCCCAATGAGATCAACCTGAAAAAAGGAATACCGAGTAATATCAACTTCCATCAAGTCCTTTAACCCTAATGAGTGTAGCCACCCACATTTGCATGTAAAATATAGTCAGTTTAGACACCCATATCTGACAAATGGAACGTTGTGCAGGATTCACGAAATCAACTAGATTATGGCCACAGCCTTCATTGCAGGAATAGTTTTTTTTTGCAAAATTCAGTAGTTTGCAAATCGAACTTGGACCCCCCCCCCCCCTCACCCCCACATACTGCTTGCTCGGATTTTAATGTGAAATGTGGCATGAATAGGAGCAGAATTGAACAGCACAAAAAATTGCTTGTAGCCTTACATACATTAAATAAAAATCGATTTCCAAAACATTCAAGTTTTGCGTAAATCATAACAAACTTGTGAAACCAGACTAATTTACACAAATTTCATGTTTATCTCTTAAGGACATTAACAAAATGACAAATGAATCACTGAAATTTTTTGTCAAATGAGTTAGAACTGCCACTTAGGTTATGAGAACTATCCAAATTTGGCCTTAACAAGTACTGTGCCGTAATTAACTTAAACTTGCCTGCAATGGAAAAACTATCCGCCCCAGAGTCCTCAACAAGAAGTAACGGGACGACAAATAGAATATATCAAATGGGAATATCAGAACCATCGCAACAACAGCATACAACAGCACCTGCAATTGCTCATATGTAACATTTTAAAATTCATGTGTTAGTATTTGAACACACATAATTACACAAGTAGCACCTGCCAAAAAATTATCCCTCTACTTAGTGTTCATGACACTAGAAACCGAGTCAAAGAGAGAAGAGGTGCAAATTCACCATAGAGATATAAATAAATTAAAAACTCTAAAGTCTACGAACTTATTACAATCATCACCAACATGTAATTTTAATTGGCAACAGGCAAGAGTTGCAGCACATATACCGTCTACTGGGATAATTATAAAAACATAATTACCAGGCACTTCAGATGAAGAAAGAAGCTTCATCAAAAACATTGCTTCCGAAATAGGCAGCAATATATAGAAATAATACACATCCCCGATTTCAAAAGCAGGTAGAATCAATCTTATAATAGTCTATCTATTCCTTTTGGATAAAAAAAATATTTATTCTTATCAACGGAACAAAAAGTTCTGGCCCAAGCAAATCATTTAAAATCTCAGAGATAAAAAAATGTTTATTGGATTTTTCTATAAATACCTAAAGATAGATTTTTAACCCTATCCAACTTAGACATCCGCTTAGGTATCTCCCTTTGACACAATATACATACATATATATATGTGTGTGTGTGTGTGTGTGTGTTTGCGTGTATGTATATTTACTATATGTTCAGGACAAACCTATCAGTCGGACAGGCTTGAACATCAGGTTTACTTTTGACATACAGTTCACTAGATGTAAAGCAATCACTTTTTAAAAGGAGAACTATATGTATCAAACAAGTATATACTGTAGAATGTGAGGGCAGAGATAAGAAGAGGAAGAATGTTTCATTCTCGCAAGCAATCTGCTATACACGCACACTACTTTTTCCCATTCATTCCCACCCACAATAAGACTAGAACAGTATACAGAAAAACCTTACAAATTAAGTTGACAAAAAAGACTTGGACATCTCTTAGGACTTAGAACTAGAAAACCCAAAAATATCATCTAGATTCCTAAACTTTGAAGTCTTTCTACTTGTTCAGCCTAAAATACAAAACACACATAACACTTCATACTTCTAAAATTAGAAAAACAAAATGAAATTTAAACCTAAATCAAAATTACATAGTTTTGACACCATCCTTCATCTGACCACCATAAATTGTTGAAGAATGGGGGTCATGTGGAATCCATATGTTGGCACTCCTAGGCTTGTTAGAGCAGTTTGATGAATCTTTTGGCTTACCATATAGATCTTTCACCGGAGAAGGTGGACAAACTCTTACATATTGATATTATTGACTATCGAGAATGGAGATGTATGAAATCAACTATATCTATCTGGTCTTAACAATCCACTTTTTCAATGGTGCAATAACAGTTTTCGAGATGCAGCTTTCATATAGCGGACTAAATCATAGAGCAATAGATCAACAAATAGAAATATGGTGCTAGATTATTTTCAAGTTGTGTTATGTAGAGAAGTTGCAGAGAAGATAGTAATCATCATTCATTTCATAAAGTTAATTTCTGTTTATTATTGTCAATAAAAGTAGAAAGAAAAACAATGTGCAAGATCAAAAGAAGCCAGATACACTGAACTACTTTTTATAAAGATGGAATAATATTGATCAGAAAATAATAATAACAAAGAAAGGTGATGCAAGTAAATATGTGTATTTATATTTTTTTAGTGGCTCATTTTGCAGAATGAATGAAATGGAAGCATAGACCATTCACAAAACTGACTCCAACTGATGTTGGTCCTACATATAATTCACATAGGTTAATTATACAAGATTATTGTTTTGCGCTCAGTGCACCAGCTTCAGAGGTTCAAGTGTTGCCACATCAATATAGAATTTGATAAATACTTATATTATATGGTACATTTGTGGGGTGACCTTCAATAGAAATTTACTAGTCAATTTAATGTATATACATAGAGTAAAATACGGTGAGTGAAAATAATCAGATGTTCAACCAACATATCGAGTAAAAGCAATTTATTCAACTAAACAAAAAGGACGCGTCTATTACACTGGTTGAAATGCAGCCAACGAAACTTCTCCATGAGAATAAAGATAAAGATAACTGGTCATGCTAGTTGGAACAATGATTGTCATCCAGGTGGCACACTGCAAAATCAATGAAAATTATGAGTATGTAATAACCCGAATTTTTGTTAAAATTAAAAATTAATTTTATTTTTCTTAAAAGCATAAATGAATTGGAAAAGGCAAGTTACTATTTATTTTTTTCGCTTGGAAAGTTAAATTATTTTTGTAGATAATTTAATAATTGATTTTATCAAAATTAAAGAGTCCATTAGGGTTTTAGTAACTTCTATTGTTTCCTTGTTATATTTAAGGAGTAGAGATGTAACCCTAATCCTATTCCAATTTGATTAGTTGAATTTCCGAGTAGAGTACTTATGCGCACTGCGATCCATTAGAAAAAATCATAATTAATTCATCCTATGTCGGAATTAAGTGAATTCAAATATCTGTTTCTTTAGTGTTTCGTTCTCTACGATATGAAAGAGGAAGAGAAGTTACTGAAAACCGCAACCAACCCGCAACTTGTCCTGATTCTTGTCACTATTTTCATTTTCAGCCCTAATTTTAAAAATTTGTAACCGAGTCATTAACTCCAAATCGAGTGATTCTTGAGCCTATTTTATGTATCTTTTTGAGAGCTATAATTTTCATGAAGACATAAAGGCGAACAAGAAAAATAAATATTATTTTATATTTTAATTTTAAGTTTAGTTATGAGGGTTTTTAAATTAGAGATTATTTTTTATCAAAATAGAGACATGAAATTAGTAGTCATGATAATCAAAAAGAGTAAAAAAAGTTATATAAAGAAATATAATTTGATTGAATGTAAACGTTAAATCTGAAAATCAGTTTCTATATTTTAAAGTTTATTGTGTGGGTTATATCTCTTAATCCGACCGTTGTACCGTTATAATTTTTAGATATGTTATACATATATAAACTGAGAATATGTTTACCAATTTTGAACCATTAAAGATTAACGTATGATTTGTTATGAATTTTAAAAAGTGTCTGATCTGATATTTTTCAAGCAGATTTTCAGCAATGAGTTTTAATATTTAAAAATATATAACTTAATGATTTTAAATCCGATTTGGGTGATTCTTGAGGCTAAATTAGAGTATTTGAAGTCTAGTTTCCGTTAAAATTAATTAATTTGACAAATAAAATAATGGTGCTAAGACCTTCTAGTGGACTGATGTCTTCAAAATAATTTGTCATATTAGGGTTTTAAGATTTCTTAAGTTTTGTTATTAACTTTTAAGTTTTGGAGTATTAATAACGATCTAAGACGATAATTAAAGACATCTTCAATGGATTACGAATTATTATGAAATTATTAATTTGGATTATATTTAATTTGAGATTAATATATTTAGGTGGTGAATAACATTTCGTATTTGTTATCGTTGGCATTTGAGGGTCAAGTACAGATTTCGTATTCCACTCATTTGATTATTGTTGTATTCTATATATCTCATGATATCTCGTCATTCGTTACCTTTTTCTTATATTTCTGTTGGCACTCTTGAATACAAGTTAAATATTTAATATCTTGACTTTATTCTGTAATTTGAACTCTTTTCCTCCTATTATACTTTGAACATATTTCATATTTCTTCAGCGATACTATCATTATGTTGATTTGTTTGTACTGCTAATTGTTCGGAATTTGGGTACTCAATTGTTTCGTTTCTAATCAAATTCTTATTTTGCTTTGGTTTGATCTAGAAGTTCCGAACTTTATATTTTGTTCTTTATGCATAGAACTGCATAGAACTTTATTGATCTTTGTAGAGCGGTACATGTTGTTACCTTCTTTTGGAGACATTGTCTTTATAATTTGTTTTGGTTCAATGTTTAGAACCCTTTTTGTTGGTACTATGTCACGTGTTGTGACATCATATCTTTATAGAATAAGCGATAAGGTATACCTGAGTTATAACCCCCTGTGAGTAGTTGCACAAATGGCCTGCTTCCGGATTGGTCAAAGTCAGGCTTGGTCAAAGCCTGGACCAGCCAAACCCGGCTTGCAAGGCTGAGAACAGACCATAATTTATTGGCACATATCTGGCCTGACCTGGTCTTCCAAAAAGTCGGACTGGCCTTTGGCCTGAAGCGTGGCCAACAGGCATGACCTGGTTAATTACTTAGGTAGCCCTTAGATATTGGGCCTTCAGTTTTCACTTGGTACTTGGTAGGTCCTTTTATAAGAAAAACTTTCTTAGACTTTTATCACAACTAACCAATGTGGGACTTAATCATTTAGAAAATAAATGTGCCTTGAGGATTGTTGTTATTACCTCCTTTTGTTTTTGCTACAAGAGAGTTTCACAAATAGGTAGAGGTACAAATTACAAATTAACATCAATATATGAAATAAGCAGATCATGTTTCCTCATGTCAAGTACAACAAGACACACATAAACACTCAATCCATGATATTTATGATGGGTGTCGTAATACAAACAGCTAGAAGGTGAAGAACAGAGGAAGATCAAAAACAGCACACAAACAGCACCAAACTGCAAAAACTGCAGAAATCCAGAAAGTGCAGAAAATTACCTACATTCGTATTCCATTAGTCACTCATAATATAAAATGCTCAAAATTTTCAATTGACCATGAATCAAATAAACTCAAAGAGAGCAAAATGGGTTTATCATGTTCAATGAACATACTTCCCTGCAAAGTTACTAATAGGGAACTTAAAGTCTCACTGGAATTAAAAACAGAAAAATGGCACAGTTCATTAAAGAAGTAACAATAAAACAAACACATGTCACACATAGCTATCAAGAAAAATCAAAAGTAAACTGAAAGATTAGTAAATTTATTCTACCCAATACACAACCAATTACATTGCTAAAGTCCTCAATTTGATCTCACCTTGCTGGACTAGACATTGATCTGCCCAAGAATTCATCCAATACGTGTGTGTATATAGAGAGTTTTACTTATATGAGCATAAACACTCAATCACACATTCTCCAGAAAATCAAAATTAATGACCAAATAATTAAAAAAATTAGCTCCATGGACAAGATGGGTGATGGGACCATCCAGAATTCTAGATTCGCCATAAAACAATAATAGCTCAAATTCAATTAATTATTATCTATAGGCACATACACGCAGTAGTAAGTATAATTAAGATTCATTTCCAATAATTTATATCAAGTAGAATTAAGATAGAGTGAACATTTAATCTGAAATCAAAGAAGCAATTAAAAACAAAGTTAAAATTTTTCATAAATAGATTCGTGTGAGGTAAATAAGAGTCTGGATTACATACCTATAGAGTCCTGATTGATGTTGTATGTTGGCCGAATATATATATAGAGAGAGAGTAACACGCTTATCAAGTTTACCGAACAAGCCCTATCACCAGTGGATTGGGAACTACGTTAATTAACAACAAATAAATTACTTACCAAACAAATAGGGTCCAACGTAGGAGGAGATGGTTGTCACCGATGATGAGGCAGTGACGAGGTGGTGAAGAAGGCAACGTCGATGAGGAGATGAAGAAGATACGAAAGAATTGACGATTGACGAGGTAGAGTCCAAAAAATGGAACATAGCTACAAGAACCCCACATCATCTAATAAACCTTCTCTTGTTCTGCTTCTGTTTAATAAATAAAAAAGAGTTTAAGCTTCTAAGGGAAATTGGAACGAAAGTTTTAAAGGGAGGGCCTGAACCAGCCCGACCTTAGCCTAGCCTGACCAACAGGCTCTCTCAGAACATATGTTTTGTTCAATTATTCGGCCTAGCCTGCCTATTTGTGCATGCCTCATAGACATGTCCTCTTAACACCGAAGCATGACACTTTCCGTGGCGGTGAGATCAATACATGACATATCCTTTTGTATGTTGTTTTAGGTGTGAGCATTGACCCTTTGATATGTTTGTTCAGGATGCGTATGAGTCGACCCTAGTTTTTATTCTGTTTTGCGAATCGGTGATGGTTGAGCTAGGCATACCTTCCGATTTGTATGCATTTGAATTCGCGATCCGATGTGTGATTTTTCTGTGTAGCATTATTTTGACTTGTCTGTGTAGCAAGGTTATGTTTTGTTTTAAGCTCGGTATGAAATAACCACTTGGCCACTTTGATTCATCCTTCTGTTTGTTTTGTTAACTCTATTGATTCAGATATATTCTACTGAGACTTTAAAAATTATATTATCGTCAATAGTTAACTATTTATGCTCGAGTCCTTGTTCAGTATTTTGTCAGTTGATTCCATATTTCAGTTGTGTATCTTTTATATATCTTTATTCGTACTGGACATTTGACTCATACTGGGTTTTTCTTCCTACAGATTTGAAGGGGCAATTTAAGGTTTCATGTGAAGAGAGCTACATTTGACCATCTAGGTTTATTTGATTTTAGGTTTTAATTATTCTACCAATTTTTAGATAATTATATTTAATTTGATTATCAACTATTTAATATTTTGAAATTATTAGTGCTCTATTAATTATTTTGAAGTACCTCCTTTTCCTATTCAGGAAAGAAGGGGGTATTATAGAGTAACTCAGGCATCATAGTCCTATTTAGTAAGAATTAAACTACTATCTGCATAGAGAGACAGGGGGAGAATGGAATTTCTATGTGGACTCCTCTCTTTGACCTTTGCAAGGAAGAAGTAGATTACAAAAATTAAAATTTACAAAGAGAGGCAACAGAGCATGGAGCTCGCAACTTCATTACTAATAACCATATACCAAATGCAAATTCACAATTAAATGGAATACAAAGAATCCCACATAACAAAATCATTGTCATTCTAATCAACTTATTGGCGATGAGAAAGAAAGAAAGAAATCTAAATAAGCCCACATGCTGAAGATGAATTGCTTGTGAAGTGAAAAAGCAAAGTACAGCCTTGAGAAGATTATGAGGCACTAAGCCAAGGTGGAAAGAAGTTTCAACTAGAGATGGTGTAAAACGGTCTACCTAGCAAGAATATTAATCATATCTTGGTTATAACACATGTAACTTATCCTGGGTGCAATGCTCTATCTTCTTTTGTGAAAGAATTAAAAACTTCATTTTTAAATATACCTTCCATATTTCCCTGTGGGTCAGGTGATTTTGATCGAGGTCAAATATTTTAGCATAACTGACATTGGCTTGTACAAAGACCCACAAATTAATACCCCAAAACCAAACCATCATAGTCTGCAACATCAAAGTAAAAATAAAATGTGTTTAGATAAGGAATGAAATAGAAAGGAAATATTAAAGTAGTTTGATACATAAATGAGTGAAGTAAATGAACATAAAGCACTAACCACAAGAAGTAGAGGATTATAATATAGAAAGGCCTCATATAGAAATAGATCCCTCAGGTCTGCACTCATTCGCATAACAGAATCCCACCCAATCTGTAAATATTATGAACATGTACACTCATTAATACCAACTTCTTTCCAATTGAAGATGCTAGTCACGATGAAAATAAATATAGATAGCAAATTTAAAGATATAGAACTGACCTTGCAACAACTGAAACCCCAGATGAAAAACAATATTACCTGGAATAAACTTAGATAAAACACTTGTAAATATAAGTAAAAATATGGACTAAATACTACCATAACCAAAAGCCAGAACAAATAAAAAGTAGCCACACAAGAATTTAAACTACATAACAAGATCACTAGGAATTGATTACATCTAATATCAATATCTATTACCCAGTTTGTTTTCTTATCCACCAAGGTAGATGAGGGGTGAAACTAGGTAAATGTTACACCCCTTGCAGTTAGTTGTAGCAAGTGGATGTCCACACTTTTGGACCAGCAAATTCATGGTTGTTAACCTTAACTTTCCCACCTAGGCAATGGCCCCTAGGTAGAACCTTAAATGGGAGGGAAAAGATTCACCAGTGTAACAAGTGCACTTTGCAGAGAGGAATGAAAAAGGAATGTCAATATGAGAAAAACAACATTTCCATTGCCAGAAACATCAATAACAAAACTACATTGGTCTCAATCTAGATCAATTATGTTTGCATATTGTGCAATGAAGATGGTAAGTTGCGTTTACATTCCTCAAAAACTCAAGACCTTGATAAAAAAAAATATAAATAACTTGAATCATCTTTGCAACCTCTCCTAAAAAAATTCAGGCTAACAAGACAATCAAATAATTTTTACAAAATAGATTTCAACAAATGGCCTTTTTTTTTTATTTATTTTCTTTACTTTACTCTTGATTTACTATTCCTCGATATATGTGGCATTCATTTTCAGCCTACCCCAAGTAGCTTGGGATAGAAAAGGCTTTGTTGAGTTGAGGTTTCATTCTTACATTTTCCTCTCTTTCAATTTTATCTGGTTTCATTGTTTATTTTTTTGTCTTTGTACTTTTACTCATTCATATGAATTTTTTCATGTCTTTGGGGGGTGTTATGGAGAAAGTGATACTGTCAATATTTTGAGGAGCAAGAGCAGTCGCTTTTGCATATTAAAAACTTGTTTCTGAGCCTTTTGTGTTTTGGCAGAATGAGGTTTATCCATACTCGTTTATTGCTTTTGTAGATTTTTGTTTAGTCTTGGATCACGAGCTTTATTTTGTGACTTGATGATGTATATTTTGCTTGTAAAGGGTGGCACCACCTAGGTGACTATGAATAAAATTTACATATCAAAGAAAAAGAAGGTTTTTAGAATACAAAATAAAAATTGATAAAAGATGCACTTGCGGAACTCATTAGATGAAATCAATAACATTTTTTGTACACAAATGCACAATAATTAACTGCTTGCCCTCGTATAGTTGTTATTTATGTGATTAAGTGAGGTCTTAAGAGACACTGTAGCTTTTGGTATTCATCACAACATGAAAATTTAGGATGTCATGTATTGGATACCTTAAGTCTCCATAGTAAAATAGGTGACGGCATTATTGCCACACTAGTCAATGGTGTGGTCACACCCTTCATCTCATCTGACTCTACTGAATGCGAGAAATCTTCTTCAACACTATTTCCAAGGTCACTGGTACCTAAGACATTCCACAACTATTAGATTTTGCATGATAACCATTGAGGACTTAAAACATATGATAACAACAAATATGCGATTGGCAGTCAAAAGTTTCTCTACCCAGATCAGAGACCACAGCTCTGCTTCCAGATTTTCGTAGATGAGGACTGTAAGCAGGACTCACATGACCTCCAAACATAGATGAGAAACGTAAACTATTAGGTTAAACCAATAGTTGGAACCTGCGATCACAAGTATAACAAGTAAACTTTAATATTCTTCTCTGACATAATCATTTTTAATAAATTATCTTAAAATAAAAAACTAAATAGCCTTGCATGAATATTAACAATCATGATATTTATGAACAACATGAATATATTCATTTTCCTAACAATTATTATGCAACGTTGTACAACATTATGAGATTAAATAAATGTACAAATTATCTTTTACAAGTGACATTTGAGGAGTAAATTATAATTCAATATTGATCTTATATTTTGGAATAGATGGAGTAAATTATAATTCATGCTTTGTGGCTTTGTGTGTATTGAGATGCCGGTAAGATTCTTATGATTAGGCCCTAAATTTTAAAGTAGGGGGATATATTGCACGAGTGAACCAGATAAGTTGTTAAAATTGCAGTATTCTAAGATGGGGTGACGATTCAGTAAAATGAGCACAAGGGTTTTTCACTTATGTATAAAAACAGATTTATAAAAAAATTATAAGAGCATCCCTAGACCATCACATGTTTCATAGGTTATGTGACCTTCTGTGAATGTATGAAAAAGGAAATGCTTCCCTCAAAAAACTGGATTTGGATATTGAATCAAATAATATGCCACCACAGGACTGGGAATTTTAGATAGCATCTTGAACACAAACCTATTGAGTAATTAATCAATTATCCAGTCATCAAACCAGAATATTAATAAAACAGAGAAGGAACACACTTTTACCAAATATCACGTTTAATGATTAAGCCTTACTTTGTAGGATGAAATTATAATTTTACCAGAGATTCTGAATAGGCCACATTGAATCAATCCATATCGGATAGTCTTCTACTAACTAAAACGTTCTGAGATTTTCTATCAATTACTAACAATTTTATACAAATTCCTATAACATATATCAAATAAAAAGAAACGCAATGCTGCTCTTCTAACCTGGAAAAATTGAATCAAATTAGCAATTATCAAAACAAATCCACATACATGTTTTCCAAACATTGCGTAAATCAAACTAAACTGTTACTCCAAACATGCACCTCTAACCTATTGATACGACAAGCCTCGAAGGAGCCGTGATCGGTTTCAGTCAGCAGATTCCGATCTGCTGTCAACAATCTCTCTGTTCCCTCCCCTCTTCTTTCGATTGCTAATCAGATCTCATCTCTCTTCCTTTCTTGTTCATTTAACGGCAATCTCACTCCTCTCTCCGTGATGCCGTGTTGTGGAGTATTCATCTAGAGCCTGTCCGTTATAATCTATATGGGGCGGGGCGGGGCGGGGCGGAGCTAATCGAGTTTTGGGTAATTAAGCTGAAGTTACTTTTTCAAAAGCTTATCTAGGTTGACTAGACAATTTGAAGTTAATTTGAGAAATTATAAAAATCAAAATTACTAATATTTTATTTGATTTTTGTTTATATCATTATAATTATTATAGATTATTCAAAAAATATATACTTTTTTATTTTTAATGTAAATTAATATTGCCAATGTTTGAATTCACTGAATTTAAGTAAAAAAAATCATGTAATTTATTTTCTGTGCACAAATTGAGTACATTTTATTTGTTTATTTGATAGTTTTTGTCTACTTTTATATAATAAATTTGTTACAATTAATATGTTTTTAAATTTAAAAAAGTTTAGTTATTTAGTATTTTTATCCCAATATGAAGTGTCAAATAGGAAATAATAAAGATAAAGGGGGACATGACTTTAAAAGAAAAATGGTATCAAATCTTCTCATCTTTGATTTATAACACTTAAACTTCATTTATTATAAATCCTCATTGAAATATATAAATTGTTTAGCATATTCAAACACCTTCATAATTTTTAAGTACAGAAGCAAAAAAATTACCACAATTACTATAAAATATTGAGTCTCTTATTATAAAGAAAGAGGAATAACAATTAAAATAACATTTATAATGGAAAAAAATAATAGAATTTCTCTATTTTATTCAATAAAATTAAAGATACATTTTTAAAACAATATAATATAAAGGATAAATTTATATTTTAAATGTATTTTTAATATTTGTTGAAAATTAATACTGTCAATTCAATACTCAAAATGATAGTAAAAGGTAATAATCACAAATTAAAAACACAATTGATACTTTAAAATTTTATATAGAAATGTAACTCAATTTTAAATATGAGTTAAAGAAATATATATTTAATTAATTACCATCGTACAATAAATACATCAAAATGAAGTATTACTTAAAAAATTATAAAGTGACATCAATGTAATTTAATATTAGACATACATTGAAAATAGCGTTTTATTTTACGAAAATAGTCTCTTTGATCATACTTATATACAAAATTTTAAAATTTGATGTGAACCTATTTATATAATATATATTTTTATTTAATAATACTTCTTAAATAATAATTTATAATATTTATTATATTAATTAAAATTAAATTAAATATATTATATTTTATATTATATTATACAAAGTGGGAGCGGTGGGATCATCAAAATTAATTTTTAGAATTTATAAATTAACGAGAAAAGAAAGCGTAAGTAGTAACTCGTAATTCTGGGAGTAGTAATTTTATATTGTGCACCCGCGAAGGTAGTTTCGGTGTACGGCGCCTCAGTGCTGCGACTTTCGTATATAAACCGCCTCATTTGCTTCTGGAAAATCAAATCTTACTTTGTAGAAGGAGAGCAGAGTGAATGGGGAACGTGTTCTGTTTGTTTTGTGGATGTATAGGTCAAGCAAACGTAGGAGTTGTGGAGAGATGGGGACGCTTTGAGAAACTGGCGGAACCTGGCCTTAACTTCTTCAATCCTTTCGCCGGAGAATTCATCGCCGGCATTCTTTCCACCAGAATTAACTCTATGGACGTCACAATCGAGACCAAAACCAAGGTATTACCCCCTCTTTACAATTCCAAGATGTCTAAATCTTTTTTCCTGATCCCTAATTTTCCCAAACCGTGTGAACATCACTAACACGTATACATACCTCTTTCAGTCTCTCTTGTGTTTATTATTTTTCCGGTGGATCAATTAATATTATGTTAATGGGAATGGATTAGACACTAGCCTCCAAATTGTAAATTGAAACTGATACACTTCAAAATTTTGCTGGATACTTGTATGACAAATTGTTTATTGTTTTATTAATTATTGTTCAGCTAAGATTAATTGGGTTGATATAATAGATTAAATATGTTGTGATTCAGAGTGATCACCTTGAAGTATTTCCATGGAGAATAAATTGATGCTAGTAGTTTTGGTAGAGTGACTAACTTTATGATTATACTCAGATTCGGTGATAGATGGCCAGGTTAATTGTTTGTGATACTATAAATATACGCCTTTCTAATCACAAATTTGTTAATAAATATTTAAATTTCTTATGTTATAAAAATAATATAAATTAGATTATTATTTATTTTAAAATATTAGAGGAAGATGCATACATCAAGGAGTAGAAGTAACAGAATTGAGAAAGTTATAAAAAATTCAATTTGACCCCGTATATTAAAAAAAATATAAAATTTCAATGCGGTCAATTCGTTTATTATATTTAAGTTTCTTCTAAATTTATCATATATTATAAATAAATAAAATTCCAATGGGGTCAATTGACCCCACACCCTAAAGGGTGGCTTCGCCCCTGTTGGGGTCCATGTATGGAAGTTTAATAGTTTAATTCCATAAAACTTTACGTATACATAGGAGTGAGGTTCAACCGTGCAATATATGAGAATGATTGTGTTAATGGGATCTAGGGCACGAGAAATCAGTTCAAGTAGTGGGATTTGAAAATTACAAGCTATTAGCTCCAGTCGAATGAGATTGAGGATCTTACTGACCATGAGGATTACATTTCGTTTGTTCTTTTCTTGGGTGAAGTTAGACATTGATTGGGATGAAACTGCTTCTTTTTTCTTAATAGTCATTCTCAGTCTATAGGGTTACTGTAAGTATTAGCTTATTATGCTCTTTGGCTAAACTATCAATGTTGCTAACGATTGGCGTAGACATCCAGAAAATTTTTGTTTGTATTTTTGAAGCTGGACATTCTAGTTATATATCCTAATTGTTTCCAGATTGATGCGTCCATTGGCTTTTATAAACTTTTTTCACCCTGCATGTACGCATGGTTGTATGCCATGTGGTTTTTGTACAGCACACAGCAATTGTCATCTACTTGGGTTGAATGACTTTAACAATTAATGTCAGGATTCTATGTTGTGCACTTTCCTCCCAGGAGAGAAGTAGTGCATGTGGCGAAACTTTGTAATTTCACGATATTTTTTCTCCGTAACTCTTTTGGCACTTCATCTATCAGTATGTGCTTATTAGCAAGTGGGTTCTGATCCAAGCGATTCATTTGGTCTTCATTATTTCACAGCAAACTTTGTGTGACTTTAAATGTAATGCCTTCGGAGACATTTAGAGTCCTTTTTTTAGTGGAATTTCAGAGGAAGGCTCTGTTACTTTAGTTGAAGATTAATTTGGTAAGTTGTTATCTAAAATTGAAATTATCGTTAAAATTATATAGGGTATAGTAGGGTACTATGGTTGCACTACCCTAGATAGTAACTGAGAGGCAGATGGGTAGTTATTGATGATATTTTTAAGGGACTGGGATGTGGTCTAATTTTCAGTTAATTCTGCATGATCTTTCAACTTTTGTTGGTGGAATGCTGCATGATTTTGTAGCTTTTGTTGGTAGTCTTGTCTGCCATTTATCTCTTCTTTCCTCTAATAGAGTTCTTAGATAGAACAAATGCATTGTTTCTTAGACCAGGATGTTGTCATTCTTTAGAACAATGAGAAGTTATTTTCATTTTGCAGGATAACGTCTTTGTGCAAATGATTTGCTCGATTCAATACCGAGTTATAAAGGAAAATGCTGATGATGCTTTTTATGAATTGCAAAATCCGAAGGAGCAGATTCAGGCTTATGTATTTGATGGTAAATTTGTTGTGCCGGAGTTCATTTGACTTCTTATGTGTATGCTACTTTTTAAGAAACTTATTTTATTTCTTTATATGATTCTATTTATTTGTCTTTAAGTTGTTCGAGCTCAGGTTCCGAGAATGACACTGGATGAGCTTTTCGAGCAGAAGGGTGATGTTGCTAAAGCTGTCTTGGAGGAACTTGATGAAAAGGTATGGTATGTTGGTGCTGTTATAGATAATCATACGTTGTATATGGAATACAGTTACATACTTTTTGTATATACGTGATAGTTATATGTTCTATAGCCTATAGGCCCTATACCAATGAATGCATTTATTTTTGTCTATTGCTGTTTTGTTATCAGATAGAAGATTATATAAACTATTTATTGATAAAGTGTTTCTCTACTTCAATTAGTAAGGAAACCTGCTCATTGCATAATTAGACTTTTAAGAAGAAACTTATTCTGTTATAGAATCTAGTAACTAGATCACTTACATACTGCATTTGGATGAATACTAGAATTTACTTTAATGGATCATGAGCTTTCATTCCATGAAGTCAATTTGCCTGTTTTTTACCTTTTCCCTGCAAAATTTTATTCTTATTGTTACTATTATTTTTTGACAAAACTAATGATTTTCCCACTATAGCTAGCACCTTTTATTTACTAACCCACTAAACTTAAAAAAATTGAAATTACACCTTTGAACTGATTAAAAAATTAAAATTAGAACATTCTGTTAAAATAAGTTAACTTCCGTCAAATTGGCTCAAGTATTTTCCTACGTGGCATTTGAAAAAAAAAGGAAAAGAAATCAAGAAAAAGTAAAAAAGAAAATAACGCGTTATCACACAGAACCACCATTGTTGATTCTCCTCCCTTTCTCTCTCCTCTCAGCTTTCTCTTTCCTCTCAGCTTTCTCTTTCTAAAATTAGAGTTGGGGTTTGGGTCTCAGTTTCTCCCAACTGGTCGTAGAGGACCGGACAAAAAAATTGGTGAAAGATTTGATTTTGATTGTAGTTTCTTGGACCAGTTTTAGTGATGGGTCGTTATTCCTTTGTGATTAATTAAAAATGGTACAGTCTTCACAAACCCTTGAAGTTGTTGATTATCTTTTGGGTTCTCTCTTCAGCTTGCGACGACGTCATTTTTGGCCCCGAATCGGACAACTCGACTCTGTTGGAGTTCAAGAGCTTAATTTCAGACCCTTCAAGAATGCTCGTGAGTTGGAACTCGACCGATTCGCATCACTGTTCATGTTTCGGCATAACATGTAATTCAAATTCTAGGGTTGTGGCCCTTAACATCACTGGCAGCGGTAAGGGAGGTAATTCTTTTTCTTGTGCCAAGTATGCTTAATTTCCGTTGTGTGGATTTGGGATTAGAAGGGCTTGCTTGGGTAGTAATGTTAAATTAGTTGGTAAAGTCTCACCTATTTGGATTCATCTTCTTCCTCTGGTTTTTCACTATTCTCTCTCCTCCTTTCATTATTTTTCAGTTGGTTAAAATGAGTGCCCTGCAAAACCTCAACACCAGCGGTGGTGGTATAAATGTCTATCAAGATTTAAACTTTCAACCATCTCTCTATGTAGACTATCTTGAAAGGAAACATTCGGGTATGGATCGGTTTCAGATGATATCGGATCATCTGTTTGATCCGGTGGAACAAGAGAGTGAAATGCTTTACTTGAAGCAGCAGCATGATGGTGGTGAAGATGATCTGGGGGCCACACAGCTCTGTGCCAGAGGCCATTTTCTTTCCTTTCCTTTCCTTTTCTTTTTCTTTTTTTTAAGTGTCACATAGGAAAATACTTGAGCCAATTTGACGAAAGTTAACTTATTTTAACATAATGATCTAATTTCAAATTTTTAAGTTTAGTGGGTTAATAAATAAAAGGTGCCAACTACTGTGTTAAAATTATTAGTTTTGGCATTATTTTTTGTACATCTGCCTTTTATTCTTTGGTTTGTCCAAGTTTGTTGCACTACATGGTTTTACTGTCAACCTGTACTAGGCCAAGATAATTCTCTATCTGATTATAAGTTCTAATAAGAATTTCAATCATACATTGATTACTTGGATCAGGTGATGGGAGCATATGGATACAACATTGAGCACATACTGATGGTTGATATTATTCCCGATCCCTTTGTGCGCAAAGCAATGAATGAGATTAATGCAGGTGATGATGACTTTTAATGTATTGTTTGCATTTATTTGTGTATATACAAAATTCTACACTTTGTGCTTGCTGAATAATAATGCATAGTAGTATGGAGAAGAAATATATGCTATAGATTCTCGACCTTCCTACTTGACTCCCGTCCTGCAATTGAGGAAGGGGTTTAGTAATCAGTCATTAGCCTGTACACATCTAAAAGATGCAGTGTTAATTTTGTATACAGCTCAAAGAATGCAGCTTGCTAGTGTTTACAAGGGGGAAGCAGAAAAGGTGCTCCAAATTAAAAGGGCAGAAGCAGATGCAGAATCCAAGTACCTAGGTGGTGTTGGTGTTGCAAGGCAGAGACAGGCAATAACTGATGGTCTGAGAGAGAACATATTAAACTTTTCTCACAAGGTTGAGGGAACCTCAGCGAAGGAGGTGATGGATCTTATCCTGATCACTCAGTACTTCGACACGATCAAGGACCTCGGGAACTCGTCAAAGAATACCACTGTTTTCATACCCCATGGCCCAGGTCATGCAAGGGACATAGGCGATCAAATACGCAATGGGTTGATGGAAGCAAGCAATGCTCAGGTCAATGGGGTTTAATTTGCAATTTGTGAACCTTTCTGACAATCTCTTGCTCACAGTTTTTCATTATAAGTGTGTTTAGTTCCGGCTTGGAAATAAATAATTGAGAATACACTACTGAAAGCAGATATTGAAGTTGTACTGTTTACACGATGCTCGGCATATCCATTACTTGTTTGAGGATGCTTACACAAGAAAGTGGGTTTGTATATATTTTCTTACTTGCCGAGGGTTTGTATATATTTTTTTACTTAAAAGATATTATTGTTTTTATATGTTTCCACGTCTCAAATAATTTTTGAAATGGAAGATATCGGTGATATAGGTTTCTATATCGATATGGTAAGGAGTAAATTAGGAATTTTGTCTTGGTCGTAGTCCCAACTGAATTTTCTGTAGCCCTTGTTTCAATTAAGAAACAAAAGGTCAGTCAGATGGTTTAAACGAGTAAGTAAGATTTTTAGGAAAAAGATAATTGTATGGTGAACCAACCAGTTCTCTCGAGGCTACATAAATAAGTTGTTTTACTTGTCAAAGTAAAAGATTTTTAGGTTGTATTTATAAAAGCGAGTAGATTATCTGTCTAGATGAGAATATGGATTGAAATTTTGTTTGATAATTAATGTGGGCAAAATATGTTAATGACAATATTTTATAATTTTAACCCTTTGAATTTCAAAGATAGAGAAATGATTAGTCCTAAAAATTACCATCGTGAATCATAATTAAGTTAACATTTGTAAGTAGCATTTTTACTGTACAGTTGCATGTAGTTAAAATTGATGATTGGGTAAACAACATCCTATAAGTTTACGGAACACGAGTAATTTTATTTAGGAAAATGATATTTTCATACGTTAAAAATAATATTTTTCATTCACATATTTCCCTTCCCACCCAAAAATTTAAGGGATAGGATTTTGACCCAACCTTCAACTTGGTAATCAATGTAAAAGAGGATTGGATTGTGTTGAACAAAAATCTTTTGCAGAAAAAGGAAGCAAAGAAGAGGTATCATTATCATCACTGGCCTCTCCCTAAATGGAAATTGAATCAGCACATAATGGTCTAGCTAGTTACCATTACCAACCCTAGCCAAGCCAACAAAGAAAATGGCCACCATTAGAGCTTTAGTAGAATGGTCCAACTTCACGTACGAAAAAGGTAAAATAAAACTATGTTTGGTGTGGAATAATATGTTTAGGTATGTGGTCATTATTCAGCCGTACACATTGTAATTATAGAAAATAAGTAATATGTTTTTTTTTCTAGTATAGTATTAGCAGGTAGTAAGGCCGAGATTTTGACGACTCAAGATTAAAATAAAAACGAGACCTTCTTTGAAATAGTCTTCATCAAAAAAAAATATAAAAATAAATAAAAAAATATAAATTGTATCTAAAAAAATATCTTTCTAGAGCTTAAAACACAATAGTTCGACTACAACAACATATATGAAAATTTCGACATCATCAAAATATATGAAAATACATTCACTGAAAGATACTTATTCTAATATTTCTAGAGCCAAAATCTTTAATCAAATGTTCAAAATCATATATATATATATATATATATATATATATATATATATATATAAATTTGAGGCCCTTCTGATTGGGGATTCAGGGCGGTCGACCCTCCAGCTCGTGCTCAGGATGCTCTAGTAGGTAGTAGTAGCAACTATATTTTAATGAAAAGATAATTAATTAAAGACGATAAGTAGAGTTTTGACATGAACAAAATGATGATATTTCCGTATGTAGAGCCGATTTTTTAATCAAATTATGATTAAAAAAGGAACCCCACATGCAAAAATATAAAAAAAATGTTGTAAAAATATCAATTCCCCAAAATAATTTAATCATTGACCAATCCTATAAACAACTATAACAAAAGCAACTACTATTTCCGATAAAACTAGTCAGACACATAAAGTTTCCGTTAGGAAATGGTTAACATAAAATTAAGTTAAGTCAATTGACTAATATAATATCGATACGTAAGCGGCTCACGTGTCAGCAATTCGTCAATTGAACCTTTAAGTTGGTATATAAATTACAATATTGCGCCAATCAGACTAACTAAAGCTTTTAGTAGTCCGTCATGGATTTCAAATTAGCCAGCAATTAAGTCGTAGTTGGGTGGAGGATATGCACGTGGTCAGATCTTATACAGAAAGTACATACCATAAATAGTGTACCATACCAAGTGATTTGATTCAAATTCTACATGATATTTTAGTTTCCTTTTTTCAGACTTAAGAATGTATAGCCTCTCCCATTTTTTTCCCCTCCTCCTTTATTGACATGAAGAAAACAAAGAATTCATTATTCTTCCTATAACAGTACTCCCTCCCATTTTATTTATCATCTTTGCAACACATCCACTAAAGAGAAGGGTTTAACATTATATATTTCAGAACTTATGAATTTATATATTATTTGAAAAGAAATTATCTTAATATTATTCCATATTCTTGAGAGAAAGCAGGAAAAAGAAAAAGCTATGAAGTCAATTCATGAATGCTATTTAAAAGGATAAGGTAAAGAAGGAATAAAAACTTATGAATATTTGGGTTATTTATATCATGTATTCCCTTACCCTTTTCAAATCCAAGTCCAAGTCCAAGTCCTTGGGATTTCCACCTCAGTACATGAAGAAAGCTTCCCTTACGTGACGGTCATGAATTACTACTACATTGAGGGAAATAAAAATCCAGCCCTGTGCCTGAATGGAGTTCAAATTCAAAAACAAAAACAATCAAGAAATAAATTAGTGAGATGCACAAAGTTATGGAATAAAGAAGGGTAATTATGAGGGGTAAAGATTCTTGTAGAAAGATGATACAAATCATTATATCTCCCCTTCCCCTTTTACAAAGACACAGGTGGAGTGAACAAAGACGCTTTACCCACTAGTTGTTGAGGAGTAGGTATTTATTAGCCTTTGCCGACAGACAGGGCTCGTCTTTCTCAGCACAAAAATGAATAGCAAAGGTAAAATTAACAAAATTCTATGTGGACATGAGTGTATTGGAATTTCACTTATTTATATTTTGACTCTCAATACCTGATGGGTAAAAATACAAATAAGTGAAATTTAAATACACTCGTGTCCAATTTTCCACCTAGAAGAACTCCTAGATTTATTGTAGTCTACTAGTACTTACTCACTTGACTAAACAAAAGGATAAAATATGTACCTAGAGAGAGAGAGAGCCCTTTCAGTTTTCCTTCTCTCACTCACATACCCACTTCGTAACTTTTCATTTTTACTAATCACGGTGATTGAGAGACAGAAATGGGATAGTTTGAAGGCATTCAATGTACAAAACTACAAATGTAAGGTTCTATGATAATCAGAAAATGACGGGTATGGTTCTGGTTCCACAAAAATCTACAGGGATTACCATCAAAAAATGCCAAATAAAAACTCGTAGAATACCAAAACAAGAAGCACTACGTTACAACTACAATTAGAGGATGTGATGATGACCGATTTATAAACCATATACTCGGCAATGCCTTAGCATACTTCCAAATTTCTCTTTTAAGGAAAAATCCCTCATCCCCCTTTAGTTTCATCTTCCATGGAACATAAACATACGTAAATTTCTAATATTTACCTACAGAAGCTTGCACGGTCTTGAACTTCCCAAGTACTTGTCATGTAAGATTATGCTTGGAACTTGTAAAACATAGAGGAAAAGGAGAAAAAAAAATTAATATGATAAAGAAAAACCCAATCTTAACTAATTTAATTTATCTATACTTTTACAAAAATCTAGTTTCAAGAACAATATTAAATTATAAAGTAATGGATTGTTAAAACTGATCCAATAAAATTTTAGTTTCATTTCCTTTTCCTTTCTTCTTCCTCGAGTTTTCCAAGTTCCAAGCATACCCAAAATGAAGATGATACACTAGAATCATGGGTCCATAGACACAACCAACCCCATTCCTTCTGTTGCTTATGGAAGTTGGAACTTAATGCCTGTAATTCCGTCTGTAAAATGTTCAAGGTCTCAACTTTACTACATGGGTGAATTAAGTCCAAAGTTCAAGTTAAGTCTTCAGAAAGGAGAATGAACGTATTTAACATTGTGCAGGCAATACACGGAAAGTAAGAAATAAAATAATAGCACCACCAACCAAACTACTGAAATACAGTCAACAATAGTTGCTAAAAAGTAGAACTCGCAAAATCAGTTCAAGTTCGTTACCAAATATATTTCAGCCATCTTGTGTGCTTCTCAAACCACCAGCCTCCCTTGCTTCCGATTTGCTCAAAAGACTAATGATCATGGTAAGCCTAACTAATGACTATGCATAACTCCATTCTTCAGTGTGTGGTAAAAGTTGAACAGAGGGCCCAAACTGAGAGCAAGAGAAGAATTAGAATGTTTAGAGAGCAAGTTACCAAAAGACGTAGGGCAGATCACAGAAGCATAGCAAACATAAATTAATTAAGAGAGAGAGAGAGAGAGAGGCATGTGATGAGAAAGTTGCCCCTTAATCCTCAATTTCTTTGAAAACGAGAATCTAAGCACCAAGGTGGACATCCACTCTTCTTTTAGGACTTTGTCACTTCACTATCTCCTAGCCAGACACTCCAGGAGATATGTGTCGTTTAAACAACGTTCATTCAACCACATAGATATGTTTCTGGGAGAAATTCCGAAGTTGTCCCATGTGATGACCAACCCTGGTTTCCCATCCAGCTAACCAACTCAAGAAAACCCTACCAAAAAAGGTACTTTAAAAGTTCAAAAAAACATTATTTTCTTGTCGTTCTGCATTTCTTTCTCAAGCAAAACTCAACAAGATTGTGAGTCAACCATGAATGCGACAGTATCCACTCCAGTCCAAGCAAAACTTAAGAACCATTAGAAGTACAACCCCAAAAACAATTTTATTTTCCCAAGGAAACAAAAAGTAACCTTAAAAGTTTAATTTGTTGTGCCATTTTCAGTTTTAGTGCTTAAGCACTTTTGGGTAATTTCGAATAGTGGCATGTAATAATCAGGCAGAAGCTGAAATTCTATATAAAACAAATCCAAGAAATTCTGAAAAATGAAAATAAAATGTTAGAACTTGGACTCTGGATTTTTTACGGGCAAGGAAAGGTTAATCACATGTGAGATATTTGGTTGGAAGCAAGTACATGATTAGGTCGTGAAACTGAAGCTTTTAGCATTAAGTATACAAACCTGATAAAGATCTAAACACATGAAATTGCAAGCATTACAGAGGGCCTATAGTTTTAAAAGCAAGACATAGATACAATTTAATCAACTAATCAAGTCCACCTTTTTTTCAGAAGGTAAGATTTTGATACTTTTAGGCCAAATTAAAAGTACAAAGAAACTTGCTAGATTATGAGACCATAAAAACAAAAATAAAAAATCAATTTCAGTTTCATGTCTGTGCTGGGCAACTCACCCTCGCGAAAGAAAAACCTGCCAATTTCAGCATCAGGTATCTCCAGCAAATGAAGGAACTGCTCGTAAAACCAAGAATACTATGCAATTAAATGTTTATCGAGGAACTTCTATAACATCTTTGATTCTCACTAAATATTCTCATTAGCTATATAACAAGCTATAAAAGACAGGAAAAAGTCCAAATGGTGTGATATTAGAGGCTACCAACTAGTTAGGTACTTCAGGTTGGTAGAAGTCCCTGTACCGTTCTGTGTAAGTGAAATAAAGTACTTCGTCTAATTACAAGGGGAAAACATCTATGTTTAGTCATCAACGACGCAGACAAAGAATCCCAACTACTACTTGGCAAATGCTAGACCCAATTTCTCAATACAAAATAGTGGTAACTCCAAACAAATAAGTCATAATTCTCTAGCACACAAAATATTAGTGTTTCTGATCTATCCTGGACCATTTCCCATTAAAAACAGGAATAAGTTTCCATTTCTGTTCATTCCATCCTGATGATACCTCAGATCATGTAGCTATGCAGTTTCTAAAAATGCATACAACGTTCAATTCACCCTCCTCTCTTTTAACCCTCCAAAATCTTATGTTAGAAGTAACACAAGAATCAAGAATAGAGAAGTGGAAAGAATTTATAGTTCTATAATTTGCAATTCTACAGGAGTTATAAGGAAAAACATTACACTGAGGGTGCTGCAAAGACCTCATTAAGCATGTCATCCTCACCGCTTGCCATGGAAAACAGCTCTGCATCCTTCTCTTCCTCACTAGAAAAATCCCGTTTCTCAAGCTTTGCATGTGCTGCAATAAATATCATCTTCTGAGCCCTGTCCGGACCAACTCTTGAGTGCCCTTGGCCACAAAAATACCTCATGAAGGACCAATTGCGCTTAAACCCACCGGAGGTTGCATGAAGGAAAAGAAGCCTTACTGCAACTTTACCCAGTGATTTAAACTCTTTTAGGCATGTCTCCCACACAAGTCTACTGCTCTGAGGATTTGCAATTTTCATCTTTCCTGTCACAGGGTCTCGCTGCTTCACCTGAACAGCTTGGGCATATAGTGGGTCTAGCCCTTCTGACCTCCATTTCATAAGCTCCATTAATGCAATATGAGCTTCCTCTCTTGAAACTAGACGCATTATGAACTTATCCACGTCCTTCTCCTGCTCATGTGTCAAGCACTTATATGGCGGAAGGTACTTTCCGCTCACATCCCTCATCAAATACAGTGGATCAAGTATATATGCAGCTGACCATGCCGGATGGTAGTTTTTCTTGAATCGCCTTTCAACTATCTTCTCAACAGGTCCTTCAGCAATGCTAAATTTTGCACACCAGTCCTTCACTTTTGCTCTCAACTCTTCCCAAAGAGGAAGGCATTGCGCAACTAATGGCCTCTCAGCCTCAATTTCTTCAGCCATCCCTCTGATCAACTTCACTAGTGAATAAATTGCCTCCACCTCGTTCCAAAATCCCACATCTTGAACCATCCCTGCAACTTCTCTAGCAACAGGATCCTCCACAAAAAGGGCTTTATAGGAATCATCCAGCACAGCAACTTGTAGCAGCTGAGCAGAGCTCAATATATCCTCCAACATTGCAGTAAGAGGAGCAAATTCCTTCGTAATATCACAATTAGGCAGTGGAACTCTAAGTAAACCATATTGCTCAAACTCATGTAACTGAAACTTCTGGAAGCTATTTCTAACCTGAGACTTGCTATTAAAAAAATTGCAATCTTCTTACAATTATCAATTACAATCTTAAAAAGCGGAAGCTCTTTGCTAAAATCTTTTATCAAACTAATAAACCCCTGAAGCTGACAAGACAAATTAATCATCCAATGATTCTGTATTTCTAAATTCCTCAATGCTTTATATTTATACTTATCTGCAACTATCCCTACACATCTTTGCACAACATTGCCTGCATACACCCATAACTGTCTCCCACATAACGTCCTCCGCATACTTTGATGGTACCAAACCACCCACAAATACTGCCTTTTGGAACATGCTCATTCCATTTGGAAGATTAACTATAAATTTAATCAAATTCTCTTCTCCATTCCCACAACTCTTGCTCTTCCACCCATCAGAAGCAATTTGAAAGAACATTGCTTCCCTAATTTTAGAATCTGACTCCATTTTCACTTGTTCATACTTGGAATCGAGCCTGGAACCTGTAATTTCCCTCTTTGACACAGCAGGCAAGCCAACCTGGTTAAGAAAAGCCTTAAATTTAGGGTGTTCAAGGCTCGAAAGTGACACTGACCCACAAGATTCAAAAAACCAATCTGCAAGCAAGTTTAATGATGAATCGACTTGATCCTTGCTCAGCAAAGAACCCGCTGAAGCTTTCGGACTTTTGAGCTTTTTAACACTATCCTCCAACATTGCCAAAGCACCCAAATCCTCTTTTCCTCCTGATAACACTAAATTCTGTTGCTTCACAGGTATTTCCGGGGGGTAATCAATTTCGCCGCAAAAATGTGATGAATTTACCAATGAAGAAGGGCCAACGTGTTGCAAATTTCGCTTCTTATGATTATGCAAAGAAGGTGAAATTACAGGTGACACTGGAGACTGTGAAATGGGTTTTAAAATGGAGCTAAAATTGGGGCAAGTGCCTCTCTTTAGATGCTCAGAAGCAGTTCTAGACGGGTTTGATGCAGAAAAGGCAGCGTCACATAAAGTGCACTTGAGTTTTACGGTTTTGGGTTGGTTTGTATCAGGGTTCCGGATTAAAATGGGCTCGAGATGTGCCCAATACCAAGCTCCTTTGCCTTTAATGGCCTTTGCTCGAACAGTTACTAGGCCTTCGTATCGCTTGTTCATAGCTTTTGCAGCTATGTCGTCAACTGATGATGGGGCAGAAGAGATGTCAATTTGGGTTGATTCAGAGTGAGCCATTGGAGATAAAGAAATAGAGAGATGGAAAATGGGTTTGCGAAATTTTGGTGTCTATTTGAGAAAAATGAGAGCTTGTTGGTGTGTGGTGGTTGCTGTTGAGCTTGTTTTAGGTGAGAGTTAAGATCATTTGACAGTTGTGTGAGTTATATGGCACTTCTTCCGCATCTAACCCGGGAAATCCTCCGCCGGCGAGGTGGGTTTTGGCAGGTGCCAGATTTCCATGACGGTAACCGGCGATCTATCCGGGCAAACGAGGAATTTCCGGGTTATACAATGAGTTGTCTGTCAACTGTTCGATGAATTGTATCAGATGAAAGTGCTGTGTCAGACAGGGTGAAAGGAGAGGAAGAAAAACCGTAGTAAGACAAGAGACTAAAGAGTTGGGGGTTGGAAATTGGGGAGGGTAGGAGAGAGAAAATAATGGTGCAGCAACAGCGTTATATGTGACAACTTTTGTGGTAAGTAGTCACTCCCACGTGCTGGGTGAAGCGCGTGAGGAGAATCTTATCTACCAATCAACTTTAAGGTTTGTCAAACAGAGTTCTAAAGTAGTGGGGCCCAGGATGATGATGCCCAATGGAATTGACTCTTCTATTTTGGTCAACACTGATGCCTGAGGTTTGTCAGGTGACATGTAATAACTTAATTAATTAATCGGAGTAATGCAATTCAATTACATCACCAGAAATAATAATGAAATTTCAAACTAATTCACCACCGGTATACAAAAATTAATCATATACACTAGGGTTAGAATAATTATGATTTTTCTTAAAAAAATCCAAACTTATGAATGAAAAATATTATTTTAAAATAAGAAAGCATGTAGTAATTTTTATATGATTTAATAATGTATTTCAACAATTTTTATTATTATAAAAATAAACAAATTTGAGTCCTCCATTTACATAAATAATTATTGAAAAAATAAAATGAAATACAGAGTAAAAAAGTAAGAATTTGACACGGGTATTCTCTGTCCTTAAAGGTGTTTATTGCCCCTTACCACTAAGGTTTATTAAATGCTACTAGCAATTCACATTCAGGATATATGTAAGTCTTATCTAATTTTTAGTGATAGCAACTCACTAAAAATCTCAATTTTATGTTGTTATGTAAAAATTGATTTGCACGAAGAAGATTGCAATAGCAAGACTGTTCAGTTTTTAAAAATTGATAAAACTGGATTGTTAATTAAACATCAATTTACAAAGTAAATAATGTATTAATCACAAATCAGAGACTTTGCGACCCGAACCCGCACCACGGCCCCCAGGTCGCGGGCAGGTGGTGCTTTGCACCATGTCATTGTGACCATCTCCAAGTCTTTTCTTCAGTATCACTAGTGAATTAAACTATTCCACATATACTTATAAAGTATTAAATAATTTTATTTCTACTCAATGTGGGACTTAAAGAAAATAGTTTTCTTAAAAAACAATGAACCTTTTCATATTCTCCACTTTGGATACAATTAAAACACAATATATAATTCCTACTTGAATCATATATTACTCTCTATTAATCTCTTTGTAGTAGACTATCAAATGCATTTTTAATTTAATACAAATTCAGTCAATTAATGGGTCTAAAATAATTTTCAAATTGATCAAAACTCATGTATGAAAAGCATTAACAATTATATTATATATTCTTTAGATTTGTCAAATTAGATTTTTCTAAGAAATATTGAAAAAATGATTTTTATTTTTATTTTTTTATAATAAATATATAAGTTATAACAATTTTTTAATCTCTATAATTTTATTTTTTTTGCTAATCTATATAATTGACAATTAAAATATTGACATAAATTGTCACTATATATATTATTATCGGAAAATATCATATACTGTAATAAAAAATAGTATTTAACTTGACAATCGAAATCGGTCTCACCCATTTGTTTCACTACAAACTACCACACGTTCCAATGAAACTAGCAAAATTATATTGTGCAAATAAAAATGTGAATAACACATCAATTTTCTTCCACGTAGCAATTAAAATTTATTATTGTAAAATTATATAATAATTAAACTATTTGATTGCATTGACATGTCATAAAAACAACTGCCAATCACTCTCTCTGCTAGAGCTTATATGTCCAATTATGTCCGTCCGTCCGTCATCCAAGGGATATAAATATAAAGAAAAGAGGGATAAATAACGTTTTGGTTACTGTACTGGGTTCCGGTTTTCATTCTGGTAACCGAAACTTTTAAAGTTACAATCGAATTACTGTACTCTCGTATATTACAAAATAGTCATTACTTTCACTTTCCGTCCAAAAGTCAGACGGAAATCGTGACTGTGCAAGCTGACGTGATGACTGTGCAAGCTGACCCCATTTTTTGCTTACGTGGAGCACAAGAAATGCAAGGAGACATATTATTATAGTACAAACTATAAAAATTATTAACTACTTCATCTCAATAATTCTAAAACTAATAATAATAATAATAATTTTAAAATAATAATAATTTCAAAATAATAATAATAATAATTTTGAAATAGTTAACTACTTCACCTCAATAATTCTATTTTTTTTTAAAGTCTGCTTTTTTAAAATTCTTAAATTTAAAAAACGTTAATTTTTTTATAAAAAAAGATTTTTTAATTTTTAAAAAAACGTTAATTTTTTTTAAACTAAACTAATATTTTTTAAAAAAAGTCTGTTTTTTTTAAAAATTATTAAAATTAAAAAACGTTAATTTTTAAAAATTTGAAAAACGTTAATTTTCTAAAAAAAAATAAAAAGCGTTAATTTTTTTTTAAAAATTTAAAATTTTCTGTTTTTTATAAAAAAAATTAATGTTTTTTAAAAAACAGACTTTTTTTAAAAAAAAATTGAATTTTAAAAAACAAAATTTTTTAAAAAACAACTTTTTTAGAAAAAAAGACTTTTTTAAAAGTAACATTTTTTTTAAACACAATTTTAAAAAAGTGTTTTTTTCTAAAAACTGTTAATTTTAAAAAAAAACTATTAACGCTCTTTAAATTTTTTCTAAAAACTGTTGATTTTTTCTAAAAAATGTTACTTTTAAAAAAGTCTTTTTTTAAAAAAATTCTATTTTTAAAAAAAAAATCTGTTTTTTTAAGCACAAGCCCTTATTTTAACTCATACGGTAAAACAGTATATGTCTATCTGGTTCACGAAATTAGGACTGAGCATTCGGTTAATAACCGAACCGAACCACAAATTCGGTTATAACCGATATCCGAATAAGCACTGTTTTTGGTATCCGAAAAACTAACCGAATTTGACACTAACCGAATAACCGAATAACCGAATAACCGAATAGGTTATTCGGTTATTCGGTTAAAAACCGAATTGAAAAACTAGCAGCAACAGTTCAGTTCATAAATTACAATCCATAAACATAATTACATTCAATCCATAAGTCATAAACTAGCAGCAACACAGTTCAGTTCATAAACTAAAGTAGCAGCAACATAGTTCAGTTCATAATTACAATCCATAAACATAATTACATTCAATCCATAAACATAAACTAGCAGCAACACAGTTTAGTTGCTAGCTGCTGCAGTGCTGCTGTTGTTGTTGAAGACTTGAACATTCAAGGGGTAAACATAAGCATAAGCAAAAGTGTTGCTGCAGTGCTGCTGAAATGTAATTCGCTACTCAATTAATCAATTATAAGAAATGAACAAAAAAAAACAAAGTAGCTCCTGCTAAGTGCTAACAAGATTTTGGCTAATTACTCTGGTTACTTCAAAACCAAAGCTTCATTTCAAAGTTGAATAGTTGATCATGTCAATTTGGAATAACAACTAATAGGAAATTGCAGAATAAGCATAGAAACAGAACTGAACGAGGATAATTTTGAGTCAAAATTACTTCACAAATTTTGATAATTTTGACAAATTACATCACAACTCACAAGTTTCAGAAAAAATCAAGTAGCTGGCTTGCTATTTTGCTAAACAGTAACTCAGTAGTCAGTAAGTCAGAAACAAATGACCAAATAAATTGATTTTAATGAGCAAAGAAACACCACTCTGACTCTGAGTCTCTGATCCTCTGAAGACTTAGACGGTTAGAACTTAGACCTATGACCCATCATTCATCAAGAAAAGTTCAGTAAGACAAAGAATTTCTCAGTTCTCACAGTCAAAGAATCAAAGTTGAAGGAAACTCCGTACCTTCAATTCTCAGTTCGAGCCGTCGACCGATGATAGAAATTCTCCGTACCTTCAGGCTTCAGTTTTCAGTTCTCCGTAGTCCGTACCTTCAGTTCTCAGTTCGAGCCGTCGACCGATGATAGAAATCGAGAGCTAGGTGACTGGGTGTCTGGGTCTGGGGCCTCTGGGCGTCGGTCGACTACTCGACTCGTCTGGATCTGAGAGACAGAGAGTTTGAGATCTGATCTGAGGACTAAGGAGTAAGGAGTAAGGAGTAATGACTGAGAGAGAGAGTAAAGTAGTCTAAGTAGATCTGACTTCTGAGAGAGTTCAAGTAATTTAGAGTTTCGCCTGTTCCGCTGTTCGGTTATGTAAATTCTTCTCCTTTATACAATTTTATTCGGTTATTCGGTTTAACCGAATAACCCAAAAATGATACCCGTACAAACTAACCGAAAACCGTAAAATAATTCGGATATAACCGAAATAGTGAAAATAACCGAAATTTCAGAAAAATTCGGTTAAATTATTTCGGTTGTGTTCGGTTTTTCGGTTATATCCGTTTTTTGCTCAGTCCTACACGAAATACAGAAGCCATATAAAACAGCTCCATATACGTATACTATCATGATTACAATCCATACTCGCATGTTCATTGTCAATTCCATACAAGTACTGCAACGAATGGTGATTAAGCATTCATACATGCAAAACAATCATGATTAAAATTCCATAGGATATAAAAAACAGCCCTAGCTGTGACGCCCCCAAAATTAGGTATACATCACCCATCTTGGGTCGCCAGATACATGGTACAGAATTCAAATACAACTGTTGTGTACAATACGACAAAACATAAACTGTGAGTTTGAATACAAATATTGTCTACTAGAGATTATACATACTCAAAAGGAGTCCTCATTACAATTATTATCACACTATTTCACAGAATAAGAGGACTACTAATGTTATCCTCTGGACCATTACTCCGTTTCCCGACTTTTCCCAGCTATAATCTCATTTCCTGAAGAGAACAGTGAAAGAAAGGGTGAGCTCAACTAGCCTAGTAAGAAATATTATGACTAAGATAATGCAGAATAAATTATCATTAGCCTTCAACAGTGTTAAACTGATAAAATATAGTAAACATCACGTTTAACTGCAGCGGAACAAGCAATCCATTAAAAGAGTCAAGTAGAAAATATAATCTACTATCTTTTATGATTTAAAAGGTTTTTCATCACTGTTATAGCTGAGACTCAGCTTAATAAATATTCCACATCATCGAATCACCCCTGCACTACGGCCAAGGATATTCTTTAGTATCACGACCACAATTATTCATGCACTGCGGGCCAAGAATATTTGTGTATTCATTAATGGTCATGATCATGCCAACAACTATCCATCATTGCACTACGGGCCAATGAGAATTTTAAATTTTCACATCATTTGTAACATTATGGTCATGATTACACCGAATAATCCCTGGTCATAATCATACCAAGTCCATCTATGCACTACAGTTCACAGATGACTTTTAACAAAATATAAACATGAGAATGATGACAATGATATAAGAATTCAATAAAACAAGTTCAAGAATTATTTTATCCAAAAATTATTAACGTCCAAATTGTCAACATGATACTGTTTTGTAGAGTAAAATTCAAGAATGATCAGAAGAATAATTCCATGAAAGGATACTGGATGAAGCGCAAATATCAAGGATATTCCACTAATTTCATGGAGTATAGAAGTCAGAATTTTAATCAACTGAGTAATACCGAATACAATAACAAAAGATATCACCATGCATGCGATAGAGACAGCACAGACAGGTTATTCCAGCAGAATAATAACAACGGAACCAGGTCAAGTGAAATTCACACCGACAGGATGTTCCAACAGAATAATAAATGCGGAATAGTAAATGATGGAACCAGGTCCGGCGTATAGCACAGACAGGATATTCCGACAGAAATATAAAGACAGAATAGTAAATGGATGTCACCAAGTATAGGGTATTCCGCGTATACAGGTTATTCCAACAGAATAATAATAAATGGAATAACATAAGTTCTCTTCAAGAAGAAAGAATAACACCCCTTACTTTATTAGGAGATTGAATACTGCAGTAGTGTAGTAACCGAATACTCTTCTTCTTTCTCTCTTATTCTCTCTATACTTTCTCTCTCTATAGCTTGAATGAATTCGTGAAAAATAATGAAGCACTAGGCCTCTATTTATAGAAGATTTCTAGCTTAGCACTTGCCATGTGAAAAGGCAAGTGGTTTGACGACTGGTGATGTGAAAAGAAAAGTGGTTTGACGTCTGTAATGTGAAACGACAATTGGTTCGACGCCTGTAATATGAAACGGCAAGTGGTTTGACGTCTGGTAAATGTAATTACTATTTACGAAGGTAATTACTATTGACGAAGGTAATTACTATTGACGAAAATAATTACTATTGACGAAAATAATTACTATTGACGAAGGTAATTACTATTGACGAAAATAATTACTATTGACGAATAAGACTCTTAGATGATGACATATGGGCCCCCCCCCCATAAAATAACCAAACTTACCACAAACGTCTCATAACAGACTCTTTATATACATCAAGGATTGAATAAATATTATCATAAATTAATTTATTTTTAATCAACACATAATTAATCTTTCAACAATTATTAATCATTTATAACTTGTCGTCTCAATTATTGATTTAATAATATAATATATTATACTGATGATACTGTGACAATAATTGAATCAATAATATAAGAGATATGATGCATCAATTACTGTAGCAATAATTGAGTATATCTGAGTGACTTCTCACGTAAGCATCAATAATCAATACTGTGTGCTACTATGCAACCACGCGTATTACTGTACTTTTACTACCGAGTAGTTCAACAGTTTTAACGGTAACACCTCCGCCGTTATTTTTATAGAAAGATAATTTTGTCGTTTTCTAACTACGACAATATTTCCGTTGTGGGGTCCACCAATAATTGTGCCGTTGTACGAATATTCCCTGACAAAAAGAATATTCCCCGACTAAACGAATATTTTATAACAACTTGTGTACTTTGCAAAATTTATAAATATTACCCACAACTATAACATTATATCAAATTTATTCCATAATATTCAAAAATAATATTTATAGAAAATTCATCTTTATTTATAAAATTTGGGGTCTTACACTAGCAATCAAGCATGCAACTAAACTACATATTAAAATCCGTTAGAATCCCATAATGGAGTTTAGTTCATGACTGAACCAAAAGCCATTATGGGATTAAAGCTAAACATGGTTAATAAGCAAACAATTGAAAGATGAAGGATAGAAATGATCAAACTCAATTGCTAATTATTGAGCAAAGTTAGCATTTAAATCCTCATATAAATACAGCAAAATAATACTGATAATCCACAATGATAGAAAATCCCAAGAAGAATTAGAGAAATAGGCGTTTTAGCTTCGTTCTATGTTGGAATCTCCTTCAAGGTGTAAACCCTAGTTTCTACAATGAAAATACATAAAAAGTAAACAAAGATATGTCTTACACCAGTCAGATATCGTTTTTAATAAGCGTTAACAGTTTTTTTTAAAACAGAATTTAAAAAAAGTGTTGTTTTTAAAAACTGTTAATTTAAAAAAAAAAACTATTAACGCTTTTTATTTTTTTTAAAAAACTGTTAATTTTTTTCTAAAAATCTGTTAATTTTAAAAAAGTCTTTTTTTCTAAATTTTTTTTTTTTAAAAAAATTCTATTTTTTAAAATTCTATTTTTTTTTAAAAAGTATGTTTTTTTAAAAAACGTTAATTTTTTATAAAAAAACATAAAATTTTAAATTTTTTTAGAAAAGTAACGCTTTTTAAATTTTTTTTAGAAAATTAACGTTTTTTAAATTTTTAAAAATTAACGTTTTTTAAGTTTAATAATTTTTAAAAAAACATACTTTTTAAAAAAAATATTAGTTTAGTTTAAAAAAAAATAACATTTTTTAAAAAATTAAAAAAATCTGTTTTTATACTCCCTCCGTCCCAGGATAAAAGTCTTTATTACTATTTTGAGTTGTCCCATGTTAAATGTCCACTTTCTTTTAATAACCAAACTTTTACACATTTTTTTCTATTATGCCCGTAGCATTAAATATCTCATACTTTTCTTATTCTAATTCTCTCTCCATATTTAATGACATTATTATGGATAATTTTATCATTTTATTTCTCTTCTTAATATGCGTGAAAAGTCCACCAGAACTTTTATCCTGGGACAGAGGGAGTAAAAAAAATAACGTTTTTTAAATTTAAGAATTTTTTAAAAAAACAGACTTTAAAAAAAATAGAATTATTGAGGTGAAGTAGTTAATTATTTCAAAATTATTATTATTATTATTTTATTATTATTTTGAAATTATTATTATTTTAAAATTATTATTATTATTAGTTTTAAAATTATTGAGGTGAAGTAGTTAATAATTTTAGTAGTTTGTACTATAATAATATGTCTCCTTGCATTTCTTGTGCTCCACGTAAGTAAAAAATGGGGTCAGCTTGCACAGTCATCACGCCAGCTTACACAGTCAAGATTTTCGTCTGACTTTTGGACAGAAAGTGAAAGTAATGACTATTTTGTAATATATGAGAGTACATTAATGCGATTGTAACTTTAAAAATTTCGGTTACCAGAATGAAAATCGGACCCCAGTACTGTGACCAAAACGTTATTTATCCCAAAGAAAAAAACCCCATAAACCTCTAATTTAACAATAAGTTTAGGGAGATATTTTTTTAATGACATTTTAGTGATTTTTTTTAGTATCTTCCAAAAAATGTACAGTACTTATTTTAATCGAAATTTTTATAAAAAATAGTATTTTGGATATAATTTAGATACATACAAGAAATATAGTCTGTACAACCCTATTTTTTATATGTATTTAAACTACACCTAAAATGTAAGACCCCGAATTTTATGAAATAAAAGTATTTAATTTTTCTTATAATTGTTATTCAGTAAATGGTTAAATTGATAAAAAAAGTTAAAGTTAAAGGGTGATATATGAAATTTTTTAAAATACACAAGTGGTTATAAAATATTCATTTCTGTCGAGGAATATTCGTTTGGTCATGGTGTGACGCCCCCAAAATAGGTATACATCACCCATTATGAGTTGTCATTACATGGTACAAAAACAACTACAATTTTATTATTACAACATACAAACTGTGAGTTTAAGTACAGATATTGCCATCTAGACAATATCCACATACAAATAAATCCTCATCATAATTATTGATACATTATTTTACAAAAATAGTGAGGACTACTGAACAACTCTCTCTAGAACCATCATTACATCCCCCGACTCGTACTCGTTACATTCTCGTCTCCTGAGAAGAAAAATGGAACAAAAAGGAAAAGGGTGAGCTTAACTAGCCCAGTAAAAAATATTATGACTAAGATAATATACAATGTGACGCCCCCAAAATTAGGTATACATCACCCATCTTGAGTCGCCAGATACATGGTACAAAATTCAAATACAACTTACCAATACCACTGTCGTGTACAATACGACAAAATATAACTGTGAGTTTGAATATAATTATTGTCTACTAGAGATCATACAAACTCAAAAGGAGTCCTCAATACAATTATTGTCACACTATTTAACAGAATAGTGAGGACTACTAATACTATTCTCTGGACCATTACTCCGTTCCCCGACTCGTCCCAGCTATATTCTCATTTCCTAAAGAGAACAGTGAAAGAAATGGTGAGCTCAACTAGCTCAGTAAGAAATATTATGACTAAGATAATGCAGAATAAATTATCATTAGCCTTCAACAGTGTTAAACTGATAAAATATAATAAACATCAAGTTTAACAGCAGCGGATCAAGAAATCCATTAAAAGAGTCAAGTAAAAAATAAAATCTACTATCTTTTATGATTTAAAAGGTTTTTCATCACTTTTATCGCTGGGACTCAGCTTAATAAATATTCAATATCATCGAATCACCCCTGTACTACGGCCAAGGATATTCTTTAGTATCACGACCACAATTATTCATGCACTACGGGCCAGGAATATTTGTGTATTCATTAATGGTCATGATCATGCCAACAACTGTCCATCAATGCACTACGGCAAATGAGACTTTTACCACATCATTTGTAATATTACGGTCATAATTACATCGAATAATTCCTGGTCATAATCATATCAAGTCCATCTATGCACTACAGGCCACAAATGACTTTCAACATAATATAAACATGAGGATGATGACAATGATATAAGAATTTAATAAAACAAGTTCAAGAATTATTTTATCCAGGAATTATTAACGTCCAAATTGTCAACACGATACTGTTTTGTGGTGTAAAATTCAAGAATGCTCAGAAGAATATTTCCATGAAAAGATACTGGATGAAGCGCAAATATCAAGGATATTCCACTAATTTCATGGAGTATTGAAGTCAAAGTTTTATCCAACTGAGTAATACCGAATACAATAACAAAAGATATCACCATGCATGCGATAGAGACCGCACAAACAGGTTATTCCCGCAGAATAATAATAACGGAACCAGGTCAAGTGAAATTCACACTGACAGGATGTTCCAACAGAATAATAAATGCGGAATAGTAAATGATGGAACCAGGTCCGGCGTATAGCACAGACAGGATATTCCGACAGAATAATAAAGACGGAATAATAAAAATGGAACCAGGTCCGGCGTATAGCACAGACAGGATATTCCGACAGAATAATAAAGACAGAATAATAGAAGAATGTCACCAAGTATAGGGTAGACCGCGTATACAGGTTATTCCAACAGAATAATAAGAATGTAATAACATAAGTTCTCTTCAAGAAGAAAGAATAACACCCCTTACGAGTACAACAAATAATATTCCCTACCTTAGAAGAACTGAATATTGGAAAAGTGAAGTAACAGGATACTTTTCTTCTTTTTCTCTAGAGTTTCAGTGAATTCGTAAGAAATAATGAAGGAATGAGCTTTCTATTTATAGAAAAACTGAGGGTGGCTCTTGGTCTTAACGAAGGGTCAAAATGACTCTTGGTAATATTGAAGAGACAACTACTATTTACGAAGGGGTAATTACTATTGACGAAGGTAATTACTATTGACGAAGGTAATTACTATTTACGAAAGTAATTACTATTTATAAAAGTAATTACTATTTACGAAGGTAATTACTATTTACGAAAGAGACTCTTAGATGACGACATATGGCCCCCCATAAATAATTAAACTTATCACCAACGCCTCACAATAGACTCTTTATATACATCAAGGATTGAATAAAAATTACCAGAAATCATTTTATTTTTTAATCAACACATAATTAATCTTTCAACAATTATTAATCATTATAACTTGTCGTCTCAATTATTGTTTAAATAATATAACATATTATACAGATGATACTGTGACAATAATTGAATCAATAATATAAAAGATATGATGCAGCAATTACTGTAGCAATAATTGAGTATAGCTGAGTGACTTCTCACGTAAGCATCAATAATCAATACCATGTGCTACTATGCAACCACGCGTATTACTGTACTTTTACTACCGAGTAGTTCAACAATTTTAACGGTAACACCTCCACCGTTATTTTCATAAAGTATTTTTGTCGTTTTCTCAATCCGACAATAATTCTGTTGTGGGGTCCACCAATGATTGTGCCGTCGTACGAATATTCCCCGACAAAAAGAATATTCCCCGACCAAACAAATATTTTATAACAACTTGCGTACTTTGCAATATTTATAAATATTACCCACAACTATAACATTATATCAAATCCACACCATAATTTTCAAAAATATAATTCGAGAAAATTAAATATTTATTCATAAAATCTGAGGTCTCACATACAACAAATTATCGTTAGTCTTCAACAGGAAAAAAATCTAATAGAATACAATAGACAACAAGTTTTAAATCAATAATCGCAACGGAAAATATTAATTCATAGAAGAGTTATGTAGAGGATGAAATCTACTAATATCTATGAATTTAATAGTCCATCATCATTATTTTGTCCCTGTAACATCAATCAATATATATTTGGAATCAAATATTCATCTTTGCACTACAGGCCAAATATATTCATCAGTTGGTCATGTTCATCTAAACACCTATTCATCTTTGCACTTCGGGCCAAAGATATTCATCAGAAATCTTTCATCTTTGCACTACAGGCCAAAGATATTCAATTATATCATCATTTAGGACTGAGGATGATGAAAAATATTTTTAAAGAAACGAATCCAGTGAAACAAAATGACAAAGATTAAGGATTAAGGATTCGTACTTTGTTTTATCCATGTCCAAAAATACCTCAAAATAATCATAGTGGTGTAAAATTCAAGAATGATCAAAATATGGACACAATCAAAGCTAGTATCCATAATAGATATTTTAGACGAAAAGGGAAATTTTCATTTTTCGATGAATAGTGCCGTATTCGTGAATAGTGTCGTATACGTGAATAATACCGTATACGTGAATAGTAACTCTGACACAAAAAGTTCCAAATTTGATTAAAAGTTCAGATCAATACTTCAGCATAATGATATTAGAAGAAATAATATCATTTTAAAAAAATAATATCCCTTACCTCGAAAGACAGTACTTCTAGTTGAAACACCGGATATAGGCTATGACTTGAACTTGCACCGTATAGCAATACTCAAATTATACTCAAAATACTCACAAGAATACGCTCGATAATATAGAGAGAGAAAACTTCAGTTTCTGGTGTGATTTTCAATTCTAACCTAAGAACCCTATGTATAGGAAAATGCTTAGAATACCAAAGTAGAAAATTTAATATAATAATAATATATTATATATAAATTCCTACGCACACAATGTATGATCTGAATTCAGTTATGCTTGACAACAAATAAGTCTACCAAACAAATCAAAAACGTTTTTCCTATTTTAAATATTTTAAACTTCTAAAAATCAATTATTTCGGAGCTTCGGAACTTTAATAATTCATAATAAATAGCTCTTTTATCAGAAAAATTCGAAACTCACGACTTTCCATAGGAAATTCCATTATCTACAACTTTGCAGAAGAAAGTTTTTCCAAATTCCAAATAAAAATTGACCGAAATCCACAAACGGACGATTTTACAGGCTATAATTAAATTTCAGTCAAGAAATGGGGTCCACCGACATGTTTAACATGTTTTAAACATTTATTGTAACAAAAATACTCTTTCTACTCGTATACTCATATATCATACATTCATTGTAAAAATATCATCATTATTATATTATTAAAATATAATAATATATTTAAATGAATTATTTTATCAGAAAAAGATAAAATTTCAATTTTCAACAATTATCACATTAAAAATTTTCTCCATCTATATCCACATAAAATCAATATTTTTCTCATCATATGAATCAATAATTAATTATTCACAAATAATATTACAGAATCACAATATTGACAACCAGACAGTTCCTAGGAAAGAGGGGGCTTTCCAATAAGGATCTCTCCTTACTGGCGCGCAATTAGGTGACCAAACCTATTCTTAGACAGAACTTTCTAGACATTGCCAATAATGTTATCCAATAATATTATTCAGATAATATGAATTATTGCTTCGATAATGAAAAATACTGTGTAGTGACAATTATTGAAACAACAGTAATATAAAATATTAACACAGCAGTTATTGAATCAATAAAATACTGAACAATAATTACTATAACAATTATTGAGTAGTGTCTTCTTACGTAAGAATCAATAATTGGTGCAATACCGTGTGCTACTGTATTTTAACCACCGAGTATTTTAACAGTATTAACGGTAACAACTACGCCGTTATTTTTAAACAACTTATATTTGTCGTTTTTTTCATCCAATCACTTTCCGTTATGGGGCCCACACATGGCTGCGCCGTCGTACGAATATTCTCCGACAGTACGAATATTCCACGACCAAACGAATATTCCCCGACAACAATGAATATTTTATAACCACTTGCTTATTTTGAAATATTTGCGTATTTTACCCATAACTATCCAAATTAATCAAATCAACCTTTACTATTTCAAAATAATAAATAGAGAAAATTAAATTTTATTAATAATAAGTTGTGGTCTTACACATGGAATATTCTTGTTGTCGGGGAATATTCGTACGGCGGCGCAGCCATTTGTGGGCCCCATAACAGAATAATTGTCAGATGAAGAAAACGACAAGTTTGAGTTTTTATAAATAATGACGTAGTTGTTACCGTTAACACTATTGAAATACCCGGTGGTTAAAATGTAGTAATACACGTGGTTGCACAGTAGCACACGGTATTGCACAGTATTTTTGAATTATTGATTCTTATGTAAGAAGGCACTACTCAATAATTGTTACAGTAGTTACTGTTCAATATTTTATTTTATTGATTCAATAATTGCAACGTTGATATTTTATATTATTGTTGTTTCAATAATTGTCACGACACAATATTTTTCATTATCAGATCAATAATTCATATTATTTGAATAATATTATTAGATAGCATTATTGACAATGTCTAAAAAGTTATGTCAATGAGAGGTTTGGTCACCTAATTGCGCGCCAGTAAGGAGAAATTCTTATCGAAAAGCTCCATCTTTCCTGGAAACCACCTGGTTGTCATAATTGTGATTCTGTAATATTTTTTGTGAATAATTAATTATTGATTTATATGATAGGGAAATATTTATTTGATGCAGATATAAATGATAGGATTTATTTATGTGGATATAATTGAATGAATTAATGTTGAGGTCTTTTATCAGTATTTTATCAGATTAGAGGTATTAAAGGATCTAATCGGTGTTCTTAAAGCTCCATTGTGTGAGTTATAATTTTAATCCAACCGTTGGATCGATTGTATTTTTGGATATGTTATACATATATAAGTTGAGTATATATCCACAAATTTTGAACCGTTAAAAATTAGCGTATGATTTGTTATGAATGTTAAGAGGTGACTGATTAAAAAATTATTTTTGTAAATAATTTTGGTGAAGATATTCTAGAAGGTGGGCCCCACTTTTGTTTTTAATTGAAAGCATGTTCTGAATTAAAGGTTCAAGTATGGTGGGCTGGAATTTTCAACTTTCCATGCGTAGGAATAAAATAAATATATTATTTTATTAATTTAGTCTACTTTGGTGTTCTAGCATTTTTCTATAAATAGGTGCTTATGCTAAAATTGAAAAACACACCAGAAACAAGTTTTCTCTCTCTATATTATCAAGCATATTTTTGTGAGTATTTAGATACTTTGAGAGTTGTTATTCAGTGCAAAGTTCTTTCGGCTTTACATCCGATATTCAGGTCAGAAGTACTGCTCTTGTGAGGTAAGGGATTTTTAAGGGTTGTTATGTTTTTCATGTTTCTTAACTTTTCAGACCTTCAAAAATTCTGGAAAAATTTAAAATAATAATTTGATGAGTTTTATTGATTGTGTTCAAAAATGGCGATTTTTGGAAGTATAGATTAAGAGTTATGAATTTTATGGGAAGAGACTATTTTAAAAGTAAACTCTTATAACTCATTGTGGTTAACTCCAAAATTGGTAAAATTTTTATTAGGAGTATATATATATATATATATATATATATATATATATATATATATATATATATATATATATAACATAAGTATATTCTGTAAATTTTAGAATTTTTGGACAAACGTATAATTTATGATAAATGTCTAAATATTCGACAATTTTGACCATGTGAAAAATAGTAAATGAATTTTAAAAATTTTAAGAAAAATATATGTTCAATATGGGACTATATTATGCTAAATCCCAGAAAAGAAATATTTTTGGAACTGATTTGGTATTTTTCATGAAAATAGGTCTAGTTATGAGTAAATGAATTAAATATGTTATGTGAAGTAAGAAAATTGGAAAATATGATTTTATGGTTTGAGAATTCTATGTAAGGTATATACAGATTTTTGATGAAGATTTTGGTTATTGATGATGAAATCTTATGAGTTTGGCATTTTAAGATGATTAAATGCATTAATTAGTAAAGTGTAATTCAATTAAAATAAGTTGTTTATATGTTTAAGAAATGTTATTATTTCAATATCATTATACCGAACTATTGGTATAGATTTTATTGTGAAATTTCTACCTTTTTCATATCTGGGTTACTATTCATGAGTTACTATTCACGGGATACTATTCACGATAAAATTGGTTTCTTTTTCTGACCAAGTTATTGTTGAATTTATGAATCTTACTCTTGAAATTAAATTCATGTTTTGATCATATTGTTTTTATTATCATATATAACATTTTTATAATCTCAAAGATGAAATTTCTCTTTGACTTAATTGTAAAGATGGGTAGATTATTGGTATGATCGTGGCTATGGGTTCTCTTTGGCCAAGTAGTGCAAAAATGAATTGTTGACTGGTATGATCGTGACCATTAGATTACAATTGAATATTTTTAACTTAAGTGCAAAGGTGAATTGATCAACATGATTATAATTATGATTTATATAAATTCTGAAATGATTGTATATTTCTTTGAGATATGAATATCTTTGGCCCGTTGTGCAAAGATGAATTATTGATAAATATCTTTGGCCCGTAGTGCAAAGATAACATGTTGTTGAATGTCTTTGGCCCGTAGTGCAAAGATGACCTGTTGTTGAATATCTTTGGCCAGTAGTGTAAAGATGAACTGTTAATGAGTATCTTTGTCCCGTAGTGCAAAGATGAACTTATTAGTATGATTATGAACAGGAACTATGATTTGGTATAACCATGATCTTTGATGTTTCAGGTAAAGACAGATGATGAAAATTATCTTCGTCCTGGATGAGAAGAGGAATTTAGAATTATAATTATGATTATGAGTTATTCAAATGAATGTGGACAGGAACTATTGATTGATGTTACATGGATAAAATATTGTTGGTGGACTTTTAACATGGAGAATATAATAGACTTTATGGTCTATTTGACTCTTTTAATGGATTGCTAGTTCCAATGCAATTATGGTTGAAAAGTTTTATCATCTACCATATGTTCTAAATCTCTGATTTATTTCTGATGAAGGCTATTGATAATTAATTATCTTTAGTCATGATATTCTTACTGAGCTAGTTGTGCTCATCATTTTGCTTCACAATTCCTTTCAGGTAATAAGAGTATAGCTGGGTCGAGCGGGGATATCAGGGGAATAGTGTGATGGTCCGAGACTGTCAAAGTTTCTCAACACATTATAAAACGGCATGACATACAATATATAATTGTATTGAGGACCTAAGATATGTGTGTCGTATATTATACGTCACTTAATAATTGATTTTGGTGAACAACAATAGGGTGAGGCGAACCCAACGTTGGAAGAGTGTTTTGCCACTATCATACATGATGTCTAATGACATACAATCTCGTGTTATCATAAGACAGGGTTTTGCACATTCACTTACTGAGTATATCTACGAGCACTACCCTATATGATCTTGGAGTGTGGTTAAAATATAATTTTCAATTGCAGACAGTGGAGATAGTTATATGTCAAGAGAAGAATCACCATTGGAAAGAGTATGATAGTAATCTTCTCATTTTTTTGGGGTCTATTGGGTCAACCAAGGATAATTCTGTGGACATATGATATCTATCATAACCTAGACGCATGACCTCTCATATACGAAGGTTTCCTTGAGCACTTCCCAAAAATTTTAATTTCTAACACTAGTTTTTAACTGTACCTTTATGTAAGGTGTCATTATGACGTGCTATCCAAGTTGGTGTCAAGAGTCACAGTTGGTATATATATTTGTATCAAAACTCACAACATATATGTTGTTGTATTTTGCACGACAATTGTAGTAATAAAGTTGTAGTTGTTTTCTGTACTATGTATTTGGCGACTCAAAATAGGTTGGATGGATTGGACCTATTTTGGGGGTGTCACATAAAATATTATTTTTTTGTAAAAAATTCAATTAAAATAAATATTATATATTTTTTGAGAGTTACTAAAAATCGTTAAAATGTCCTTACAAGAATGTCTTCGGACTCCTAATTTAATTAGTGGAGCAAGTAATTAAGGAGTATGTGATGGTAGGGGTAAAAACGAGTCGAATATCAACGAACACTTTAATGCTCAGATTCGGCTCGACTCGAAAAAATTGAGCTCGAATTCGATAAGGAATTTCTAGTTTTGCGTCAGATTCAACTCGGATCATTACTCAGACCTACTCGGCTCGTAAGTACTCGACTCGTTTACAAAATGAGTTACTCACGAGCCTTTAAATCGAGTTCCGAATATGAACCATTTCGCTGAACCACTACATATTAAATTGATTATTGAACTAATGTTTATATATAAAAGTCTTTTACTTTTATTTATGTAAAAAAATTATAAATAATGTAATACGAATTGATAATTAATTCACTGATTTATTCAAGTATAAGACAAATATCACATATTTAGCTTATTAGTATGGATCATACTAGTATTTGAATATGATCCATTGAGCAGATATCTAGTATGGTTCGAGAAAAAATAAAATACTTGAATCCTAATTGAGCGAATACTGGTATACTTGAATTCGACTCATGTATCATTAAATAGAAAACGAGTATGGATCATATTCGACTCGAATCAACTTTAAATTCGAACTTTGGATCATATTTTCGAACCGATCTCGAGTCGAGTATCGAACTTCTCTGCTCGACTAACACCCCAATGTGATGATAATGTGATAGCTTAATCATGTTTTGGAATTTGTGTAGTAGACGATACTAGCAAGAAACACATTTGTAACCCTCACCCCATAAAATCGAATAATTTATAAATGCGATGTGGTGTGATTTTTATTTTTTATTAATTGGATATTATAATTGTGAATATATCTTTAAAATCGTATTGCACTTCACTTTATAATACATTATATATATATATATATTTTATATATGTTAAAAATAGTAATGTATTTTTTTTAAAGTTGTAAGTGAATAATATAATTTAATTTGTTTCTTTTGAGTTTTAATAACTTCTACGTGTAATATTACACTTAATATGTATTATACCTGACAAAATATGGGTTTAGTTTGGTTTCGATTTATATAAAATGGTTATGGGTCCAAATAAGGACTAGAACTACATTATCCATTTTTAATATGATTTATACTGTTAGAACCCAAGTGGTTATAATTTTAATGTGGGTCGACCCATATTTTACTTTTTGATTTTTTGAGATTTATGTATTTTATTTCTTTCCATCTTCCTTTAATTAATTACCTCTCTCTAATTTTTCTCATATATTATCTTTTTAAAATAAATTTCCTCTCTAATTTTTTTATGATTCTCTCACTAGAAAATTTGTACACTTTCTCTCTCTAGAAAGTTAATATTAAGTAAACGCAAATTTATCATTTCAGCATAATAAATATACAATACACAATATATATGCCTTAAAACTTATTTTATAATATTAAAGTAAATTCAATGCTAAAAGCATAATTTTTTTAAATTATTAAGTTACACTTAATTTACTCAAAATGGTAAAATTATAATAAGAAGCTATTCTTAATATAAATAAACTTGTTTGATTCAATGCTAAAAGTATCATTTTTATAATATTAAAGTAAATTCAATGGTAAAAGTAAATTTTACCATTTTGAGTAAAAATTATTTTATTCGATAAGACTTTAAAACATTCTTATTTAATAAAAAAAATATAATTAAATTATTTAGCATAATTAGTTGTAAGTGCAAATTTTGGTGTAAACAGACCTCATGAAGGGGTAATATTGTCATATTGAATGTTGTGGTATGTGAACGTAGTGTATGAAGTTGCACGCACTTTCCATGTGACCATTGCAGTCATAAACTAAATTTTATGAGCTAGCCGCTAGGGTTTAAAAGCCAAAACCCACCGAGTGGGCTGTTCTCATCTAGGGTTTTAGAAATACCTGCAATTCTATCTCAACAATGGCGTTCTGGGGTCTGTATACCTTTCAAACTCTTATACGTCTTTTATTTTTCGTTTGATTACTAAGAATAAGCAACTAAAATCACGTAATATTTATTTTGTAATTTGATTGTAGGAATTGAAGTAAAAGCAGGAAAACCATATGTCCATCAATTCGATAGCGAACGAGGAACGCTTCATATTTCTCAGGTTTTTAATATGTTAGTTTTCTTGAAATGTTGTTATTTGTTAAGAATCTTACCCGTTGATTGTTCAATTGGAGTTCTTACATTTTATTGCACTAATTTTACTCGTAGCTGTTTCTACACAAATTGGGTTGTAATTATTTTTGCTAGGGGTTATACTTGTTTCGGCTTTTTTGCCTGTTTGATGGTTTTGATATAATTTAGGTTCGTATTGCTCGACATTGTGTGCTATTTTATGATTCAGGCAACTCTAGGCACTTATTCATCAAAAATGACAACAAAGAGGATTATAGTTCAATGTAATGTAGGGGAGAAGATGCCAATTTATCTATGTTCCTTGTTGCCAGAGAAAAATGAGACTTGCCCATTGAATCTTGAGTTCGAGGAGGACAATGAAGTAACCTTCTCTGTTATTGGCCCTCACAGCGTTCATCTCTCTGGCTATTTTTATGGTGAAAGTCAGGATACTTGTGGACATGACTATGGGTCGTATCCTTGATTTTGTTATATAACTGATTATTACTTTGTAGTTTTATTGTTTAATCTGGTTGTTTCTAATTGTATTATAATGTTGTTGAATCAAGCTATCTAGGTCTGTATGTACTTATGCTTTGGACTTGCTTTGTCTTATTTCCTTTACTCTGGTATTAAGTGATTCTTACGAAGAGGATATTGCCGAGACTGAAAGTGAGGGTGAAGAGTCTACTGACTATGATACTGATGACGATGTGGTTGAATTCATTGATCACGATATTGACATGTTCCCTCCATCACCTGTCCCTAATAGTGGAGGTATATTAACTTTCTCTAAATGGTAAATTAATGTGTATTAGTCATTTCGATGACCTCTAGAATGTTAAATTTCTTGCTTATTGATCTGTGAGTTTCCTTTGCTGCCTGTAATCTGGGTAACCTTAACAGTAATGCAGTTAGAAAGTTGATTGATTTGGCAAATGTTTTCTGTTAAAGAACAACGAAGACAAAGGTTTCTTGTTTACAATTATTACAATATTTTATAGAAAGCTGCGAATATGGAACAATTGGCTAAGTAAGTTGTTGCAGATAGCATTGATTGTTTGGACAAGTCTTTTAGCTAGCCTACTCTATCACTGAAGTGTTAAGTTATGCTATTATTAGGCCTTAACTATGGAACTTTACTACATAGTTTGATTGTTCACCACTGCTTTAGTTGTATTAATTTTCTTCACTTCAAATTTTACTTTTTGAGATTGTTACATATCCTTACAAAAGTTTTGCTGTTTCATATAGTGAGGATTGAGGAGATAATTGATGATGAGAAACCTGCCAATGAGAATGGTTCATCACAAAGACCTAAGAAGAGGAAAAATAAGTTAAGTGGGTCTGATGGCAATGATAATTCTCAGAGGCAAATTGTTGTCAAGAGTGGAACTGGTGTTCCGGTTATGGGTACTGGTGTTCCGGTTATGGAGAGTGAAGATGAAGATGGTTTTCCAATATCTTCCGCTGATAAGAGAAAAAATAATTTCCCGAATACTGAAGAAAAAGCAGAAGTTAAAGATAAGGGAATAGACGAGGGAGCTAAGAAAAAGAAGGAAAAAGACGATAATGTTAGTAGCAAAACTGTAAAAAGAAAGATTCACGGAGATGCGGATCAGTTAAGGTGAGACCATTTTGTCATGCAGCATATTTAGTCATAAGTTGTAACTATTCATATGTAATCATTATCTGAAATTCTTGGTTTGCTAAGTTGTCACATTCCTATATTTTATCTCACTATGATCAAAGAAACTGACCAATCATTGGATTCTTCTGTTATAATTAGTGATCGTGAAACCAATGATAAGCAAGCAAGGAAGAATAAGAAGAAGAAAGTAAGGGGTAAAGAGGAAAAAGTGAAAGAATATGGTACTGGTAGCAACAATGGTATTGAGCCCGAGGAAGCAACTACCGTACACGTGGACCAGGCTGTGGCAGTTGAAAAGAAAAGTGAGGAAGAGCTAACTAGTGAAAAGTGAGTACTGTCTCTTTCTTTGGACACCTGAAGCTATTAAATTCTTGTTTCTTAGTGGATATTTGATTTGATTTGATTTTCGATAGGAGGTGCATGGTGATCCAAGTGGGTAATAATTGAATTCTTTGTCATTGTATGCAGTTTTGCTAGTTTTGTTCTATGATTATTACATGACGTACCGAAATGATTTTTGACCAAACAATCACTAATAATAATCTAATTCCCTATTTGAGTTTGATAAAGTTAGTTTGCATCTCTCTCTCTCTTCCTCCCTTCTTCCTCCCAGCCCCTTCTACATTGGTTTGCTTGTGGTAGCGATTAGGTCGAACAATTATATCTGTTTGACTTAGAGAACATGAAATGCAGCAATTATTCTTCAGAGCACTTTAAAAGCTTTTGGAAACTTAATGGTTTCCTGGAAAAGTTACACAGGCACGTCTAGGCTCTCTCCCTCAAACTAGACACATTAACAAGTGAGTTACCTCAGGATGTTACTTATTCTTATTACTTCTTTGTCGTACAAAAGTTAAATGATCACGGTCGGTTGGGCACTTCAATGATGGTAATGCCAGTAAGGTGGACCTGTTTGTAGTATCTGAACAATAATGATGTCTCCCTCGATGAATATTGTTCCAGGGTGAAGAAAAGAAGAACAAGAAAAAGAACAAGAAGCAGGACAGTGCAGCTGATGTAAACTTAAAGCAGAATCTTTCAGATAAGAATGGATCTAGTATGGAGATTGAGGAAAAAGCTGAAGCCAAACCAGTTCAAGAAAGGTCATTCCCTAATGGATTAGTAATTGAGGAGCTGGGAATGGGTAAACCGGATGGGAAAAGAGCCTCTCCAGGGAAAAAGGTGAATTTGAGTTTTTAGTTATTTCAAAGAGTTGTAAACTTGTCCTGTTGTTCATGTAGGCAGAATTTACATAATCAATAACTTTGCTTCACTTTTTGTTTCTCCAAATATTAACTTTTCCCAACAGCAGCAACTGTCACTCCCCTCTTCAACTGAACAAAAAGTAGGAAATAAATAAAACAAAATCTAGAAGTTTATTTATCTTAAATCAGAGGATGGGTTTGACATTTAAATTTTTTTAATATAAAAATGATAGTATATTGCAGTTGAAAGGGTAAAAGAAAATGGCATGTTGTTTGCAAGAAATTTCAATGCGAGTGTACACACACACATGTACTTTTTAATATAATTTTGAGCCTCTTCATTGCGCTGCATGTTAATTGTTAGGTTTTCTACAAAGTTTAATTTCTCTAGAATATTTTGTGATTTTATTAGTAATATAGGGAAATATTTGTTTTTTCTTTTCTCAGGTCAGTGTCCATTACATTGGCAAGCTGAAGAAGAATGGCAAGATTTTTGATTCTAATATTGGCAGAGCACCATTTAAATTCCGTCTAGGTACAGTTGAATAAATACAAATTCATTGTGTATTGTGATCGCTTTTTCATATTAAATATTTTTGGTCTATTTATGCAGGTGTAGGACAAGTGATCAAGGGATGGGATGTTGGTGTCAGAGGTAATTATTTATTTCTTGATTTTGATTTGTTGTTTTACCATTCTTTGTGAATAATTTAAGAATTAATTACGTGTCCATCCACTTTTAATCTTTAGGTATGCGTGTTGGTGACAAAAGACGGCTCACAATTCCTCCAGCTATGGGGTATGTTGTTGCCATTTTTCTTGATACCTTCATATTACTGCTTGTTTTGTGATGTTTGACGAGTTAACTAAATTTTTCATTAGGAGCTATGCTAAATGTAGTTAAATTGGGCACTCTCTGATGTGTCCAATGTGTTTTCAAATTAATTGAAAAGCCAAAGCCTAATTTTCAATTGTTATGGCCTCCAATGTAGATCATTATTTCTGATACTAGAAAACGCCCTCAATCATGGATGAGGATCCCCACCATTACACTTTTCACTCAATTTCTCCAAATACATGTTTAGGAACAACACCAACACCACAATTATTTACGACGAATGTTATTTTGTCCCTAAATGTAATCTTTTTGATACTAAATGTGTATGGGAGCCTTAGGTAGAAGAAGCCAGAAGGTGTAATGGAGGGGAGCTGATCCCTTTTTGTGTTCCTTTGTGTACATACATATTATAACACTCCTAAGCATATCATATTTGTCAATACAGTTATGGTACTAAAGGTGCTGCTGGGGCCATACCACCAAACTCGTGGCTGGTTTTTGATGTCGAATTGGTAGATGCAAGTTGATTGGTTTTTTGATGGTTCGAGGTGTTCTATTCATCCTATTCATTTTCCAGATCCAGAGTACCTTATCCTCTTCCTGAACAAGAGGATAACATACATTTGGTGTTTGTATTTTTGGTTTTGAATTCCAAGTTATGACTACTTTTATTATATACATGTTCATGTTGCGTGTCCAATTTTAATTGTTTTAATTGGCTGGTTGCAAAGTCAATTGTTAATGGAAATAGATGCAGCTTTTTATACGTTAATACACCCATGTATTTCTAGTAATTTGTTGCAGGAGTTTAGTAAATCCAAATCTCCAAGTTTTAAAACCTAGACAATGTAGTTTTTTTTTGATGACGTAAATTATTAATAATGGAATTGATGAGATATCATCAACAAGCATATTTATTCCCAAATGTGTTATGGAACCTTAGAAAGGAACGAAGAAGTCGAGGTTCTTCCCGTACTCCCATAATTTGAGATGAGGATAGAGCAGTTCGATTACTAAGACTTCCCCAATCACCGATTATAATTGATAAGGAGTGGTTATAATTGATAAGTCAGGAGGTGATATTTCTTTTTATGTGTGTTATATTGGTCAATTGACTAACTTAGTTAATTTTATAGTAACTTAACTTTTCTTAATCATAGTCAACCCCACAAGAAGAAATTAGAAGCAAAATTGTTACCAAAATTTATAATGTACATTTGCAAATTACATTGTACAAAACATTTTTTTTAAATCTTATATAACAAATTTGAACTCAATTGTTCAATTTGTAAATTATCAGAATCGACGATTGAAATAGTGAATTACATTATCAACGTAAATTCAAACAACACAAACTAGAGGCTCTCAACATTTGGGTTGGATGATAAAGGCAAATTTATAGGTTAACCAAATCCTATTATGAGAGACGAGTTGTGTAGTGTCATTCTCAAAAGTCACGTTATAGTTTCAACTTTCAAGCGGGAGGGAGTCTTTCAGACTCTGAACCTGCATTCTCAATTTTAGCCGCCTAAACTTTTGCAATTATAACAAAGTCAAACCATAAAGCATTCAATAAATATAAATACTTGAGGCATAACCCATATCCCTCCCTACAAGACATGAGTAAAACAAACAATAAAACCTTAATTCAACCTCAAAAGTCAAAAGCACGCGTTCATATTACCAGCCAAACACCAAATCTCACGTCAGCTCACAATATTAGACCACAAACTGAAACATCTCTACCAAGCACCTCATATTACTCTGCTTTCTCACTCATTTCCTACTGCATAGTTGCTACAAATATATTGAGCAATACTATTTATCCCCAAAAAACTTAATTTTCACTGCTGCTTGGCAACTCATGAGAAGATTTAGTATGGTTCAACTGGTGCTCTGAATTTAGCACCAGCATATACTGCTGCAGATCCCAATTCTTCCTCTATCCTAAGAAGCTGAGGGGTTCAGGAAAACATTTCCACGTTAACTTCATATATTAAGAAAACATTGAACTATAAAACAACAGTGGACAAGTGAAAAGACAAATCTAGTTCCATCAAAGGAAATTGAGTGGTCAACATGGCTACAAAATCAAGCAACCGCATAAATTCAAACATGGCTACCAATCATTGTTCAAACAATAAAGCTGGACCGGTTCAGGATTAATCCTTCCTTGATCATGGTTTGGGAGCACCACCAAGAAAAAAACAGGCATTATCAAGAAGAAAAACAAAACAGGCAATAAAAAGAAGAAAAAAAGAAGGCAACATTTAACTAGAGGCCACCAAGTTCTCTAGCTCTTTCGGCTTTTACAAGTACTTTCCATATACTCTACTTTGAGGCTGTTTGTTTCTTTATGTACTAAGGAGTTGTTTGTTTACTTCTCTGACCGAATAAGTCATTCAGACTGCTTGTTTAACAATTTTTAAATTCTGAATGCGTTTTAATATGCCAGGGCGAATCATCCAAAAAATTGTGTCTGAATGAGTAAGAAGTAGTGTTAAATGATATTTTTACTTACGTTCTCTCATAGACCATTAAAGCATTCAATATCCATCTTATTTATTATTGTAAACAAATTTTGTTAATAACCAATTTAATGAATGTTGTTACAGTCTTTTGTTATTTTATGTACTATAGAATTTTATTAATAATTTTTAGTGTTTTATTCCTAACATTATATTACTAATAGTATATTACATTAAAGATTGTTCAAAAATTTATATTTAATTATTCTTAGATAACATTGTTTATTTATAATTACATAATAAATTTGTTCAAAACAACCCATAAATTTAAAATAGGATAATACACGTATTCAGATGTTTTACACAAACAATTATCAAACACATCATTTCATTTTGTATTCAAATCTTCTACTTCATTCAGCTCTCATTCAAATTCTCTTATATATTTAGATTTTTAGCAGAGAGAAGCACAAACACAAAATAAAAGAATATCTAAACCTTAGCAGTAAGGTAATAAAATGCAAGATTAGCCATAGAAATGGAGTTCACCTGGTTGTATTTGGCAAGACGTTCTGATCTGCAAGGGGCTCCAGTCTTGATCTGACCCTGTTTTCAATAAAACATGAACAATCAGGTAACAAAAAACTCATACCACTATTGACATGGAACACAATACAAATTTTAAAATCAACCACCCACTTGAAATGAAGATGCATGTTCAGACAATTACTTTTATACCCTCAATTCAGTACACATAATTATATGATGGTGGGTGACTTGGACACGTAATGGATGCAAAGGAAAACGATCTGGTGAGGTGATTAAGCATGCCATGTATCCTACATCAACGTCTTAAAGATTCGCTCATAAGAGTCCTCTTAGTCATGCTTGTATTAATTACCTTCTGATCTCAAGGCAACCCACCCAAAAGAGGAAGTCGTCATTACCCAACCATCTTATGTAGTCATTTAAGTCACAAGCATTAGTACACCCTCTATATGCTATACATGTTGTTGAATGGTGCTTGACAATACATAAAAGATCATACACGTAAATGAAAATTCTGTAGGATACAAAATTGAAAAAGGGGAAAAAGATCACTGACAAAGCACACTTAGTACAAGAGACTCACCGTAGCCAAACCAACTGAAAGGTCTGCAATGAAAGTATCTTCAGTTTCACCACTACATTGGACAAAAGAAAAAATAATAATTATTGGTGTGGTTGGTGCCTTTGTTTATGTAATTTGAACTAAACATCAAATGAAATAATAATAAAAAAATTAGACCGCATATATAACCGGAAAGAGTAATTTTCTTTCCCTTTTCATTTGGGAGGAGGGAGGAAAAAATTAGCAGAAAAAGAAAAGCCTGTACCTCCTGTGGCTAGCCATTACACCCCAGCCAGCATGTTTAGACATTTTTACAGCTTCAATGCTTTCAGTAACTGAACCAATTTGATTCACCTAAGGAACCATGTAATAGAAAGTTACTGAAATTTAATGTGTGAATGACCTATAACAGGATACATGAAGCAGTGTATTCATTTAATCATACTCTATCTATCTGGTGTAAATCAAAATTTCCAGATAGCCAAAGTGAAAGGCCACAAAAGAAATGTAATATTTAAAACCAATAAACAAATACATTAATTGTTATAATTATTAGTATTTTTGTAACAAGTCATATCCCCTGAAATCAAGACACCAATTCATAACTTAGAATAAGTTTAGGGAAAAAAAACAGATGAGTGGTAAGCAGTCAGCCAACTGAAAAGAATTACAGCAACAAATCATACATAGGTTACAAACCTGTTACAGAGTTTGCTAACAATGAAATCCTTCACAAAGAAATGTTCGGTTGTTATACTTATACCTTCAGAAGTAGGGCATTGCATGTCTTCTCCTTTATTGCTTTCTCTACACGCTGAAGCAGATGAAGAAAATAAAACTACATCAAACAGATAGACTTTTTGCATACTTCAGAATAAAAAAGCAAGTTTCACTTTAGTTTACCTTGGGATTAGTGACAAGGAGATCATCACCAACAATTTGCACTGGCTCACCGATTTCACCAGTCATCTTTGCATAGTGCTCCCAATCATCTTGATCAAATGGATCCTCTATCGATACAATTGGGTAGTCGGTTACAAATGACTTGTAGACATTTTTCAAACTGTCTCCTGATATCTTTTGTGATCCATCATTGTTCTGCAGAATAGAGTCATTTGTTCAGTTGGGGTAAATTAACTATTATCGTTCTTTCAACCAACTTCTACCAACAGAGCAAAAACAGAAACAAAATATGCAAGAAGAAAAATAATTTTAACGACATTTATTCAAACATCAGGGGAACTATGATAACTTTTAAACCTCTTCCTTGAAGTTCAAATCATAGGTTTTGTCTTTGTTATCATAAAACTCTGATGCAGCAACATCCATTCCGATTACAACCTGTAAAAGAGCTCGATCACCGATTAATACAATATGCAAGTCCTTGAACTCCTACTGAGCTAGTTTAGAAATATTTCTGAATGAGATTGAGAAACTTGCCTTTCCAGTATATCCAGCTTTTTCTATAGCTGTCTTCAACAGTTCAAGACCCTCTTTGTTTTCCTAAAAACATATTGTCACACCTAATTACTTGATGGACTAAAAAAGTTACATTATTAATTAGAACTTTGACTACTAATGTAAAAGCTCCATTAGAGCAAACTGATTGAGTAGTACCATTCAAAAAAATAAACATCTTACAATTCTTTAAATATCAACAAGGCAATATGAGAACTTTACTGACCTGGATATTAGGAGCAAATCCACCTTCATCACCAACATTGGTGGCATCTTGACCATATTTCTTTTTGATTACAGCCTGGAAGCAAATTCGTGAACTTCTTGACCCAGTATAATGCCATTTAACTGCAATAACAGCAAAGGGGAGGAAGACCTACCTTCAAATTATGATATACTTCAACACCCATCTTCATTGCTTCCTTAAAAGAAGAAGCCCCAACAGGGAGAATCATAAATTCCTGCATTGCAAGTTTGTTGCCTGCATGTGAACCTCCATTGATTACATTAAATGCAGGTACAGGCAGCACTAATGTTTTGTTTCCAGCAAGATTTGCAATGTGCTGCATGGTAGAAACAAGATAACAGTAAGCATATGAACAAATTTACAGCTTGTAATTTATACATCAAACTGAGAAAGGAAGAGACAATGTAGCAATTCAATACCTTGTAGAGGGGGATTTTGTTGACACTAGCTCCTGCTTTGCAAACAGCAAGTGATACTGCCAAGATAGCATTTGCACCAAGCTGCCATAATCGAAGAGAAAACAGGAGTACCAATGAGGACAAAACTCTCAAGATTCATCTACATAGATTAGTATAAAGTGCACAAACCAAATTATTAAGGACAGAGCAGCGAACTTCACAGTACCTTTTGTTTGCACCAACCCCATTCATTCACTGTTCCGTCAAGTTGTTGCACCATGAAATTGTCAAGTTTGGTTTGCTCTGTAGGGTCCTGTAGTTGAATAGGACTAAAACTTTATTTTTTAATAAATAATCCAATTCTTTTAAAGAAAAGAACACTAAGAATACAAAATGAAGCTTCATAAACAGAAATAAAGAAAAGGAAGTGCAAAAATATACCTTGCCAATCAATGCAGGTCCAATAATTGAGTTCACATTCTCCACGGCCTGTAATCATTGAAAAACATATGCAGTTCAGATGGCTGCTACCAAGCCATCACATAAAATTTACCCAAGAGATATTGGTTGGTGCCATTTGCAACCCAGATGATGCTATATGCATTCTTTTTCCATCTCAATACAATGTAATAACTTCAGTTTTTGGAGTGCCAGTAAAAAGTTTAGAATAGCTTGAATGACATAAGAAATATGCCTCCTAACATTTCAAACCATTATTGATCCACTAGAACACAAATATAGACAATGTGAACACGTATGATCATATTTGAACAGAGTTTGATTGATGAAAAGTTATAATGAGAGTGGAGATATATCACATGCCAAAATCTATCATACATCCTGACATTTTCAAATCCAATAAATGGCTTCACCCTAGGGCCAAAGTTACATGACCAAGCAGTGAATCTAACGTTATCATATCAGACTTTCACTGTTACATACTTACAATGCATATTATAAAAGAGGGGGAACATATATTAGGGAAAATCAGAATATTCAAACCTTGAGAACACCTTTTCCAAGGTAATCTGAACCTCCATCCCTCAATTCCAGAGCTTCGTATATACCTTTAAATTAACCAAATATAAAAAACGTAAGCAACTGCATATAGCTATACTCCATCCATGATTAGTGCACAAACCACATCATAGCTTATATATATACTAGCGATAACCCGTGCCTGAAGGCACGGTGTAACGAAAAATTAAATTAAAATTTAAAAAATATTACATTATCTAAAGACATACATACTCAATCAACAATACATATTCAACCACCAAAACATCGAGCTAGTCGGTACTAATTTCACTAAATTTCGGCAGAATTTCCTTTAAAAATAGATATCCGAAAAATTCTAAACTTATCTACAAAACTTACAATCATCAATACTTATCTGTGTGTGGGTTCGAAATTTGAATAAGATGGACAAGAGAGAGAAAGCTGCTGACGTGTATTTTGATGTGACATTTATGTATTTTCTCTCTCCGCTCTGTTTTATATTATAGATATATATATATATATATATATTTATGTATACGTCTTTTTATATGTAGGTAGAGTCAGAGAGATGGAAAGTAGGGAATTTTACCGGTAGAAGCACCGCTCGGTACAGCAGCCCTGGACAATGTTCCATCCGAAAGAGTAATATCAACCTGAAATTTCAATCACATTCACTAAAAATTAATTCGGCTAATAAAAATAAATTCCAATAAAAATCTACACACAGATTTGCCGTTTGATGCATTTGATAAACACCAAAAAATAAATAAAAAAGTACTTGTTTTTTTTGAAAAATTGAATAAATAAATAAAAATATAACTTACTTCGACGGTCGGATTTCCTCGACTATCGAAGATCTGACGACCTTTAACGACCTTAATCGTCACCATTATTAAAATTATAACAGTTGAATCGCACGAGTAGATGTAGTAGTAATTTATTTTCTTCTGTACTTTCTCTTTGCGGGATAAAAATGAGAATACGGGTTTAGTAGTATATACTGGGAAGGTGGGGAGGTTGGTAGTTTGATTCTGACCGTGGGATTATGGGGAATGGTGGGCTAATATCAACGGCCGTGATTGGTTTTCTTGGGCATCACGAGACGCTGGTTTGGACCGTTTGGTTTGATTTGTTTCCAAATTATGGTGGGCTCATGGACTTCGTCCCAAAGTCAGTGTTGAGACCGAATATCCGGTTTCGAGATGCTTTCTCCGTTTAAAATATCAATAATTCTACTGGTACATATAACCTCTCACATGCCACTCACATATACGCGGTGTTTGATAAAAATAAATGAATTTGAATTTGAATTTGAATCTGAATCTGAATGAGTTGAATTTGAATCTGAATGAAAAAAATTGTTTGATAATTGGCATGTCTGAATCATCTGAACGATAAAATTTTATTATTTTACCTCTCTGAAAAAAAATCAAAATTGTTGTAAATTTATTTAATATTACTTAATATAATAGTTAATATATTTTTTTACTTTTTTAATTTTTTTTACTTTATTCAGCTGCTCATTCAGCTAAAAAAATCCGACTTAACCATTTAGCTCGTCCATCTTATCGATTCAGCTATTCAGACCAAAACAAACGCACTGACCAATTCAACCATTCAGATTCAGCTCCATTCAGCTCTAAACAAACGCCCCCATACTCTCATGCATATAGACATGACCCACCTGCAGAACAAGTCATTTGGGTTATGCTGCATGTAATATGTGCACCATATGTAATAATAATAGGGGTGTAAACAACAAAGCCAACCCTGGGCAAGGGCCACCAGGGCTACCGCCCAGGGGCCACAGTTGAGGGGGCCCAATTTTTTTTTTATATAAATTTATGTATTTATGTGTATAAAAAATAAAATAATAAAAAGATTAGGGATATTATGCATTGAAAATGATATGCTGGAGAATATTAAATATAATAGTATAATATTAGTCATGATCATGCCAACAACTGTCCATCAATGCATTACGAGCCAATGAGGACTTTTACCACATCATTTATAATATTACGGTCATGATTATACCGATTAATCTCTGGTCATAGTCATATCAAGTCCATCTATGCACTACAGGCCACAGATGACTTTCAACATAATATAAACATGAGGATGATGACAATGATATAAGAATTCAAATAAAATAAGTTCAAGAATTAATTTATCTAGGAACTAATAACGTCCAAATTGTCAACATGATACTTCTTTGTAGAGTAAAATTCAAGAATGCTCAGAAGAATATTTCCATAAAAAGATACTGGATGAAGCGCAAATATCAAGGATATTCCACTAATTTCATAGAGTATAGAAGTCAAAACTTTAACCAACTGAGTATAATAAAGAATGGAATAACAAAAGAAATCACCAGACATGCGATAGACCGCACAGACAGATTATTCAAACAGAATTATAAATAACGAAACCAGGTCATGCGTAAACGCACAGACAGGATATTCCAACAGAATAATAAATAACGGAACCAGGTTAGAAAAAATTCGCACCGACAAGATGTTCCAACAGAATAATAAATAACGAAACCAGGTCATGCATAAACGCACAGACACACTACAAAAAAAGACCTATCTGCGACCGCATATTCAGTCGCTGATAATAGTGTTAGCGATCGCTATCTGCGACCGGGTTAAATTCTAGTCGCTAATAGATATCAGCGACCGCATGCGGTTGCTGATATGAATTTCCCCCCCAAAAATTTGGTGCGAAACCCTGGCGCAGGTTTTTTGTTGCGACTAATATTTATTAGCAACTGCATGCGGTCGCTGAAATCGTCCACGTCATTAAAAATCAGCGACCGCAGGCAGTCGCCGATCTTCTTAAACAGATTCAGGCTCAGGCGTTCTATCGATCTTCAGCAGAAAAAAAAAAAGAGGGCGACAGAAAGGGAGAAGAGGGAGAAGGGGGAGAAGAGAAGATCTCGCTCGCGCGATTGGTGTTGCTACTCCTTCAATTGGTTGTTGTTACTCCTTCAAATGGTAATTCTCTACGTATGTTCTCTCTCTCCTCTCATACATACTGGTAATTCTCTACTTACAATTCATATATGTATTTCCAAATGGGATTTGACTTATGCTCATATGTATAATGTCTCTCAAATATTAGGCATTTACTTGTATTTGGGTGTGGACTGAATTTCAGTTCTAAGTATTTGGGTGTGGATTGAATTTCAATTCTAATATAAACAAGTGACAAGTAAGGAAGATGAAAACAAACCCTTTTGTTTCATCAGTTTAGGGCTAAATTTACTTAAATGTGAATTTTGTGTTTTGTTAATTTTTATTTTGGTTTAAATTGACAATGGCGTTGACTTTTTGTTTGAATGATGACTTTTTTCTTTTCTTCGGGTCTAATTTTCTTAACTGAACTAATTTTTTATATATGTGTATCGTCGTTGCTTTTTGCTTGCATACTGCTTGACATGAAATTATGTATCTGTTATATGTGCATAGATGAAGGCATAAATACCTACATTGGACATAAATTATATAGTATGTATTACGAGAGGATTGAGTTTAGTATCTAATTTGTAATGTGTGATTGAAATATTGAATCTTTGATGTAAATGTTAATTTGTTGAAGTCGGGTTACATATAAAGATGGGTAGATTTTTACATGAGATAAGGATTTTGGGAAGAGACCCTTTTATGGTTTATAGGATTTTGAAGAATATCAGCTGGGTAATTTTAGTAGTCGTATCAACTGTTGTTCCTCCTTACCCAAAATGGTGTTGGTTTATTGATTTACTAGGCTTTTTAGTATTATTTCTGAATGAACTACTTTATTTCATACTGTAAAATGGCAATTACAAGCGTAACAAATCAAGGATTGAGAATTGACAGTTTATGTTAATCGCTAGGCTATCAGGATTGAGATTTGGACAGTTGGACAGTTGTAAAGAGAAAACTGATCCAAACTGATCGAAACATTCATTTGGACAGTTGTATAAATTGGTTGCATTGTACAGGAGAGTTGTGTCTTGGGTGCCTAGAAACGACCTTATATACATGCCGTCGTGCATGTGGCTAGTCCATATTATAGGGGAGACTCTGGCAAAAAAAATTTATTGGTCGGGTAGTTGCGAACATTTATAATATTAACGAGCTTTTTATGTGCTTACTATTATGGTCAAGTCATATGATTACTGGCTAGTATGCTCTAGTCATATGCTTAGAAGTATGCTTAAATGTTATAATCATATACTTATAAGTATGCTCAAGTCATTTGGTTACAAGTATGCTCAAGTCATATGCTTATAAGTATGCTGAAATGTTAATCATATGCTTACAAGTATGCTCAAGTCATATGGTTACAAGTATGCTCAAGTCATACGATTAAAAAGCTCATGCTGTCTGTAGTAGGTATTGTGGAATCATGGACCTCTATTCAGACCGTAGTTAGGATGTCACGACGAAAGTCAAGTGCCCAGATAGGTGCTACAACTGAATTTAGAGCTGGTTGCCAGAGTGTTTTTGGAGTATGCGTATAGTCACCCGGAATGTATGAATGGTAAATCGCAGATACGATGTCCATGTTTGAAGTAGTAAGAATGTAATCGGATACGTGTTGACAGACATGGAATCGTCGATATTGACCTCCATAGGTCTGCGTACTCTAACGAACCGTTTGTTTTACCAACTCAAACAGTACAAGTATACTACACTCCTAGTCCTGTTAGGAAAAGGGATAAACCGCCTACAGATTGGCAAGTTGTAATTCATACTCCCGCGCGTAGTCGTGTAGAATTAGTTAATAGGGAGATTTACCAAGAGCAGATGCTTCATAGTCAAACTATAATAAATGTGGAGGACGCCAATGAAGTAATCCATTTAGATGGTGGAGATGAACCACATGAATTAGATCCTGAGTCAATACTTGTGTCAGATGACATTGATACTGAGGAGGAAGAGTTATTGACTGAATCTGACACTGAATCTGAAGCATATGATGGTTATGAATCTGCAACACGTATACAAGATGATTCTGAATCAGACATTGACACTTGAACAAATGAAATGTATGTTTAATATTACATAGTTTTTTATATCATTGTCATGTTTATGTACTAAACTATTTAAATGCAACTTTTGTTTATTGTCATTTTATATTCATATATATACATGTTTGTATCACTGTCATATTTATGTAATAAACTATTTAAATGCAACTTTTGTTTATTGTCATTTTATATTCATATATATACATGTTTATATCACTGTCATGTTTATGTACTAAACTATTTAAATGCAACTTTTGTTTATTGTCATTTTATATTCATATATATACATGTTTATATCACTGTCATGTTTATTGTCATATATACATGTAATCAAATATAACTCATAATAACATCTTGAAATTTGTAATATACAGATGGCTTCTGAAGCAGCGCAGAAAAAACGCGGTTTGGGTAGGGGGCCTAATCATGTGCCCAAGGCCCCTACTAATTCGGATGATCGGATTCTTATTCAGATTCGCCCTCCTCCGAATAGCACGTACGTCCCGCATATATCAATTTTATATAAGCATTTAAGATTCCATTTATTGTATATTGATAATGTTTTGATTGATATATATTGGTTTGTGTCTTGGGTGCCTAGAAATATCCATTTATGCATGTCGTCGTGCATGTGGCTAGTCCATATTGTAGGGGAGACTCTAGCAATTTTTGTTAAGTATTATAAGTATAAGTTTAAAAAATGTTCATAAGTATTATAACTTAGATGTAAATTGCTTTAATATATGCTAATTGATGTTGTATATTATATTGATTTTTCAGATAATAAAATCGTCAAGTGCATATCACAACTGTGTTTACAGAATTGGCCTACAGCTGTGATTACGTGGGCGAGCACACCTATCGCCCACAAGGATACTGTTTGGGTAGAATTTCAGGTATGTTTTTTAAATTATGACAGATAATATTAATATAATATTCAAAGGATAATTATTTAGTAATGTTATTATTGTTGTTTTATTTACAGAAACAGTATAGATGGGAGGACGCGCAGACTTCAGTGATACAGACATTATTTTGGCAGAAGTGCGCGGTCCGCACCAAAGACAATTTGAATAAAGAAAGACAAAAGGCCTTTCACAATGCCGAGATTGACCATCCAGGTCAGGGAGAAGATTACATGCACGAGCATAGCCCCTGGTGGTGCACCCAGGCCATATGGGCTGAGATGTGTGCCCAATGGAGAGCTGAGAGCTGGATGAAAAGACGAAAGACTGCCGCCACCAACAGATCCTCGGGTGTACCCGATGGCGAAAAGGCTAAAGGGACATACAAGGGCGGTAGTATTTCACAGTTGCAGCATATCACTGTCAGGGTACGTATTTATAAGTTTTAATATGTTTACAATCATGAATTGTAGAAAATATATCACATTTTTACTTAGTAATATTATGCTATTTTTTGTATATGAGTCTCAGTCCCAAAGTCAGCCTATCCATTAGCTGGATGTGTACATGGACACCCGTGATGGTCTGCCTGAGGCTATCCAGATAGCGGTAATAAATTTTAACAACTTGATCTTTAATGCTTACAGAATTAATTTATTTTTAACTATTTAATTGTTAACATGATGACAGGATATTTATAAGCGTTTATTAAATAAGAACTACATTAAAGGTCAAGGACAACGACGCCACCCATCCTTCAGTGGCTCAGACGGCTCTTCTACCCAGTCTACACAGTCATCGAGCCATCCTGCTGTTCATACTCCGGCTGACTGTGTGAGAGCTATATGTCGAGATCGTGATCTTCTGAAGATTCTAGTGGTCATCTTGGGGCTCTGAGTGCAGAGGAGTTAGCTGAAGCAGTAGCGGCAACAGCAGCATCACAACACGGGGATGACAACGAGGTATACAATTAATTTGTTGTATATATTGTCGTAATATACCAATATTAACATAGTTAGTGTATATTTGTAACTTGTTTTATTATTTTGTTAATTACAGGGTGATCAAAGAGGCGATGATGCTTGACATACCTGCTTTAGATTAGTTTTGTAGTTATATTATAAGCTTGTACTTGTATATTCATTCTTTGGATGTTTGTATATTACTTAAACAAGTTTTGAAATGTTATTATATTTATTCAAATGTAACTTAAACACGTGCTTGTGTTGGTGGACGATGGATGTTTATATTATTGTGTATGCTGTTGTTGGGATAAAGTAGGTACAAAACAGGTACATGCTTTTGGTAATTCTGCAAAATAGCAAAAATCTATTTTTTGCGATCGCTGATCATTATTAGCGACGACTACATATTTGAGGCTATCAGCGACCGAAAGCGATTGCTGATACTGGTCGCTGCCACGTGGACTATGTCAACATTGGTCCCTGGACCATGCTGACGCAGCTTAGTGACCGGATTTATCATTTCGATCGCATCATATCGGTCGCAGCTATGCCGGTCGCTAATAGTGGTCGCTGATGTGCATCCTAGCGACCAAAATTTATGCAACTACTATCAGCGACCACATGCGGTCGCTGATGGGTATCTGCGACTGTCCGCGGTCGCTGATAGGCGGTCTCTGATAAACCTTTTTCTTATAGTGACAGGATGTTCCAACAGAATAATAAAGAAGGGAATAACATAAGAATTTCACCATGTATGCGGTACTTCGCATAGACATGTTATTCCAACATAATGATACAGAATGGAATAACAGAAGAATTTTACCAAGTATAGGGTAGACCGTGTATACAGGTTATTCCAACAGAATAAAAAAATGGAATAACAGAAGTTCTCTTCATGAATACGAAAGAAATAATACCCCTTACCGTAGAACAATTGGATATAAGAGTAGTGAGGTAGCAGAATACTTTTCTTCTTTCTCTCTATAGTTTCTCTCTCTAGAGTTTCAGTGAATTCGTAAAAAATAATGAAGGAATGAGCTTCTATTTATAGGAGAATGGACTGAATAGTAACTAATTCCTGAACGATCCAGATTGATTTACTTTTAAACTGACGGTCCAGATTGGTTTACTATAAAATATTCTAATAAAATAAAATCTTTTAAATAAAATATAATATATTCTATTTATAATCTAATAAAATGAATAACTTTATAAAGTATTCTGTTTTATATAAAAAGATTTTAGTATGTAAAATACTATGCAGGCACTATGCAAATACTATGCATAATAAAATATAATATATTCTAATTATAGTCTAATAAAATGAATAACTTTATAAAAGTATTATGTTTTATATAAAAAGATTTTACTATGCAAAATACTATGCATAATAGAATATAATATATTCTATTTATAGTCTAATAAAATGTATAACTTTATAGAAGTATTCTGTTTTATATAAAAAGCTTTTCTGTTTTATTATATTAATAATACTAATAAAACAAAAATTCATTATCGTTATTATAATTCACACTATTAATTGATCAGGTCGTTCTCAAGAAAGATGGGGTTTTTCAATAAGGATTTCTCTCTATTGGCGCGCAATTAGGTGACCAAACCTCTCATTTGCAGAACTTTTAGACATCGTTAATATTGTAAATAATAATATTAATAACTTCGTTGTCTCAATTATTGATTTAATAATATATAAAATATCGACAATAATTGAATCAATTAACGTGAGATACTATGCAACAATTATAGAAGCAATAATTAAACAAAACTGAGTGATTTCTCACGTAAGCATCAATAATAAATATTGTGTGCTACTATGCAACCCCGCGTATTCCTGTACTTTTAACACAAGGTGTTTCAACAGTTAACGATAAAACTTCCGCCGTTATTTTCATGAAATATTTTTGTCATTTTCTCAATCCGACAATAATTGCGTTGTGGGGACCACCAATGATTGTGCCGTCATATGAATATTCCCTATTAAAACGAATATTTTCCGACCAATCGAATATTATATAACAACTTGCGTACTTTGCAAATTTTATAACTATTACCCACAACTATAACATTATATCAAATTCATTTCATAATATTCAAAAATGATAATTATAGAAAATTCATCTTTATTCATAAAAGTTGGGGTCTTACAAGTAGAGTTTCATAAAATATAGATTCAAAAAAATTAAAGTAATTTTCAATTAAATTAATGTCTACTTAATTTTTTAACAAAATGACCCATTCTTAATTTAGATTTTTTTTAAAAACCTAAAAATATAAATATAAATAAAAAATAGTAAAAGATAAATAAAAATACTGATTCAATTTTTTCAAAAAAGAAATTATGAATTTTTATAAATAAATATTATTTTCAAAAAAAATTGGAAAATTCTTCATATTTTTAAAAATGGAGAATTTTTTTATAAAATATAGATTCAAAAAATAAACTTTATTTTCAAAAGAAAAAGAAGATTTTTTTTAAATCAATAAGGTTTCTTGAAATTTTAATTTTTTTAAATTTATATTTTATGAAACTTTACTCATTTTATGGAAAAAATTAAAGTTTCTAATATTTTTTACTGAAAGTAATACTTTTTCTGTCCCAAATTAATTGCTCAATTTTGATTTTTTTAAGTCAAATTGACTATTTTTAGGATTAATAATTAAGTATATATAAATATATTTCTAAAATTATAAAAATCGGGGTTAGTAATATATTGTATATACTTTCTTTTGGTTATAATTTCTTCACCTATATTTTAGAAAAAATAGTAAAAAAATGAGTTTTAAAAATGGTCAATTTGACTTTAAAAAGTCAAAAAGAGCAATTAATTTGGGACAGAGGGAGTAATTTTTTTAAAAATATTTAAAATAATCATTTTTAATTAGTTTAATGGGGTAATCAGAAAATTTAAAGTTCTATGGTGTAATCAGTAAAACGTGTCAACTATAATGGGTAATTCATTAGTTTTTGTAGATAAAAAATTAACGTCCGTTTATTTTTTTTAACGAAATAACCCAATTTCAAAATAATAATTAGTTTAGTGGGGTAATTTAAAAAATTAAAAGTTCAATTGTGTAATTAGTAAAATTTGTCAACTACAGTGGGTATTTAATTAGTTTTACCAATTTCATTGATATTTTATTTTGTACGTACATGTGATTATTCTTTGCTTCGATGACATTTTAAAATATTATTCCTTATCTTTTATAAATTCTTGTAATTTTAATAAAATTAACTAGTTGATAATTTAATTATTTTTTTATTTAATTTATATAAAAGGGCACACTTAAAAAAATTTGTCTTGGGTCTTAAAAAACTCAGGACCGACTCTGGTAAACAAGTCGAATCTCAACGAATACCTTCGTCCTTCATGCTCAGATTCGGCTCGATTCAAAAAAATTGAGCTTGAATTCGAATTCAATAAAGAATTTATATTTTTGCGTCAGATTTGACTCGGATTATTACTTGGACCTACTCGGCTCGTAAGTACTTAACTCGTTTATAAAACGAGTTACTCATGAGCCTTCAAATCGAGTTTTGAATATGAACCATTTCACTTAAAATTGAACCACTACATACTAAATTGGCTACTTAACTAATATTTATACATAAAACTTTTCACTTTTATTTATGTATTGAAATTATAAAGAATGTAATATAAATTGACATTTAATTCATTGATTTATTCAAGTACAAGTTCACACAATTTCATACTATACTTTATAAATTATAAAGATTGATACAAATATCACATGTGACGCCCCCAAAATTAGGTATACATTACCCATTTTGAGTCGTCAGATACATGGTACAGAATTCAAAAACAACTTACTAATACCACTGTCGTGTATAATACGACAAAATACAACTGTGAATTTGAATACAATAATTGTCTACTAGAGATCATACAAACTCAAAAGGAGTCCTCAATACAATTATTGTCACACTATTTAACAGAATAATGAGGACTACTAATACTATTCTCTGGTCCATCACTCCGTTCCCCGACTCGTCCCAGCTATATTCTCATTTCCTGAAGAGAACATTGAAAGAAAGGGTGAGCTCAACTAGCCCAGTAAGAAATATTATGACTAAGATAATGCAGAATAAATTATCATTAGCCTTCAACAGTGTTAAACTGATAAAATATAATAAACATCAAGTTTAACTGCAGCAGAATCAGCAATCCATTAAAAGAGTCAAGTAGAAAATAAAATCTACTATCTTTTATGATTTAAAAGGTTTTTCATCACTGTTATAGCTGAGACTCAGCTTATTAAATATTCCACATCATCGAATCACCCCTACACTAAGGCCAAGGATATTCTTTAGTATCACGACCACAATTATTCATGCACTACGGCCAAGAATATTTGTGTATTTATTAATGGTCATGATCATGCCAACAACTGTCCATCAATGCACTACGGCAAATGAGACTTTTACCACATCATTTGTAACATTACGGTCATGATTACACCGAATAATCCCTGGTCATAATCATACCAAGTCCATCTATGCACTACAGGCCACAGATGACTTTCAAAAATATAAATAAGAGGATGATGACAATGATATAAGAATTCAATAAAACAAGTTCAAGAATTATTTTATCCAGGAATTATTAACGTCCAAATTGTCAACACGATATTGTTTTGTGGTGTAAAATTCAAGAATGCTCAGAAGAATATTTCCATGAAAAGATACTGGATCAAGCGCAAATATCAAGGATATTCCACTAATTTCATGGAGTATAGAAGTCAAAGTTTTATCCAACTGAGTATAATAAAGAATGGAATAACAAAAGAATTCACCATGCATGCGATAGACCGCACAGACAGGTTATTCCAGCAGAATAATAATAACGGAACCAGGTCAGGTGAAATTCACACCGACAGGATGTTCCAACAGAATAATAAATAACGGAACCAGGTCCGACGTAAAACGCACAGACAGGATATTCCAACAGAATAATAAATAATGGAACCAGGTCCGGCGTAAAACGCACAGACAGGATATTCCAACAGAATAATAATAAAGACGGAACCAGGTCCGGCGTATAGCACAGACAGGATATTTCGACAGAAATATAAAGACATAATAGTAAATGGATGTCACCAAGTATAGGGTATTCCGCGTATACAGGTTATTCCAACAGAATAATAATGAATGGAATAACATAAGGATTTGACCAAGTATAGGGTATATCGCGTATACAGGTCATGTATAGGGTATGCCACTTTTACAGGTTATTCCAACAGAATAACAAAGAATGGAATAACATAATTTCTCTTCAAGAAGAAAGAATAACACCCCTTACCTTATTAGGAGATTGAATACTGCAGTAGTGTAGTAACCGAATACTCTTCTTCTTTCTCTCTTATTCTCTCTATACTTTCTCTCTCTATAGCTTAAACGAATTCGTGAAAAATAATGAAGCCCTAGGCCTCTATTTATAGAAGATTTATTACTATTTACGAAAGTATTTACTATTTACGAAGGTAATTACTATTGACGAAGGTAATTACTATTTACGAAGGTAATTACTATTTACGAAAATAATTACTATTTACGAAAATAATTACTATTTTACGAAGGTAATTACTATTTACGAAAGTAATTACTATTTACGAAGGTAATTACTATTTATGAAAGAGACTCTTAGATGATGACATATGGCCCCCATAAATAATTCAACTTACCACAAACGTCTAATAATAGACTCTTTATATACATCAAGGATTGAATAAAAATTACCAAAAATCATTTTATTTTTAATCAACACATATTTAATCTTTCAACAATTATTAATCATTTATAACTTGTCGTCTCAATTATTGTTTAGATAATATAACATATTATACAGATGATACTGTGACAATAATTGAATCAATAATATAAGAGATATGTTGCAGCAATTACTGTAGCAATAATTGAGTATAGCTGAGTGCCTTCTCACGTAAGCATCAATAATCAATACCGTGTGCTACTATGCAACAACGCGTATTACTGTACTTTTACTACCGAGTAGTTCAACAGTTTTAACGGTAACACCTCCGCCGTTATTTTATAGAAAGATAATTTTATCGTTTTCTAACTACGACAATACTTCCGTTGTGGGGTCCACCAATGATTGTGTCGTCGTACGAATATTCCCCGACAAAAAGAATATTCCCCGACCAAACGAATATTTTATAACAACTTGCGTACTTTACAAAATTTATAAATATTACCCACAACTATAACATTATATCAAATTTATTCCATAATATTCAAAAATAATAATTATAAAAATTCATCTTTATTTATAAAAATTGGGGTCTTACATCACATATTTAGCTTACTAGTATGGATCAGACCAATATTCGAATATGATCCATCGAGTAGGTATCGAGTATGGTTTGAGAAAAAAATTAAATACTCGAACCTTAATATGAGCGAACACTGGTATACTCGAATTCGACTCGTATATCATTAAACAGAAAACGAGTATGGATTAGATTCAACTCAGATGATCAACTTCAAATTCGAGCTTTGAATCATATTTTCGAGCCGATCTCAAGTAGAGTACCGAACTACTTGATTCGACTTACATCCCTAGATAATAGACTTATTTTTTAAATATTGTAGGGATAGGCGAGATCAATTCCTTTTTTTTTCTTCCTAAAACATACTCCTACAAAGTGAATAAGATGGTCGTTGATCAAAACGATGTAAATTTAAAAATTACATCACTAAACATGTAATATAAAAATTACTATATTGTTGTTAAGAATTACTATATCATTTCATTTTTGTAATATAAAAATTAAACATGTAGTTTAGCTCTCATACATTTTAATAACTAAAAGGAAAAATATTTTTAAATATAATTCAAATCGTTAATTTAACTTTATGTTATGTTAAAATATTGCACACTTGTATCATAATTGTACGAGGTTCAATATCTATTATCTATTATCTATTATCTATTATATATACTAAAACACAGTACATAATATCATAACTTGACACATGTTATTCCCACAATTCAACACGTGTCCTGTCTAATTAATACTCACTCTGTCCCAAATTATATGCTGTTCTAGAGTTTCACACAGATACCAATATGTATGCTAAAAATACTAAAATACCCTTTGTGCTGACTTTTTTATTAATTGAAGAGAAAGAAAAAGCAGCTAATTAATTGGAGAGAGAGAGAAACATTGAAGAGAGAGAGAGAGAAAGCAACACATTAATTGAAGAGAGAGATAGAGAGAAACAATTATTAATTGAAGAGAGATAGAGGGGCATGAATGTGGATGTTTAAAAAAGAGGAGAGACATTAATGAGAGTAATGATTATCAACAATTAAGATAAAGGGGCAAATTAGGAAAACAAATAGAAAAAATGTATTGAAATCTTAAAAAAGCAGATATTGTGGGACAAATTTTTTTTGCTAAAACAGCAGATAATTTGGGACGGAGGGAGTATTTCTTAAGACTCTTAACAAAACGAGAGCAGATTCTCTGTCCCCAATTCTCCTGTCCCCTTGTGTCTCTCCACTTATATTTTGACACCTAACCTCTTACTTAACACCAATTAATTTTAAAATTAAAAAAGGACATGTGTCAAAATATAAGTGGAGGGACACAAAGGAGATGGGGAAATTGATGACAGAGGATCTGTTCTCTAACAAAACTATCCAACTAACCTAACAAATGAGGATGAAAACAAATCCTATTTCATTCCCCTAAATTTTAGATTTATAATCCCCTAAATCACTACAAATCTAAACTATTTTGATAATATCAACTGTTTTGATATTATCATTTGTAATTTAATTATTATTTAATAAAATCATTACTTTATGCTATTAATTAATTTTCTGGATTTATAATATTCTAAATCACTACAAATCTAAATAGTTAATAGCATAATGTCATTGTCTTAATTTTTTAGATTTATAATCCCCTAAATGACTAAAAATTATCTAAACTGTTTTGATAATATCAATTGTTTTAATATTATCCTTTGTAATAAAATTATTATTTAATAAAATCACTACTTTATCTCAACACTATCCCCTACAATGTATATTCATCTATTTTTCTAGGTAAAATTTGATTATCACACAACAATCTATCATGTTCTTATTATATTTTAATTTATTAATTGTACGTATATATTTAATATTATTAAAAAATTGAATAATCCCGACACAATGCGGGAGTTTGTATCTGATTATAGTACTACAACCAAATAATTCGGCGGCAGGTTAATATACAAGGCCTGCCTCTTTTAAAAATCGGGCTGGGTCTTCGATTAGGTAAAAATCGGAATCAAACATGTTATTGGTTATTGGCCTAGTGATCTCTTTTTTTTGTATAAAAAAAATTTAATATTAAAATTAATCACTTTTAGTAATATTATAATTTAATTTTATTATATTTTAATTTATAAAAAATAAAAAAATTAGATTTTTTAAAAGTTTATTAATTATTAATAATATATATTTTATATATTAATAATTTCACTTGGTTAATAACGATTGGATAATTACCATTCACCCGATATTTATTATTTTTTTGATTCGATACCGGTGCGGGTATGAGAACCTAGCGACCCATTTGATGTGTTTTGGGCTTTCTTTTCCGATACTCACTCACCACGAGATTAGGGTTAGGGAGGGCAGGGTCGTCCATAGGGTTTAAGCCTATTCTACTCTACTTCAAATCAGAGAAGAAGAAAAGTTGGTGTAACAATTTTCGTTCCATCTTTCCCAGAGACGCTTATCTTAGTCAATTCATATCCCCATTTCCCCTGCCAACATTCCGGTCGGAGTTCTTCTATTGGGGTAAGACTCACTATCTCTTAGATTCATGGACCTGTCTGTTTCTTTTACAAGTTAAACATATGTATTGAACTACTTAGTTAATAACCGATTTGATTATCATTATTTTGCTAGAACCTCTCTTCAATTTTGTACCATCTTTGCCAGACCTATTAAATTTGTAACTCTGGTAATCTGTGTTGTTTTTCAAAGGACGGCAATTATCCCCTTAAATTTCAGGCGACTTCGCCCATGATGATGTGAACTTTGCTTTCCTGTTTCCATATGAAAATGTCTTGTCTTGTTTATTGGTATAGTCCATTCAGATTTTGTTATTTCGTGCCACTGAAATTGGTAGTAAAGTTCATTCATATTGAAGCAAGGATTCTTCCATGCATTTTATCTTGTACTTTTAGAGAGAAAGGTTATTTGGGTTGCAGGAATTAATTTTTGAAAATGTATTGATATTCTTAAGAGAATATTTTATGCTACCTAAATGCATTATTAATTGGCTAGATAACCTTAAATTGCCTACTTTTAATTTACCTAATCTGAGAGTTTTAGGCATGTATTAGAACATTAAGACTAATTATGCAGCAGTTTGTGCTGCTTGGCTCGTTAAACTCATTTGGCAATGATTTGATGTGATGAGACCATCTATTAGATAATCCTTTGTATGATTTGGTGGATTTGCCTGGAGCTACTTACTATCTACTCTGACTGCAGTAGATATAACTTTAATCAGATATGGGTTTAATAAGTAATTGAAAATATTGTACTCTCTCTACTTGTAAGAACTAAGAACAGTTGGAAACATTTTGAAACTTTAAGTATAAATGTCCACTTTCAAAGCTGAAGAAGCTTAATGTGCAAAATATATAGGTCACCAACATATAAAAATGAATCAAATTGGAATCGAGCTGAAACCATGTGTGTATGAACCCATCTTGGAAGACTGGAAAGATGTTTTATTTCCATTAACTGGTTTATTTATTGTTTTGAGCTATGCTGAAGAGGCTGCAATTGTGTGGTTCACTGTTGCAGTACCTTGAGATACTGTTTATTCAACTATTTGATCATAGAAAAGCCCTGAAAAGATGCTTAGTACATAGATAGTGTGCTAATGCATGCTTATTCCTTTTGGGGATGCAATGTTTCATGTATTTCTATCCATTTATTCACATAATAATACTGGTGCATGTTTCCAACTCATTTCTTTAATGGATGATTTGTTTGTATAGGTTCCCTGGATGGCGGTGATCCAAAAAGGGCCGACAGTGTTTGACGAGGAGACAGCGAACAATGCTGACATGGGAGATCTTAATACAGAGGTTTCTGAGTCCGAATCAGAATCTGAAGAAGATGATGGAGATGTAAAGCTAACTGAACCTTCAAAGAATGCAATATACAACAGGGATGGCCTACTTGATAAACTTGGAGATATCAGCTGGCCTGAGAATGTGGACTGGATACAAAAGCTTTCCATTGATATTAGTCAAGAGCAAGAGGTGGATGTGAATGATGATCTGACAAGAGAACTTGCTTTTTATACTCAGGCACTGGAGGGCACAAGAGAAGCTTTTGTAAAGTTTGAATCAATGAAACTTCCTTTCTTAAGGCCTTCTGACTATTATGCTGAGATGGTGAAAACTGATACTCACATGGTAAAAGTTAAGGGTCGGCTTTTGGCAGAAAAAAAAAGGATTGAGGAGGCTGAGGAGAGAAGGAAGGCTAGGGACAACAAGAAAATTGCTAAGGAAGTACAGGCTCAGAAACTTAAAGAGAGGGCTAAGCAGAAAAAGGATGAGATAGAATCTGTTAAGAAGTGGAGGAAACAGAGGCAGCAGAGTGGGTTCTCTGGGGGTGCAGAAGAAGGTGATATTGGTTTGTCCTTTGAAGATGGAAATACATTTGAGAGGTCAAATAAGAAAAGGCCAGGAGTATCTTTCGGTGATCGTTCTGGAGGCAAGGCAAGACAAGGTGCTGGTAAGGGTAAAAAAGGAGCAGATAAAAAGAGGAAGGGTAGGGACTTTAAAGATTCAAAGTTTGGATTTGGAGGCAAGAAAGGTATGAAGAAGCAAAATACAGCTGAAACCACAAATGATATACGTGGATTCAACAAAGGTGGTTTCTCCAAGAATAAGAAAAGGAAGACCTAATAATGGACCACAAGTAATGGCGCATGCTGAATTCACTAAAAGATACTGTATACAGTACTGCTTCCTTGGAATCTACAATGGTCTAGTGTAGAATGAGGATCTTGCTTCTTGTTTTTCTTTGGTAATATTTGGCTTTGTAAGCTTATTTTTTTTTCTCTAATGGTGTTGCCCTTGGATGATTGATGCTTTATTGTTTGAATTATATGTTATGCAAGCTAATAACTTTACCGATCTTACTATTTTGTTTTGAGTGGAGTAAACCCTTTTATTGAGATTCTTCCTTGCCAGATTCTTCTAGTCTGGATCATGCAAAATGAAACTTAATATCTTGAATTGAACATGAGTGCCCTGCCTCATATTTTAGTGCTTTCAAAAACGTCTGGAGATTTGAAATGGGTTATATAAAGTAGATTAACAGGGTTTATTGTTCTTGATTCAGTTGTTACTGATTACTCTGCTTTTACTTTCTATGTTACTTTTTATTCATTTTGTTGTGTTAATGTTTATCATTTTGATACTAAATTTATTGTATTTTGCTGTGAATTTGATGGCTGAGGTTGCAAGCTGCATGCTACATTGCCACTGGAAATTTGTGAATATTGCTAAATGTTATGTCCATCAAATTTCACCAACTTCTTTATTATATTCTACATATTGAATTATTGATCATCATCGTCAAACTAAAGGTGATAAATGCCTAGTGGTAAAGGTCTCTCTCTTTACTGTGATTTTAGTCTACCCATTAACAAAAAGTTAGAAATTCATCAAAAGCTTCAGAAGTTGAAATATATGTTTCTCTTAAGTCTTCCCTGCCTCTTTCCCAGGCTTCCCTATGTCCCTAACACTTCAAAAGATTGAAAGGTATGTTCCCGTTCTCCCCTAGTTCTCTCCTAGGTTCTTTCTGAGGCTCCTAGGATTGAAATGTATCTCTAAATTTAAATATAATACTCCCTCCGTCCCAAATTAACTGCTCAGTTTTGACTTTTTAAAGTCAAATTGACCATTTTTAAAACTAATCTTTTTACTATTTTTGCTAAAATATAGGTGAAGAGATTATAACCAAAAGAAAGTATATATAATTTATTATTAATCCTATTTTTTATAATTTTAGAAATATATTTATATATGCTTAATTATTAATTCTAAAAATAGTCAATTTGACTTAAAAAAGTCAAAATTGAGCTGTTAATTTGGGACGGAGGGAGTATAATATAACAGTTCAAGTTCTCAAAAAAAAAACAATAATCACCATAACCCTTTCTATTCCCAAAATGACTTAAAGGGTATATATTACACGTACTCTATTTTTTAAGTTTTTAACTTTTGTCCCCAAATTATTTTCTTATTCTCTTTCATGATTCTGGTTCCACTTTCACCGTTCTAAATTGTGAATCTGACCAACCAGCTGCCAAAAGCAAAATTTAAATCTGCTATTGAAAAAGAATACAAGTATTGAGTATGTCATCGTGATAGTTAAAAAAAGGGTATTAGAAACAGAGAAATAGCCTTTTGAGGTTCTTGGGTGGTTTACAAAGACTTCATTAATACAATCATAATCACACCTTGCAGGTGTGATGGAAGCTTCACAATTTCACTAAGGCTGTGTTTGTTTACGTCTCTGAATAATTGTGCCTCTGATTCGGTTAGATGTACAACTTGTTTGGTAAATATTTTTATGCCTCTGAATACCTCTTAATAGATAAGATTCAAAATTACAGTTAAACCAATTAGAGCCCATCTGAACGAAAATTTGATTTTTTTTGACAAAAATAACCTTCTCAAAATCTAACTGCATCATGGATCGAATCAGAAAGAACGTTGGAATATCCGATTCCAAACTCTTATCGGACTGTGCCAATGAACTACAGGAAAGTAGTAACCAAAGACACGTACCAAGCGTTCATCCATTGTTACAGAAACCCGTGGATGATTCAAGATTTTGCATCTCCAGGATTATTTGATGGAGGAAGCTTGTAGTGGGATCAAGAACCTGAGTAGCTACAGTGATTTTGCCAGGGAGAGTATTCCTGCTGATACTGTTTTTGCAGTGCTGGAAAGAGATCTTTGGTGCAAGGGACTAGTGGAGATAAATTGAACATCACTTTCCTCATATTCATCCTTAATATTCAACAAATTACATGTAAACAGAAAGAGCAAAACTGATGCAGCAGAAGAGGGTATTAGGGAGGAGGAGGAGGAGGAGGAGGAGGAAGGGAAAATTTAATGGGGAAGTACATTTCACACTTTATATACAGTTCCCATCACAAGGATCAAAAGTGAAAGTTAAAAAATAAAATTAAAAGGCAGTTCCCAACCACAAGGAAAATCACGACTCTTAACAAGACATTCAGTTTCTTCTAATATTCCTTCAAACTTCAGTTTAAAATTATAACAGAACAGCGAAAATCATGCTAAAACAAAATGGCAATCCAATTAAATAAACTTTCTAAAAAATATTCAATAGATGAGTACACAAACTCTGTTCTACTTCTGCAATTGTAAATACAAGACATACAAATCACCAGTGGTATAATTGGATTCATTTTTCAACCATCCAGATATAGGGAAGTTTGAAAAATGACAAACCCAGAGTTCATACATCTACAAAATTCTACATCCACAAATGAGAGACAACAACAAACCATCACAACAGCTACAGGGTAAGCCTACTATCTGAAGTCCTAACCTAGTACCGTAAAGAGAAAAAGTACAAATTTTGGGTTAAAGCAACTTCAACTTTAGCCTAGATTTGTCCTGTGACAATTAATAACTAAAAGTCCATATCATATAGAGGTCAAAGAAATTAGCAAAAAATAAAATAAAATAAATATATATATATATATATATAGAGGTCAAAGAAGTAGCGAGCCTGGAAAGTTTCGAGTCTCTAATAAGAACAGCCAAAAAAACAGGATGTCTATACTCAGCAAGAAACCATGCACTTTGTTGGGCTGAGATCTTTAGGCTCTCCAGGCAAAGAGGTACTATTTTTCGGAGCCCAAAATCTTTGAGCCATGCATGGAATTTCCGAGTATCAAGTTGTCCCCATGATATGAAGGAACGATAATTGGCTTTGGTGCACTATAGACTCCATCGGTTGCATATCCAGAAGTATGATTAGCAGAGATAGGGGAGAAAGCTGCTGCAAGTTCAAATTTCTGCTCCTTGGGCTTATTCTCCTGTTGATGGCCAAGAAGAAAGCTGCCAATCACAACCTGATACATTAAAAAAATTAGTAATGTTGAACACCATAGAACTCCTTACCGTTTTCCCCATACTTTCACATATATTTGTTTGGAAATCAAAACTAACTGCAAAAATCATACTGATATATTATGCTCCCTACAACTCAATTCGAGTTACGATCATTTTCAAGGAAAAAGTCTCAACTCCTAAGACCTAACCAAGTATATCTATCACATCACCGTGGTAGGGTTGACATGATTTGTCTCCATTTTTACATTACATTGAAATTACATTGATTTTGCAATCAGAGCACACATATTAGGTCTCCCATATAAGGAAATGATGACTCGCAAATAGGATTGGGGGTTTATAAAACATCGTTATAACTAGCAGTGATATTTTTCTTCTTGCATGGCCTCATTAACAATAATATCTAGCATTACAATTTCCATTCCTAAAGGGAACCTGTTTTTTGTCTTCTTTTTAACTTTTGGTTAGACCTTGTGTTCAACACAATGGGGTAGCTATTCCCATACACAAACTCCTCCCTCCCCCACCCCCTTTTCCCAATGCCACTAATTGAAAATACTCAGGATGAGGGTAATTCCCACATCCGTTTATTCAATACCTTGGCCAAGTTACACAACCTAACCCTTTCTTTACAATTTCAAAGGATAATATCTAACCTGAACAGGACCAGCAGCTACTAACAGACCAGCAAGTCCTCCACCCAAAACGCGTCCATCTGAGCCTGCCAAAGAGACACTCATCCCACCAGTTCTGCTTTTCGTTCCTCCACTGTCAGTAGGCATGAATGATCCAGACAACGAAAGTATCTCGAAACGTCCCTGCAAGAAGCATAATTTCATAATTATGTCCCAACTCGAAACCAGCTAACACAATGACTACATTTCACTTGCACAAGTGGCCCTTCAAAGTTGTTCATAGTGATTATTGCTTTCTTAATTATATACTCCCTCCGTCCAAAATATAAGATCAATATTGACTTTCTGAAGTCAAATTGAGCTATTTTCAAAATTCAGAATTATATGAATTCATTTAATTTAACACAATACAATTATGAAAAGTATAAACTACTTAAAAAGTACTACAAAATACAAAATTTATTTTCGTTAAAAATTAAACGAATCACATCAATTTTAAGTTTGACAATATCTCATATTGGCTTTCAAAAGTCAAACTTAATCTAATATTTTGGAACGGAGGAAATAGTATAGAGTAAAACATGTGTGGCGGTCAATTGGTAATCTTAATAATAATAAGTACAGGATCATTTAACAACAACTAATGTGAATTAAGATGGTAAAGGAAGTATTTATTCTTTAACTATTATAAATTATTTGATGTAAATCGTAAAGAGGATACTTACACAACCCTTCTAATCTCAGGGGTCTGAAAGTCAACCCTTCAAATTCTCAGTTTCCTTTTTCTCATACTCTACTCCAGTTTAGCCACAGTATCTTATTCCTCTAGAATATGTGATTTTCTAATATAAGTTTCCTCACAGAGAGGAAAAAATATAAGAGTTAAGGAGACAGTTCTCCTCAGAGCTGCCTTTGAACCATACTATTGACCCATTGGAGTAAAGACAGAAAAAATACAATGAGTGACCTTCATGTGGACTCACTCATGCAACAAAAAGATAAGACATCTGGATAAGTATGAACAAATATACCTACGGAACGCCATACACTGAATACACATACAGCAGCATTGTAAGGTGGTTAAATACAAGTACATAAGCGTTATAAGAATATTGTAACAGTGTTGCTACATGTATGTAAACCCTTCTAAAATTCCATGCAAGAGAATTTGTAAATTTAAAATATACGAAAACCTTCACACCTCGTACGTCAAAGTACCCCCAGAAGAATTAGGATGACGAAGAGTAACATTTGAAATTGAACCATTTGCTGCAAGAATGCATATAACTCTAGACCCTTGCTGAGAAAATGATATGATCTTCATCGTAACATCCTGAAATAACCACAAAGAAAGATAGAAATTGACTATAAAGAAAACACATACCAAAACCAGTGGAAAAATGAGATTAGCATCATTCTTCAAAATCATAACGCATGAGTTTGAAAGCATCTTTTCTGTATGCCATACTTCCTTCTTCAAGTGCAAGACAAACATACAGGTCCCCATGATCCCTGGGCCCAGTGAAATAGGACATGGAAGAGTAACTAGGGTTTAGACTCCACAATCAAAAACACTAGGCTCTCTTGATCACAACCAAAATAAGCTGATGCCTATTCCAGCGATCTAGAGTAGGCCACCGCAGAATGTTTTAGGGTAACTCAGCAGAGATTACTTATGTCCGCATGTGAAAGATCGAAAAAGCTGTAAACTTGTAGGGATTACAGTACTTGATAAACTGTGAATTTTTGAGATGACAAAAACATACATAGAGAACCTAAGGCCAATAGATCAAGTACGCTTGGGAAGTAAGTAAATTTCTAATCTTACTAAATCTTACCAAGGCATATATCCTTGTAAGTTAATAACTAAATACAAAACAATTGATTCTAGGAATGTAGAGACCTAATATACTTAAACAAACTATTTAACCTAGACACCAGAATTACCAAATATTCTCCCAATAACTCTAAAATTACATCAATCACGATATACAGTAATAATAAATTTTGTGAGAATGAGAACTTGAGAAGTATGCAACTCTGACATTGATGCAGGGTGTATAACATGATTCCCCCCCCCCCCAAAAAAAAAAACCCTGTTTGAATCAACAATGTTAATTCCTGCATACCTAAAATCCCCTATATTAATTTTCAGTCCAATAATTAAAATACTTTATTCCTGAATATAATCACATTAGTTTCAAAGTGCAACCATGTGAATATAAAATTTTTGTGTACGCTACTGAATAGCTATAATACAGACATCCAAAATGCAATTGGAGAGGAACATTACCTAAGCATCAGCTAATATGACAGATTAGTACCAAAGGGCATTCTAGTTGGTACGTTTACTGAAGTGGAATTTACTTTTGATTTTTTGAAAGTAATCTGGATGTCTGTTGGCTATATGTGAAGCTGCTAATGCATATCAGTTCAGATTAATACTACATGGAAGTATTTTTCAAAAGCTATGACAGCTTGAAGAACTCTTGGTTACCAAGAAAAATGTAAATGAAAGGAACTATTGAACTAAATATGGTTAGTAGTGACCAAACTACTGAAACAAATGTAGTAAGTTCATTATTTTACATTATATTTCAAATTTTACTTGCACGAATTACCAAAAATATATAAAATTTCATTAAACTATGAGAAAGGTGATTAACAAAAAGAAGCCACCAAATAAAGTCCTTATTTTTATGAGCAAACTCTTTATCTCAACAATGACTGATTTGATATAGTCAGTATTCAAGTGTCCCAATATAACAAAAAAAAAAGCTAACAAAATATAGTTGGGCAAAGGTGCAAAAAATGCCCCCTGATATTTACCCAAAATCCCACATTCCACCCTTAACTCTTTTTTCTTTCCAAAATTACACTTAGACGTTATAAAATCCAACTCAACTATGCCACTCCCGTTAACTGATACTGTCAGCTAGACAAATGGGGTTTACACTTGGACAAATTTCAGTGACACGTGACAAGGTGGGTTTAATGTGTACAAAACTAAAAAATTTGCTCTGTAATTGAAGAGAATAAATCTACCAAAGGGAAAAAACCCTAACAGTGGTAATTACTCCACTCACAAGCACAATCAAAATGAATCAAATGGGATCAACATTTGCAAATTCAAACCCTCTCACTCATATTGGTTTCTTAGACAGAGCTGCCACAATCTATGGCGATTGCCCATCTATTATCCACGACAATATAACCTTCACGTGGTCGGAGACTGACTGCCGGTGCCTCCAAATCGCTTCTTCTATTAAATCACTCATCGGGAGAGGCGATGATGTATCGATTATAAGATCTAATACAAAGTTCTAGTAGATCTATTATAAACGGGTTCAAAGGAGTAGTTTTGCAGTTGTGCTAATTACAATTACCAGAAAGGCATCACGAACGGCGAATTACACCGTCATGAAGCCAGCGCTTCCCTATCTTCTTTCTCTCATCGTTGAATTAATTTGAAACTATTCTTCACACGGTAAAACCCCTAATTTCGATAATTTCCATTTAATTTAACGAATTATATGTTCATTCAAATTTCTAAGACCTAATATTTGTTGTTTTTAATTGTCTGATGTTTTTTAACAAACTAGATTCTTAGTTTATTCAAAGTCATGTGCTGCCAATTTTTCCTCTATGCATTTTTTGTTTGTAATCAATTAGTATGTGTTAATACCACAAGTTTAAGTCGAGGATGAAAATTTTCATTACTTTCCTTTGATTTGTTTTGAAAATATTGATATGTTGGACTAATCAATGGTTTTCTTTTACTTTTTTTGGTGGTTGTTGTGGTTGTGGTTGTTGTTAGTGATAACAAATTAAGATTTGTTGTTAATTTTGGTAGTGATTTTGGGGGTGGTTGTGGGTTGATTCGCCAATATTTTTTCTTTCTTATTTGTTTCTTTGGTTGCGGAAAAAATTGGGGAAACCGATAAAGATTTGGTGGTGGTGATGGGTTTAGTTGATGTGGCAGCAACGGAGCAGCCTCTGTCCATCAGCGAGTAAACCCCAACCTTCATCCATTTTCTTCTTGTTGTTGCTCTGTTTTTGGAGAGAGAAAAGTAAATAAAAGAGGAAGGTGTTGACCTTTGGAGGAGAGAGAAAAGTAGACAAAAGAGGAAGGCGCCAGGTGTTAGCCACATCAGATAGGTTTTAATCCGTTGGTCTAGTTGGCAGTATCGTTAACGGGAAGGGTATAGTTGAGCTGAATTTTATAACGTCAGGGGTACTTTTGAAAAAAAAAGTTTAGGGTGAAAGTGGAATTTTGGGTTAAACATTAGGGACATTTTTACACATTTGCCCAAATATAGTTATATGTGTGTGTGTATGCACAACAGAAATACCTCGCCAGCATTAACAATGATCACATGGGGAGTAAAATTTGCACCAACAGAGTATTCCACCAACTTGCCTACAAAATAAATTTGTTGTTTTAATGATTCTGTAGCTCAGACAAGATTTCAAGTTTGCATAAATGGCATTTCTGAATCTTAAGACGTACTCCCTCCGTCCCATAATATATGACATTTTAGGTAATTTTATTTGTCCTAAATTATTTGACGTTTTAGAAAATCTAGGACAATTAATTACAATCTTTTCAAAATTATCCCTCATGAGAAAATGTTACAGATGAGATAGAGTATAAGATAAGTATGGTAATAAATGAGAATTTAAGGGTATTATAGATAATTGATATTATATTTAATGATTTCTCATCATTTCCTTAATTTTGTACACAACTCTAAAACGTTATATATTATGGAACGGAGGGAATACTATTACAATCTCAAACTGTGACACCAAACCACAAGGTCTGACTACAAAAGGCAGTAACTAAATAATGCAAAAGCAGAAAACATTAACGGCAAGAAATTCAAATCAGACGCATAGTCTAGTTTCCAGACACATACAACATTTCATTCCCAAACATCCATCAATAAAAACACAAGAATCTCACACCAATGTGATACCACTTCAAAATCTAATTTTAGTAACATGTGGTCTCGTATGTAACAGTAAATTCAAATGAAACACTAAGGTCAAGTAATTTTAAAAAATCCCAAAGGACAGAACAGGAATCATTCATTACCTGGAATCAACTCCGATTTATGTTTCTTCTTATACGAGTCCATTTGCTGTCCTTTACTATGTTTCCATGTTGAATAGTCTCCAGTCAGCGGAATTGAAGCCGAAATCGGCATAGGAGACAATGCCACCACACCCTTTCCATCAGGTCCATATTTCCTCGGCCTCCCCCTCTTCCTTTTCACTTCCGTGCCTGGTGCTACTCCACTAACCGGTGTAGCTGGCTGTGCGGCCATTGCTGGTGGTGCCACCACTGCCGGTGCTACTGCTGCAGCCAGTGCAGTTCCAGCCACCGGTGCTACTGCGGGTGCCAGTGCTAACGGAGTTGTAGTTTCGCTGAATTGGCCAGGGTTTTCACTCCGGTAAGTATCTGGAACTTCCTCCCCTTTCATAACCCCAGAACTCTGTAAATTTTCCTTCCCCTCCATTCAAACACCCAAAAGCAAATAAACCAAAATTCTAAGACCCAAAAAATACTAAAACTTAATCCCTGGACAAAAATGTTCAATTCATTTTATACCTCAAACATTCAAAAATACTCAAAACAACCGTCATTCAGTACAACATTTCAGATAAAAAAAGCAAAAATGATGCAATCTTTGTAAAGAACAGTCACAAAATCAGAAATACTGAACAATTACAAACCCAACTGCAAACAAAATAAACTTAAAAGAAACTGAGCCTGGATTCTTCTAAGAGTACAATCTAACTACAAAACTCTACAGTTAAAATATATATACTGTTTCATAACTCAATCTATGCCATTGGAGAGTATACACAGAGCTTCAAAGACGAAATTTGATTCATAAAACTATGACAAAAAATTTATTTTGAAATTCTTCAGGAAATGAAATTAGGGTTTTGCAAGAAAAAGAAGAAGAGACGAAAAATAAAGTTGAAAAATGAAAAGTAATAATTTATAAATGTAATTAAAATATTCCGAAATTAATTAATAATTAATATTTAAATTGGAGAATTCAAAGTATTGATTTTGGTTAAGAAAATACTTTCAAGTCCGTCTTGGAGATTTATTTATTAAAAGGAATTATAATGGAAAAATAAAATAAAATGATTGTAATTGAAATATGATATTTTGGAAAATAAAATTCCTTTTGTTTTTAAATTGTAAATTTAATTAATTAAAGCTGCAAAGTAAAGTTGGAGCTTGCCAAATTTCCAGGCTTTGACCAGTTCTGTCTTTTTCAGGTAAATTAAATTTGACAACATAAATTGCTCTGCCTTTTGTATGATAAAATGTGAACAGTGAGACTATTACGTTTGAATTGAAGTAATAGAATGGATAATGGGATGATTCATTCTATTTTAACCGAAACGAGTTATTCCATAATCTCCCTTTCAATAGATAAAATGAAAATAATATGAATGATTCAATCTTTTCTAATTGCAACTAAACACAAATTTTTTCATTCCATAAAAATAAGTCATTTCATTCCATCTTCATTACTCCAATCCAAACATAGTCTTCCCCGACTCCCAAAATCCATAAAAATAAAAAACAAAAGGTGTTTTGAGAACATAAATTATTCTTTAATCACTAATTTTAGAATATATGAAATACAAAGTTGGAAGAGCGAGATTGAATTGATGATGAAAACACAATGACACGCAGACCATTTACATACACACGTATATAGTAACAAGAAGTCAATATAGAATTGACTTTTTACGAACCCATCTGAAGAATTTTTTTTACAGAAAATCATGCAGTAACACCAATATTTTTTGTCACCTAATAATCAACCTTGTAGGACAGCTTTTGGATGTGTTCTGGGAAGCACAAACCCTGCTCTTCGTTCCTCAAACGAGTATTCAATCTCTTCAGGAATCTCTCTAATCAGAGTAGCAGCACAAGCAATTGATTGAGGAGCCGGAGTCATGACTGTCTGCATAGGGATTTATACTGTTGAAGGTGTAGAGGGACAGGCATTGTCATTGTTTTAGGAATCCTGTTCTCTTCCTCTTCAACAAAATTGATCTTGGAAGGAGTAGCGAATGGCGTATTGTAACTTGGAATTGTTACAATTGTTTTCTGTAACGTCTCGTTATGCCTCCTGCTCAGATCTTCCAATAAGCTTACTGCATTGGGGTTCGGTGATTCTGTGGACGATATGGGCGAGAAAGGCTTGCGCACCATGGGTGACTCTACTTCATGAGCATTAACTGCATTGAAAGAGTGCTTCTTCACAGGAAGAACAGCAATGTCCAAGCCTCTCCTTCCTAAAATGAAGATAGAAAAAATAAGAATCAACAAATTTGTGATTGAGAGACAATATATAGTCAGGTCAGGTAAGAATTGAGACGATGTATCTTGTACACTCAAGAGGATTACACCTATGTCCAATATCTCCTGCTTCCGTAAACAGCTAGATACAAATATATAAGTTGTTGGAGAAGATGTGGTTAGTCAACAAACTGACAAGGGAGTATTGGGGATCTGTTTGTAAACTTATTGCATGTATGGTTTTCAACTGGAATCCCTAGCTCTTAATATTTTTCCTGGTAAAATCAACTAAATTACGAAGTTATAACTCTGCTTTACTCTGAATTTCACCACTCAACCATAGAAACATGTAAACCCTTAATCCCCAAAACAAAGTAATATGAAAGATTTTTTTTTTTTTTTTACAGAAAATTACCAGCTGATAAAGCTACAATTCCATCATCCCTTCTATGATTTAACCGGTGAAGGCATTCGTTCTTTTTGGTTAGATGTGTATTGGGAGTACCTTTAATGGAGTGAAGTGGATCAGCTTTAGGAGTTTGTAACGTCGCTCCTCCAAGTGAAAGTCTTTTGTTGCTTGCACCACCACACGACAAACTAGGACCTTTTTTTACATTCTGAGGTTTCGCGGGGCTTGGTTTTGATTCAATAAGTGCTTCCTGTTCTGCTATTAACCGTCCCTGGAGTTTCTTCTGATCCTGAAAAGGAGGAATAATTGTATGCATGGGTCATGATTAAGATATGTTGGCTTACGCAAAACCATCCATGTGTAAACCATGATTGAGAAACTAAAGGTCTGTACCCTCTGTCCTCTTGCGTTCTTGCTCTTTTTCTTGTCATAAAATGTTATACTCCTCAAGCATGAAAACAGGCCGAATCTGAACAACAACAGATAGCAGGAAGTGACTAACATAATTTACTGATAAGGTACAAACTGAAAAGTCAGAGATAAAAAAGAGAGAAGCACTCACGCCATCATAAGTGAATTCAATTCCACTCTCATTTTCCCATGCACTGATTTTCAAAGCTAATGTCTCCACCATTCCTGTCCCAAATGATGCCAAAAATATTTCATAAATTATTAAAGAAGGAAACAGTCTCCAAGTTAATACCGGATCGTTTTTGTTGAAAGCAACAAAAAATCTAATCTGATCAAAATAATTTTTGACACATTCAGCTAATAATGTGGACACTTATTATACATCAGCTTGCTTATTTTGTTTTCAAATCCCCAATTGACATAGAAATAAAAGGGCCGTTTATCCACCTAGTGCAAATCTTACCTGCAAGTTTATTAACCAGAACACGAGCTTTCTCAGCACGCTTCAGAGTAAGATGAGCACCTCTCCCAGCATTGTATCGATTTTCATCCTGAAAAAAATATGGTAAGTGACATCTAAACAAGAGGATCTGTGTAAAATAACATACTATTAAGTATTAACCACCAAAACAGAGAATACACCGCACCCTGTTATACTCCTCAAGCCAGCACTCCTCCTCACATGCAGCCATCCACTTCTTAACTTCTTCAAGTATTTCTTTTCTGCTAAGAGATTCCTCATTTACTTTACCAATTTGAAGTTCGATTTGTTCAAGGATGTAAGCAGGGTCCACAGCTCCTATGTACAAATTACAGAGAAGAATGAGACAAAGATATTGTGTACACCACCATAGAGAAAAAATGATTATTATAGAATATGGTATATATCTTCTCTTGTGTACAAACTCTCTATACCAGTTTCAATAGCTTCTATAGCAAGTTCCATTGCACTATCTGATTTGGGAATTATACGTGTCTTCCTGCAAATCTCCTCTAGCTCAGACCTCTTCTTGAAAACAAGCTCTTTCATTTTGCTTCCTTTCAACTCTTCCAGCCGGGACACTTCTGCCTCAACCTGCATGATAGTTTTACATTTTATTTAATTACGCAACAGAAGATCCAAACACTCGATGTAAATAAGTAAATAACTTGCATAATTAACGAACTATGTTGCAGGTAACATTTTGAAACATCTGCCACTCTTCAATGGGAATATCCATCAAATTCCATAGTTCCACAGCATGGATGTTGCAAGGTCTTGTAGCTGCCACAATTTAACGGGTGTTAACCAGCAGATTAAATTGAAAATGATTCCATAGTAACTAGTAATTAATATAAAGCATTATTTACCCGCTGCATCCTCTGTATCTTAACCTCTCGCAATCTTTTTATCGCAACTGCCAAACTCTCTATAGTATTATTACTTATTCTTTTTGGTCCTTCCGAATCACCTAAACTGGGGTGAACCTCGTTAACAGTTTGCTGAAAATCCATACCAAGCACCAAGCACAGTGAGTTCAATGAATTCAGGCGATCCAGAACCTGCTTCAGACGATCGCTCTGCATATATATAAACATTAACAAACATAAGTAAAAAAAATCTCTGGTTTAAAAAACATAGTGAATCACAACTTTTGCAATGTATATTATACATAATTCAAAAAGAATACCTTTTCTTTTTGAAGGGCCTGGAGTTCTCTATGAACTTCTTCAAGTTTTCTTATAGACAAATCAGTTTCATCAACAACGGTGCTAATCGTAGTGAATTTGTCAGACCTATAAATTTCATTTCTTATCTTTTGTAGTTGCTCTAGAACTTCGAAGAACTGGTTTCTTCTATCTAATTTCCGCTTCCGCATCTTCTAATTGTGGAAGAATGGTCCTGAGTTCTGCCTTCAAGCTTCCAGGAGTTTGATCAAACTGAAGAAAAAACAACAAATTTAAAGGTTCTTGATTAATGTTCTATATTTTGAAACTTCGTCAATACTATGAGAGTGCCTCATATACTTGGATAAAAATGATCATGTTTCATTTATTATGAGAACACCTCTTATATCATCTATGTGACAATTTAAAATAGCAACAATCAGCTCGCAATAGTAAATTTGATTTGTGTTGATATTTGGTTAATTTCTTCAAGTGCACGACAATACATTTATACAAAACCTCTACCCCGACCAGATTTCTGATTATTATGCTTCAGTTTATATTCATAACCAATTTAATAGTTTTCAAAACTGTTCACACTCATAGAAATAAAAGGTCTACTGATGTAAAACTTCGAGTACTGACTTATAAATATTTTAATGTCCAATTCCACTAAACCATTTCAAAACTTAAATCTTACCTGCCTAATATGTCCTGGTTGTTCTCCCATTGCAGAGCAGATTGCTGCAAGCTCTGCTTTGGCATCTGCAATTGTCGGTTGTAGCTGTGCTCTACACCTGTTTGCTGTATCTACTTTTCTTCTGTATACCTCTAGGCACTCTTGTTCAAGCTCAAGAAGCATTTTATCTCTTTCAGTATCAGACTCCCCAACTTCATCCCATATTATCTGATGGTTAACCAATCAATCCACAAATATATTAAGATTGTTATCCAGTTATGGTACAAACATGAAAGTTTCAACAATAAGTTTGGTATGAAAGATGTTAAAATGGAAAAGAAGTAGAAACCTGGAGTTCATATAGAAGAGAGCCACATGTTGTCTCTACTTTCAAAAGTGGATCACTTTGAGAGACAGACATGTCAGAGAAATACAACCTTCCAACATTTAGAATAATATAAGATTTATCCATGAATAATTACAGTCAACTGCAGCTAATACTCAAAATGCAGCGTAGTTGATGAACTTTATTTTTTCCGACAACCAATATGGTAAAACAAATGCTTCCTTGATAATAATTTGGAATTGATAAGATATGACAAATTACAGCCTTCATATTTCCTATGCACAGTTTTGATCTTGAACACTACTAGACTACTTATTTATCAAGTGATAAAGAGAAGTAACTTCTGTTGGCGTGTGTTTGTCAGCAGTCCCAAGGATTCAAATTGATTTCTTTTTATTTACCAAGTGATAAAGAGAAGTAACTTCTGTTGGTGTATGTTTGTCATCAGTCCCAAGGATCCAAATTGAATTCTTTTACTATGGAAGCACTAAAAAATTAAATAAGGAGGTTTTACATACTTCATATAATGCTTTACTGTCAGAAGAATAATTTTTAAATTCTGAGTAGTGTGAACTTCTCAACTTAAACTGATATACTGATACACTAATTTCCATGTAAACTTCTTACTGCATTCATATTATTGAAATTCCGCTAGCTTGGCCAATTTCGCTTAGCATGAAAAAGGAAGCCGCTCTTACTTCTTGACTGACCTTCCTTAGCTGGCAATTTGGTTGCATATCAATCATGAAGACCTAATTCGTGCATATGGTAAGGTAACCAATTCATAAATAGAGCTAAATTAAATAATCTCATTAAAATCATTTTTCGAACTTCCGTTAACAAAACAAAAGGCAAGATTTACTAGCTCCTAATCTAAAAGAGTGATGTTCGTCTAACTCAATTCAAATCAAATCTAGCCCAATTCAAAACAGTGGATACATAAAATGCAAAAATTAGATTGCTGAAAAAATCATACGTTAAACCCTACTTATCCTGTTGCCAAACCCCAAAATTGCAAGTACTTAATTTCAGATTAGCTTAAACAAAGGAGAAGAAATCGACAGTATCAACAATTGAATCTCAAAAAATACCTTACACAAAGTTCCCACAATTTGAATGTAGATGGAATTTATCATAGAAATTCAAAACCAGAGTGCAAATCTTGGGAACTTGTTTCGAACAGTCGGAACAGATCACAGCAAAGTTTCAAATTTGGGAAAAGAGTAATCTTTTATTGAATTTTACCGTTGAGGACGAGCGTTAAATATAGGGGTTTTATTAAAATACGACGAGGTCGGGGGTTTGCGTCTGTCTGCGATAATTTTGAATTTTAAATGTGAAGAGACAGGGAGTAAAGTTATGTTAATTTTACAAAGCATACGGGAACAGTACGAATGACGGGCTCTGACGCCGATTATGTTACAAACCTTTGAAAGCATCACGTCGTAATATCCGTCCGTGGTCCTCCCCATTGTCTTCGTGCACATAATCGAAACTTGGTTATCCCAAATTCATTCATACAAGTTTAATAACCGCGCAAAGATAAGCTTAAAAATGACTTTTCAACTAAATTTTATACATTACATTTATTTTAGTTGATATCAAATCAACTCAATAGTCTAAATTTAGTGACTTAATAATGTAATTTTTTTATTTTATTTTACTCAATTTTTATTGACAAAAAAATATATTGAATCTTTAATAATAAATTTGTATTAATTTTTTTTGAAAAAAACATTATTTTTTAGTTGACTTTTGAAAATAACAAAATTTATGACCATTAAAACATAAAAATCAAAAAATAAAAATTAAGCTACCAATTTATTCAATTTGAACTGTGGAATTGACTCACGATCAACTAAAATGACTATTGTTATTTATTAGTATAGATAGGTTACTACAAATGACTCTTTCACTCTGTTTTTGAGTTTTGTACACAAAATAAAATAATAGAAAACTTAAATTATAACAGAAAAGAAAAGAATGAAAAATTTGAAGTTTTTCTTTGTGTTGTTTCTGAATTTTTAATAGAAAATTTAAAATTGAGGACATGAGTTATAATTTAAAATTTAATAGATTAAAAGTTGAGGATAATATGGAAATTATAAAAATATTACTTATTCCAATTTCTTTTCCGTCCAAATCATGTCAATTTTGAACGGAAAACTATAGCAGGAAAAGTGGCCACGTTTTTCATCAATTTCTTTTCTTTTTCGTTTATTAAAAAACTCATAAACATAAGAATTGAAAAGAAAACTTAAATTTTTCGTCCATTTTTTTTTCCTGTCCATTTTAAAACTCATAAACAGAGCGTTAGAAAGTATATGGAGTTCATCATCTTTAAAAATAAAAAATCTATTTATTAATGGAGAACAATAAAAATAAATAACTTTCTCCCTTTACTCTTGCAAGTTTTATTTTATTACGATTATGTCTTTCAAATATGTCGGATCCCATTCATTACACATTTCTTCTAATTTCAGTAAATACGTCATATTTTTATAGGTGTGAATCGTGTGATTGAAATCGATACCGGATCAACTAATTTATTATACTGAATAACATAATTGTTTCAAAAATAAAAGTAATCCAACACTTTTTATCCAAATGACATTGAAAATTTAGTTATAAACATGCACACAAAAATATTATTAAGTTGTAAATTTCACAACTTATAATTTTTAAGCGGGACGAATGAAGGATTTTTTTAATTTATATTTGTTTTGAAAATATTATTTTGAAAACCTATTTTACCAAAAAAAACTCTATTGGATTTTGGGATGCAAGTGGGCCTAATAAATTCTATTTAATTTATTTTTTTTGATAAAAAAAGGATTGGATTGGGTCGTTTCGAAATAGTAAATAACCCTAACTTTGACCTATTATACCACGGTACTATTACTATGGTTTGAACTAGTTAAATAACAATATTTTGGTGATTAAAGAATGGTTAAAAGATGGATACAAAACCACGCACCTATGTATATTCATCAACTCCATTATATTTTATCATACTATTTTATAAATTTTTTTTGTAAAATTATTTTGTCACCATAACCATACTACTTAAAAGAAGTTGATAGCTTTTAGGGGGTAAAATAAAGAGGAAAAACAAAGCATAACTAATAAGGCGTGCCGTTCCGGTTTGAACCTAATTTTGGTTTAAGGAGTGTTTGATAAAATTAAATGAAATAATTTTAAATGTTTAAATAATCTGAATGAGCTGAAATAAAAAAGAATTTTGAATACTGAATAAAAAAAATTGTTTAAAACATATGAATAACGAATTTTTATTATTTTACCCCCTCTAAAAAAATTAAAATTGTTGTAAATTTACTTAATATTATAGTTAATATTGTAAAAAAAAAAAATATAAAATACTTCATTCAGCAGTCATTCAATAAAAAAATTATATTTGACCATTCTTCAAAAATCTGATCGATTCAACCATTTAAATTATTTTTATTCAAAATAAATGCACTAATTGACCGACCGATTCAACAATTTCACTGAGCTCCATTCATCTATAAACAAGCACTCCCTTACCCGTTTGAAGCCCAGGTCGGTCTTTTTCAATATTCATACACAATATCAGGATACAGCCCAACCTTATATATAAGGATAAATTACATATATTAGTATATTTTTAGAAATAATTATAAAAATCATACACTTATAAAATAATTATAAAAATATTACACTTTTTCATATTATTTACAATATTAGTGTCATTAGAATTCCTTAATTTAAGGGATTACTATTAATTGATTGATATGGCAAATCAGGTGAGTTTTTTTTTTGAAACGCGTGTTCCTATGTAAATAAACATTCTTTTTCTCCCAACTTCCATAATTTTCGTACTTTCTCTCTCTAAAATCTTTTTCTTTTTCTTCTTCTTCTTCTTCTTCGTACAAGGTTAATGAATATTTTTCTTTTTCTTCGTCATAGTTGTTCATACTGGTTGGCGTAAATTGGTTAATGAATATGGATCTCCTTCAGGCTATTGGGGGATGCAACTGGTTTGCATTGTCTAATAGTCATTTATTTTTTTGATTATTTTTTAATTTACTTTTGTTGCACTTATTGATTCACAGGTTGTTCAAGTTAGTAAAAAGAAGGTTTTGGATCAGAAAGCATACATGTTCTATTATCGAGATAATAGAAATTTTGCTTCAAACTTGCCTCTTGATGTTATTCGAAAAGAGATCATGGCGACAAATGTCATGGGAAGAAGTTCAAGTTCATAGCCAGAATATATTTCTAAACCAAAACAATTTAAAGGTGTGTTAATTTAAATTTTGTTATTGTTACTATCATATAACTATGTGGTTAATGGTTACTAACAGTAAACAATTATATATTTCTGTAAACAATTAGATTTGTTGTATTGGTTACTGTCAGTCTCCATTGTCTAACAATTGAATAAACATTATAAAGTAACCAAATCAATATTAGACAGTAATCAAATTACATAATATTAGTAACCAGAAAATAAACTAAATTTTTACATGCAAATTTGAAGGCCTAAATGATGGAATTCGACCAAAAAACCATGCAGTTCACCAGCAGAGCTGGTGACTTTTGACCGTTGACCCGTTTCCAATGAAATTAGGTTTTGAAAACGCCAAAATCCGACACTCCAAACTTGACAAAAAATTGCCAAATTGTCACTGCAACCAAATAAACATTATACTGTAACCAATTAAATAGTATACAACAACCAATATTTAACAGTTGTATGAAGGTAACCAATGTAGTCAATAAATAACTACCAATATAAAATAAACAATTATAAAACTCAATAACATTATAGAGTAACCAAATAAACAGCTTTCAGTATCTAAATACATATTATACAGTAACCAAGATATATGTAATTAGTAGCCAAGATTATAAAAAATATTTTTACATTCATTTTACAACCAAAATAATCAGTAATGACTTTATTACAAATTAAAGACTAACAGGTGTATAAAGGTAACCAATGTAGTTAATCAGTAACCATCAATATAAAAAAATAAGTATAAAATACAGTAATATTATGTAGTAACCATGGTAATATTACACAGTAAACTAGTCCGCATTATAAACTAACCAAATCCAGATTAGACAGTAACCAACATATATTTACTTAGTATCCATAACATAAAATATATTTGACAACATTTTATAGCAAAAACAAATAATATAAAAAATATCAATATGTACTTAAAGGTGTATTGATTACTATTAGTCCAAACATCAAATTTGGTGTATTGGTTACTATTAGTCCATGTAGTCAATACAATGTAGTCAATAAGTAACATTCAATATAAATAAAACAATTACAAAAGAATATAACATTATAATTTTACACAATAACCAGGTCAGCACTATTAAGTAACCATTATAATTTTACATAGTAACAGTTAGCATTAGACAGTAACCAATATAATGTAAAACAGTATCCAGGTCAGTATTAGTCAGTAACCATTATAATTTTACACAGCAACCAACTCAGCAATATTCAGTAACCATATAACGTTACACAGTAACCGAATCAGTATTAATCAGTAACTAAAAACAACCAGTAAAAATAGGGTTTTCCTTGTATTTTATAATAAAAAACAACCAGTATAATTTATTTGTTACCAACTAAAGACAGACTTTTGTAAGAATATAACTAATTTGGCTAACAAGTAACCATTAATATAAAAAACATAAGTAGAAGTGTACATTAATATGCTTCAGCAATCAATAATACAGTAACCAATTAATCATTGCAGTAATTAAGTTTGCATTATTCAGTAACCAAGTCAGCATGAGTCACTAAATAATATTTTTACACACTAACCAAGTCAGCATTATAATAATTTTATACAGTAACCAATTCAGAATTAGTCAATAACCATTATAGCGTTACACAGTAAATGTAAGACCCCAAAAAAATTTTTAAATAAAAGGGAATTTCCTTTATTTATTATATTGAAATAGTAAGGGTTGATTTGATTAATGTGGAATTAGTGTTTGTTTTAATCTCTTTTACCAAGCAATGGAGTTATGAGCAATTAAGGCAGTTATGACAGATATAGCAGTTATAGTATGAATGTAAACGACACAATTATTTTTAAGTGGTTCGAAGCACTCAAAGCTCCTAGTCCACTCTTCTACTCAACGAGTAGGATATCCACTAAGGATGTCTTATACAATCTTCTGAATCACAAGATTCCTTCTAGACCAGCAGTCTAGGAACTTTTCTAGTTCACTTTTGAACTCTTCAAGTCCAACAGACTTGGCTTTCTTACAGTTCACTACGAACTCTTCAAGTCCAGCAGACTTGGTATACTTCTTCAGTTGATTGATGATTGTTGTTGTTGCGTTCTGAAGGTTGCTACTCAGTTTGTTGTGTAGGCTCTAGTTCGTAATAGCTGAGTAGCTGAGCAAGCTTTTTAATATCTCAGATCGTAGAGTTTTGCCTTTGAGAGTTCTTCACGTTAAATGTTTTTGCTTGTCTCTCTTTTTTCTTTTCATCTGTCTTATCTGTATATATGTGTGATGTTGAAAAACTATCCGTTGGATCCATCCGTTGTGGCATTAAATGCATCTGAATTTTCTGTACTGTGATGGAGACATTTCTGCACATATTCTGAATTCTGCATTCTGGACCACTGACACTGCAGGCTGCTTTTTCACCTACCACCTGAAAAGGTGTTTTGTCCCTTTCATTCATAGTACTATCCTTAGCTTCTTCAATACGCTTCTTTGTTGCATACTAAGGATATTTCATTTATTCTGGGACTGATGGGCACTGCAGCATCTAGGATCCATTCCTCGTATTGTTGAATTAACAACTCATGAGGCTTTAACGTTTTTTGACATGACAGATGTTGCTCTACGTTTTGGATTGTTGTACTCTACGATTGAGATCGTGTTGTTGACTCTACGATCCCTAGAGCATACTACGTTTGCTGACTCTGCATACTACGATCGTAGAGTTAGCTTGGTGAACGTTGAGTCCACTCTACGATCACTGACTTGAGTTGGTTGTCTTCATCTGATCTTGTCCGACTACGATCTCTGCATTTGTTCAGTGGACTCTACGATTGCAGAGTGAGGTCTACGATCCTTGTCTTTGACTTTGTCATCGCTAGACTCTGCGACTCTGAGCGTACAGTGCATTTCATACTTAGCTTTGGCAGATTGTCGTTCGGCTTATAGGCAGGCTGTCTCTACGATTCAGAACATGACTTCCTCAGTACACTACGATCCTGAGGAGGCTCTTCTCGATACACTACGATCCTTCTTCGTTTTCCCCTGAAAGTCTACGAACTCTGAGATCTCACTATCTTGCATACTCCTATTCTGCCTTAATAGCTCCCGAGTTGACTCTGACTCTCCTGGCAGACTACGACTTCTGGTGCAGTGCTCGACGATCAGACAAGCCTGTCTATTACATCATAAGATCAACCTAACAGTTTTGATCTTTTTATCTATTCATTCTAGAACAGAATGATACACGTTGAAAGCTTAGATCAGTCTAACAATCTTGATCTTTCCATCACTAAGTTTTTTACATAAATTCAATTAAGGACCTTACAATAATCATAAGCATATTAAAACATCAAATCATGCTATGCATTCTCCCAACAGTATTTCCTGAAGAATTTATTGGCTTACTTCCAGAGCGTGATATTGAATTTGTATCGACTTTAAATCCGGTACAAAACTCATTTCTAAAATCTCATATCGAATGGCTCCTATTGAACTTCAGGAGTTAAAAACCCAACTGTAGAAGTTGATACCCGAGCCTTTATTTGGTAACTTTCTTTGTGGAATGCACCAAAGCCAGACTCTTCGTAGGGGACACAATATTCGTGCGATAATAAACTGATAGGTGTCATTGTGACGTGCTAACCAAGGTTGGGATATGAGTCACAGTTCAGAACAACCTAAGTCGGTAATCGAAATACGTAGTTTTAGGCTTAGTTGGTTATTATCGGAGATTCGTTAAAGGATATTCTCGAATTGCTATTCCATTAACGCAGCTGACTCGTAGAGATACAAAATTCGAATGAAGCGAGGAATGTGGGAAGAGCTTCGAAGAACTCAAGAGGAGACTCATTTCAGCACATGTTCTGACCATGCCATCCTGGAAAAGCGAACGTGGTAGCTGACGTGTTGAGTAGAAGATCGTATACGAGTACGAGTACGATATTGTCAAAGACTCATTTCGTATAACTTAAAAATATTAGAGATGGAGATGAAAACTCTAAGTACCCATGTGATGATATACAAGTATAATCAACTTTTATCGATAAAGTTAAAATCGCTCAGGCTACACACCGGAGCTGATGAATATGAAGAAGGAGGTGCAAGAAGTTGTTATTCCAAAAGCGAGAATTGGCGATGTGAGGAAAGCTCAAACCTTCGATTTATTGATTTATTTGAAATCCTCGATCGAGTAGGAACTGTGGCCTATAGACTCGTTTTACCGCCAAGTATGACGCATGTTCATAACGTTTTTCACGTATCGATGTTACATAAATATGTGGACGACCCAAACCACATTATTGAGTTAGAACCAGACGAGATAGCCGAAGACTTAACATACGAGGAGGTGTCTGTCCAAGATTTTGGATAGGAAGAAGCATGTGCTACGTACGAAGGTCATAGCCACAAGTTAAAGTTTTGTGGAGAAACCATGCTATTGAGGAAATGACCTGGGAGTTGGAAACGGAAATGAAAGCGAGGTATCTTCATCTTTTCGATACACCAGGTACGTACGTCAATTTCGAGGACGAAATTTCATAAGGAGGGGAGGTTGTAAGACCCCAAAATTTTTTTAAATAAAAAGGAATTTCCTTTATTTATTATATTGAAATAGTAAGGGTTGATTTGATTAATGTGGAAAGTTATGGGTAAAATGCGCAAATATTTCAAAATAAACAAGTGGTTATAAAATAATCATTGTTGTCGGGGAATATTCGTTTGGACGTGGAATATTCTTTTTGTCGGGAATATTCGTACGACGGCGCAGTCAATTGTGGGCCCCATAACGGAAAAGCGATTGGAGGAAGAAAATGACAAATATAAGCTGTTTAAAAATAACGGCGTAGTTGTTATCGTTTACACTGTTGGAATACCCGGTGGTTAAAATACGCGTTGTTGCACAGTAGCACACGGTATTGCACAGTATTTTGAATTATTGATCCTTACGTAAGAAGGCACTACTCAATAATTGCTACAGGAGTTACTGTTCATTACTTTATTGATTCAATAATTGCTGCGTTGATATTTATATTGTTTTAATAATTGTCATTGCACAGTATTTTCCATTATCAGATCAATAATTCATATTATTTGAATAATATTATCAGATAACATTATTGGCAATGTCTAGAAAGTTCTGTCAAGGAGAGGTTTGGTCATCTAATTGCGCGCCAGTAAGGAGAAATCCTTATTGGAAAGCCCCCTCTATCCTGGGAGCGGCCTGGTTGTCAGTACTGTGATTCTGTAATATTATTTTTAATAATTAATTATTGATTATTATGATAAAGAAAATATTTATTTTATGTGGATATAGATGGAGAAAATTTTTAATGTGGCAATTGTTGAAAATTAATATTTTATCTTTTTCTGATAAAATAATTCATTTAAATATATTATTTTAATAATATATTAACGGTGATATTTTTATAATGAATGTGGAATATATGAGTATATGAGGAGGAAGAGTATTTTTGTGGCATTAAATGTTTAACACATGTTTTGTGTGTCGGTGGACATAATTTTTGACCGAAAATTGAGTATAGACTGTAAAATCACCCGTTTGTGGATTTCGATCAATTTCTATTTGGAATTTGGAAAAACTTCCTTCTGCAAAGTTGTAGAGAATTGAATTTCCTATAAAAAAATCGCGAGATTCGACTTTTCTGACAAAAGGGCTATTTATCATGAATTATTGAAGTTTCAGAGTTCCGAAATAATTGATTTTTGGAAGTTTTAATTATTTTATATAAGAAAAACGTTTTTGTGGTTGTTGGCACATGGGTGGCTGATGTTTTTGACCAAAGAAGGCATGCTAGAGTTTTCAAAATATGTGGGTAAGAATTTTGAATAAATAATAATAATATTTTATTATTTTAGTCTCCTTTGACGTTCTAACATTTTCCTATAAATAGAGGGCTAAGTTAGAATTGAAAATCACACCAGAAACAAAGCTTTCTCTCTTTCTCTCTCTATATTATCGAGCGTATCCTTGTGAGTATACTTTGAGTGTTGCTATACGGTGCGAGTTTCTGTCAGCACTATACCGAAATTCAGTCAGAAGTACGGCTATTTTGAGGTAAGGGATGTTGTTTCTTCTTAAATGATATTATCTTCTTCAATATCATTATGCCGAAATATTGTTCTAATTTTTTTTTTATCAAATTTAGAACTTTTTCATGTCGGGGTTACTATTTTATGAGTTACTATTCACGAGTTACTATTCATGAGTTACTATTCACGAGTACTATTCACGAAGCGTGATGATGTTTTTGTGAAATTTCTATCTTTTGGTGTCGGAGTTACTATTCACGTGTACGACACTATTCACGAATACGACACTATTCATCGAAATATGAAATTTCTTCTTTTTGTCCAAGATGTCTATTTTGGCTACTATCTTTGATTGTATCCATGTTTTGATCGTTATTTTTGAGTTCTGCTTCAAAATTAGTTGTTATGAAGTATTATTGATCTTGGACAAACTGTGGTACGAATTCCTAATATTTGTCCTTCTATCTCACTGGATTCGTTCTTAAAAATGTTTTTCATCATCCTCAGTCCTTAATGGTGATGCTTGATGAATATCTTTGGCCTGTAGTGCAAAGATGAATGATTAAACTGATGAATCTCTTTGGCCGTAGTGCAAAGATGAACAGGTGTTAAGATGAACATGACCAACTGGTGATACAAATTAATATCTTTGGCCTGTAGTGCAAAGATGATTAAAGATGTATATTGATTGTTGTTACATGGATGAAATATTGATGAAGGACTTTTAAATCTTAGAAGATAGTAGAATTCATTCTCTACGTGACTCTTCTAATGGATTGCTGTTTCCGCTGCATTTGTTGATCTAAAACTTGTTGTCTATTATATTCTATTAGATTTTTTCCTGTTGAAGACTAACGATAATTTGTTGTATATTATCTTAGTCATAATATTCTTTACTGGGCTAGTTGAGCTCACCCTTCTCCTTGTTGTTCCATTTTCTTCTCAGGAGGTGAGAACATAGCAGGATCGAGTCGAGGTATGGAATGAAGGTTCTAGAGAGAGTTGTTTAGTAGTCTTCACCATTTTTGTAAAATAATATATCAATAATTGTATTGAGGACATAGTTGAGTATGTGGATATTGTCTAGACGACAATGTTTGTATTCAAACTCACAGTTTATGGGTTGTAAAAGTTGTAGTTGTTTCTGTACCATGTATTTGGCGACTCAAAATGGGTTGGATGGAATGGACCTATTTTGGGGGCGTCACAGTAAACAAGTCAACATTTGTCAGTAACCAATATAATATTACATAGTAACCAAATCAGCATTAGTCAGTAACCAAGTCAGCATTAATTAGTAATATTATGCAGTAACCAAAATAGCATTAGTCAATAACTAAGACATCATTAGACGGTATAATGTTACACAGTAACCAATACAAAATAATCAGTAACCAAACCAACATTAGACAGTAACCAATTTATATAACCTTAGTAACCATAATATAAAACATGTTTTCAAATACCTTTTGCAAGCACAACATTCAGTATTCAAATTTTGTGACAATTTAAGTTCGAAAAACTTAATAAAGATAATCAATTTAGTAATTCGTAGTAACTATAAGTATCTATATGCTTATAAGTTTTAAACTTACATACCACAGTATTTGAATCGAAGCTGATGTTGATTTTGTATTCAACAATCACTGCAACAATATTTTTGGTTACTGATCTTGAAGGCGGCGTTGATTTTGTATGCTATTTTCGATCTTACAGATTCGTCGCGACAACAATTTTCTTCTTAGAGATGCAAGATTACTGCAGTGGTGTGTCGCGACGAAAAGCTTCGTCTTCTTCGATCTCAGTGGTGTGTCACGCAGTGGTGAAGATTTGGATTTCTCCGGTATCGAAGTTGCATGTTTTGTTCCGTCGCTTGATTTTAGGAGTGGTTAGTTGCATATAGGAGAGTCCTGTAACTGACATATACGTGATTTTAGCAACTTTATATTGTGTTATTTTATTTTTGTAATTATGTTGTGTGTATTTTATTTTTGTAATTATTTTTTAAATGTTGTATATTAATGTAAAAGACCCTATATATAAAGGAGATAAGGCTGGTTTCGAGCCCAGTTTCGGAGTAATTTTCAGCTTAACTATAAAAGTACTATTATCATTGGGCTGGTTGGAATCGTTCAGCTACCAAGTCGGGTCGGATAAGCAACAAACACATATTCGCTTGGCCGTTCTTTCTACAAGAAAATGAGCAAGTCTTAGCGGTGCCAGAGAGTGTCAGTGTTACCAATTAGACTTTAGGCGTAGAATTTACAAACATCCCGCCAAACGGTTTAAGCTTCCCAAAACCCTAGTCTTTTCCTTCTTGCCCTGCAAATATTTCCATCTCTGTACAGAAAGTATACACTTATATACACATCAAGCCCTAGAAATCCCAAATCAAAATGAGTTACGCGGCGTACAAGATGATGCACCCTCCAACGGGTATAGAGAACTGTGCGTCGGGATTCATCACGCATTCAAATTTAGAATTTGCGCCCAAAGTTCCGTTAATTCAGACCGACGATTTAGACTCTGATTGGCCTTCCACCAAGCCCGTCGGTTCAATTCCTAACCTTGTCGTCACGGCCTCTAACGTTCTCGAAGTTTATGCAGTTAGGCTTCAAGAAGAAAGTAACAGCGGGGACTTAAAAGGAACAATTGAGCCAAGGCGTGGTGGCGTTATGGATGGTATATATGGAGCGTCTCTCGAACTCGTTTGCCATTATAGGTGTGCCTCAAATTTATAATAATGCTATCTTTTTAGTCTAGCATGTTGTTGCATAAAGCAATTTTTAATTGAAATTTATTGTATGATGTTTGCAGGTTGCACGGTAATGTTGACTCCATGGCTGTATTGTCTACTGGAGCTGGTGATCGTGGTCGGAGAAGGGATTCTATCATCTTAACTTTTGAAGACGCTAAGATTTCAGTTTTGGAGTTTGACGATTCAATACATGGACTTCGTACAAGGTGATTCAAGCTATGCATCCTTTTGCATTGAGTGTTCAAAAACTGAATTATCATACTATTTTAGTTCTAACATAAGTGTTAAGATTTAATCAGGGTCATGATTATAAAATTTATGCTAGGATTAAAAACCAAGAAAAATATGATTGTGTCTTAGAGTTTTTTTTCAGGTGAACATGGATTATCTTTTCGTACTTTGCAGGAGGAAGTACTAAACAAATTATATTTCAAAGAAACCATCATGCAAACAGAATGCATTAACTTAATTCTAGTTGTTTCAAATATGATGGACTAGGCCATCTCTTTTGAACTGATATATATATATATATATATATATATCCAGAGTTGATCCTAATGAAGATTTTAAGTTTATTTTAGAGTATTGACCGAAAATTCCACTCCTAGAAGTCTGGAAATATAGTTACAGAGATGATGCTTAATTTGGAAATATTAAAGGAGGAAGATGTCACTCCTTCCCTCTTCTCTGTCCCCGGACCATAAATGTTATACATAGTTTGTGTGTTATGCTACTAAATAATGGTTCTTGATACTTTTTTTTTGTATTTCTTCAGTTCAATGCATTGTTTTGAAGGTCCAGAATGGCTGTATTTAAAAAGAGGTAGAGAATCTTTTGCTAGAGGCCCATTGGTTAAGGTTGATCCTCAGGGACAGTGTGCTGGTGTGCTTGTTTACGGTGTACAAATGATAATATTGAAGGCTGCTGAGGTCTTTTTTCTCCTTCTGTATATTTTCTTTGTAACCTTACTTATTTCACACATTAATTAGTTGTAGTTTGGGAAAATTTCTCAAGCAAACTACTTTTACTTTAATATTGGGGCAATATTGGCCCAAATAGGATTGTCAATATGGTTATAATCAAATCTCTCAATCTAAATGTTGAATCATCAATCACAGATCATTCTATTCCATAAATCGTTTCTTAGTCGTCTCCGAATAATTTGATAGTCGTTAAGTTTTGATGTTAACTATAACATGGTCTTAGTTTTTTTGCTCCCTTCTGTGCTTTTCAACTTTCCTATTCATGAGCACAGTTTTACTAAAGCACATCTTATAGTGTATTCAACGGATGATATTTTTTAATAGTTAGTGTGTAAGAGATGTATGTTTGTGGCAATATGTTCTGATAAAAATGTTTTGGCATTTCCCGTAATGGAGTGATTCAATTTTTTCACAATGAAAATTAGTCCCGTTTCCCCTTCCTATCATAAAAATCTGTTGGAATTCCTAGCAATATTAGAATCAGGAATATCTAGCTAGATTTTTCTCTCCCTTTATTCAGTCAATAAGCGTTTCTAGTTTTATGATAAAATATCCTATTATCAGTTACAGTCAGTCTCCATCTGATGTATCCCCTTGCTCTCTCCAAACGATAAGAGCAAGTAATTCAGGGCCTACAATTGAACTTTCAAAAGGGCACCTATAAAAGATCTAGTGTAGCCAAGTATTCATCATTTTATTCTTCTTTCCGAAAATTGATAGTAAATGCTGCTTCACTAATGTTAACTGTTCCTAATCTGCCTAATTGACTTCATCTTTATTAAATCTAGGTTTAATTTTTATTTTTGGGAAACAAACTCTCTTCATCAAAAGTTTAGTCTCATTTCTTCTTTATCACTTTCATTGAGCACGATGGTGCTGAAAAAACAAAAATGATACAGAGCTCTATATAAAAAATCCCACTTTTTGTTCATGTATTGCGTCAAATATAGGGATTTTCATGTTGCTCAAAATTATGCAAGTTGGTACTATAAGCTCACTTGGTTGGGCTTCATGTTAAACGGATTTTTACCGTAGGTCATTTTCCAAAAAGGAATTTCAGGAGTCTTAACTTATTCATTTATTTTGTTTTGATCAATGCTACCCAATTAGTTTGATAATAGGCATTGTTAAGTACTTTATTTTGACCAGTATTCTTAAATTTTGAATGTTAGGCTGGTGGTTTTGTTGGGGATGACAATGCTTTTAGTGCTGGAGGCGCGGTCACTGCTCGTATTGAGTCGTCATATGTAATCAGCCTGCGAGACCTGGATATGAAACATGTTAAGGATTTTATATATATACATGGTGAGACTTCTTGGCAGCCTTTTAAAGAGGGTACAATTGTTATATAACTAAAATATTCAGTTAATGGCAATTTGAACCATTTGGTTCCTTTTTAAGGTTTAAACAAAGGTTTTCATGTTTGAAATCATTCTATTATACAGATTTGAAACTTTACGTCCCAAATACTTTGAGAATGACAATGTGCATATCCCGCAGATATGAGCATTTCATTATTTTGTCACGAGTTATTAACTTTATTCTATATTTACAATAGATAATAACAATATTCTAAAAATACCGCCTAGGTCTAATTAATCCTCGTGGACCTCGCCTAGTCACTAGGCGGTCCTCTTCGGCTTCAATTTAGCTGCACCACCTAGGCAGAATCAGACTTTGCTTTGAAACTTTACAATACCTAAAATGAATTTGTTAAGTATTAAAAGATTGTTTTTTGGGTAACATAAGAAAATGCCTAGTCCGCCTAGGGAAAGGCCTAGGTGGCCCCTTCGCCGTTTAGGTTCGCCTAACAATTATTAGAGCATTGGGTAATAATTTGCTAAAGTTTATCTAATAGATGCTAATGTGTTTTTTTCTGGTGGATAAAAATGTATTCTAATCTATTATGTTACTGAATTAGTTACAGTAAGCTTATCCAGTAATCATGGAGATAGTGTGATGTCCTGAAAAAGGTTGCATTATTTGAATTTTGGGCCGAGTCTACTAGCTTGAGCCTGGTTAAACAACTTTAGTTAGTTGCAAATCTTCACCATTTTTGGGTTCGAGTGAAGTAGAATTTGAAATGCGATCAACTTTGTCTCAGTTAAATCAGTGGGCATTGAACGTCAACTACATTTCCTAAAGTCTTGTTATGTGAGATCGTTTGATGTGGCATGGGCTTCAAGGGTGTGAAATTGAGCAATGGTTTCTTACCTTCAGAAAAAGTGGCTTTCCTTGTTTTGGCTTACAGTTGTTGAAGGAAGAATGGATCACTTCTCCACCCCAATGTTTGGAAGGAGAATGTGGGTCAGTGGCTTCAATTTTATTTTGGTCTAGTTTAGGAAGAGGTGGATTTCATCTGTTGGTTTTGGGTTTCTTTTGAACCTGTGGTTCTTTGGCCTCTTCTATTCTGTTGGTGATCTGTGTGGGGTTTTGTAGTGCTGTAGGATTCAGTTGGCTGTAACCTTGGTAGGGTTTGAATTAAGGTTCGCGATGGGACGCTATGTTACTGGAATTAGTCTATATTTCTGTCATTTGTGTTACAAGGCTGGATTACTGCAGCTTTTTGGAGAGTCGACACTAACTAGATTTTTGTGTTATGTGCATGCAAAGTTTGGAGACTCATTTAGTCATGCTCATCTCTTTCATCATAGCCCTATAGTGAGGAGTCTGTTGAGCTCCTTGTTTCATTTATTACACATTAATAAATTAGTAATCAAATATAGCGGTGATGGGTTTTTTGGGAGAAAGGATATCTTACCCCACATTACAGTTTTACAATTTTGTATTTGTTTTACAGGTTATTTTGAGCCCGTCTTGGTTATTCTTCACGAACATGAGCTTACTTGGGCAGGGCGAGTCTCATGGAAGCATCATACTTGCACAATTTCAGCCCTTAGTATTAGCACAACTTCGAAGCAGCATCCACTCATTTGGTCAGCCAGTGTAAGTTTTTATTTAGTTGAAACATATCTTGTAATTAATTAAGCTCTGTTATTCTTATAAAATATCTTATGTTATTAATTGGTTGTGATGCAACACCCTGGCCTCTTAAACTAATTCTCCCTCTGCCCAAAAACAAGAGAGTATTTGCTTGGTTGCTTCGGTTTACTTGCTACATAGAAAGTAAGTTCCTCATATACAAACATGTTGCTAAATGACATGGCTGAATGATCTTTCATGTGCTTTAAGATGTGCTAATTGGAAAATGCATTGCAATTGTACCATCTTGAATTCGAGTCTGGATATCTTTCTGCGTTTTGCAGCCGCATAAGGCACATACAAAAGATGCTATCAAAGGTGGTGTTTTTTATGGTCTCCATTTATGTAATGAGACGGTTAAAATGTCGCCTCAAGGTTGTATCATGCAAGGAAACAAAGTATGGTTGTGATCTGTTTTTTAATTTCATTTCATTCTTTGGTAAGGATATGTCATTATGTTCCGGAAAATGTACACTGTTGTCTATAATTGTGAATAGCTAATTTAACTGGTTGTTTCAGTCCATCTGATCATGAACTTTAAACTTTTGGGTTAGGTCCAAATGGAAATACAGATAGTATCTAATCCATAATTTATTAGTTTTTATTAGATATGTTTTATGTATAGGAAAACATGGTTTAAATTATAGGCTAGCTCAAGACTTCTAAATTGTGAAAGATTTGCAGCATTTATTTTGAGTTTCATTTGTTCTTTCTTGTTATCAGAATCTTCCACATGAGGCATATAAGCTTCTTGCAGTGCCCTCTCCAATTGGTGGAGTTATCGTAATTAGCACAAATACCATTCATTATCATAGTCAGGTAAATCACTTTATTACTGTGTAGGTATCTGCTGTGATTTTAGTTGTTTATGCTTTTTTCTTTTTTCTGTTCTGAATTGTTGATTTGCTTGACAGTCAGCATCATGTGTTCTGGCGTTGAACAACTTTGCTGTTTCTGTTGACAGCAGGTCAGGTTTTCGTCCCCAGGGTTCCACCCCCTACCCCTGTCTCCCTCTCTAGTCTCTTCCCATCTCCCACTTGATTTTTCAGTTTTAAGTTTGTTCAATTTCAATTAGTCTAACATGTTGTATTTTTTTGAACCTTACTTCTGCTGTACCCTTTGGTATTAGGATTAAAGTTTTTAGAGCACTACATTCTATTCTACAATTGCTCTTTTCTTATTTTGTAATAATTTATTTGCCATTCAGGATATACTGATGCACAAGTTGGAATAATTTATCTATTGCCCATAAATTATCTCGTCAATATAGCATTCATGCTGCTTCCCAGGCAACAAAAGTTACTTTCCTTGCAGCTGATACGCTGCAAATAGCCTCCAAATTAAGGAAAAAGGAACTCTTCTCCGCCCGAAAGAAAGAAATAATATGTCTCCACAAAACTTGCTACTCTCCAAACAGACTCCTCCTCCCCCTCCTCCCCCTCTTCCCCCTCTGATCCTTGACGTGTTTAACTTCTTTTGGAGGTTGGTGTCACGATCCACTTTCCAATCTTACAGATTCCGCTTTATAAATACAGAGCTCTATGTTGCCTTGTCTTTGAGAATTGAGACAGAAAAAGTCAGGAATTGGGTTTCATGTCCAAAGTTACCAAAACAAACATGGAAGCACGTTGCTTAGGGAACCGCAAACATCAATCCGAAATTTAATTTCTTTACCCACACTACAAACGAAACAATCCCCATATAGTAAAAGATCCTTACTTACTTAGAGATTCCACTGTTCATCCCATTGACTTGTTCCCATATTTGGTAGTTACCACCCTTTGCCACAAGGCAGCTTCTTTCGTGGAGTATCTTGAAAGCCACTTAAACTGTAAGGATCATCCCCAAATTACATAAAAGTTGTCGAAGCGCGATAAAACAGATTTTAAAATTTTTCATACAAACCATCACCATGATCATATTTTGTGCATAATTATCAATCAATAGAAAAGAGATTGAGATCAGATTTATACCTTTGTAGAAACTAGTTTTCTCAAGTACGAGTTCACCTTCAATTTCTTTTCACGTTTCTTGAATCTACCGGGTTTGATTTCTTCTTTTGATTAATGTTAGCCATCCAAGTGTTTGATCTCTAATGGTGATCCACCAACGAAGAACAAATATTTAAGATGGATATTTGGCAAAACCCTAGTTTTTTCTATCTCTATAGAAAATACTAATTCTCCCAACTCTTGGAAAAATCATTCACGTGTGTTGTGAAAACATCCACCTTCACCCATAATAAGACTTCTCTTATTTATAGATGTAGACAACTCTCCTTAACAATTCAGGAATTGAGTTTTATTTTAATTAATTAAACTCCTTTAATTAATTATGCTCGTAATCTTATTAGGAATAATTAATTAAGCTATTTGAATTAATTATCCTCCTAATCTTATTAGGAATATATGAAAATACTTTTATTAATTAATTTCCAAACTTCTTTAGGAATTAAATAATAATAATAGTAAGACTCATCTTATTAATTTATTTTTAATATTTTCAAAATATTAAATAATAAATATTAAGCTATTTAATTTATTCTATCACCATAAATTAAATTAAATATACTTAACTTATTATTATGATTATGCCATTTACTTCTTAAATAAATATTCTTCCTTTTGCGGTGTGACTCTTTAGGTTCTCTATATTAAACGGGTTGTGAATAAACCAATTAGAACAATTTTAATTTTATTTAAATAAGTAAATTAAACTATTAATTTATTTAAATAAATAATATTTATTTTACAATAGGGATAAGTCTCTATAGCGATTAATGACTTTTTCAGATAATATAGATTTTAACATTAATCATAAAAGAACTTTTGAGTAAATAGTTATCGTACAATTCAATCCTTCCACCATACAATGTCCCAATTAAATATAAGATATGAAATTACTGTCGAGTCCTATTTTATTTAATTTTATGTATTTTGATTATTAAATGCACAATTTCAAATAATGCAAATTAAAAGCTCTTTTCTAATTTTATCCTGCCTTGACCAAGGACAACTGGGTTGTCATTTATAGAATCACATAGGACATTTCTCTTCTTTTATTAGAAGCGATAAATTCTTTGTTGATTATACATTATCTCCATGTACAACTTATTACACCCAAGCATACCTTTTGATATACCCTAAGGGTCTTAAGAAATATATATAAAGTATAATTCATCATACACAAAATACTATGATGATCTCAAGTCTAAGGATCACTTGTACTAGTATCAGTACAAAAATTCCTATTGACAGACAGATAAAACTCCATTAGATATTCCTTAGCGAGCCACGTTTAGTGAACTTATTCTCCAATAAGCACCTACATACTTGCTTTAGTGTCTCCACACAAATCATAATGAGATCAATCATCCTCATCCAATGAACAAGTATCCGGATTCACTAATTCCCTTTTTAGTAATCCAACGATTGAGAACAATTTTAGTTTGTGAGCTATATAAGAATTTAGATATCATTAGCTTGATCATCATCATGATTATAAAAGCATGACTCAAAACTATGGGTTTATCACATATTATAAAACAACACCATATAGATAAATTAAAGCCTTTTAAATTAAACAATTCTTTTATTAATAAATGAATAAGATTGTTACAAAGTATATGTTTTATCATCAAACATGATTGGCTTGTGTGCATACTACATTCAATCTCGCATTTGCGCTAAAGCCAATTCGCCATGATATCTCATACCCTTCTTCTCTATGTGGTGATCATAATGTTGTTGGATAAGTTTTAGTTAATGGATATGTAATGTTATTCTTGAGAGTACACTACCTCTATAGTGACTTCTTCGCTTTCAATGATTCTCTAATCAAATGAAAGTGCCGCAACACATGCTTAGATCCAAGATGAGACTTGGGAACTATTCTAGTTCTGTAATGAACTTTTCATCCAAACAATCAATTTGCAGATTCATTTACAGCTATGTATTTTGTTTTTATCACTAAACCATCAACTCTTTGTTGTATGGAACCTTTTCAATTCACTGCACCACCGTTCAAGGTAACGTTTTACCCTAAACTGGATTTCATGTCGTCTTGGTCAATCTGAAAAACTTGAGTCTATTAATCCCTCTAGTTTTAATTTAGAACCATCATGAATATGATCACATCTTTAGTGTGGGTTAAGTACTTTAAGATGTTTTTCAATGGCTTACAGTGATCTTCTCTAGTATATGACCGATCAACATCAGGTCTCGTACATTTCATTGCATACATGATAGTTACTCATGCGATCTCTCTTTTAGGAGTCTATGGGGACTATTGAAAGAGATTCACTCCAGGGCTCGTTAATATGAGACATCTCTTGGAGTTTGCCATGCTAAACGACTTTAGCATCAAATGAATATACGTTTCTTGGGTTAAACCGATCATCCTTTTAAATCTATCTATATAGATTTGTATCCTCAATTAAGATACTCTTCCCAAATCATTCATGGAGGAATGTTTAGACAACTTTATCTTTACTGATTATAGCATTGATATGTTATTCCTTATCCGTAGTATATCAACATATAATATTAGGAATATCACGACGCTCCCACTGACCCTTTTGTACACACTTGGTTCGTTCTTGTTTTTGATAAAATCAAAATCTTTTGATTGTCTCATCAAAACGAATGTTCCATTTTGAGAAGTTTGCTTCAATCCATTTCTCTGAGTGTCTACAACTCTTACCTGATCGTATGTAACTGGATCATCATCTTCTATGATGCGTACCTCATTATCATCATCTATGATGAATCCATACCTCCTATATCTTCGGTATTATTCTAGATTTATGATTCGGTTGTGGTACAATAGGTCTATCTACAAATTCCTCTTATTGACTTATAGTGCTTCGTGGTTCTTGAACTCTTCAAGATGTATTATCCTCCCACTAACCCCTTCAATGATAAACACCTTTATCTTAGAGGGCAACGTGTTTTGTTATAAACAACTTTTGCTAATTAGGATTATTAAACATTTACCCTAAACTTACTTTAGGATGTCCCATAAATCTGCACTTGTCAAATCTTGTCCCAAGCTTATCCTTTGAAACCTTTTCATATAAATTGGACAACCCCTTATCTTAACATATACTTAAGATTAGGAATCCTCCATGTTCATAACTCTTATGGAGTTTTGGGGCCAGATTTTGAGGTTACCTTTTCGTAGATATGAACCATTTTTAGGGCATTACCCCAAAAGGATACTGGAATGTCGGTGAAATCATTATGGACCTCACTATGTCTAAGAAGGTACAATTTTTCCTTTCAGATACACCAATAAATTATTACGTATCAGGAGTCCATTATGAGAAAACTATTTGAGATGATCTAGAAACTTATTGTACAAGTATTCCTTACTCGATCTAATCAAAGAATCTTAATACTTTTCAAATTAGTTTCACTTCTGAATTATTTGAATCTTTCAAATGATTTAGACTTGTATTTCATCAAATACACATATTTAACTCTTTGAATGATCATCTTCTTTTCTTATATTAGTTTGTTCAATATGCAAAATTATTTTCATGTAAGTCAAGTACATAAAGTCCATTAAATAATATTCCAATTCTACATAAAACATTATTATTATAAATAGAACAACAATTGTTCTTAAATATAATACAAAAAATTTTGTTGTCCACCAACAAAACGGAAATAATGTTTCTAAAGAGAACTGAAATACAATAATAACTTATTGACTTAATAGATTTGTCTGTAGGCAATGCTAAACTATAAGCTCCTATAACTAATGTAACAACCTTTGCTTCATTTTCCACACATAAGATTACTTATCCCTTTGTTTAACTTTCTACTTCTGCTTGGTCCCTTCATAAATTTATATTTATGATACTATAGAACCAAAGCTGGTATACAATACCCAAGTAAAATCTTGAATTACAGAAGGATTTATTTCGATTATAAACAAACATGTATCTGTAACCGAAGCTTCACTAAGTTTTTTCTGGTTAGTCCTCTGCAAGTTTCTTTTCGCAGTTTCTTTTATAGTGTCCTGACTTATTGCAGTGGAAGCAAACTACTTTGCTAAACGTTTCAGTTTTGTTCTTATTATCCTTTGTTTTTGCCTTTTTATTTACCTTTTTTGAATCGTTCTTCTTTTCAGAAGATCCTTTGGCCCCTATTAGTAAGACTTGATCTTTCTTGGTTGGAAAATAACTTAGCATTTTCAACATGTTAAGCAAATCAGCGAGGCTTATATCTAGCTTGTTCATATGAAAATTCACAACAATTGTGAGGAGTCTGGGAGTGCAAGATCAAATCTTGGCTCAACCATCCATGACAAAAATCCGTTGTCCTAAATGTTCAATCAAATTGATCATGTTGAGGACACGTGTCTGTACTGTAGTGTCGTCGGTCATTCGGTCATTTTAGATTGGAAGAGCTCCTTAGATATCTGATATCTTTTAGTTCTATTTTCCTCACCATCAACTACTTGACGTGAATGAGCATAGTAGGATCATCTATATTTTCATGCTGACGCTGAAGCTCGTTACTCATAAATGCAAGCATGATGTATTAAGCCAACTATGCATTATCTTGTCACTTTCTAAAATTAACAATCTCTTTTTCAGAGGCATTATCTGCAACCATTGCAGGGATATGCATATTAAGGACATAAGATAGCTTTTTAGCCGTGAGAATTATTCTTAATTTCCTTAACCAATCCAAGTAATTCGGTCCAGTTAATTAGCATCTATAATGTTACGCAGTGATAGTAATTTTAGACATCGTAAACTTCTACAAATGAATTTAATTAACAACATTTTAGCATACATTCTATTATTAATTACCAAAATAAAATAGGTCTTGTTTTAAATTGATTTCTCCCACTATTTTCATCAAACTATATTACCCTCAATATATAGTTCGACAAAATCTAATTAAAGATTTGCTAGTGAGAATAAGGATCCTATATAGCCTTGTGGTGACACAACAAACTATATATAAATAAATAAGCAGACAACTCTTGTCAATTACATCACCATGTAACTTCATTTATTTTGCCACTTAGATTATTTTGATCAAGTGGTGACACATCTGAATCAAAATTATCCAAGTTAAGTCTAACCTAGCACTCCATATATTCAAAAAGAAAGATACCGTCCTTGTGGTTACACAACAAAACAACACTGTTCAATTTCTTTATAAGCATCAAATGTGATAAAATTAACATCTCAAAAAATTAAAATAAGCTTTGTGGTGACACAACAAACTTATAATAATTAATTGATACTCTATTATTTTTATCATGCTAGAAGGCGACGTTCGATATTTCAAATATCTTTGAACGTTACAACTTAATATAATTTGTTTGAGGAGTTTGTTATTAATGTCTCATCTTGTTTAGCGCGCATGAACACACACACACACACACACACACACACACACATATATATATATATATATATATATATATATATATATTATATATATATATATATATATATGGGATTCCATCCACAGCAACCGGTTGTTGGGAGCAACCCATTTTTGGCCAGCCGTAATAGCTTGTACCGGCTTATAAAAAAAATGCATAAGGGTCGGTACAAGCTGTTACGGCTGGCCAAAAATGGGTTGTTGCTGTGGATGGAACCCCTATATATATATATATAAAATACGCGTCATATTAATTAACATGCGAAACATGTTTGCATAATGTATAATATATATAGTATAAGCATGCACATATAGAATACTATATTCTACCCGGATTGATTATGAATTTTATTTTAGTTTGGTTCATTAGAGTAACCAAGTGAACCAATAGGTCAAACTTAGGGCGCAAGAATAAAATTTAAACATAACTATTATATTTAAACTTGGGCTCCATTACAAACGGATCTTCAAGCGCTCCTTGCTCTTTGATCTCCAATTCTTCAAAATTAATTCTAACTATTTCTATTACAAAATTATTTACAATAAATAGAAACTTTGATCAACAGTCAAGAGAAAGTACATAGAAGGGAGATATAATTTATATTAAGAAAAGTTAGAGAAGATGAGGTACACAAATCCCATTTAATAAAACCCATACATTCATGTATCCAACTAAAATAAAATCCAATCACATTGGTTAATAGTTCATAATCAATCCCATTTATTATCATACACATCATCATATGCATTAATAAATAACATTAATTTCATTAATAATAAATCCATTCCATATATGCATCGATATCAATTTAATGAACAATTTCATATTTATTAAAATCCAATTTTGAGACAAAAATAAATAACTTTATTTTAATCAAAATTTAAATCATAATAAATTTCTTTATTTTATTTTATCCAATTTTGAATAAAAATAAACTCCTTTATTTTTAATTAAATTACAAATTAAAATAAACTCCTTTATTTTAATTAACAAGGAATCCAATTTCAAGTACAAAATAAACTTCTTTATTTTCACTTAAAATTGCTGGAAAAATAAAATATGTTGAATCCTATTTCTTACCAAAATTAAACATTTTAATTTTAGGAAACATGAAATCTTATTCCATATGTGAATAAACTCCTTTATTCTAGGAAACATGGAACCCTATTTCATATTTGAATAAACTCTTTTATTCAATCGAACGTGGAATTAAATTTCAAGTTAATATAAAACTTTTGAATAAACTCTTTTATTCAAACGAACGTGGAATCCAATTCCAAGTTAATATAAAACTTTTGAATAAACTCTTTTATTCAAACAAACGTGAGATCCAATTCCAAGTTAATATAAAACTTTTATTTTAATCACATTCCAATTCAAAATAAACATTTTTATCTTAATTGAAATAAATATTAAAAATAAAAAAATTTCAGAATCTGGTGTTGGGCGTAGCTGCGCCAAGAATACACTGGGATACAGCGCAGCTGCACCCAGAATACACTGGGATGCAGCGCAGCCGCGTCACAGACAGACCAGGAAAAATGTTTTGCCCAGAAAATTCGATCCAATCGCATACTATACATACATGGAATCATCAAGATCGATAATTAGCACAAAGTTAGGCTCTGATACCACTGTTAGGTTTGTATATAGCGCGATCATGCAATCAAATTACATAAAAGTTGCGAAAGCGCGATAAAACATATTTTAAAATTTTTCATACAAACCATCACAATGATATTTTGTGCAAAATTATCAATCAATAGAAAAGAGATGGAGATTAAATTCATACCCTTGTAGAAACTAGATTTCTCAGGTACGAGATCACCTCAAATTCCTTTTCATGTTCAACTTGAATCTACCGGGTTTGATTCTTTCCTTTGATCAATGTTAGCCACTCAAGTGTTTGGCCTCTAGTGGTGATCCACCAACAAAGAACAAATATTTAAGAATATGTGTTTGGCAAAACCCCAGTTTCTCTATTTGTATAGAAAATACATAATCTCCCAACTCTTGGAAAAATCATTCACGTGTGTTGTGAAAACATCCACCTTCGCCCATTACAAAACTTCTCTTATTTATAGATATAGGCAACCCTCCTTAATAATTAAGGAATTGAGTTTTATTTTAATTAATTAAACTTCTTTAATTAATTATTTTCCTAATCTTATTAGGAATAATTAATTAAACTCTTTTAATTAATTAATCTCCTAATCTTATTAGGAATATATGAGAATACTTTTATTAATTAATTTCTAAACTCCTTTAGGAATTAAATAATAATGATAGTAATAATAATAATAAGACTCTTCTTATTAATTTATATTTAATATTTTCAAAATATTAAATAATAAATATTAAGCTATTTAATTTATTCTATCACCATATATTAAATTAAATATACTTAACTAATTATTACGGTTATGCCATTTGCTTCTTAAATAAATATTATTCCTTTTGCGTTGCGATCCTTTAGGTTCTCCATATTAAACCGGTTGTGAATAAATCAATTAGAACAATTCTAATATTATTTAAATAAGTAAATTAAACTATTAATTTATTTAAATAAATAATATTTATTTTACAATAGGGATAAGGCTCCTTAGCAATGAACGACTTTTCAGATAATATAGACTTCAACATTAATCATAAAAGAACCTTTGAATAAATAGTTACCGTACAATTCAATCTTTTCACCATACAATGTTCCAATTAAATATAAGACATGGAATTACTGTCAAGTCTTATTTTATTTAATTTTATGTATTTCGATTCTTAAATTCACAATTCTAAATAATGCAAATTATAAATTCACAATCTTGGCCAAGGACTACTGGGTTGTCATTTATCGAATCACACAAGACATTTCTCTACTGGGTTGTCATTTATCGAATCACATAAGACATTTTTCTTCTTTTACTGGAAGCGGTAGATTCTTTGTTGATTATACATTATCTCCATGTACAACTTATTACACTCAAGCATACCCTTTGATATACCCTAAGGGTCTTAAAGAATATGTCAAACTATAATTCATCATACACAAGATACTATAATGATTTCAAGTCTAAGGATAAATTGTACTACATCACTACAGGAATTCCTATTGACAGGCAAGTAAAACTCCATTAGGTATTCCTTAACGAGCCACGTTCAGTGAACTTATTTTTCAATAAGCACTTACATACTTGCTTTATTGTCTCTCCACAAATGATCATTAGATCAATCTTTCTAATCCAATGAGCAAACAACGTATGTACCAATCTATTCGGATTCATTAATTTCCTTTTTAATAATTCAACGATTGGGAACAATTTTAGTTTGTGAGCTATTTAAGAATTTAGATCTCATTAGCTTGATCATCATCATGATTCTAAAAGCATTGTTCAAAACTATGAGTTTATCACATATTATAAAGCAACACCATATAGATAAATTAAATCCTTTTAAATTAAATAATTATTTTATTAATAAATGAATAAAATTGTTACAAAGTATATGATTTATCATCAAACATTATTGGCTTGTATGCATACTATTTTCAGATTCTACTACTTACGTGCCTCTGGCAAAATGACAGAAACCCAGGCCAATATGACACAGCTTTAAATTATTACTTGGATTCTGAAGTTTTCTGTTAGCAATTGATATTTGGTGACTGCATTTTGTGGACTCAAATGGTATGAAAAATTTGAGCATCTTGTGTTTGCTTTGTCAAGATAGGATCATTTTTCTTGCTTTGCTTTGGGCCTTTTCCATGGTTGCATTTAGTGACATTCTTGTGTCCGAGTTTTCTAGATATTGGAGAGCTTTTCTTTCTCTTTGTAAATGACTTTTTTTTTCCTTTTTATATACACTTGTTGTAGGGTGGGTGGACTCCTTGGCCTCCTTTGTTCGTAATATCTCTATTCTTCTAATAAAAATTATTTTTCTACCAAATAACGTAGAAAAGAAAAAGAAACACAAGTGCGGGTTTTCAAATGGGTCATTTGAGTATATTTTGAATTTGATATTAAATCTATTAAATTACTTGATATTAGAAACAACCTTTTTGGTTTTCTCTTCTTGCTTCAAACATTTGGAATGTTGCTTTCTGTAACTTCATTACTCTCAAGTGTTTTTCTTGTCCTATTTTTGTGATGCTATTTTAACTGTGGCAATGGTGACGATTAAGACGCTTGTTGTTTACATTGAATGCTGCTTCTTTACATGGATCACCAAAGTTGTATCTAATATGGAAAGCTTATTGGAATCTTGCCAGTCAAGAGATGACAAGATCAAATTTTACTCTGGAGCTTGATGCTGCCAATGCGATTTGGTTATCAAATGATGTGGCTCTGCTGTCAACAAAAACAGGGGATCTGCTTCTGTTGACACTTGTTTTTGATGGACGGTGGGTGATTTTTATTCTTTCTTTTTCTTTTGTTAAAGGATATAGGAGCTTATAACTGCTCATCCAAACTCGTGACTGGTTTACTTGTAAATTTTTATCACTTCCCTTAGAACTGCTCCTTTGGTGTACATTCGAGTTATGTTCAATTGTTGATGAAAAATCTATTAATAATTACGTTTCTCAAGCTTTCCATATTATTATGTGCTCATTAAATGTTTTTTTCATTTATTTATAAGTAATATATTATTCTCAACAGCACCAAAAGGGACGCCATCCCAGTACACACGGTGTGTACAAAAGAAAGGTGGAACATAAAAGATTCAGCCTGCACAACAACTATACCCAAGATCCATGTACAAACAAGGCTGACTTGCTTTTTACTTTTAGCACTTCTTTAAAAGCTGCTCACTTGGTCTACAGGGGCGGACCTAAGGCTAGGCAGGGGGGCACTTGCCCCCACTGGATTTTCACCTCTTTATATTATATATTATATATATACTACAGTTATTAATATATTTACAAATTTTAAATCATGGTGGAACAAAATAAGAGTACTACAATTATATTAGTATATTACTGGAAAAAATAATATAGTACTATATTGTTAAAATAAAATAACATTTATTTTCTCCCAATAATCTTGTCTGTTGTTGAACAATCTACCAAGTCATTTAATCAAATTTAAACATTTTAAAGTATATTAAAATGTTAATCTATCACATTAACAAGATAGTAGCATTTTCTTTTTTTCAGTAACATAATAGTAGTGTACTAATATAACTTTAGTACACTACTTATTTTGTTCCACTAAGCCTTAAAATTTGTGAATATATTAATAACTGTAGTGTGTGTGTGTGTGTATATATATATATATATATATATATATATATAGGGATATGATCCATAGCAAGTATTTTGCTATGGATGTAAATTTGGCAAATACCATCATATCCGTCCATTCCATAAATCAAGCGCTTAGATTAAAAAATGAAAATACCCTTACGCTAGTTCGTCTAGCGTATGCTAAAAATTCCTACATCCCATACGCTAGTTGAAGTAGCGTACACTAAAAAAAAAATTTCCTGTTTAAAAAAATTTCTTGTCCTCTACCCAATTACTACTATTTGACTTCAATAATAGAGTACAAACAGACCATACCCTATTGGATCCATTTCTTCAATTTCCTGCTTAAGAAAAACAAAAAAACAAACAGACCCTACATCCTTTCCTCCCCATACCAGCTTGATAGAAGATTGGAGACAAGGGAAGGGATAGTTTGGGAGCATTTGGTTTTCCAACAAATGCTATGCATCAAAGATGAGAACTTGGTGCAAACACAATCGAGTCGAGCTCAGTTTCATGGATCTTCCTCCAGATTGTAGAAAATTTTGAGAACAACATCATCCGACAGCAATAAGAATGCATTTTCAGTCATTGTTTGCATCGAATTTGGTTTCTGGGTTAATCTGCTAATGGAACCTTGAGGCGAATACGTATAGCCTCGATTAACTATTAGGTGGGATGAGGTATGGCGAAATTGAAATTGCTAGAGAGAGTGAAAAGAAGAATGTATAAAGGGAAAAGGGGGAGAGAAATTAGAAGAGGCGGTGGGACTGTAAAAGAATCTGGTACTTGGTTTTGTATCTGCCTGGTTTAGCATTTTTTATAGTACGCTACACCAAGCAGCGTATTGGAAATTTTAATTTGGGCGTACGCTACTGCGTTTAGCGTAAGACAATTATTATTATTTAATCTGCGCCCTAGATTTATAGAATGGACAAATATGATGCTATTTGCCCTATATATATATATATATATAGGGTCCGGATCCTGTCCGGACTCCCGGACAGGTGTAAAATCCGGACTTTTTTTTTTTTTTTTTTTTTTTGCTTTTTTTTTTTGAAACAACTAAAAAAAAAAAAAAAAAAAATTATGGAATTGGAATTTTTACATTATACAGTGTTTTGGGCGTGATTTGGATGCCTATAACAAAACATGTCTGTACAGTCTGGGCAGACTGTACATACATTGGTTGGTGTGGGTGTTAAAAACACACCCAAAACACTTTATTTTGGAAAAATTTCACTTCCATAAATTTTTTTTTTTTTTTTTTTAGTTGTTCTACAAAAAAAAAAAAAAAAAAAAAAAAAAAATTTTCAGGTCCGGATTTTCTCCCGTCCGGGAGTCCGGACCTGATCTTTATTCTATATATATATATATATATATATATGAAGAGGCAGAAGAATTGGAAGAAGGCACGTAAATGTTATTGATATATGATGTTTTTGTAACTATCAAAAAATGAAGATATCATGCAACAATTTCAAGCAATAAAACCTCGAAAAATATTTTTGTAAAAAATATTTGAGGATTATTTAGTTTTATGATTCATTTTATTAAATTAATTTTTATTCTTAATAAATTTTATTTTCGAATTTGACCCCACTGAATTTTCAACCTGGATCCGCCCCTGTTGGTCTATATTTGAGTTCGTCTCAAATTTTTGCTTAACGATATTTTCCATAATTAGCTTCCTCAAGCTTTCCCTATTCTTATATGCCCGCATGAAATTTGGAAAGGGAAGGTCAACAAGAAAATAATTAATACTCAATAGAGACTCCATTTGAGAATATACTGAAGTTCCGTACTTTTTTTGTCATCTTACTCCTTCTGAGATTTTGTTTTTGGCATTTTTGGAGATGTTCTTGTTTTGCGATTTTATGGGGAGTTAAGTAATCTGATTCTAGCTACTGAAGCAGCGGCTGGTGGGGCGCTCTGTGGAATGCCTGTGATTTAGGTTGCAAATTTCTATTATTTTATTCACTTTGACACTTACAAATGTACTCATAGGTAATGAGTGCTCATTTGATCTTGAGCCTGTGGATTGAAGGGAAAGTAGATGACTACTTGGATAGTTTAGTGTGACAAACTTTTATCTAAATAAAATTTAATGTGACAAACAATATATGCACTATCTTATAGTGGTTTAATCTCTTAATGGGATGGTTGATGGAACTATGAACCAACTGTATCATTTTCAAAATATATTGGAATAACTATTCATCTGTACCACATTATGCTATGATGAGATGATTCAAATAACTTTATGCCGGCATTCTTTTAACATTTGTCTTAAAGTTTTCCTCACTTCTCTTAAAACTTTTGTTTTCAAACTAACCTGACATTAACTATGCCCGAGAAAACTTGTGAGCACTGAACAACTAATACTGTCTTAAATTTGGTGGCAAGATGGGATGTCTTGATATGTGGAACTCCATATGTCAAAATTAACCCAGGTTTAATGCAGTGGTTGGAAGGTAACTTAAAGTGATTGTATCTGTGGTGTACTGGGGGATTGCTCTCCTTTCTCTTTCATTCTTTTATCAGCTAACAGTCGAGTCTTTTTTTTTGATAAGTAAAAGTCTAGAAACACTATTGTAATAGCTAAATCATTCCTTAAATTATTGAGTTAGTGTCTTAGCGTACTTGAGAAAATAAAGAAGGTCAAGACTTACGTACAAGACTTCAGTTGAAAATCTAATATGCTGCTAGTTTTTATCCTCCTTTATTGATACCAAAAAAGGATACAAGCCTGTGGGTGTCAAGCATCTGGAAGGCCATGATCTAAAAATTCTTAGATTCTTAACCACTGGCAGAAAATTGTGTTTAGCCTAGCCTACAGGAGAAGAGGTTGAAGATTCACCTAGTGTTCGTCGAAAAAAAATACTAAATGAAACACTCATATGCACAAACAGTAGTTCTGATTAAACGTTAGTACATACATATTAATATATATATATATATGTATATCTATTTATATTCAGCTTGCATCTTATTTGGTCTTTCTTTTCAAATTTCCAACAGATGAATGTCCTCCTGTTTCAAATGCTCATTTTTTTTCCCACAGGGTTGTACAGAGACTTGATCTTTCAAAGTCCAAAGCTTCCGTACTTACTTCGGTTAGCAACATTTCCTTGAGCTTTTATGATATTTTACCTTAACTACGACATATGAGGCTATTTGTAATAATATTTATAATGTTTAGTCACTAGGTTCTTTTTAATCTTATAGGGAATCACAACAGTTGGAAACTCATTATTCTTTTTGGGTAGTCGGTTGGGAGATAGTTTGCTCGTGCAGTTTACAGCTGGAGTGGGATCAACATCGTTGCCTCCTGGTGTGAAAGAAGAGGTGTGTTTAAATCAGTATCAATTCTGTTTCTTGGGTCTTCTGTAATTTAAATTATTATTAATAGACTACTATAGTTCCGTATTGATTTTGTTTGAAACATTTTATTTGGCTCCCGCATCTTCTTAGAATGACAATAAATTGTCCTGAAATGGAGGTCGTTTTTGAAAATCTCAATGTGTTAACAATTGTCATGTATTCTTTAACTTTCCAGTATTAATTCTTTTATTTATTTTTTTATAAATCAAAATTCTCTTTCTATTTTGGCTCACAACACTGACATTTTAACTTTTACCTTACAGGTTGGGGATATTGAAGGAGATGTCCATTTAGCAAAACGTTTAAGGAGGTCCTCTTCTGATGCTTTGCAAGATATGATTAATGGTGATGAGCTATCGTTATATGGTTCAGGTCCAAATAGTGCACAGTCTGCCCAGGTTGATCATTATTATGAGGAAACTGCAGGCTTAAATTATTTTCTTTCACTGCCATATATTGTTTGAAAACTAATTTTTCCATTCGGAGCAAGAATATGCACAACTGGGGTCATTAGAGAGGCAAATGAGTATGATGACTAGGCAAAGTCCTGCTACTTAAAAATTCTTATTCTTCTGTAATTCACCTTGAGATTGATGTTTCTCAATATGTACTTTTGACTAAGTTTTGATCCACAATATGTTGAAAAGCTGGGGGGATTAGAGAATCTTGCATACTGAAGTTGAGCAATGAGCAGACATATTGGTATAAGATAGAAGAACAGGAGGAAAATACACACTACAGTTTATAGCAATTGAGTTTAGATGAGTTTTCATTATTTTGTAGAATAGATTTGAATTTTAATTCCTACACAACATGGCTGCTACAGAGGTAGCTTAACATTTATGAGAGTTGTTGTGTGTAGGGCATCTAACTGCTCTCCTTGTAGAGTTTTTTTTAATGAAGATTCTTTGAAAGCCTTTGTCAGCCTCACTTTTCTTTTCTATTTTTCTTGTACTTTGGCTTTTGTAGTTGCTATTCAAAAGAGACTAGTTTGTGCAGTTTTATTTTTTTTTAAAAATGCGATGTACTTTTTGTATGAAGTATAGCTATCATTTGCATCTTTAAAACATGGAGATTTCTGGTAGGAGCTATATATGGAATACATTTCTCATACTTTTAAACTTATTGGTGAAACTCATACATTTTTAAGTCCACAAAACAATGTTGCAGAGCTTGTCGATAGTGTAATGTGGTAATTCCCTGTACTTTTCTATTCATATAAACCCTCATCGATCTCGTTTGGTGAATAACTCAACATGTCACTTTTGACTGGGACTCCTTAGATGTGCTACTGATTTCAAGTGTTCCTTTAAAATAAAACCATATGCCTGGCCTCCAGAAACTTAATCCTTTTGCTTTGTCATCATGCAGCTGCTATAAGATACATATGTCCCACCGTCAGAAAAGATATACTAGGAGTTGAAGTACTCTACATTATGAAATATGTAAATGATGTATTTTGAACGTCATCTGTTTGAGTTGCATAAGTGTGTTAGTAGACCCATCAAACTAAGCATATTTCTGCAGTTCAAGACTAACATTATTATGAATAAGGATAATTAAGAATGTCAATGTGAAGGGAGTGTTAGAAAAAAGAAAAGGTTATTGAAGGATTTACCACATGAAACTTTGGATGATTGCCAAGATGAATTTTGTTTACCCTGTCTAGGAAACCAGTATGATGCTCGGAAGCAAATATACAAGGTCTGGACGATTTATTACGGGGCGGCTAATTTAGTTTGAAGCTGTTTCAAAGATTTTTTTAGCCTTTTGTATCGATATGTATATCTGTACATATCTTATGTCTTTGTTTTATGCATATCTATACATGTCTTGTGTCTTTGTTTCATCTTGCCTTTTAGAATCTGCTATGATTTTTCTGTACATGTTCTGTGTCTGTGACTGTTCTGTTCTCTATGTCAATAAGCTCCTTTTTAAACTGCTATTGTATACTGATTATTTGTTGATTTAATATATTATTCTGTAGTTTCTTATTAAGCATGTGAATCATTATTTCATGCTCCATTTTGTTTTCTTCCAAAATTGATTCATTTAGTTTATAGTTTGTAAATCGACTACTACTTTTGACTTGGTCTGGTTATCATATGTTGCTTAAATGTTTTGTGCAATCTTAATGAAGTAATTTCTTCTCTTGATTTATGCAGAAGACTTTCTCATTTACGGTGAGGGATTCCCTGATCAATGTTGGCCCTTTGAAAGATTTTTCTTATGGTTTACGGATTAATGCTGACCACAGTGCAACGGGTATCGCTAAACAAAGTAATTATGAACTGGTTAGTTTTTTAAAGTTAGCTTTTACCTTTATTTGGATAATATGTTGCAAGGCTTCAATATGACCATGTCTCTATTGGCTGGTTATAAAGGCTGAATGCAATTGCATATTAAATTTCAGTTTTAATTACTCTATCAGATTTGACTTTTTGTTTTTTATTTATTTTAACTTATAAGTAGTTTATTCGCAAACAGTCTTTCTGAAGCCTCAGATTTGTATAAAGTCCTAAGATAATTAACCTTTATTGTGGTCGTATCATGTTTTTCAGGTATGCTGTTCTGGCCATGGAAAGAATGGTGCTCTCTGTGTGCTTCAGCATTCTGTTCGTCCAGAAGTAATTACTCAAGTACGTCCAAAATTGTATTTTTTCCTTTCAGTTTTCTTTGGTTGTGAATTTTGAGGTAACTTCTACTTTAAGGAGGGAACAAAAGGAAAGAAACTTCAGCGTGTTTTTTGGCTAGCTTCTTTCTGTGTCTGTCCTTTGCAGATATCATGTTGTAGTTTGTGTTTTTAGATTCTCTTCAAGATTCTTTCTGTTTAGAATTTGTAAGTGTTCGCTAGCTAGATGATAACTGTATCTTGAAATAGTAGGTGTTCACTAATCTGATTAAGCCACCTTAACTTCTGTGTATTTGTATAGAAATTTGAAATTTATCCTGATATTGGGTATCACTAATATTGTAAATAACCATCCTTTCACGTTTTTTTAAAAATTTTTGTTGCTTTACACTTGAATGTTTATGTTCGTCTTTGTATTGAAAATCTTTGTCTATTTTTTTTTTGGGGGGGGGGGGGAGTTGAATAGTATGGGTATAGCCCTTCTGCTAGAATCTCTACTTGCATTTACTTGCTTGTGCTGAGGTGGCAATGGATGTGGTTAGTTTTGCTAGTGTGTGTTACTGTTTTTTAATGTGAAAAATTCAGATCAACAAGTTATTACTTTGGGTGTAAATATTTTATTTTGGGCGGGCGGCCGGGCCGGGGTGTGTGTGGGGATATTCAACCTTTCGGTTTTTGCTTTTTGGTGGTTGAAAACTTCTCTTGTTGATTAGGTGCAGTACCTTGTTTTACTTTCACAACATTACTTCACATGGTCTCTCTCGTGTATTAGATAGAGAGAGAGAATTTAGCTATCTTATCGAAAGCTTGTTCCAAATACTGAATACCCTCTGACCCGATATACTTTTTTTTGGATTCTCAAATTTATAGTACTTCAGTGTAGAAAACATTTATGCATAAGAAAATGGTAGATTTATACAATTAATTCTTATTATGAACTACCAAAAAAGTTATAAATCGAGTAGATCTTTTTACTTTGGTATTGATTTCTAATGTTATTGTTTGGTCAAGTTGCATTTCAATTTTGCTCATTTCTATTGTTGATATAATGCCTAAATTTCATAATTACTTTGTCCCAAATTGAGTTCCATGTTTCAAAACTATTTTTTGTGGCTTGGATTTACCATGCGATGCTGAAAATTTGAGTATTAGTTTATATTATTTATTTATTCTTCGAATTTTCACTGTGTCAGAATAATTGAAAAGATGTAATCTGGAGTACCATTTTTCCTTGTATACTTTTCTTCTGTCATGAAAATCTCTGAAGCCCACCCCTGTTTTTTTTTAGCTTCACTCTGGCATTTGGGGCTATTTCTATAGTTCTTCATATTCCTTTTTTTTCCTTCACATTTATAACCTTTTTAATGTTTCTTTTTTTTTTCAATTTAATTATATATAGATGATATTGCCATACGAATAGCATCCATGCTAAAACTGACTAAACTATTTTTATCCATGATGGTAACTTTAACTCTTTTATCAATTGCAGAAGAAGAAACTTCTACATATCAGTGGGGTTTATATACTCTGCACACATATTCTATCATCAATTGTTTAAAATGTATCTTTGTATTTTTTGAAGGAACCTATACCTGGTTGCAAGGGACTTTGGACTGTTTACCACAAGAACTCACGCAGTCATAATATCGAATCTTCCAAGATGGCAGCTGATGACGATGAATATCATGCATATCTGATTATTAGTTTGGAGAGTCGTACAATGGTAATCTAAGTCATATGCCATGTTCTTTTAAATGGTTGAAGGTGTAGTGCAACATTTCATTCCCTGTTCTTACCATTGAAATATATCATTAGTCTCAGTTAGATGTTCAGGTTCACCTCTTACAGGGTAAAAGCTTCTTGTTAAATAATTTTATAGAATTTCCTGATAATCACCATTGTCTATGGACTTTAGCAAAGACATAAATGTGTGCTTCGATCATCCTTTGTTGGTATGCTTTATGGATGAGATTATTTATGTGATGTTTTAGGTACTACAAACAGTTAATAATCTGGAGGAGGTTACTGAAAATGTTGACTATTATGTGCAAGGAAGTACAATTGCTGCAGGGAACCTCTTTGGAAGGTAACTATGTGTATTTGGGCTTAAGCAAAAAAGTGGAGCTTAATGATGTTTGATTATCTACACATCTTTTTTATTTATCCAGGGTCAGTTGTCAACTGTAATAGACTTTTGTATAGTACAAAAGGGGTTACAGACTTATAATTTAGGCTTTCTACAGGCGTAGAGTGATACAAATCTATGCTCGTGGTGCTCGAATTCTTGACGGGGCTTTTATGACTCAAGATCTGAGCTTTAGAGCTCCTAACTCTGAAACCGGTTCAGGGCCTGATACTTCAACTGTGTCATCAGTTTCTATAGCTGATCCGTACGTGTTACTGAGAATGACTGATGGAAGTATTCAGCTTCTTGTTGGAGGTATCTGGCTACCTTTTCAAACCCAATTTATTGGAGAGCACTATTTTCATGTGTATTTTTTATATTTCCACATGATACCTTCCCACAGGAACCACTTTATGCTCATGTGAGAGAGGACCATGTGGAAATATAAAAATACATGTGAAAATATCAGTTCCCTTTACAATAGTAGCTCATATATAAAAACATTCTTGGATGTGTTTACTTAATGGATTTTTCAGATTTTCTATGCTGTCATGTTTTCTTGCTGCCTTTCAGTTCTTCTAATTTTATTTTATTTTATTTTATAAATGTATGTGGCTTCTTCATAGGAGTGCAGTGCAGTCCTCCCCTTTTTCTTTCTCAAGAAGAAAAAACAGGCATCTTAGTCAATGTTTTTAAAATGATCCAAATTAAGGGGTATATGAGTGTTTTTTGTTTACTTCTTGAAAGAAAATCTTTTCTTTTTGTTTATATAACCTCCAATAGAGAGAATAGATTAGAAGCAACTGATATAAATAGGATTTCATACAGAAAATGGAGGATTATGTTTGCCCCATGTTGACTTACGATTAACCACCCCTTCTCTAACCACTATCATATAAGGACCCATATCGCGTGGAGATTTTCAGGAGAACCAATAATGAAGACCCTTTGTAGTGGCTTTTTCAATCTCAGAGCCAGTCTCTCTTATACATTCAATTATTCAGATCTCTCTCTCTCTCTATATATATATATATCTTTCTCTTCTTTCTTTGACTTGATATTTACTGTTGTATGTGCAGATCCTTCTTCTTGCACCGTCTCTACCAACTTTCCAGCAGTATTTGAGAACTCAAAGAAATATATAGCTTCATGTACGCTCTACCATGATAAAGGCCCTGAGCCATGGCTTCGTAAAACTAGTACTGATGCATGGCTTTCTACTGGAATCGGGGAGGCAATTGATGGGTCTGATGGTACACCTCATGATCAGGGTGATGTATACTGTGTTGTTTGTTACGAAAATGGTGCCCTCGAAGTATTTGATGTGCCTAATTTCAGTAGTGTTTTCTCTGTGGATAACTTTGTGTCTGGAAAGACCTACCTTGGAGATACTTTTGTCCAGGACTCATTTGATGATTCTCAAAAGTTTATGAGCATAAATTCTGAAGACGAGGCTGGCCATGGCAGGAAAGAGAATAGCCAGAACATGAAGGTTGTGGAGTTGGCCATGCATCGATGGTCAGGACAACATAGCCGCCCTTTCCTTTTTGGGATATTGACTGATGGGACTATTCTTTGTTATCATGCTTACCTATTTGAAGGTTCAGAAAGTTCTAAAGACGAGGAAGTTGTTTCGGTACATGATTCTGTTAACCTTAGGAATATAAGTGCTTCTAGGTTAAAGAACTTGAGATTTGTCCGTGTCCGCTTGGATACATATACAAAGGAGGATATATCCTCTGAAACCCCATACCCAAGAATTACCATGTTCAAGAATGTTGGTGGATTCCCAGGATTATTCCTTGCTGGGTCCAGGCCAGTCTGGTTTATGATATTCAGAGAACGACTTCGGATTCATCCACAGGTTAGTTTCTGCATTACTATAAATGTTTGAATGGTTTGTGGAATGAAAGGTAAATTAAAATGGGATATTGAAAAAATTGGAAATACCTATAAAAAGCTTTCATACTTTTGTTGCAGTCATCCGGACAATCACTACTTTGTTATAATTTAGTGTTTGTTATTTAAGATGGATAGAAATTGTAGGCTTGGAGATTTTAATTGCTAAATATTGGAGAATTTCTAGACATCTGCTAATTGGGGGGGGGGGGGGGGTTAAATACTTTTTTCATCTCCACTTTAGGTTAACTTACAGTCAACTAATTAAACTTTTTTTTTCTCTTACATTCAGTTAACTAAACTATACTTTTTTTATATACCATTAAAAAATTCGTTAAATCATGTTGACTTTAAACGATTTGTCACATTTGTTTCCACATAAGAGAGATAAAACTAACATGGAACTCTCATGTATGATGTGAGTGAAAATGAAAGAAATTTTTTAAAAAATAAATAAATAAGAAAATTTAGCAAAAAAAAAAGAAAAAAAGAAAATTAATAATTTACTATTTTTGTGATTAATAGAAAAATGAGTTTTTAGATAATTAATAACAAGTATAATTATTTAGGAAATTATAAAAATAAAATATGCTGAAATTAAAAATCAATTCTTATTGATTTTATATACATACATATTTATAAATTCGTTTTTACAATTCTTATTAATTTTATATACATACATATTTATAAATTTGTTTTGACATTATATACATGCATTCTTACTTGGCATATTAATGAATTATGTATAGTAAAAATAATTTTTTAATTAAAATTTAACATTTAAATTAGATAAATGTTCTTACTGTTTATCTTCTTCATCTACCCCACAAGAACAGACGCCAGCAACAACTCCATCATCATCCATAACCACCGCTACTATCCATAACCATTGGCTATAACCACCACCATCAATGACAAAATTTTACTCCACAACATCTAACACAATTTAAACTCCACTATAATTGAGATCTAAAAAAACTTCAAACCCATCATTCACCTCCAAAAGCCTAGATCTACTAATTATTCTTTAAATCGTTCACAATAATCAATTGATTCATTTAACCATTTCATAGAAATTAATTTGAGTCCCAATTTGTAAAATTTAATTTGAAACTTTAACTAGTAAAACTTTTTCAGAATATATATATATATATATATATAGAGAGAGAGAGAGAGAGAGAGAGTAAACTGAATATACATGAACTTTTTCTTCTTTCTTTTTCATATATTCACGGGTGAACCTCTTCTTTATTGAAGATTAGATCTGGTTTTATCTTCTTTTTTCTTAGCAATTGAAGACATAGATGAAGAAAATTAGAGGAAGAAGATGAAGAAAAAAGATTCAAAAATATACTCCCTATTAATTTCAGATCCAGATGATAGTAGTTGGAAGAAGATGAAGAAAAAACATAAAAAAATATACTCCTTATTAATTTCATATCTAGGATGATAGTAGTTGGAAGAAAATGAAGAAAGAACATTAAAAAATATACCCCTTTTAATTTCAGATCTAGATGATAATAGTTGGAAGAAGTAGTTGGATGATGATGAAAAGAATTCAGATCTATAACCCCATTTTCATATCTAGATGGTGACTATAATTCAGATCTATTATCATAATAGTAGTTGGGTCGGGTCAGATATTTGGGTGGATAAGTTTGTTTTAATGGGTGGGTTATAAATGACGTGTCAAAAATTGTTAAAAGAACATTCTATGCATACGTGGCGCTGCTATGCCAAACTTCTATTAAAAATTTAATGATCAGGACAAAAATTCAAATTTATGTAAGAAAACAAAAGTTGAGCTTTAGAGTGATGAAAAAGCATCTATCCATTTGCTAATGTAAGTTCAGATATATTGACAGGGATTTTACAGTAGGAATAGGTTAAGGCTTATGACAATAGGAATGAATAACTATTAAGTAAATAACGTTGTCATGTGTTAACTTGATTTTAACAATGTATTTTGTGTTGTATAGATTTTGTTGAAGAAGAAATATAAAAATAAAATATAGCACAGATACCCGAAGGTAATACCTTTGATTTTGCACCTTGGGATGAAATTTAGTCCTAAAATCCTTGCACAATTTCAGTAGCTGCTAGAATTCTCTATTTTTTTCCTTTCTTTTTTGGTATGAAAGGGTATGCTCACTAAGTCTCAATTTGTTGTTCAAGATGGACAGAACTTTGAACATGGACTATCAAGTCTAAACCTAAAAAGTTAAAAATTCATACATGAAGGCCCAGTAACATGATTATTGTCACGAGGCTTGCTAAAACAAGAATTCAAGGCCAGATATTTCAGGCTAGACACATAATATATTCTTGAAAAACAAATCTTCAGAAAAATATTCAAAACTAAACTAAAACTTGCTAGCTGGAAGTGCACATAAGCTAAAGTAAATTATATTTAAAAGTCTTTCTGAAAGAGGCTAGAAGTGGTTTCATATGACTTGCCCCTCAATAATCAATCAACAATGCATTTGGTAACATTCAAGGACATGTACCTTCTATTATCAAGAAAGAAATTAGGTGTAATTTCTCATAATCATTTCTTCCTTCACGCATTCTTGTTGTACCATGTAAGAAATTTTTACTGGTAAGAGCCAGTCCAAATGTTTTCTCCCTTTTACAATATAGCTGATCTATATTAGTTACAGAACATTTTTTTTTTAATTTCTTGGGTTTACTATTGCCAGGTTTATGCTTATTATTTTTTTGCAGTTTCTATATTAAAGATTAACATTCTCAAAATGAGGAAAACGAGAGAATAATCTATACTGTCAAACATACTTTGTTTTAATCACTTTGAGGAGAGTCATCCTTCTTTGCTTTCCATTAATATTTACTCCTTAGTTCTTATTTAACTCCATTCAAACAAGCCCATTAATCTCTGCCTCTCTGATACATATTATTTCGGTTGTCTATGGTCATTCCTCCATCAATATATGTCAGGCAGAGGGAATTTTGGGCAGTAAGCAAGAAATTAGTATATTCTAGAGTTAGTATATTTTGAGTAAGCATGTGAGCACATCGGTAGTTAGTTATTTTGTGAGTGTAGGATATAACAATATGGTGTAGGTTTAGACTTTATTTTTCCAGCAAGTTTATGTAGTCTATAAATACAAGAGTTGTGAATGATATGAAATCTTAGAATTAGTTTTGCCCTCCCTCCCTCCCTCCCTCCCTCCTATCTTCCCCCAAAATTGAGTATATCTGATTGTTCCTCTCTTTCCTCCCTAAATTCCTTATGTCTATCCCTCTATTTTTTGTTCCATCTCTGCAGATTCAAGTCAGGATCAAGGTGTGGCCTGACAATTTGGTATCAGAACTATTCCTTCACTGGGAAAACTCATCTTCTTCATCATTTCACTACTGTTCATCACCAGAAATTCTAACCATAAAAAAATACTTCATTCAGCCACAAAACCTATTGAAACATATCACAAACCATCACCTAAACACAACCCAAACTAGCCCAGAAGTAATCAAGCAATGATCTGAGCACAATAGTAGCAAAACTCTAGAAACGATGCTCTGTTTTGCTGAAACCTGCAACTCAACATATTAATTATCTTCTATGGTTAAGTTTGGTAGATTCTCTTCTCAATCCACTCATTTCAGTTCATATTAACTTCCCCAATCATCAATTTAAGTTTCTATAACATCTACATTATAGATTAATTTTGTAGAATCATTTCAGTTCATACCGAGAAAAATCCAATATTTTAATTCAGTGCTTATACCAGATTAGTTGTGATTGTTTTGTGTTAGATTAATCATATAGTATCATTATGCACTACACTTAATCATCTAACATCAAACCAATTCACTCTCTCTCATATTTGGTTATCATTCCATTTTATATATACAGTTTTCTGCAATATTGCTAGTATTAGTGCTTGTTACTGTCTGGATAACTTTTGTTAGTATTTAGCTTGGATTCTTTTGTGCTTGTGCTTTTTTGTGTGCTCAGTTACTCTGCTAAAATTCAATTATGCTAGCTAGTTGAGTTTAAATTTTGTTCTAATTAGGTACTCAGTTTGCTTCACTAAGGAAGCCCATTTCCAACTTAAAAATCTACTCAAGTTCAATTACTTTAATATCAAGCAACAATGCCTCTATTCGATTGTTTTGTTGAACTTAGAATCACATTTGTTGTGTGATTCACTTTCATTCTAAATTTTTGAGAACCATGACTGGACCTGCATACCAAATGTTCAACCAAATGTTTCAACAAATTTTTTTGAGCTATTTAGATTATACCAATGAAAAGTTGCAGCACATTAATGAAAATATAGATTATTTCATAAGTGGTACGAATGAGTTGTTGTAAAAAAAATGCTTAGACTATGAGTTGGAGGTGGGTTTTTTTTATTTTGTCGGAGATAAAAAGAATGGTAAGATGCCAGTTCACATGGGTCATAGAGAAGATAAGAGATTTTTTAGAAATCCCAGCCATGTAAGAAGTTAAGGGCCAAAAAAATGAAGAAGATGATGTCTAATGGAGTAGGAACAACTTTGGTGAAGAAAATGAGAATGAAAAGAAACTCAAGCATAACAAGTTTGTGTTCCCATCATTCAATGAAGGCGATAATGATAGAAACTGGATAAGGAATATGAAGAAGAAAATTGTGAAGGAGCTACTATATATGATGAGTATGCTGAAGATAAGGGGACTCCAATATTTGATGATGTTCTAAGCTCTAAATTATAATGATCCGCCGACCTATGATCAACCACCACAATATGAAGGGAATTGTATTTTAGATGACAAGGCTGAATTCATTGATAACATTCAAGAAGGTACTACACAACCAAAATATGAAGAAGAGTTCTGCTATAATGAAGTCCCAGTCTTTTGATAATATCATTGAAGTGGGGCAAGGCTTCATGAAGAAAAAGGGAGTGTCAGCATTTATTGAACAACAATTGGAAGTTTCCTTGGTAGGGGAACTGTCATGACAGCCTCACATGATGCAACTCAGGCTAGAAAGTGAGGATAATGACATTAACGTTAAGGCTCCAAATGGTCCCAAGCTGATGTAGGACAAATTATAAACAGGATTCTGTAATTGATTGATGTATAAATAAATCTAGAATCTAAACTCTACGCTTAAATTCTAGGGTTTAGAGTTTCAACTCAGCGTCTATTAACCCTAAAAAATATCTCCACGATATAAGAAAAGCTAATAATAATTATATATCCAGAATAATTTCCCAAAGAGCATTACATCGGTATTTATAAACAAAACAACCCTAAATTAGACTTGGAGACCCAAAAGACAAAAATATCCCAACTAACTAAAACAAGTGACTAAAATTCCCTAACTAATTAAAACAAGTCCATAATAATGAAATAAACAAAATAAATAAATAAGGCAACTAAATCATCGAGCCCCATCACAAGCCTTATACTGATCTTTTTGACAAAATGGGATGTAGACAGGGTGTTGTTTGTCATCCAAATCAGTTTCAAAAGGAATGGTTTGCATCTCTTCAACCTTGGAGAGATAATGGAGATGTCCAGTCAAAACATATTGTTAGAGAAAATCAGAACAAATTTCTCTCCCTATGCCTATCCTAACTATGTTGAAAAAGCCACTAGCCTATTTCTCCAACCCTGTGATCATAGTAAGTCCACTACAAGTTTTGCAAACCAACCTAGCTTCCTTTCCAATAAACATGACAATCAATCCTAATTTCTTAATAACAGTTCCACCTTCTCAAACAACCTTAAAACAACTTCCTACTTTTCCTATAAAAATGCTTCAGATCAAAGATTTAGTAGAATTGTCAAGGGAATTTGCTACAATGAGTTTAACATGGATTTCCTAAATAAGTATATAGATAATGCTGGGAATAGTTTTAAGGAAGCTATGTTGTACAAGAGCACTTGCATTTTCCCTAATGTTATTCTTGTTGGTGACTCTACTGAAAATTTTCATGTTCAGAAGTTACTGCAGGACATTTTTAATGCTAAGAAATTTTACAAGAGCAATGACTAAGGTGAGGTTGATCAGGTTAAAGTCTTGACAGGTAAAAGTAAGGAAAAGGTGGCCTTAAACCAAGAAATCCTGCCCCTTAGTAACTTCAGAAGATATTCCCTATTCAAGTGGAAAATAAAGGAAAACAAAAAATCTATGGGAACTTGTGTCATGGTTCTATTGACGCAACACTTTTATCTTGCAATGTTTTGCCTTGAAAATAGCAAAAATGTGCACTTATGGTCTAAGAAGCAGTATCTTGTCTCTACTTATTGGATGTATTTAAGCAAGAACTCCAAGATAGGTCAGTTTGGGGTCAAGATTGCTTGGAAGAACTTAAAGGAAAAGTGCACTGTATTAGAAACAAGGAACACATGGAGGTTATCACCAGCTGAACCTTACTCAAGCAGATCCAGATGGGGCAAATGTCATCTCAATAAGATGACTTCATGGAGTATTTTGCACTAGGAAGAAGTGTTTATACTTGTGCATAAAATAAGTGGAGTAGTTGGTGTGCAAAAACAAGAATATCCACTGCTTTAGAGGCACATGCTTCCATATTCAAACTGGTTTAGAAGGCACTGGGACAAAGTCTTTGGCACATTATATGTACTTTCAAGCAATTACTATGCAAAAGAGTAAATGTTTCTAGCAAAGTCAAAAGGTTAATCGGTGGAACTATGAATGGTGAATTCATCCTTTGGCAGATATAAATGGTCACTTTTTAAATGGAAAATGAAGCAAGAAGGACGTGCAAATTACCTCAGAGTCTCTCCTTTAAACTATGGAGTATCCCTTGAAATTCACAAGGAACACCAATTGAAAATTCAAGAAGGAAATTGTAAAGAAAAAGTTTTCATTTAACATGTGGACAGGCCTTGCAATGGCAAAGTTTTACTGAGCAAACTCCAAAGTTTCATCATTGATCCTGGAGGAAATCAGGAAGAGACACCTGCCTGTGTTATAATTGTTCTGTTTTCGCTACAAATTCATGAGGACATGAATGCTTTTAAGGGGAAGGGAATGTCAGACAGAGGACATTTTGGGCAGCAAATAATAAATTAGTATATTCTAGAGTTGGTATATTTTGAGTAAGCATGTAAGCACATGGGTAGTTAGTTATTTTGTGAGTGTAGGATAAGAGAATATGGTGTACGTTTAGACTTTACTTTTCCAGCCAGTTTATGTAGTCTATAAATACAAGAGTCCTGTAACCTTTATTTCACAAGTGATGAATGGTATTAAAATATGAGAAGCAGTTTTGCTCTCACACCTATCTCCCTCATTCTACATCCCTCCTTTTATGTTCCCCCAAAATTGAGTCTATCTGTCTGTTCCTCTTTTTCCTCCCTAAATTCCTTCTATCTATCCCTCTATTTTCTGTTCTATCTCTGCAGATTCAATCAGTACCAAGGTGTGGCCTGACAATATAGCTGCCAGCTTATATATATATTGTTTTTCCATCTGATCTGTTATGTTTGTTTTACAAATTACTGTTTCTCATTAAGCTTCATTTTCTGTGGCAGCTATGTGATGGACCTATTGTTGCCTTCACTGTTCTACACAACGTGTACTGTAATCATGGTCTTATATTTGTTACCTCACAGGTCATACGAAAAACTAGTTTTGCTCTTTCCCATACATAGTTTTATCCATCATCCCTTGAATCCATCCTTTTCTTTTTTGGTATAGGGTACGCTGAAAATTTGCCAGCTTCCATCTTTATTATGCTACGACAACTATTGGCTGGTACAAAAGGTGGGTGTTCAATTTTTATTTACCTTTTTATTAAAAATAAATAAATCTAATTACCATATCATTGTCATTTACGATCAGCTATATGGATTTTGAGTCGCTTACTTGAAAGTGTATTTTGTTTTTTCAGATTCCACTGAAGGGTACTCCGCATCAAGTCACTTACTTCGCTGAGAAGAACTTGTACCCACTTATAGTCTCAGTTCCAGTGAGTGGATTCTCTATTATTTAGTCCAATATAGGTGCATCAGTAATGTCCTTGGATTATTTGTTCAAGCTTTTACCAAATGGGTGCAGTCATGCAAACACACACAAACATATTTAACTCCTTTGTAGTTGTGTTTGGTCATTTGAACTGTGATATATGCTTATCTAGTGGAACAGAATTATGTTAAGTATATCTTTTACATACATTTTTGGTAATTACTTTTCCCTGACATCTGCTTCTGAATTTGATAATATCACTTTTACCTTTCCTTTGTCATTTTATATATTTTTTTTGTAATATAATGAGTAGGATAGTGCTGATCTAAATGGTAATAGTTTCATCATTGTTTCCTATATCATGAATTTGACATGAGTTACTCATTTTCAAAAGTGTTTGCTTTGTGGATTGTGGTGCTTCTTTTTAGCCAGGAATGACTTTCAAAGGCTTTTCTAATCTTGTATTATCAAGTTCTTCTTGCTGTTTTCTGTTGCTAATGTGTTGCATTGGTTGTTTTTATTGATCATACGTACATTATTTGTGCTTGTCCTTTTAAACATCCTTTTTGCTTATAACATTTCTTGATTTTCTTTTTATTATTTGAAGTAATCAAAAAACTTATGATCATCTGTCCCTCAAAAATTTGAGGCTTCATAGGTTTGGGAGTATTTATTTTTGCCTCAAGCTCAACTACTATTTCTGTTGTATTTTATACAGGTTCTTAAGCCTTTGAATCAAGTCTTATCATCTTTGGTTGATCAAGAAGTTGGCCATCAGATTGAGCATGATAACTTGGCTTTTGATGGAACTTACACCGTAGAAGAGTTTGAAGTCCGGATTTTGGAACAGGAGAAGTCTGGTGGTTCCTGGCAAACCAGAGGTACAATTCCCATGCAAAGCTCTGAAAATGCACTAACTGTGCGTGTGGTTACCTTATATGTAAGTTTTACTGTTAATTTCTCGCACTGTCTAAATTTCATTACCTTGGCCTTCTTTCTCATGTGCAATTATGGTAGACCGTGGACAAGAATTAGATATGGTTTTACATTAATCAGTTGTCGTTGCATTATCTTTTTACTGTTCCATTACAGAATACAACTACTAAAGAAAATGAAACACTTTTGGCCATTGGGACTGCCTATGCGCAAGGAGAAGATGTTGCTGGAAGAGGGCGTGTACTCCTGTTTTCTGTAGAAAGAAATTCTGAAAGTTCTCAGACTTTGGTAAATGTTTTAGTTATTTTGCACTATTCTTGCTTCGGAGCTTTTTGATAGCCGCTTTGTACCTCTTTTTGGTCTTGCATTATTTCGCAGAGGCTGGCTTCGTTATTTGATTAAAATTTGTGCAGCCTCTTTGTCTCTTTAAAGAAAAAAGATTGCGGCAACTTTTTTAAGAAAAAGAGGCAACTCATTACTTTATTACCCTCACTACTATAATTTCATTTTTGTGATTCTCAAATTCATTTCTCTCAGTACGTACACCACCCACAACCACCTTTGACCACTACCTCCATCACCATTGACCACCACCCACAACTCACCCACCACCACAACCACAACTAGTCACCACTGCTACAACCACAATTACCACCACCCACCCACCCACTTACCCACTTACCACCACTATCAATTCACCACCACACTATCCACCCACCCACCACCACGACTCTCTACCAGTACCCCATAAATTATTATGTAAAATTGTGATTATTATTATTATGATTGTTATTTTTTAGTAGACTTGTAATAATTTAGTTGATAATATTATTATGACAATATCATACATTGTTGGTAATTTTATTCGATTTATTTTTTTTGTATTTATTATATTATTACCCCACTCTAAGTTTGTATAAACTGATCTTAGGGAATAAAATGTTGTATTCTGACATTATACGAATTAGTTATCAAACAACGTTTTTACATTTAGATTATGTTCTAAAAAGAGCCTCTGTTTTATACAGAGGCTTTATTTTATACAAGCTCTCATTACATATTTTTATCAAATACCACCTTAGTCTTGTTTTACAATTTGACTTTATTTTGCCAAAATAGAGCCAAAATTACTTATTAGTTTTTTTTTTCTTACTCCACACTTCTCATATTCAATAATACCCATTTACTGCGTTAGTCATTTATTTATTTACTGACTTTTTTCCAGATTTCAGAGGTTTACTCCAAGGAGTTGAAAGGTGTTATATCTGCTTTAGCTTCACTTCAAGGCCATTTGTTGATAGCTTCTGGTCCAAAGGTTATCCTACACAAATGGACAGGTTCTGAGTTGACTGGTGTTGCCTTCTATGATGCTCCTCCTCTTTATGTTGTGAGCTTAAATATTGTACGTATGATTTCCACAGCTTGAAGATTCTCCTCTTCTCTTTTGTTTCTTAGATATTAACTTTTGATAAACGAGAGTTGCATGATAAGCTAGAAAAGGTTGCATGGGAACTGTATCCGCTTGCCCATCTCCAGGAAAACATTGACAATCAAAAAGTTCATTCAATGTAAAGAACAAAGGAACCCAGAAGTTTGATTTATTTTATTATTATTATTTTTAAATTGTGAAAGATACATGTCAAATTCCTTGAAATTTCTTCACCTTTAACTGGTTTGTCTTATTGATTCCCTACCTTAGGATAAAATATATCAGTGAAGAACTTGAAGCTCCGAGAATATATCGTTAAAGTCGGCACTACTTTTAGTCATGTGATTATTAGGCCCTGAAAATTTTCTCACCACTACTACATTATGTTAATGTTTGCTTAATCCAGTTATGATACTTTTCAAAGAGAATGATAAATTCAATACCATTTTTTCACCTATCTGCAAGAAACAACAAATAAAATGTGAAGATTACTATTTATCCACCAATACTTGTTTTTGTTGTTTAATTTGTCCCTGTAATTAAGGTTTTTAACTTTGTGCTGTAAGTTGCCCTCATCTATAGAGACCTTGTGATTCTCATACTTGATAATTTTTCTGTCAATGTTTCAATTAACTTTGCATTAGTGAGTTGAGAGGTGAAAACTATTGATAGTGCTTCTGTTACTCACTGTCTCTGAATCCATAGCTTTTCTATCATGCCTTCTGTAAAATATTAAGTATGCTCATCTGTTTGAGGTTTCATTTTGTGTGTAGGGTAATGCTTCACTTCTTGCCATTTAATATTGCAGGTTAAGAATTTCATTCTCCTTGGGGACATTCACAAAAGCATTTACTTTCTTAGTTGGAAGGAACAGGGAGCCCAACTTACTTTATTGGCCAAGGATTTTGGCTCGCTTGACTGTTTTGCAACAGAATTTTTAATTGACGGAAGTACTCTCAGTCTTACGGTTTCAGACGATCAAAAGAATGTACAGGTTAGTACATAATGTATATTAAGTATTTATCCTGTATTTCAAAGTGTAAAAATGTTGAGTAGTTTTGGTGAAAATAACTATTTTGTTTTGTTCTATCTAATTAAGTTTTCCAGTTATATATATAGAATCCTAGAGAAAAAATTTCCTGCTCATTTTGCTAATATTAAGAATTAGTACATGATAATTTATGATTGTTACATGTAAAAAAAATGATAGTGTGTGATTGTTCACTTAAATTCTTTTGATTAACATGTTGACAGCTATATAGAACATTTTTGAAAGAAATTGTGTCACTGAATATGTTTGTTTTATTCCAATAGACACAAAACAAATGAGAGAAAGCAAAATATAGCATTATTTGGGGCTTCTAATGGAGAAGGATATTGGCACATAACATTGACCAATAATTTTAATTAAGTTTAGTGTTGAAGCTTACCAGAATGTGATACCCTTGCCTATCAGGTTGGTATCACTAGAGTATTAGCCTATTAGGAAGTATCTAAATTAAAAAAATTGAATTGAAGTATCCTAGAATTATCATTAAGTACAGTAATTATGTCCTATATGTATCTGATACAATCATACAGACACGCCGATCTCCGAGAAGTATTCGTGCTTCATAGGTTACCTGTATCTTACAATAAGAAGCTAAAAAATGTCTTGAACAATGATGTATGGAACAATACATCTCCGTATGGCACAAATCCTAGTAGTTCATCACTGAAGACTAAAAGCAACCACTAATGTTGAAACCTGATGTTCTTTTAAGCAAATGAAGAAAATATTTGTATTTGTTGGTTGGTGGCAAGTGTTCTGAAATTGAAGCTTGATTTTATATTCTCCCACTGTTCCACAAAAAAAGTCCAATTTGCCTACTTTTTATGTTCCAACAAAGGAGTCCACTTTTTACTGATAGTAAAATGACAAAATATCCTGAAGTTTGTCATCACTTCTAAACTAACAACTTATTACTTTTAAGGGTAAACATGGAATAAAAATGCATACTTACTATTTGCGAATTTTCTTGCTCGACTAGTTTTGTGAAACGGAGGGAGTATTAAACACTTCAATTTTGACAAGTTATTTACTAGCTTTTTGATACTGTTTGGTCTCATTTTATTGGATATATGCTATATAATGGTTCATTTTTATGATTGCATTCAGTATTTGATCTATTTTAAAGGTATCAATTTATATAACGTTACGAAAAACATATATATGGTGATGTATCCTATTTGATAACAGCCTAGTTTTATAGATGTAGCCCAATGCAACATGTTGAGAGTTTCTTCCCACTGCCCAGCTAATGTTTTTGAATGTCTTGCATGCAAAAAAAACAACAGATATTCTATTATGCACCCAAGATGTCAGAGAGTTGGAAGGGACAGAAACTTCTGCCTAGGGCTGAGTTCCATGTTGGCGCCCATGTGACTAAATTTCTGCGGTTGCAGATGCTTCCTACACCGGATCGAACTAATACTGCTCCGGTTCCTGATAAGACGAATCGTTTTGCTCTTCTATTTGGGACTCTGGATGGCAGCATTGGATGTATTGCACCACTAGATGAACTCACATTTCGCAGACTTCAGTCATTACAGAAAAAACTTGTTGATTCTGTTGCCCATGTTGCTGGACTAAATCCCAGATCGTTCCGCCAGTTCCATTCAAAAGGAAAGGCTCACCGGCCTGGTCCGGACAGCATAGTTGACTGTGAATTACTTTGCCAGTAAGTATTAAGTATGATCCTTTGATTTCTTCTGATATCTTCAAAGGAAAATTGACTTGGTGGAGTTTCAAGTGCAGTGTGTAATGAAATCAGTTTTACACATTGTGTTAAGTGAATGTTGCCTACTTAGAGACTTGTACGAAATATTAGAAAAGGCATAAATATGGATTAATAATATCCTGAACTTTTACAATAATCCTGTCATGGGGTACCAAGACGTGATTTGAATATGTTGTGTATAAAAAAAAGTTATGTTTGAGGCACAGTAAACAGTTTAGATTGAAAAATATTATAATAGTTTCCATGATTTTGCAGTTTTGAGATGCTTCCATTGGAGCAGCAGCTTGAGATTGCTAACCAGATTGGAACAACACGTGCACAGATCGTATCAAATTTGAATGACCTTACCCTTGGGACGAGCTTCTTATGAGAAACAGAGGGTGTTCTCAAATCCAAGGCACGTGAAATGTAATAATAGTTGAGCAACTAGATAGGATAGGATAGACCCTCTTGCTGTTTGTTTCTGATATCAAATCTCTCGTTCAATTGGTTCTTCTGTCTACTACTAGTGGTTGCTTTTGCTGTGTTGTATTGGTAAATCTGATTACTTAATTATTTGTGTTTGGATGGATGTAGAGAGCTCCTTAGAACTTCCCAATCGACTTTATGATCTTTCTCGGGGTAACGCGTGTAGTTTTTATTTGTAGATTATTTTTTTTTAGCTTCAACAGCAACTACACTTTGAGAAATGACTAAAGATGCATACGTTATTATGAGATTAATTGGGAGGGAGGGAGGGAGGGAGGGAGGGAGGGAGGGAGACTACGTGGTTGTCGGTATAATTTTCTACTCTTTCCTGTACGAGCGAGTGAGGGCTCACCAAGGTTAAAGTAAACAGAACAGGGATCTCATAAAGTAAGTGGGATGAAGTAACAAATTTCTACAACGTCAGCAAATAGCAATCGATTCCCTCCCTGTACAGTACAGTGACGATCTTATCCATGTTCATCATTACCATATTTAATGACCAAAAACTTACTACCGCTTTTTATGTGTTCTGAAAAAAGAATACCATGTTTAATGAAAATGAGTTGACGTCCTTTATCTACGCACGTGCAGATGACGACACACGTGGGCATAGGTAATGAAGAGAGGGTAGAGGGGGGGAGAGGGTCGAGGGGGAGAGCGGGGGGGGGGGGGGTATAAGGGTGTGCTAGTGAATGATGCATCATCATGTTCAGGGATGTCTCAAAGGGTGTTTAGATTGGGACCATACCCCCTCAAACAATGTCTTGCAAAGGTGGAACAAAACTCATCAATTGCTATATATATAGCAATTGTAATGTCCTCACGCGTCTATATATATATATATATTTCCCGCCCCTTAATTTACAAACTATATATATAAAATCACAAACTAACCAGCTTGCTTACTTGCTACAATTATAAATCCCTTCTTTAATTTGGACTCTTTAATTACAACAAAAAGGCAACTATTAAAGTGGCCTGGGAACCCTGTTGATGTTGTATTCAACACTTGAGAAGTCCGATCCCTTTCGGCGACAGAAAAAAGAAGAAGAATTAGTGGAGGAGAGATCAGCTTGACAAGGCCAAAGGCAAAATGAGTGATTTTGACATTAAAAGAGAGCCTCCCATTTTTCTTCAAATTCCACTAGTCTTATCTTAATATATATATATATATATATATATATATATATATATATATATATATATGTGTGTGTGTGTGGAAGTCCCACCAAATAAAGAGTCAATTGTCAAAAAAAATTTCCTTTTATCCTTAATTTGCTTGCACTCTTGGTTTTTCTCTTGCTTGATTAAAGAAAGAGGTAGAGGAACACGGATGGTCAATGTGGTTTGGCTACCAAATACAAGCGGACCAGCATGCAGATAGGTGCATGAATTTAATTCCTTTTGTGTTTTCTTAATTTAAGTGGATGACGCGTATCTACACAAGATAATTAAGATATATACACATGTTAAGTCACACCTATCTATATGGAGTACATATATAATTCAACATATACATATCTAACCACCCCACCCCCCACGCACATCCACACCCACACCCACACACACCACCCAGACCCACCCAGAAAATAGGTTGACATATTAAAGCTATTTATGGTAGTCCATTGGGGTGGTCATATATAATTTTGATTCCTCCTTTACTTTTTTGCAAGTGGCAATATATGCAGGGTCGTCAATTAAATGAGTGATCTCTAATTATTCAACGAAGGCTAGCTATGAAACCACTTTCTTAAACTACGTACCATCATCAAGATGTGCCTGTAAACGTACATAAAATGGACCGTTTATTAATTCATTCTTGTACTTCAGAACTACGTACCTTAGTCATCTTCATAATTGATTTCGCCCAAGAATTCAAAGATATGTCAAATATACTTGATGATTAATTCTAACCTTATCACCAAATCATCATATATTAATAATTAATACTCCCTCAATTCCTAAAAGATTGTTGTTTTAGAAGAAAAAATTTGTTCTAATTTATTTGTCGTTTACAACTTATAGGAAAATAAATTATTTACTTTCCTATCCTATATCACTCATAACTTCTCTCATTGTCTCAAGAAATTCTCAATCTTGTATTAATATTTTCAACTTCCCATAAAAGAATAATAATAAAATTTCAAATAAATTTTAATAATTTTTTTATTCTATACGCAATAATTTTTTAATAATGAAAGTAGTAACATCATACAACAATTAATTTCAGTATAAGCATATGGAATCCTAAATTAATGCGGCATGACGTAAAGTTGGCGTGAGAGGTGATCATAATACAATTCAAGTAACCACGGTAGTTCGAGTAGATAAAGTACACAACTCACTATTAACTATTTGAATGTGAATTAAAAATAAAAATACAATATACATAAATGATTAACTAGCTTAATTATATTTGATTATTAGTTTGGTTATATATTGCGATAAATTTATGTTGATTTATAATTGTAAAACTTAATACTGTGTAAGATTTGTAAGAATTATAAGTGTGATGTGATAAAAATATGTAATTGCAAGTGTACAATGTCAAATTGAAAAATTGACAAGTATAGATCGAACACATAGAGACTGAATTAATTTTAATGTATTTTTAATATCTATTTTAGGTAAATTAGAAATAAAAATTGAAAATTGATTAACTAGAATATGAAAACTAATAATGAGGAAGCAATATAGGAATTAGAATCCATTAATTAAATAATAAACATAACATCAATCTTTTCTATTTTTATAACTCAAATATAATTTTAATCTCCTTTCCCTTTAATTTAGTAATTTACAATTAACGTGGGCAAGCATAAATTATGAAAATCTAAAGATTAACTATAACCCATCAAAATTTCTTTGAACAAGCATGTGTTATGAAAAACTCGTATCTTAACAATAATCTATCAAAACCTCTTAATTAATTTAAAATCACATAAAATTAAAAAACGAAGGTATTTCAATAACGAAACATGAATGCGAAATTAATTAAGCATAAAAGTATAAATAATAGAAGAGATGAAAATTATTATCATGAATAATTATTAAATTTCATCTTCATCCTAGATATAAAAAAATTAACTAGACACGAAAATAAATAAACTAACTAAAATAAAGAAAAGAAGAAGATTAAAAATAAATAAGAAAACTCTCTTTAATTAAGGATCATCCAATGAACGTACAATAAATTAAGAAGTAATTTAATCTACTCCTACTCCCAACCTAAACTAATACAATCTCCTAATCCTCCTCTTTAAAATAAGAGACCTATTTATAAGTAAAATAAATTTGTGTCATAATTTAGATTAATTGAATTTAGACACTTTTGTTTTTTTTCCGCTCAACTTGACTTCAATCTCTATATGATAATCTTCTAAGAGTCCTTTTTTATCTTTAAAAATTAGATATAAATCCTTTATTTGCTACTCAAGAAAACTAAATGTTATTTTCTACAAAATAAAATAAAATCAAACCTCAAGAACATATATATATATATATATATATATGCATGGTCGCTGTTATATATACTGCGTGACCGGGAAGGATCAAGAGCATAATTCTTAAATAGCATAATGCCTTAAGTAGCATAATTTCATCAAAACGACGTCGTTTTAATGGGACGCGGTGGCATTTTTGTAAATACGCGGTGGCATGGTATTTACAAAAATGTCACCGCGTCCCATTAAAACGACGTCGTTTTGATGAAATTATGCTACTTAAGGCATTATGCTATTTAAGAATTATGCTCTTGATCCTTTCTGACTGCGTGACAACGTATCTATAAACGATGCATGCAGGTGACGTTGAAAGTTTTGAACTACATTAGTACTGCATCGATGATCAGTAATTAAATATTACAATTTGATCTTAATTAGCCAGAGATCACTAGGATCATTGAGCACCTTCACTTTCATTGTCATTAATTAATTTAATTTCTAGCTTTCTTTATTATTATTATTATTTTTTAACTACTTTATGATTCCATTGTCTGAATTAAATTTTCTTCTAATCAACAATGATTTTGCATGGTGCATGTTTCATTCATTAATGAAGAATTAAGGAATAAGCCAATTATTTAATTAAGAAATTTGTCAAATGCTCCAAATTGAATCACAAATTTGCTCTCTATTATTGAGAACTAACCAACTCCCTCGGTGTCAAAATTATATCTTTTTTATTTGTTTCAAAATTAGTCATATAAATTAAATTATTTGTAGACTATAAATTGAGATGAAAATCCTAATTACACATGACCATTACATGCCCACTAGTATCAAATTTCTAACTAATGTCAAACTTTTAATTAGAAAATAAAATTTTATTAAAAGTTGTGGTACGTTTTACTAAAAATATTTGTAATTAATTTTAGAAGGAAGAGTATATATATATAGAGAGAGAGGATCAGAGGCGGACATAATTAATCAGTTTTTTTTAAATTAAATATTAAAAAAAACTGAATGTGAATGAAAATCAAAATGACATAGGAAAAAAAACTCAACCGTGAGAGCTTGTGCCGGTTGAGTTTAGTTAATAATTTTGTAATAATATTATCTTTAATTTAAAAGTTTAAGTTAATAATTTTGTAATAATATTATCTTAAAATAAATATTATTACAAAATCATTAACTAAATATTATTACAGAATCATTAATATTATTTATATTAATAATATTAGTATTATAAAATATTAATAATATTAATATTAATACACTATTATTAATATTTATAATATTATTATTATTATATAAAATATTAATAATAATATTTTGTAATATTATTAATATAATATTTTATAATATTAATATTAATACAATATTTTGTAATATTAGTATTTAATATAATATTAAGAAGTGAAAATTAGTGTAAAACTATGTAATACAAAAAGGCGTGAGTTTTACATGGGTGAGTCTGCCAAGCCGTGAGAGCTTGTGCCAGCTGGGGTGTTTTTTTTTTTATTAACAGCCGGAAGAGTTTGTAGCGGTCGGGAGTTATTTATGTTTTAATCTTAGCCTTTCAATAAGTTAATCAACGGTCCGAAAAGAGGTTGTTAGAACAGTGTCCATGACAACCGGTTGTCATGGATGGAATCCCTATATATATATATATATATATATATATATATATATATATATATATATAGAGAGAGAGAGAGAGAGAGAGAGAGAAAATGGATCAGGTCCGGACCTCCCGGACGGGAGAAAATCCGGACCCGAATTTTTTTTTTTTTTTTTTTTGTAGAACTAAAAAAAAAAAAATTTATGGAACTGAAATTTTTCAATAATACAGTGTTTTGGGTGTGTTTTTAATACCTACACCAACCAATGTATGTACTGTCTGCCCAGACTGTACAGACATGTTTTGTTATAGGCATCCAAATCACGCCCAAAACACTGTATAATGTAAAAATTCCAATTCCATAAATTTTTTTATTTTTTTTTTAGTTGTTTCAAAAAAAAAACAAAAAAAAAAGAAAAAAAAAAGTCCGGATTTTAACAAAATCCGGGAGTCCGGACCTGATCCGGACTCTCTCTCTCTCTCTCTCTCTCTCTATATATATATATATATATATATATATATATATATATATATATATATATATATACAGAACTGATCCAGTCCGGGAGTCCGGACTGGATCAAAATCCGGTCCAAATTTTTTTTTTTTTTTTTTGCTTTTTTTTTTTGGAACAACTAAAAAAAAAAAAAAAAAAATTATGGAACTGAAATTTTTCAATAATACAGTGTTTTGGGTGTGTTTTTAATACCTACCCCAACCAATGTATGTACAGTCTGCCCAGACTGTACAGACATGTTTCGTTATAGGCATCCAAATCACACCCAAAACACTGTATAATGTAAAAATTCCAATTCCATAAATTTTTTTTTTTTTTTTTAGTTGTTTCAAAAAAAAAAAAAGCAAAAAAAAAAAAAAAAAAAAAATCCGGATTTTAACAAAATCCGGGAGTCCGGACTGGATCCGGACTCTATATATATATATATATATATATATATATATATATATATATATATATATCCTCTTAGTTTAATCAACGTACCCAGTTGATAGAAATTTCAATATGTACGCTCTTGATAATTTTTGGAGGGTACGTACCATGCATTTATCCAACATGAAATGTAGTATAAAAATCATGTACATATATAACACATTGTTTTCCAAGTTGCAATACAACTTGCCCTTTGGACTAAATTACATTTTTTAATGAGAATTTTTTAAAATATAAAAGAAGAAAAAAAAAGAGCTGTTTGACTAATTGTCGTTCGATCTACAATTAGTTTAACAATTAAAGATCCATTAGGCGATATATATATATATATATATATATATATATATATATATATATATATATATATATATATATATATATATATATATATTATTGTCGCTAAATAATAACTAGTATGTACTCGTGAATCGACCAAAGAAAGGCTTCCTTTTCCAACAATTTATCCAAGACCTCTTTATTTGCCCTACAAGTTTGTAAGCAATACAATAATATTCATGCATGCATGTTGATCTTGGCTTTGATCAAACCAATCCTTTCATATTAAATTTAGAGTAATGCTAGAGATATAAACTATTTTATAAACATTTTACAAATTTTTGATGTGGCATATTGATCAACAAATTATTTCAATGTAGTCTTTAGCCTCACACAATATGCTAAGATGAAATATGCCACATCAACAATTTATAAAATATTTATAGAATAATTTGTATCTCTAGTATTATTCTTAAATTTATTATAACTTCCAAGCTCCCCTAGCTATATACTAGTACTAGTAGTATATATTTCCTTCCACATTCTTCCTCATTCCAACCTTAATTTTACCTACAATAAATGTCATAATGAGATTAATTAAAAAGTAACTCAAAGGCCACAATAAAATTAAAAGAAAACTATGTAACGAGTGCAAGTTGGAAAAAAAGAAAAAGCAACCCTTGAAAATTATTTTTGCCATTTTTTAAAAAACAAAATGCAAATATATATCGTGCATGATATTTATTATAATATTACTCCCTGTGTTCTTTTTTAATTGACAGAATAAGCACATAGATTAAAACATATAATCTAGCTATACTTTGTTTAATTAATTAAATTAGGCATAAAATTTAAGTATTATGCATAAAATTTTATAATTGAAAAGATGAGAGAAAAATAATTAATATTTAGGTATAAGGGCGAAAATAAAATAATTAATTCTTTCTTGAAATTTACAAATGATATATAAAAAAGAACAAATTATTTTATGAATTCAATAAGACTAAAATTAAAAAAGAACAAAAGGGAGTATTAAGTAGAAGTGAGGCACTCGTTTTGTCAAGTGGAAACGTACACTTATATCAAGATATGGAAATGTAGTTGCCTATATATGTATATTTACCGAGACATAATGTCCTTGAATTGGTAGGCAAAGCTAAATTGTAAAACGAACCCCTCTGCAGATCAGTGGATGCGTGATACCCTTAATTTAGTTAACCCTTTGTTTTGATAGATACTGTAATTAAATTAAAGTACCGATCGAGCTAGTGTTATTATTTAATATATATATATATATATATATATATATATATATATATATATATATATATGCCAAAGCTGTCAGTCATCATTTATCTTTCTTTCTTTATCACCAACATATTTGATTGATGATCCCAAATGTTAATGAATGGTTCTAATTAACTCGAGCTTTTCACCAATCATAATGTGTTGCATGTGCACATCGCTTTAATTTCCATTAGTCTGTTTTTTGTCACGTGTTTGTCGGTATGCATGCATGTTAATAATTTAATTAACATTTTACATTACATTAAAATAAGAATTAATACTGTTATAGATCGATCGATGATATAACACTAGAATTTAATTACGTGAAAAGATCGATAAGAATAGTACAACTTATAAATTAGATCATATAACAGTTCTACGCTACGTACAACTTACATAAGATCGATCAAGTCTCTAGGATAAAATTGAGGCAGGCAGCAGCTAGTTCAAGCTCCCTTGATCCCAAAGTCAGGAGTAATTGTTGTATTAGGATCCTAATTCGTAATCGAGTATTGACCGGATCATGTAATTAATCAAAAGTACAAAAGCAAAAAGATGTTTTTCGTACCAAAAATCAAATACAAACAGAGAAATACGCTCACCCTCTCTAATATGTATATTTAGATATATATTTTTTAAAAATGTGTGTAATTTTGAAATGTTTACGGTATATACTAATTAAAGTTTTGCTTTAGAAATGTGGTACATCATATATATTCATATCCTTTATCCAAACAAAATGGCAAACAAGCTTTTACCGACTGATAGAGAGAAAAGAAAACACTAGAGACAAATAATTCCCCCTTCCCCACCCCACCCCACCCACCCCCCCACCCACCCCACCCCAATCCAATTTCACCTGGTACTCTCTTCTTAATTCCATTGCATGTGGCCCGGCCATTAATTTTTGTCATCACAAACGTTAACACAACTCGATCTCCCTCTTTCTCTCTCCTGTTCCTGCTCCTGGTTTTTTTCTTATTAGACTCTATATTTCTGTATTTATTATACGTGAACGTACGCTTTCAAACATCCCACGAGCTTACCACCTGCACCTGCATCTTCCTACTCCAATTCTATCCTCATCCCTCTGCAACTCCATACCTTCAATTATTTCTCTCATTCTCCCTCCCTCCCTCCTCGATCCGTCTACTATCAACCCAAAACATATATTTCCCCTTGCTCACTCATCCATCTTAATTTGTTAGTTACTTTTAACTTACGTGACAATATATATATATATATATATATATATATATATATATATATTGATGGCACTCGATACATGGCTAATCAAAGTAAAGAAGACCATATCCAGCAGTTTGGATTCAGTTCGTACCACACCACCAGCCACAAAACACGTGATCAAAAAATCTAGCCAGCTCGGAGTCATCGCCTTCGAGATCGCCGGCCTCATGTCCAAGCTCCTCCACCTATGCCAATCTCTCTCCGACAAAAACATAACTCGCCTCCGCAACGAATCCATTTCCCTCGAAGGCGTCCGCAAAATCGTCTCCAACGACGACGCTTTTCTCCTCAGCCTTGCCAGCGCCGAAATGGTCGAAAATCTCAGACTCGTGGCCAAATCTTTGTCCATATTAAGCAAACAATGTGAGGATTCCAATATTCTCCGATCCTTTGACCGTTTATTTGACGAGTTTTCCAACATGGGTCGCGATCCATACAATTGGGTTCTCAGCTGGAAGGACATGGAGTACAAAATCAAAAAGATGGACCGGTACGTGACGATAACGGCCACTCTTTATAGAGAAATAGACGAGCTTTCCGTACTGGAAATTGGCTATAAAAAATGTATACAGTCCAGAGAACACAATTCGGAGTCCGATAAACAACAGAAGATCATAGATAAGCAACAAAAGCTTGTTTGGCAACGCCAGGAAGTCAAGTACTTGAAAGAGAGGTCCTTATGGAGTCGAAGTTTCGATACGGTCGCTATTTTACTTGCAAGATCGGTTTTCACTGTCCTTGCAAGGATTAAGCTTGTTTTCGGGATTGGTCAAGGATATCCCAATTCTCTACCTCGGAGCCTATCGGCTACGGCTACGGTATATCCTTCGGAAAATCAATATCCTAATACTGTTGTCATGGTATCAGGGCCATTAATCAAGAGCTCCAAACATGAGGAAACAAAAGGCATGTCTAATGGATTCTTCGAGCTGAACTCCAAGATTCTGAAGCCGCCTACGTGTACATTAGGCGCGGCGGCTCTTGCTCTACATTATTCTAATTTGATAATTGTGATGGAGAAGATGATAAGGTCACCTCAGTTGGTGGGATTCGATGCGCGGGACGATCTTTACTCTATGTTGCCACAGAGTGTTCGATTGTCGCTTAGGGGTAGACTGAAAGGGGCGGGGTTTTGGGCGACTGATCCGGTGCTTGCCGGAGAATGGAGAGATGCATTGGGGAAGATATTGGGGTGGTTGTCACCATTGGCACATAATATGATTAAGTGGCAAAGTGAAAGGAGCTTTGAGCAGCAAAACATGATGCCCAAAACAAATGTTCTTTTGTTACAGACTCTTTATTTTGCAAATCAACACAAGACTGAGGCTGCCATAACTGAGCTTCTAGTGGGTCTCAACTATATTTGGAGATTTGAAAGGGAGATGAATGCTAAGCCTTTGTTTGAATGCGCCAACTTCAATGGCTTCTTGAATTTGCACAATTCCAGTTGAACTCCCTTTATTAATAATTACAAACAGATTTTTGCTTCTGTTTTAATTTTTGTATCTGAGTAGTTAATATGAGTTTCAGATCTGTGAGGTGTTGTGTAGTTTGCTTCCAATTCTGATCTGTCTATTGTAATATGAGTAATTAATGTTTGTGAATGATATAATGATTGAAACAAATTTTCATAACAATCTTTCAGCTACAGGCATGTGAACATGCATATATATATATATATATATAGAGAGAGAGAGAGAGAGAGAGAGAGATAGAGAGAGAGTCCGGATCCAGTTCGGACTCTCGCATTTTGTTAAAATACGGACCTTTTTTTTTGCTTTTTTTTATAACTAAAAAAAATTATAGAACTGAAATTTTTACATAGTACATTGTTTTGGGTGTGATTTGTATACATATAACAAAACATGTCTGTACAAACATGTTTTGTTATATGTATACAAATCACACCTGTGACGCCCCCAAAATAGATATGCAACACCCACTTTGAGTCCCAAATACATGGTACAGAAAGAAAACTACAACTTTATTATTACAATTGTCGTGCAAAATACGACAATACATACTGTGAGTTTAAATACAAATATTGTCTTCTAGACAATATCCACACCCAGATAAAGTCCTCATTACAATTATTGACACACTATTTTACAAAATAGTGAGGACTGCTAAATAACTGTCTAGAACCATCATTCCACACCCCGACTACTTCCCGATATGTTCTTAATTTCTGAGAAGAAAAATGGAACAAAAAGGAAAAGGGTGAGCTCAACTAGCCTAGTAAAGAATATTATGACTAATATAATATACAACAAATTATCCATAGTCTTCAACAGGGAAAAATCTGATAGAATATAATCGACAACAAGTTTTAGATCAACAACTGCAGCGGAAACAACAATACATTAAAAGAGTTAAGTAGAGAATGAAATCTACTATCATCTATGAATTTAAAAGTCCATCATCAATATTTTATCCATGTAACATCAATCAATATACATCTTTGCACTACGGGCCAAAGATATTCATTTGTATCACCAGTTGGTCATGTTCATCTCAACACCTGTTCATCTTTGCACTACGGGCCAAAGATATTCATCAGGTAATTATTCATCTTTGCACTACAAGCCAAAGATATTCATCAAGTATCACCATTAAGGACTGAGGATGATGAAAAATATTTTAGAGAACGAATCCAGTAATACAGAATGACAAATATTAGGGATTCGTATTTCGGTTTATCCAAATTCAATAATACTCCATAATAATCAAGTGTGAAATAGAATTCAAAAATAAAGAACAAAACATGGATACAATCGAAGATAGTAACCATAAAAGACATCTGGTATGTAAAAGAGAAAATTTCATTTTTTGGTGAATAGTGTCGTATTTGTGAATAGTACCATATACGTGAATAGTGCCGTATATGTGAATAGTAACCCCGACACAAAAATGTAGAAATTTCATAATAAAATTCATAACAATATCTCACCATAATGATATTGAAGAAAATAATATCATTTAAGAAGAAAATAACATCTCTTACCTCAAAGAATCAGTACTTCGGAAAGAAAGGTTGGAAGTGATGCTGAATGAAACTTGTACTGAATAACAACTCTCAAAGTATCTAAATACTCACAAAATACGCTCAATAATATAGAGAGAGAAAGAGAGAAAACTTATGTTTCTGATGTGATTTTCAATTCTAACTTAGCCCTCTATTTATAGGAAAATGTTAACCCGCCGAAGCAAACTTGACCTGCTACCTGATGGCTTTACCTACCACTATTGCCACCCACCACATTTGAAATAAAATTCAGCACATTTCTTCATCAACCACAAGTGGGGCCCACTCAATTCTAGAATTTTCCAACAAAATCAATTATAACCCTAATTTTTGAATCAGTCACCTCTTAAAATTTATAACAAATCATTCGTTCATCTTTAACGGTTCAAAATTTGTGGACATATACTCAACTTAAATTTGTATAACATATCCAAAAATTACAACGATCCAATGGTCAGATTAAAAATTATAACTCACGCAATATATCTCAAGAACAATGATTTAATTTTTAATACCTCCATTCCGACAAAAATACCTCAACATTAATTCCATCATTTATAACCACATATATAAATCTATCATTTATATCCACATAAAATAAATATTTTCTTATCATATAAATCAATAAATAATTATTCACAAATAATATTACAAAATCACAATAATGACAATCAGGCCGTTCCTACGAAAGAGGGGGCTTTCCGATAAGGATTTCTCCTTACTGGCGCGCAATTAGGTGACCAAACCTCTCCTTAGACAGAACTTTCTAGACATTGCCAATAAGATTGTGAGACCCCAGATTTTATGAATAAATATTTAATTTTCTCGAATTATATTTTTGAAAATTATGGTGTGGATTTGATATAATGTTATAGTTGTGGGTAATATTTATAAATGTTGCAAAGTACGAAAGTTGTTATAAAATATTCATTTCGTCGGGGAATATTCTTTTTGTCGGGGAATATTCGTACGACGGCACAATCATTGGTGGACCCCACAACGGAATTATTGTCGGATTGAGAAAACGATAAAAATACTTTATGAAAATAACGGCGGAGGTGTTACCGTTAAAACTATTGAACTACTCGGTAGTAAAAGTACAGTAATACGCGTGGTTGCATAGTAGCACACGGTATTGATTATTGATGCTTACGTGAGAAGTCACTCAGCTATACTCAATTATTGCTACAGTAATTGCTGCATCATATCTCTTATATTATTGATTCAATTATTGTCACAGTATCATCTGTATAATATGTTATATTATTAAATCAATAATTGAGACGACAAGTTAAAATGATTAATAATTGTTGAAAGATTAATTATGTGTTGATTAAAAAATAAAATGATTTCTAGTAATTTTTATTCAATCCTTGATGTATATAAAGAGTCTATTATGAGACGTTGGTGATAAATTTAATTATTTATGGGGGGCCATATGTCGTCATCTAAGAGTCTCTTTCGTAAATAGTAATTATTTTTGTAAATAGTAATTACTTTCGTAAATAGTAATTACCTTCGTAAATAGTAATTACCTTCGTTAATAGTAATTACCTTCGTCCAAAGTATTTACCTTCGTAAATAGTAATTACCTTCATCAATAGTAATTACCTTCGTCAATAGTATTTATCTTCGTCAATAGTAATTACCTTCTTCAATAGTAATTACCTTCGTCAATTGTAATTACCTTCGTCAATAGTAGTTGTCCCTTCAATATTACCAAGAGTTAACTGCCTCTTCGGTGTTCCAAGGGTTAATTACCCCTTCATAAATAGTAGTTGTCTCTTCAATATTACCAAGAGTCATTTTGACCCTTCGTTAAGACCAAGAGCCACCCTCAGTTTTTCTATAAATAGAAAGCTCATTCCTTCTTTATTTCTTACGAATTCACTGAAACTCTAGAGAAAAAGAAGAAAAGTATTCTGCTACTTCACTTTTCCAATATTCAGTTCTTCTAAGGTAGGAAATATTATTTGTTGTACTCGTAAGGGGTGTTATTCTTTCTTTTTGAAGAGAACTTATGTTATTTCATTCTTTGTTATTCTGTTGGAATAACCTGTATACGCGGTTTACCCTATACTTGGTGACATTCTTCTATTATTCTGTTGGAACATCCTGTCTGTGTGTTTTACACCGGACCTGATTCCATTTTTATTATTCCGTCTTTATTATTCTATCGGAATATCCTGTCTGTGCTATACGCCGGACCTGGTTCCATCATTTACTATTCCGCATTTATTATTCTGTTGGAACATCATGTCGGTGTGAATTTCACCTGACCTGGTTCCGTTATTATTATTCTGCGGGAATAACCTATTTGTGCGGTCTCTATCGCATGCATGGTGATATATTTTGCTATTGTATTCGGTATTACTCAGTTGGATAAAACTTTAACTTCTATACTCCATGAAATTAGTGGAATATCCTTGATATTTGCGCTTCATCCAGTATCTTTTCATGGAAATATTCTTCTGAGCATTCTTGAATTTTACACCACAAAATAGTATCGTGTTGATAATTTGGACGTTAATAATTCCTGGATAAAATAATTCTTGAACTTGTTTTATTGAATTCTTATATCATTGTCATCATCCTCTTATTTATATTTTTGAAAGTCATATGTGGCCTGTAGTGCATAGATGGACTTGGTATGATTATGACCAGTGATTATTCGGTGTAATCATGACCGTAATGTTACAAATGATGTGGTAAAAGTCTCATTTGTCGTAGTGCATTGATGGACAGTTGTTGGCATGATCATGACCATTAATGAATACACAAATATTCTTGACCGTAGTGCATGAATAATTGTGGTCGTGATACTAAAGAATATCCTTGGCCGTAGTACAGGGGTGATTCGATGATGTGGAATATTTATTAAGTTGAGTCTCAGCTATAACAGTGATGAAAAACCTTTTAAATCATAAAAGATAGTAGATTTTATTTCTACTTGACTCTTTTAATGGATTGCTGGTTCCGCTTCAGTTAAACTTGATGTTTATTATATTTTATCAGTTTAACACTGTTGAAGGCTAATGATAATTTATTCTGCATTATCTTAGTCATAATATTTCTTATTGGACTAGTTGAGCTCACTCTTTCTTTCACTGTTCTCTTCAGGAAATGAGAATATAGCTGGGACGAGTCGGGGAACGGAGTAATGGTCCAGAGGATAGCATTAGTAGTCCTCACTATTCTGTGAAATAGTGTGACAATAATTATAATGAGGACTCCTTTTGAGTTTGTATAATCTCTAGTAGACAATATTTGTATTCAAACTCACAGTTTAAGTTTTGTCGTATTGTACACGACAGTTGTATTAGTAAGTTGTATTTGAATTCTGTACCATGTATCTGGCGACCTAAGATGGGTGATGTATACCTAATTTTGGGGGCGTCATAGTTAGTATCAGAGGTTACGGATATGATTCCTGGCTAAGATGTGAGAATAGTACTAGGAGGGGAGAGACGGGGAATTCCTTCGCTAGTATGACCTACCTAAGTTTATGTGCTATTTTATTGGTTGGTCAGAATATAGGGATAATATGTTACATGTCAATTAACCTTTTATTTTTTGGCAGTATCTGAAAATGACATCTAAGAATGTTGAGAATAGTAATGGAGCACAGGCGATCGTTGATTCACCACATATCAATAATCAGGATAATGTGCGTCAGGAAGGCGACAATCCTCATGCAAACAACAACACTGACCAAATGATGAATGATCAAATGTTCAGAGGTTTTATGCAATTCATGCAACAGCAGGCGAGAGCGACTCTTGTCCAAAACGTAGATGGAAACACGGGAAACTCTCGGGCGGTCACCGCTAAACAGTTCAAGGAGCTGGGACCACCGGAGTTTAAGGGAGAGCCAAAACCACTTATGGCGGAAACATGGATAAAGCAGATCACCAAGATATTTGATGTCTTGGGATGCTCCGAGGAGCAAAAGGTTCCCTTTGCCGCCTTTATGTTGCGCGGAGAGGCAGATTACTGGTGGGAATCGGTAAAACGTACTCAACCAGCTGTACTGAAGATATCTTGGGAGAAGTTCCAGGAGCTGTTCAACGACAAATACTTTCCCGAAAGTATTCGCCACATGAAGGAGATGAAATTTATCAAGTTGGAACAAAACAATATGACTGTGTCGCAATACGAGGCAAAATTTGCGGAGTTATCCCGGTATGCGTCCCACTTGGTGGATAATGAAGAGAGAATGGCGCGAATGTTTTTAAGAGGCTTAAAGCCGAAGATACGTCAACATCTTATTTCTCATAAATTGTGTTTATATTCAGATGTTGTAAATAGGGCTCAGTTAGTGGAGCGCGATAACGAGTCAACTCAACTAAAAGAGAGCAGCCGGCAAAATTATAATACCAGCGAGAGTGGTCATCGAAACGGTGACAACAAGCGTGAAGGGAATCAACAGGTCAAAAATGGTAACCACTTCGGTGGTAATCAGGGCCAAAACAATAAGAATGGACATTTCAAGAAGAGAAGATTCAACAATGATGGAAAGACGTCAGCACCAGCACCTGTCGTTAAGGAAGGAGAACGACCACCTATCATATGTTTCAAATGCGGAGGGGAGGGACACATCAGTCCAAATTGTGCGATTTCGTCCAAAGCATGCTATAATTGTGGAAGAGAAGGTCACCTAGCCCAATTTTGTCGTTCACCGAAGACAAGTTCAGCTAGGATGGAGGCACCATAGGATGTCCCAGGTAAGCCAAAGCCGGTAGTTTAAGAGAGAGCGTTTTTTTTTTCGTGACGAGGAACCTGAATAAAATTATCACGGGTATGTTAGTCATAAACTCTTGCGAAGTCTATACCATGTTAGATACCGGTTCTACTCACTCTTTTATTTTACCTAGTTGTGTTCAATGTTTGAAGTTAACTCCGAGAAACTTTCGTTACCTCCACTATTTATAAATCTTGTTTGATTCAAATCGACACTTTCACGTTACCTGTCAATCTTATCTCTTTGAAAATACTTATCTTTGATGCGATTTTAGAAATAGATTGGTTAACTACTCATCATGTTTTTCGTAAGGTTGTTAGCTTTCATACTCCTAACCAACCTGTTATGCGAATTCAAGCAACCAAACCACTAAAGTCAATCATTGTCATTTCAAGCCATAAATAAAGAGCCTCAGTCCTTTCATTGTTGACTTCCTTATGTGGAATGCACCGAAGACAGACTTTCCGTAGGAGACGTTGTGAATGACGATGACAAGTTGATAGGTATCAATGTGATGTGTTATCCAAGTCTTGGATGAGAGTCACAGTTTTGAATGATATTTCCATTGTTAATAAATTTCCTTACGTATTATTAAAGACTTTTTAGCCTACCCTGGAGCGTGAAATCGAATTTTGTATTGACCCCAGTACAAAACCCATTTCTTAAACTCACAAATATTTTCTTCACCTAAAACGAACGTAACATGTGCCAAAGACGTTGGCTCGAGCTGTTGAAGATTACGATCATATCATTTAATACCATCGTAGAAAAGCGAACGTGGTACCTGACGCGTTGTATAGAAGATCGTATGCGATCACAAGTGCGAATATACGCACCCACGTGAAGATAATAAATATACGAGTAAAATCGACTTTAATCGATAAAGTTAAAGCCGCTCAAGCTACACACTCAGAACTGATGAATGTGAAGAATTAAGAAGGTTCAAAAGGGCGTTATTCTAGAAGCAAGAATTGACGAATAGAGGAAGTCTAAACGCTCGATTTTATTGGCCCATTTGAAATCCTTGATCAAGTAGGAATTGTGGCTTATAGACTCATTTTACCGCCAAGTATGTTGCATGTTCAGAACATTTTTTTTGTATCGATGTTACATAAATATGTGGACGACCCGAACCACATTATTAATTTAAAATCGGACGAGATAGTAGAAGATTTAACGTATGAAGAGATATGTGTTAACATCTTGGATAAGAAGGATCATATTCGACGCTCAAAGGTTATACCTCAAGAGTTAGAATTTGAAGTGAAGTCAAGGTATCCTCACATGTTCGGCATACCAGGTACGTACGTAAATTTCGAGGGCGAAATTTCTTAAGGAGGGGAGATTGTGAGACCCCAGATTTTATGAATAAATATTTAATTTTCTCGAAATATATTTTTGAAAATTATGGTGTGGATTTGATATAATGTTATAGTTGTGGGTAATATTTATAAATATTGTAAAGTACGCAAGTTGTTATAAAATATTCGTTTGGTCGGGGAATTTTCTTTTTGTCGGGGAATATTCGTACAACGGCACAATCATTGGTGGACCCCACAACGGAATTATTGTCGGATTGAGAAAACGACAAAAATACTTTATGAAAATAACGGCGGAGGTGTTACCGTTAAAACTGTTGAACTACTCGGTAGTAAAAGTACAGTAATACGCGTGGTTGCATAGTAGCACACGGTATTGATTATTGATGCTTACGTGAGAAGTCACTCAGCTATACTCAATTATTGCTACAGTAATTGTTGCATCATATCTCTTATATTATTGATTCAATTATTGTCACAGTATCATCTGTATAATATGTTATATTGTTAAATCAATAATTGAGACGACAAGTTATAATGATTAATAATTGTTGAAAGATTAATTATGTGTTGATTAAAAAATAAAATGATTTCTGGTAATTTTTATTCAATCCTTGATGTATATAAAGAGTCTATTATGAGACGTTGGTGATAAATTTAATTATTTATGGGGGGCCATATGTCGTCATCTAAGAGTCTCTTTCGTAAATAGTAATTACTTTTGTAAATAGTAATTACTTTCGTAAATAGTAACTACCTTCGTAAATAGTAATTGCATTCATCAATAGTAATTACCTTCGTCAATAGTATTTACCTTCATAAATAGTAATTACCTTCGTCAATAGTAATTACCTTCGTCAATAGTATTTACCTTCGTCAATAGTAATTACCTTCTTCAATAGTAATTACCTTCGTCAATAGTAATTACCTTCGTCAATAGTAGTTGTCCCTTCAATATTACCAAGAGTTAACTGCCTCTTCGGTGTTCCAAGGGTTAATTACCCCTTCATAAATAGTAGTTGTCTCTTCAATATTACCAAGAGTCATTTTGACCCTTCGTTAAGACCAAGAGCCACCTTCAGTTTTTCTATAAATAGAAAGCTCATTCCTTCATTATTTCTTACGAATTCACTGAAACTCTAGAGAGAAAGAAGAAAAGTATTCTGCTACTTCACTTTTCCAATATTCAGTTCTTCTAAGGTAGGGAATATTATTTGTTGTACTCGTAAGGGGTGTTATTCTTTCTTCTTAAAGAGAACTTATGTTATTTCATTCTTTGTTATTCTGTTGGAATAACCTATATACGCGGTTTACCCTATACTTGGTGACATTCTTCTATTATTCTGTTGGAACATCATGTCTATGTGTTTTACACCGGACCTGGTTCCATTTTTATTATTCCGTCTTTATTATTCTGTCGAAATATCCTGTCTATGCTATACGCCGGACCTGGTTCCATCATTTACTATTCCGCATTTATTATTCTGTTGGAACATCCTGTCGGTGTGAATTTCACCTGACCTGGTTCCGTTATTATTATTCTGCGGGAATAACCTGTTTGTGCGGTCTCTATCGCATGCATGGTGATATCTTTTGTTATTGTATTCGGTATTACTCAGTTGGATAAAACTTTGACTTCTATACTCCATGAAATTAGTGGAATATCCTTGATATTTGCGCTTCATCCAGTATCTTTTCATGGAAATATTCTTCTGAGCATTCTTGAATTTTACACCACAAAACAGTATCGTGTTGATAATTTGGACGTTAATAATTCCTGGATAAAATAATTCTTGAACTTGTTTTATTGAATTCTTATATCATTGTCATCATCCTCTTATTTATATTTTTGAAAGTCATCTGTGGCCTGTAGTGCATAGATGGACTTGGTATGATTATGACCAGGGATTATTCGGTGTAATCATGACCGTAATGTTACAAATGATGTGGTAAAAGTCTCATTTGCCGTAGTGCATTGATGGACAGTTGTTGGCATGATCATGACCATTAATGAATACACAAATATTCTTGGCCGTAGTGCATGAATAATTGTGGTCGTGATACTAAAGAATATCCTTGGTCATAGTGCTGGGGTGATTCGATGATGTGGAATATTTATTAAGTTGAGTCTCAGCTATAACAGTGATGAAAAATCTTTTAAATCATAAAAGATAGTAGATTTTATTTCTACTTGACTCTTTTAATGGATTGCTGGTTCCGCTGCAGTTAAACTTGATGTTTATTATATTTTATCAGTTTAACACTGTTGAAGGCTAATGATAATTTATTATGCATTATCTTAGTCATAATATTTTTTACTGGGCTAGTTGAGCTCACCCTTTCTTTTACTGTTCTCTTCAGAAAATGAGAATATAGTTGGGACGAGTCGGGGAACGGAGTAATGGTCCAGAAGATAACATTAGTAGTCCTCACTATTCTGTGAAATAGTGTGATAATAATTGTAATGAGGACTCCTTTTGAGTTTGTATAATCTCTAGTAGACAATATTTGTATTCAAACTCACAGTTTATGTTTTGTCGTATTGTACACGACAGTTATATTAGTAAGTTGTATTTGAATTCTGTACCATGTATCTGGCGACCTAAGATGGGTGATGTATACCTAATTTTGGGGACGTCACAAAGATTATCTAATAATATTATTCAAATAATATGAATTATTGATCTGATAATGGGAAATACTGTGCAGTGACAATTATTGAAACAACAATAATATAAAATATCAACGCAGCAATTATTGAATCAATAAAATAAAATATTGAACAGTAATTACTATAACAATTATTGAGTAGTGCCTTCATACGTAAAAATCAATAATTCAAAATACTGTGCAATACCGTGTGCTACTGTGCAACCATGCATATTAATATATTTTAACCAACGAGTATTCCAACAGTGTTAACGGTAACAATTACGTCGTTATTTATCAAAACTCAAACTTGTCGTTTTATTCATCCGACAGTTATTCTGTTATGGGGCTCATAAATGGATGCGCCGTCGTACGAATATTCCCCGACAACAAGAATATTCCACGACCAAACGAATATTTTCCAACAAAAATGAATATTTTATAACCACTTGTTTATTTTGTAAAATTTATACATTTCACTCATAACCAAAATGTTATATCAAATTAACTCCTTATTATTTCAAGATAATAGATAGAGAAAATTTAATTTTATTTAAAAAAATCGGAGTTTTACAACACCCAAAATAATGTATTATGTAAAAATTTCAGTTCCATATTTTTTTTTAGTTGTTCTAAAAAAAATGGGTCCGCATTTTACTCCAGTCCGGACTGGATCCATTCTCTCTCTCTCTCTCTCTCTCTCTCTATATATATATATATATATATATATATATATATATATGGGTTCCATCCACAGCAACCGGTTGTTGCTATGGAGCAAGTTCTTGTCTCCTTTTTTGGCTTGTTAAAATTTCGGCTGGAGTCGAAAAAAATTCAACAGGCCAAGAAAGGAATTGCTCCACAGCAACCGGTTGCTGTTGATAGAACCTCATATATATGTGTGTGTGTGTGTGTGTGTGCGCGCGCGCGCGTGCTAATTTAAATTTAAACTCACACAATCTTTGTTAATTTAAATTTAAATTCACACACTATTTTTAGAACAAGAGGAATGGGGATAACTATTGGGTCAAGGCCCTAATTTGATTAGATTGAGATTTATGTAGGCTTTATTTATTTATTTTTTAGCTTATATAAAGTAGTAGTTATGAATTAAGTAAAGTATTTATTTATACAAAAATCAGATTTATATTAATTAATATCAATAAGTGGTAAGACCTTGTGGGGCAAATAAATGTGAGATTAGTGAGACCAATATTTACATAAGCTGGAGTAATTAACTCGATGATCAATGGGTATATGTGATGGTGCAAAACTCCATAATTGTAATGAATTAAGTAAGAATTAATTTGGTGCTGGCAAAAACAGAATATATATTATTTATTTAAAAGTGAAAAGAGATTCAAAAAGCTGGAAGTTTCTTTATTTTTCCTTATTATATGTATGAAGCCTTGCTAATTAATTTGATGTACCGAGTACGTACAAATTATGTACCAGCTAGCTAGCTGGGAAGATATATAGAAAACATAATCCTTAAATGGGTACGTAGCGTAGGACACGGCTGCATTTGGCTGTTACAATTAATTATTAGTATTTCAAGAGCAATATGCATTTTATTTTATTTATGATTGAAGTAGCAGCAGCTAGCAGCTTCTAAGATTTTTAACTTAGAAGCTAGCAACCAAAGTGGTAGTGGTAGTGGTCATCTCCTTTGATTAGATTCCATATAACTTTGTCTAATTTTCTCTCTCCCTCTTCAGCAATCTTCTTCTTCTTGCTGCAATGAGTATAGAAGGGGTGAAAAACTTGCATGGTGATTTAGCAGTGAAACCGATCAAGTTTGTAGGTCTAAACATAATACTTTTGCTTAACCAATCAATGATATTTACAACATTAATTAATTAGACTCTTAAAAATTAATACTACATATTATTGAATTCAAGAATTCAATTACAACATCTAATTAAACCAATTACTCCCTTCCTCACTTATTATTTCTCTTTTTTACATATTAACATGAATAAGCACTCTTTTTGTATATCGTGTGGAGTATTTCAGATCCGTCTTAAACACCACAATACATCCAAGGGAAGGGACCAACTCCAAGAACCAAGCAAACTGTAACTATGTGCGTGCAGCATTACATGTAGAATTAGCTAGTGTTTGATAAATTTGAATAATAAGATATCTAGTATATCTTTAATATAAATTAAATCCCAGGAATTTAAATAATTATTTAATAACTAAAAAAATATAAATATTTGAATGACTTAAATTTAAAAATATTTCAAATTGACTTTTCAAAAATCAATAATAACCTTAAATTTAGAATGGAGGGAGTACAATATTTATAGAGGTTTTATAGGTTTAAATTTTTTATTAAGAGACGACTCTTCTCTTACCGATTAAAAGACGATAAGAGCTGAACAAAATTTTACTAAATAACTTTACCCTCTTACCGAATTTTAAGATGTAAACAAACACCACCTTAATCTGGATACTAAAGAGAGCCAAAATGAAAGGACAGAATAGAATCTTGGAAGTATTAACAAGTCATCTCAAAGTTGAAACAAAACTCATAACTACAATCTGAAATCTTCATGGCTGATGGATCCCTTTTACTCGCACTCATGAATAGTAGAGAAGACAATAACTTAGTCTAAATATCAACGAGCCTTATAAGACACATGACCAAAGTAACAAAGAAACACTCATCTTGCTGGTTTCTGCTGTTTATGATACTGGATCTGCATTGTGCCATCCCCTTGAACAGGGTGGTATGCTCATGAATTCATCGAATTCCTTAACATGAATGTCACAGCATTTCCACTGCAGAATCAAGTTTAAAAGAAATAATGTGTTAGGATACCAGCATTAGACAAAACAAATAATTAATAAAGATGCAGTACTATCCTCTCATCCACGAATCCTCTAAACTCCTAGCCATGACCAAAAGATAATCGAGTCCTATCACGACAACCACTAAGAGACACCACCTGTAGCTGTGGCCAAAGCCGCCACTTCAGATGGTACCCCTCAAAATTTGATTTTTATTAAAAAGTTCATGAACCAAGGCATGTCATTTTTTTCACCCCTACTGCGCTTTTTATTTATCATTTTTTTGGTCATACCCTTTATGTGAAAGATACATGTTATACGAGATTCTTCAAGATTTACATTAGACAACAGTGTTTACAAGGGGACATGTTCGGACACTTTTTTTTTTGACAGGTGTTGTACAAATTCTGTTGGCACTTTAACTGTAATCTTATACTTACTCACTATGCAAGGTGACACTCTTTATTAGTAAATCAAATTATCATTAGGATTTTGAATAGGTTCTTTAAAAAAAGTTTAAAAAGAGATAATGATGCATTATATATATAAATATATATTTTTCTCACCCCTCTCATCCGATCATGAAAGACGGCAGGCCCAGGATGATAATTGCACGCAGTTTCATGATTATCCTTTTCCTTAAATGTTTGGCCACAACCCTTGTTTTTGCAAGTTTGAGGCTCATTTATACCTACTTTCTTCTTTGCTGCAGCAGGAAGGCCCCCTTGCAAATTTGTATTGGATCCTGATCCTTCAAGGGTAGGTGCTACTCCATTCGACAGTTTTGAATTCATTTCTTGAACTGAACCTAAAAAGTTTTATATCGGCTTAAGGTTGAATTTTGAAAAGCAACTGCTTGAGTGTAAATTAGAACAATACCGTGGTCTGAGCAAAAGAATCCCTGGCGGCACCTCGAGCAAGCTTCTTTGGATGATGCATTAGTTGCAGGAGCTGATACTGGAGTTAATTTCCTCGCAGTAGGTGCTGCCTTTGTTAGTACTGGTTTTTCAGTAGTATGCTTTCCTGTCTTACATCTTAATTATTGTTTTAAAAAAAATTACATATCAGCTGGAACTGGCAGAAAATAGATGTAGAACTAAATAACAAACACTTCACCAGTAGCGAAGAAGCAAGATCTTCCTAAAGGGTATGTTTGAGGAACTTGGAAAATGCGAAGTAAAAAAAAGGAAAAGGAAAACAAAAACAAACGTAAAAAAGCGGGAAAAAAAAGTCTTAATGAACATAAGCCTAGTAATATGTACTTCTAAAAATCTAATATATAAACAATGTTAAGATGTAGTGTAATCAGTGTTCTAAAAATTCCTGTCTAGGTCCGCCTAGGCTCGCTTAGGCGCTAGGCCCTCCCTTGGAGCTCCGCCTAGGCACTAGGCCCCCTGGTACCTCACCGAGGCCCAAAGCAGCAAAAAAATCCCTCCAGAGAATTAGGGGGGACCTAGGTGGGGTCTAGGCAGAGAGGGTTTTTTTATTTTAATAACTACCCAAACCAAATCTTAATATATTATTTTTCAAATGATTTACCATATTCATAATACATGTTGTAGCATATCAAATCACAACAAGAAGTGAACAATATCAAGTTAAAATGGATAATTTTATTATAGCAGTAATTTTTTGAACTTGTACCAACTTCAAATTATATAAATGATGATACATTTGTAATATTTAGTTTAATTCAATATAATTCTTAAATTTATGTTTAGTTTCTTAAGTTTTAATATTGAATTAAATTCTTAAAATTTTAAATTTTATTATTTAATAGCAATCTTGTTTATGAATAAAACTAATACGTTAAAAATATATTTGAATTTTGAACAATGCATGTTTGTGTTTGAACTTGGACATTAACAATATGGATGTGTTTGAACTTTAAGCAAATGTCTTTATTATCTTTATTATAAATTATTTTGCATTATATTATTGTTTTGTTTGGATAAATGTAAGATAAACTATTAAAATTAGTTTAAAATAAAAAATCTCGCCCAGGCCCCCTAGGCGCTAGGCCCCCCTCGGCCGCCCGCCTAGCGCCTTTTAGAACATTAAGTGTAATGGATGGTTGAAAAGGCCAATAAATTTTAGATTTTATTACATTTTTCTTTCTTTTCCCTCAAGTTTTCCAAGTTCCAAACATACCTAATAGGACCACAGACAAAATTTGTAATAGAGTTTTCACTACAATATTTATTTAAAAGATAAAGTGGGTCAAAAATATTTCACTACAAGATTATTTTTGACAAATTCAAAGTTAAATAAATGTTATATTATCTCTTAGCCAAAGATGGGCAAAGTTCCTTATTTCTAGAGTTGTCTATTAGCAAATAGAGTTCAAGATATTCTAAGAAAAACCAATTAAACCTAGTCTTTTGTTACTTTTTCCAAATCATAAGAGAATCATTGGAGTCTGGACCACCTTTCGCTAACATGTGGATCTGCCCTTGGCTTCCACCAATGAGTTAACAAGATTGTTGATGAAGTAATTTATCCTCGAGAGGAAAGCTTCCTACTAATGGATGGAGGGATGAAGCATATGGAATTTGACACTTAGCGCTAACATTAGGGATTCCATGCAGATTGTTCTAGATTTTAAGAGAAAATGTCAAAAGCTCAAAAATTGCGGATGGGAGCTATTTAAATTTCTCGAGCGCAAATATTTTGCTTAAAATGTAATACAAACAGTTTTACATGGTCCACAAACTTATTTATGCAAAACATCAAATAATGTAATGATATAATCCAGATGCCAGTAAGAAAAAGTGAAATGACTTCAAACACTGAATGCAATAAGCATGCAACTATGATATATTTCTAAGCTCGAAGTCATGCTATATATCCTTGCAAAAGAAATACCCACATAAGAATAAGGTAAACTGGCTTTCGTAAAATTCTAATGAGTTGCGGAAAGAACAAACATACCCTGGGATTTCTAGAAAAAGGCTGAAATCATGACTTCGCTTCTTGCAACAGCTCCACTCTTTCATCCCATCATGAAATAGAGGCTGCAAAGTATATGCTTTAGTATTTCAACAACTATAGACAACGTAACTGGTAGAAATATGAATTTGAAACTTACACCCTGATGACATAAATATCCCCAGCCGGTGAAATGAAGATAATGCAAAATAGGAACTCAGTTAGTAAACACATTCTATAACATTCTACAATTTATACTTGTAAAAGGAAGATAAAGACACCAGAACACCTAATGTTTAAAAAAGGAAAGAGTGCCAAAGTGTATAATCACCGAATAAAGTTGCTCTAATTCATAATGCACACCATAAAATATAAATCCTTTCATAAAAATGGTTTTTTTATAAAAGGATAAATTTAGTTAATAGAAAAGAAAGGATACAATAAAGAGGGAACAAGAAGTCCACCCTCAACGAACTAAAAAACAAAAAAAAAAGCACTTAAAAAAGTGCAGCCATCCAATCTACACAAATCAGACACAGCCCCCATAGAAGAAGCCCATAGAGAAGCATGAAAAAAAAGGCTATAGTAACACCTATTGCAAACTGACTTATGGCAAAAACCCTTCTCTCTCACACACACAACCTCCCCCCCCCCCCAAAAAAAAAAATTCATTTGCCTCATCTACTCCATGCTAGTCCTTTTATCTTGAAGTATGGTAGGTATTTTAAGTATTAGGAACAGTCACTTGCGCACACCAAATGGTAGGTATGTAGGATCAATTATTGCTTCTGTTGATTTATTGTCAGAGTTTAGCATTGGAACATGATCTTGATAGTGTTTCTTGGTGACAAGACCTTTTTCCTGTAACTATAATTGTATTGTACATGGGAAGCACCGCCTTGGTCTTTATGAATGAATTATTACTAATCAAAAAGAATATCTAGAATTATAGAAAATATTCCGTTTGAAGGTTGGATCATAAAAATTAAAAGGAAAAAAGCCCAACAGCAATCAATCTTCTACATCAAATGAAATTTAAGAGGAAAAAGAACTTCACTTTGTGAATGGTAAGAGATGAGAGTACACATATACACCAAATTTAATATACTGCCCCAGAGAAGGAAAGTACACAGTATCCTATGACATTAAACCTCAACTGGAAATAACTGATGATAGTGTAATATTTACAGCCAATCAAACCAAAAATTAGCCCACTGCACCACCAATAGATAAAAGCAATGACTAGTCATTTGACATTTAAAGTCAATATAAAAACAATGAGTGTGTCATTTGACATTTAAAGTGAATTTGCAAATTCCTAAACTTCCAAATTGATTTGAATCTTACAAAAAAAAAATGACTCCCTAAGCTCCCATGAGAGAAGTACCTTCACAAGTCAATTTGCAAAAGTCAAACTTCAAAATTGATATTAATCCTGGAGAGTACTACAATATAAAAAATAAAAATAGTTTTAAAAGATTTAAATGAATCACATAAATTTTAAATTTCAGAAAATTTGGCAAATTAACCTCAAAATAGAAACCTTCAGGGTTATCGTAAGTTAGTCTATTGATAAATGGGTATAAGAGTATTAGTAACGTAAAAGGCAGAGAGTGATCTAGAACAGACACTGAGCAGTTAAAGGTAAGAAATTCACCCCACCCCCCAAAAAAACGAAGAGGGAGAGAGAGAGACTGAAAAAAGAAAGAAACAGACCGAATCGTGATAAGTACAGGAGTCTTCAGGGTTATCGTCTTCGGTAAACGTGGCATCGCAGCCGATCCTCTGACATCGAAGTTTCTCCATTCGCACTCTTCTAGTACTCGAGCAATGCCTAAAAACGCAAACTATTCAACTAATTAAAAAGAAAAACTACATATACTATTCTTTCTTTCTTTTTTTTTTCTTAAATATGAATCAGTACCCTGGGTAGGGGTGCTCATCGGTAAAAACATCGATCCGGTACCGAAAAAATCGAATTAGTACCGAATTGAAAATTTTAGAAAACCAAGAACTGGTACCGGTACCGAATAACCAATTTCGGTACCGGTTCGGTACAAAAGTCGGTACCGATTTTTTCGGTTCGATTTTCAATTTTACCGCAATAATTAAATAAAAATTTTTTATATCACCAAATTTTATAAAACTAAGAAATGAGACTAGTAAACATTAAATTAAAATTAAAATTTGTGTAATAATAATATTTATTTACTAGGAACCACTTAAATATTAACAGTATATAGTAAATATGAAATTATACCATTCATTAAGAAGTTGACATATTATACCATGCATTTAATTTCCTATATAGCTACAGTATATGGTAAATATGAAATTTTAAGCACAAGGGATAGATAGGTTGGATCGGTAGAAGGACCACAATAAGTAATAACTATCTGGTACTGGTGAGCAGTGAAGTTTTATGGGAGCAATACCGAAACATTTTCTTTGGACATTATATTGAAACCTTAATATCTTGCATTTAAATACAATCTTGTATGAATTTCATATTATCATGTATGAAGTTCATAATATCTTAGTATTTTATAGTGCTAACGGCTCCTTCCTTCTTTTACATAAAACTTTTATACTTTCGATTTTTTTCAAACTTTTCGATTTTTTTCGATTTTTCGATATTTACCGAATTCAAAATTCTCATTACCGCTATCGGTACCGAAAAGTCTAAAAAAACCGAAATCGAAAAAACCAAAACCGAAAAAAACCGATACCGCCGATACCGATTTCAACCGATTCGATAAAAAAATCGAAAAATCGAATTTTTTGAGCACCCCTAACCCTGGACCATATTTCAATTCACTCAATTTTGTCAATTAAATATTAAATTATTAATTGTAACAAATTAAACAGCTATTTATGTGAACTCATAAGAAGTTGGTGTGACTAAAAAAATAAATTTTTAATTATAGATTAAACTGATATAATAGAGGTTAAAATGGTCCAGCAACAATTCAGACAAAACAAACATTAACTTAAAATCTTCAGAAAACCTCCACCACAGTCGATCTAAAGCAATCCCCAACTTGGTCCAAAAAAACCCTAGCTCAAGAACCGCAAATCACGAAGAAATACTACGAACGATTCCAGCACAACATTCCTTCAATTTCTTCTATCCATCACCCAAGGCAAATGCAATTTTCCCATCTGATGTCATACTTAAAACACAAATCCTTCTGTCGTCTTCGTTCATGCCATCAAGGAATAAAACAAACAATCAGAAGTCAATATATAAATTCTCTTCAAACTATATTAATCCAAAAATCTCCCACACATACAAATGGAAGAGTGATTGAACCCTACTAAGGATAAGGTGAAATCTAAATCTCAGCCTACCATTAAAAATACGATCTTTTAAACTTTCTAATACTTTCTTAGCAATAATCAAAAAATAAGCTACACAAACAAACCCTGTAAAGTCTTGCTGAATAACTCACCCTAAATCAAGAATCCGCCTCAAAATTACAACCTTCGCCAGGAAATGAAGACTCCAAGCTAAACAAAAATCCCAATTTTGATGCAGAGAGAGGGAGCAAATCTCGACTGTTCTAGAGATTGCCGCCTCAAAATTACAACCTTCGCCAGAAAATGAAGACTGCAAGATAAACAAAAACCCAATTTGGAATGCAGAGAGAGAGAGAGCAAATCTCGACTGTTCTAGAGATTGATAACGAGGAGAGAGAAAAAGCTTTGGAAAAACATTTGCCGGATTTTTTAATTTTTAGTGTATTTTTTTTTAATATAGATAAAGGAGAGAGAAAGAGACGTGAATTGTTTTCGGACCATTTTACCCTCTATTATATTAATTTGTTTAATTCATAATTAAAAAATTATTTTTTAACCACACTAATTTCTTATGGCCGCACATAAATAGTTACGTCAATCATTTCTAACGTGACATGTTCAATTTATTATAATTAGAAAAAACTAATAGTTCAATTATTTAATTAACAAAATTAAAAAGTGAAATTACCGAAATAGAATATGACCTATAATTTAAGGTACTAATTAAAAGTTTTTCTTCTTCCCCTTTTTCTCTTGAAAAAAGATGTACACCTGAAATTGTATTTTTATTTTTATTTTTATTTTATTTTTTGAACTATGTGGTTGACCATGTTTTTTATTTTTTTAATTGTGTGGTTGTACCGGTCAAGCTCTATCTGTTTTCTATTATTTCTTTTCGACTTTTTCTTTAATAATAAAATTTGCATAAAAACATATTGTCCATATATTTTTCAATATTTTCTTCTTCTTTTTTAAAATCTAAAGAGTACATTTTTATTCGAATTAATTTTTTGAACATGATGCCAAAATATGTCGATACAATCCCTAATATTAAAAAATAGGACCAATAGTGTATCTCTTTCTCTAGGAAGGATGAAATATTAGAAAGTGATAAGATATTTAATATTTGCTAGTTTTTTTAAAGCAAAAGTGAATGAATTCCTCTTTTGAGAAAATCTCATTTTAATAAGCTTAAAATTGCATAATATAAACAAACTTACATGCTGGTGCCAAAAATTAAACAAGCTTCCAAGAGAAAACAGTTTATGGAGTAAATTATACTAGCATTTGTTAGGTGTCAACATTACATGCTGGTTCAAAATACTGGGGAAAGGTGACATATACATACAACATGCATATACTTCAAAACAATTGAATAGCTCTCTCTCTCTACACAAGAATCTGGAGCTAAGTTTTGTTGGTATATTCTGGTGTGTACTGGAATAAAACTCTGTAGTTGACATTTCTTTGATGTCTAATCAGATCCATTGGTATATAGTCCGAAGTATCCTCATCACCTAACTGGAGCTTTTTGTATATACAACATAATTACATCAATGATCACAATAGTCTGTTATGTGCTTCAATCATTGAAACTTTCTCCTGCTAGAGGGGAGAAAACATAAGCAAATGGGGGGAAATGAAAAAAATGAACATAGAAGGGCAAAATTCTAATGCGTAGAAAATTTGTCTACAAAAACATTCAAATACCACAATGAACAGAGGCATGGCAAATGAAATTTAAAAAAATCAAAGTCCCACACTTATTCCTGATATTTCAAAAAAATTCCAAAACATATTTGAAACTCTTCCATATTGTACCCTTAATAATAGGACATTTCATCCTATCTTCATGAACAAGTTTATTTCGATTCTCCCTTCCCCCTTTTCAAGTTAACCCCAGTGGTCATATGGCAATTCTCCATATGTATTTACAAAAATGAAATAATTTGTTGATACTATTGGATAAAAGAGGTATGTAATAACAATTTGACATATTTTGAAACTATGGATGTTTGTTTTCTTTTTGTGCAAGAAACAAATGAAAAAAATAAAACAAAATCTATAACCAAAGTGTGTTTTATCATCAATCAATAAAATGTGTTTTACACTTCGTTCCAAAACCAATGGTGGTAGTGCAGAGCTTTTAAACTAGAAAGAGAGATGATGTCATTTTTGTATAACTGTAGAGCCAGGATGAAAAGATGATTTCATATTGGAGGCAATAATGCGCAAATGTGTGAGCGTGCAACATATACAGTGGAAGAACGACCAACCTCGGTCTCAGTGTTGCTTTCTGAGGGAAACCAGTGCATGAGAACTCCAAAGTGCACCATAGCAGGTATTAATTTGAACAGGACAGGAGTTGTTACCTGTAGCTCATCCAAAGTAAAGATGTTATACAATAGAGAGAGAGAGAGACACAGAGAGAGAGAGAGAGAGTGATAAATTCTTTAATTTGGGTGGGTGGTGGATGGGGCTAGGGTTATCTGGAAGCAACTTTGAAGTATGAGGAAGCTTACCAGACTGAGGGCTGTTGTTCCAAGGAGGAGGAGGTACATTTTCCCCTAGATGATTCAGAGAAACTTAGTTAGCAAACGGTAACAGCTTTTTGTATGAATAAATAGAGACGAGTGAAAAGTTAATTAGCAGAACCAATGCATGCCACTGAAGGCCTCTCCTGTTGACTTATCAATCGTGAACAGTGAGCCGAAGTTTCTATAAGTATAACATTTTCCAGTTACATTCAGTTATCAGATGCATCAACTTCATCGAACTTGGTCTGAATCAGATGGTTAAACAACAAGAATTCTCTAATTAGTCAGCTTTCCCTTTCGAGGTGTCAAACAATTCTCTGATAATAACGTGCTTGCTATATATATATATATATATATATATATATAGCTAAATGAACAATCTGTTAAATAAATCAAGCACAAGTTGAATATCAGCCTTTAAAATTATTAACTTCATTATCATCATAAATTTTATTTTGAAGTAATCAATATGAATCACCATTTCATGATTAAACCGAGTTTCATTTTGTCGCGACACAATGTCGGCCATCAAAAGAGTACACATGGCATTCCCCCGAGTTTTATAAAGCAATGTCAAGTGTCAATACATTATACTACTATGTATGTCAACATGAAACATGCAACATGTATGGAGATATATAACAAAGGCAGGTATCACGCATAAGCATCTGTGCGAGAGATGCACACACACAAGAGAGAGAGAGAGAGAGAACCTCAACAAGATTAAGATTCGAGGCACGACTTAAAAGAACAAAAGCAAATTCTCCAATTTGAGCAAGCATCACCCCAACCTGTTACATATCTAAAAATAATGAATAATGGATTTGCATAATACTCCTTTCAACAAAGCAAATCAACTTCAACAAGTTCACTTACAAGAAAGGATGTCCTAGTGCCATATCCGAACGCTTTTGTAATCATAGTAGCAACAGTAGTCTTAACAACCACAACCAAAATGACAGATGCTAGCAATATATCCACATGAGTCCACAAGAAGTGTACATGTATGAGCATTCCAATACTAGAAAGGAAGAGAGTGGCAAATAAGTTTCGAATTGGCTCCACCTACACCATTAAATAGGCTTGTTGGAAACCTTTGCCAAACCACATACGAAAAACCACAAGTAAGACCACGCAGCAAAATGTTCCTAATTATATACTTCCAAGTATATTGGCCTTGACTATAAAGCGATGCTAGAAATGAAAATTCTATCCCAAAGAAGAGGAAGAGAGATGGGTATTATCATTGAAAAACCTAGCATTCTTTTTAGTCCATATACTTCATAAAATAGCAAAGTAAGAACACCTCTAAACACATCCATAAAATTCTATCCCAAAGAATCTTGGAAGTCTTCTGCCTGTCAAAACCCAAAATATTACCATAGCCAAACTCTTCAAGGAGTAAGGAACACTCGAGCCTCCTCAAAAATTCAAGGGAGAAAATTCCATTGACTTAGCTCTGTAGCACAATGTAAAAAAAAAGAAAAAACAAAAAAGATGCTCATTACGCTCTGCATTTTGTCTAGACAACACAAATATCTATGCACAAGCATTTGTATGGCTTTTGCATTTGCAATAAATCATTAGTATTTAGATGATTAAAAAATGCCAACCAAACAAAAACTTTTATTTTTCTAGGGAACCTTGGTCTTCCAAATATAAGAAATTAGGAAAACATCATCAAGCGGTTGAATATGAATAGGACAGTCGAAAAAACATGCAAAAAGAATTGCTTTAAGTATCCATTAACCTCAATATCCTATGAAAAGTACAATAATGATGCCAAAAGAGGATAATAACAGGAAAAGGAAAGTCTAATTTTCCTTACAGAAATGGTTTGGGTAAACATTTGTTTTCAAGTATACAATATTAGTCATAGTACATCGATAACTGATGAAGTAGCATATATCACTTGAATTTGACAGAATAATTCATAAGAGAATATTGAAGAAAATAGCTTAGATAATTTCTTTGATACTTCTTTAGTCCTAAAAAACTATTTTCTTCGTATAATATATCACCTGATTTGATAGGAATACTTCAAAAGATAGTATATTGAAACAAAATAGAACAAAAAGTTTCTTTTATACTCCGTCCATCCCAAAAAATGAGTACTATTTCCACTTGTACTTAAAAGAGGGAGAGGGAGTATATCCTTAGATATATACTTTAAATACACCTTCCAAAATAAATGTATGTAAAATATATTTATTTAGTTTATTTACTACCGTACTGTATAGTTATGTACAATGACATAACTCAAGGCACATTTAGTTGGCCAAGAAAGAAGCACCTGATCTAAAGTATGCTGTGCAAAGTCAGTGGTGGATATCATTACTCCAGCCACAAAAGAACCCAACTCAAGACTTAGGCCCAGATTATCACTGCACTGAAAAGTTATAAAGCATAACAGAGTATTAGAAAAGAGATAAGAGAAATTATAAACAGTTGTACAGTCAAATTGTTTAGGTTCAACAAAAACAGTACATGATACAAGGATCGGGATCTCAACATATGTTTCACAATCTAATGCATTAGTCTTCAACTGAAAATTGTTTTAATGACCATGGGTGCATTTACTAGATTTTTATACGTTACATGACAACATTTCTCAGTTGCAGATTCAAAACATTTCTCTACTTCTATTATTCTTTCTCCCCCACTCACTTATGAAGACATTCTAGTGCTCTTTGCCTAACTTTTATTTTCCCGTTCCTCTTATTCTTTCTCCTCCATTCACTTTCATCTTCTTCACCAATGTAGTTAAAATACAGACGACACGCACTGACCTTTTTACGAACAAATATACCCACCCAAAGTTTTTTTCCATACCGATCAGTATATATATACCTATTGGTCCTATTCATGCAGAATTAGTTTGTCGTAAAATCATGGGAACTAATGGCCTTGGGTTTGTCCAATACTGTTCTTGTCCAACACATTAGTGTTCAAATAACTAGAAATAAACTCACAGTTACTATTTCTATCATTTTGTCACTTTCATTTGTTACTCCTAAACTCAGCAGAGAAAATCATTATTTTACATGTCTATTAAAACATACTGTGGGCAGCAAGACACATTTTACTAGTTACAGCAAGATAAACAATATTAACCACCATAAACAAGGAAGAGGAGAAAAGAAGAAACATGTTGTATTGCACTCACCGAAGCGGATAATAAGCAAAAGGCCACCACTGCTAGCTGGTAAAGCTCATTTGTCTGTAGGTCAAAAAATAAATTACAAATGAAAATTAAGCCAAAATCAGTTAAGCCAGATTGGTTTTGTGAGTAAGCTAACGAAGCTGCTCAAAGCAAAAGTGCAAAAATAGGAAATGAGTAAATAAGTACACTTAACTAATATTTAGTACAGAAAATTCATGGCGCCAAACAACTAGCAAGAAAAGTTAGCACAATCCAATTCAGTGACAGCATATTAGGTCTGACTGATGCACCTCAACAAACCTAGAAGTAATCTATAAACATTAACCTCTTCCAATTATGACAACATCGACATCAAATGCAGTTCAATTCTTTCTCAAACGGCTTGAGGGCATGAACAAAGACTTTAAGCTCTCAGGTTTGAGCTGAAACCCGCTATGTATAAAAAATTTACAGGGATAAACTGCGTCAGGTTCTCTTTCAGATAACCACTAAGTTAATAAACTTTATCAGATAAATAACAATAAAGCTAGTACACCTGCATAATGTCTCATCTGTAAACACACTAAAATTGGAAGAGCTGGACCACAGTTGAATCTTCAGGTGTATATTTCAATAAGCCACGTGAAAGGGGGAATTACTAGAACCTATGCATGAAAACTTGCAAAGACAAAAGGCTACCCCTGCTTGCTCCCCATCAATGAAGGGGTAACGAGAGAAATGGATGACGTGTGATGATTTATCCCAGTTAGCCATTGGAATCTTTTTCGCTAAGTGAATGCTCTCATATCAGAATCAGTAACTTCATTTATGGTTCAGCCTAAATTTTGATCATTGCACAAGGCAATGGCCACTAGGGCCAAAATAGACCATCTTTTAATAATATAGCCTGATAACAAAGATAAGAAAATCTTGCATCCCTTTGCTTGTGAATCCCTAAAACCCTAAAAGCTAAACATAGAAAACATCATTTCAATGTTAGAAGGATGTTGACTTACTAGAACCTGAATTTTCTCATACATTTCGAAATCTTTTAAGTTGTAGCCAAAGCATAGCCAACGAACGTATCTCCTACAAATCACAATTTAACTCTTGAACTGTATATTTTCGAGAAGACATACTAAACCACAACAAAAACTGGGGAAAAAGTAAAGTCCAAGGAAAAATGGAAGGAATAAAATCCAATTCTCCTGTGGAAACTTTGAATACCAACATTGCAGAAATTCAGATGACAAGCTCGATTTGAGCAGCAGTATCTCAAAAAGACAAAAACTATATCTGGTTAAGCCTTCTTTGGTCTATATTTAAACAGCCAACTGGAGATTGATGCCAAATTAAGAATTGCTTAAACCAATTTTTAAATTTTTTTTTGTAAGGTTTATAATGATTCCAGTGGATGGTTATTTATGCCAGCAAAGTTAATGACTACGACTTTGTTGTACTTCCACTCCTGAAACCTCCAAACAGGATCAAGCGAAAATAAAAGGACCAGAAAATTAAATCATAAGAATCCACTAGGCATATCGTATATATGTTAAAAAATGCACAATTAAAGGGTAAGAAATCACCTGAGATGATAGTTGTATCATTAGCTTTAGGAAGCGAGGAACGAATGACCAAGTCAACACAGATGCAGCAAAGAGATACGTAGACAAGACCAGTAGCCTGAAGTTAATAAAAATAATAATTCAAATCTACACAAGAACATTTGCTGAGAAAAATAGCTCTTGCACATTTGATGATCAAGTAATTTACCATTAAAATGCTTTCAGCTTATATTAGCAGCACAAGATATTCCAAAACATAAGAAAGAAACTACAGTAGATGGCATACGAAGAATGAAAAACAGAACAAAAAAATCAATGCAGAATATGAACCTACACTTTTCCCATTGAAGCCATTCCCTGCAAAATGCCACTGTTACCACCCAGAACTGGGAGCAAAGCAAATAGTAAACCAACAGCACAATCCTGGAATACACCATGGTGAAGGAACAAATGGATATGCATCGATATTCAATCCCTGGTAGGCAGTCTACCTTTGGGAGGGGATCATTAGGGTCTCATGATTACCTGAAAGATAAGAGTCCCAATAGTCACTTGACCATGAAGAGCGTTATTGCTATTCTTTTCGAGAAGAAACTTGAGCACCTGTCAAAAAGTAAAAAAGATAGAGACAAGATCCTAAGCCAAATAAGGGCAAACAAAAGAATAGTAGAAATTGTAACACAAAATGCGAAAAAATTATACCACTGCCGTTGATGACATTGAAAGGAAGCACCCGACAAATATACCCACTGACAACTTTGCTCCACAGAACTGTAGCAGTTAACATATTGTGAAACTCATTGACCATTCAAATCAATACTTTCAATTTCTAGCGAAGTCATAAACAATGAATGCATTGTCATTTGTAATACAAACAGAATATAAAAGGTTAACAATATGCCATCGCAGTTATGCCACTCAAGAACATAAAAATAACTATTTGAAGCAGCCCCCCAAGAACAGCAACAGAACCCACAGCTTTTAGCTGCATCAGTAACAGCTAATAAGTAAAGACTGTTTCTAGACGAAGAAAGAGATGTCAACATGTATAAGCAAGATATATCCATATCACTAGACAAGAAAAAATTGTTAAATGACAATGTCATCAGCAAATAACAGTACCTTTGGTAAAGAAAACTCCAGTCCTAAAGCAAATAGAAGGAAGACAACACCAAATTGAGCAACAGTCTCGACCTGTAATGATTAGTTATTAAAAAAATTAAAAACAGAAAAACAAAAATAAAATCACTCGACAGTCTGTATAAAAGCCGTTAGCTTCATTTGTAACAATTAAGGGGAATGGTATAATTAAAATTTAAAAAACAGAAAGGTAAAAGCCAATATGAAGCTGCATCTGAGATGCAAGTGACAACATACCTGTACTGTGACAACCCCAAAATAGGTCCATTCCATCCAACCCATTCTGAGTCGCCAAATACATGGTACAGAAAACAACTACAACTTTATTACAACAATTGTCGTGCAAAATACAACAACACATATGTTGTGAGTTTGTATACAAATATATATCAACTGTGACTCATGTCCCAACCGTGAACAGCACCTCATAATGACACCTTACATAAAGGTATAGTCGAAAACTGTTTTAGAAATTAGAATCTTTGGAAAGTGCTCAAGGAAACCTTCGTACATGGGAGGCCATGCGTCTAGGTTATTATAGATATCATATGGCCACAGAATTATCCTTGGTTGACCCAAACATCCATGTTTTATGATGACACGAGGTGGTATGTCATTAAACATCTTGTATGACAGTGGCAAAACACCCTTCCAAGTTAAATTCACCTCACACATAACATCTATAGACCACCGTTCTATTCCCTTGTTATTCCCCCGCTCGACCCAGCTACACTCGTATTACCTGAAAGGAATTGTGAAGCAAAAGGGTGAGCACAACTAGCACAGTAAAGAATGTCATGACTAAAGATAAATAAATTATCAATAGCCTTCAACAGTAATAAATCAGAGATTTAGAACATATGGTATATGATAAAAAATTTCAACCATAGTTGCAGCGGAACAAGCAATCCATTAGAAGAGTCAAATAGACTATAAAGTCTATTATCTTCTCCATGTTAAAAGTCCATCAACAATGTTTTATCCCTATAACATCAATCAACAATTCCTGTCCACAATCACATGTATAACTCATAATCGTAATTGTTGTTCTAAATTCCTTTTCTCATCCAGGACAAAGATAATTTTTATCACCTGAAACATCAAAGATCATGGTTATACTAAATCACAGTTCATGTTCATAATCATACTAATAAATTCATCTTTGCACTACGACCAAAGATATACATCAATAAGTCATCTTTGCACTACAGACCAAAGATATTCATCAACAAGTCATCTTTGCACTACAGGCCAAAGATATTCATCAGTTGGTCATGTTCATCTAAACACATGTTCATCTTTGCGCTACGGGCCAAAGATATTCATCAGAAATCATTCATCTTTGCACTACAGGCCAAAGATATTCAATTATATCATCATTTAGAACTGAGGATGATGAAAAAATATATTTTTAAAGAAACGAATCCAGTGAAACAAAATGACAAGGATTAAGGATTAAGGATTCGTACTTTATTTTATCCATGTCCAAAAAAAAATACCTCAAAAATAATCATAGCGGTGTAAAATTCAAGAATGATCAAAACATGGATACAATCAAAGCTAGTATCCGGAATAGATATTTTAGACAAAAAGAAGAAATTTCATTTTTCGGTGAATAGTGCCGTATTCGTGAGTAGTATCGTATACGTGAATAGTGTCGTATACGTGAATAATAGCTCCGACACCAAAAGATAGTAATTTCACAAAAAAAAACATCTTCACGCTTCGTGAATAGTACTCGTGAATAGTAACTCATGAATAGTAACTCATGAATAGTAACCCCGACATGAAAAAGTTTCAAATTTGATAAAAAGTTCAGATCAATACTTCGGCATAATGATATTAGAAGAAATAATATCATTTTTTAAAAAAATAATATCCCTTACTATCCCTTACCTCGAAAGACAGTACCTCTGACTGGAATAACACTGAACGAACTTGCACCGTATAGCAATACTCAAAGTATACTCAAAATACTCACAAGAATACGCTCGATAATATAGAGAGAGAAAACTTCAGTTTCTGGTGTGATTTTCAATTCTAACCTAAGCACCTATTTATAGGAAATTGCTTAGAACACCAAAGCAGAAAATTTATTATAATAATAATATATATAAAAATTTTCTACGCATTCTTAGAATCTGAAAATCAGAATACAAACCACATGCTACCTTATAGAAGAAGTAAAAAAAACGTTTTTTATAAAATAAATAAATAAAACTTCCAAAAATCAATTATTTCGGAGCTTCGGAACTTCAATAATTCATAATAAATAGCCCTTTTGTCAGAAAATTCAAATCTTGCGAGTTTTTATAGGAAATTCAATTCTCTACAACTTTGCAGAAGAAAGTTTTTTCAAATTCCAAACAGAAATTGGCCGAAATCCACAAACGGACGATTTTTCAGGCTATAACCAAATTTCAGTCAAGAAATGGGGTCCGCCGACACATAAAACATGCTTTAAATATTTTTGGTAACAAAAATACTCCTCTTCCACATATACTCATATATCCCACATTCATCGTAAAAATATCATCATTATTATATTATTAAAATATAATAATATATTTAAATGAATTATTTTATCAGAAAAAGATAAAATATTAATTTTCAACAATTGTCACATTAAAAATTTTCTCCATCTATATCCACATAAAATCAATATTTTCCTCATCGTATAAATTAATAAGTAATTATTCACAAATAATATTACAGAATCACAATATTGACAACCAGACAGTTCCCAGGAAAGAGGGGGTTTTCCAATAAGAATTTCTCCTTACTGGCGCGCAATTAGGTGACCAAACCTCTCCTTAGATAGAACTTTCTAGACATTGTCAATAATGTTATCTAATAATATTATTCAGATAATATGAATTATTGCTTCGATAATGAAAAAAAATTGTGTAATGACAACAACAGCAATATAAAATATCAAAGCAGCAATTATTGAATCAATAAAATAAAATACTGAACAGTAATTACTGTAACCATTATTGAGTAGTGCCTTCTTACGTAAGAATCAATAATTGGTGCAATACCGTGTCCTACTGTGCAACAACGCGTATTAATTTACTTTACCCACCGGGTATTCCAACAGTGTTAACAGTAACGATTACGCCGTTATTTATAAAAAAACTTTAATTTGTCGTTTTCTTCATCCGACAGTTATTTTGTTACGGGGCCCACAAAAGGCTGCGCCGTCGTACGAATATTCCCCGACAGAAAGAATATTCCACGACCAAACGAATATTTCCCGACAACAATGAGTATTTTATAACCACTTGCTTATTTTTGAAAAAAAAAATTCATATGTCACCCTTAACTTTAACCTTCTATCAATTTAACCATTTACTGAATTGTAAATATAAGAAAAATTGAATACTTTTATTTCATAAAATTCGGGGTCTTACATGTACCATTTCACTAATAAACTTTAAACCACCAGGTCCAATAAGTGAACCAGCAAGAAGATATTCGACAATAACCTATCAAGAGTAACCACAAGGAAACAGTGGCATCTTTAATTTTTAACCTAAAGAATAATCTTCAATGAAGATGAAGGTAGAGTTAAAAGAACAATTCTAAGAATGTGGAAAAAAAATTGTAGCCAAGATTTTAAGTACAAACCGGTTGTCCCAGACAGGAAAGATGATTCCACCAATTGCAGCAGAAACTATAACAACCACCAGGTCTGAAATTAGCCTACAGAAACAACATAGTAAAACCCATACCTTTCCTACTTTAGAATAGAGAGAGAGAGAGTCAAATAAGTTAGTCATAAAAGATATGAAAGGGATGGACCTTAGATCAACTTGAAGTATGGGGTATTTTGATTTTCTATTCGACATCACAAACACATTGTCCTGCCAGTAAGAGAAACAAGTCAGCAGGTGCTAAAAGGAGAAAGGATGAAAGTTTCTTTAAATCAACAGCTTATATAGTTTTTAAATTAAAGATTACTACAAAGTCTCAAATCACCTCTTTGTCAATCAAGGTTGTCGTGTCATCGGAACCTTCATTTTCCAGGGAAAAAACATCTTGAAACTGGAATGATCTAGTGCCACTGGCAAAGTTTATATTGAAAAAATTGATTAGTAAAGTTAGTTGTGTGATATTCATTATGATATTAGATTTAGTAAATGTTATCTTTATTTAATGTATAAAGCTTCCATGCCAAAAATAATGTTGGACATTCCCTTACTTTGTCACTTGAGTTTCATTCTTTTTCATCTTTTCATGTGTAATTTTAGCTACAGTCTCCAATACAGCCTGTATAATATGATAAGAAAAGATCATCTTAAGAAAGAAATCAAATGCCAAACAACTGAAATCAGAAGAAGTCAGCTGCATAAAAAGGTTAGATTGGAGTAAATGATGTAAATCTAAGTAGTCAAGTTACAGATGTGAAACCAAATTTTGCGTACAGTATGAATTCTGGATATAAAAACATTTTTCATATAAGTTGGATTCAAAATTTATATGGTGTATATATATATATATAAATAAAAAATAAAAGAAGAATAAGAAGAAGAGTTCCATATATTTAAGATAAGTGGATAATAGAAAGTCAAAGTTCCTGACAGAATGTGACTGATGCAGTGAACATTGAAAAGCTAAATTATAAAGAAGTTGATAAGCTTGCTTGTTTCAAAGGAACATTAACACAATATTCCTGGCCTCCTAGATGGATTTATGTCGAATCTTTTAATACATATATTCTTATAATACATATGGAAGCTGCATTGCAGGGGAAGACAGGCACTAGGTTTCCTTGGCGAATAACTTGGTGCATGGGGTCTCTAGGAAGATGGCTTTCTACTCTTGGACGGCAGTGTCAGGGCCATCTTGACACAAGATAACTTGTAGAGGAAGGGAAATTCATTGTGAATTGGTATTGACTATGTCATCATGATTGGGAATCTATGTACCACTTCCTACTCCATTTACATTGCAAGATTGTTAGGGATATTTGGAGTCTTGTGTTGACCCTTGTTGGCATATTGTGGGTGATAGCGAGAACAATGATAGAGACTTGAAGGCTTGGGAGGGTGTGAAGGTTGTTACTTGTTAGGATGTTGAGGAATAGTTGGGTGAAGACCCACATGTTTGGAGGATTATACAAACATAATGTGATTGCAGATGTTTTGAGGGAAGGAGAAATGACTTGTTCATACCCGTTTTGCTCTTATTTTGTCTTAAGGAAGTTTATCCAGGGTCTACGTTTCATGGATTTTTTAAATGAATTCTCTTTTTCAGGCTATATGAAGTTTGCCCAGGGTCTACACTTCATGGATTTTTTGGATGAATTGTGTTTGGGGGTATTTGTGATTTATTTTGGGAGTTTTTTTTTTGGGTGACTATTATTAATAATAATATTTACTACTTATAAAGAAAATAAGACACATGTCAGCTGCATGGTTGCGAAAACCAGTAGTGCTGTCATCACTGGGAAATAGGGCAATTAGAGTTGAAATTTATAGTCAAAGACAAAATAAATTTAAAAACTAATTCTCCAAAATTCAAAATATTAAGAAGTAAACACAACATATCTAAACGGATTAGGGCATATATACTAGATGAAACTGACTCAGATACTTGCACTTCATTAATGGTCTGAAAGCAAAACCAAACATACTTCTTGATCAGTCCACACTACTGTTGAAACTGGTTCCATCGTTACCTAGTAAAAGAAACAGCAGAATCAATGGGATTATTGATGAAGCTACAACCAAATGATGGAACTTAGATTTGCAGTTTCAATATAAACTCAGTTGTGATTGATATAGGTTTATACATAATGTAAATCAGAACAAGGGACAAATTTCAGCCTAAAAATGGCTGCTTGGTATACATATTCCGAACAAATAAGAAATGTGATGAGGAAGCAATGGTAGGACATGCTTAGCTGAATTTTAAATCATTTCAATTTAACTAAAAATAAATAAGACTCTCGCAGAAACTGACTGAAAAATTGTACCTTTTGGTCCCATATTGCATGGGAAATTTGAGTGTTTAAACAAAATAGTACAAATAGTAAATAAAAAGAACAAACAAGGGCATGAAATATAATATGGAATTGAACTTAAAGACAATATAATAGTTTCAGCTATCAAATTAATATTTGAGACTCTTACTCGATCAGCTTGCCTTATTTTATCTTCTTTAACATGCATAAAACAAAGCCTTCTACCAACAATTTTATGGAAGAAAAGAAAAATAAAAATTCAGCATTTGTGAAATCATAGAAATTGTTAATAATTTTGCTCGATGAATACTAGAAGAAATCAATGTACAGCGCATAACCACAAAGCGAAAGATTGAAACTCTAACCTTCGGGCTGATCATTGTCGGAGAACTCTTTCTCAAGGACGCGATCGAACATTTTAGCTATACTTCCTTCGCCAGAGTCCGGCGCCGAAGAATTAACAAGATTACCGTATAATCTTTCCCGGATTTCCTGCTCAGATCTCGCAGGAAGGGAGATTCTTGCACAAAAGGTTATCAAAACAAAGCAAAACCACAGTCCACATGTCTCTCGTTTAGCACAAACCCTCGCCATTGGAAAACGAGAGGGAGGAGCAGAACGCAATTCTCAAATGAACGAAAGTAAGGTGCAGTTGAGATGGAAATTTAGAGAGAGAAACGCAGTAGAAGTTGTATCGTAGATCGAAAGCAAATACTAGTAGTACTGAAGGAAAAGGAAGCGTTGGTTGGCTTGGCTTGGCTTGGCTTGGCTGGGTTTATTAAATTAAATTGTTCAGGCGGGACGGGAGATTGAAATATTTATACATAAAAAGCCCAATTATATTTTTCTATAATTAATTAATTGAAAACTACAGATCAGCAAAGCTTACATGCGGGACAATTAGATTTTTCTATAATTAATTAATTGTTTACATGCACCGCACGGGTACATCTGAGGATCAGAGTTACCACATGCTAGTAGAGCACGCGCCTAACAATATTACGTCACACTCTATTCATCTCTTAATTTTTCTCCTATAATTTCTTTATTAAATTATAATAACTAATACTAAAAAGTTTTTATTGTAAACCAGTTTTATTTCATATTTATTATATCTGTGATAAGGTTATGTCCATTTTATATTAATTTTTATGATTTTTCTAATATAAATAATAAACATTACACATGCATCTGATGGCTAGTGAATTCGTAAGAAATAATGAAGGAATGAGCTTCTATTTATAGATAAAATAGATTGAATAGTAACTAATTTCTAAACGGTCCAGATTGATTTACTTTTAAACGGACGGTTCAGATTGATTTACTATTAAAACTTAAAGCAACGGTCCATACTGATTTACTATTATAACTTTCCACCAGCGGTCCATATTAATTCACTAATATAACTTTCCACCAGCGGTCCATATTGATTTACTAATATAACTTCAACCAACGGTCTGAAAAATTAGCACATCTCCTCATGGAATAATATTGTACTCAAATGCCCGAATGCACAATAATAGAGTGAATAGTAACCGGGTGAATAGTAACTCATGAATAGTAACTTGTGAATAGTAACTCATGAATAGTAACTCGTGAATAGTACTCCGACACGAAAAGTTCCCCGAATACCCGATTGAACAATATAACCTCCAGACATCAATTATCATCGGAATAGATGTCAATTTTTACTAACACAAATAATCCAAACACAATGAAACTATCAAATTCATCTTTAATCAACACGAATTTATTCATCATTAATATTATAACTCACAATATTTAGCAAACAGGCTGTTCTCAGGAAAGAGGGGGCTTTCCAATAAGGATTTCTCTCTATTGGCGCGCAATTAGGTGACCAAACCTCTCCTTGACAGAACTTCTAAAAATTGTAAATATTACAATTTAATAATATGAATAACTTTGTCGTCTCAATTATTGATTTAATAATATAAAATATAATGCAGATGATACTGTGACAATAATCGAATCAATAATATGAGAAATATGATGCAAGCAATTACTGTAGCAATAATTGAGTATAACTGAGTGACTTCTCACGTAAGCATCAATAATCAATACCGTGTGATACTATGCAACCACGCGTATTACTGTACTTTTACTACCGGGTAGTTCAACAGTTTTAACAATAACACCTTCGCCGTTATTTATAAAATATTTTTGTCGTTTTCTCAATCCGACAATAATTCCGTTGTGGGGTCCACCAATGATTGTGCCGTTGTACGAATATTCCCGACAAAAAGAATATTCTCCGACCAATCGAATATTTTATAATAACTTGCATACTTAGTAAAATTTATAAATATTACCCACAACTATTATATCAAATTCATTTTATAATATTCAAAAATGATATTTATAGAAAAATTATCTTTATTAAAAAAAAAATTAGGTCTTACAACCTCCCGTTCTTATGAAATTTCGCCCTCAAAATTAAGGTACGTACCTGGTACGTCGAAGAGGTAAGGATACCTTGATTTCATTTCAGATTCTAACTCCCAGGTCATTTCCTCAACATCGTGGTTTCTCCACAAAATTTTGACTTGAGGTATAACCTTAGAGCGTAGAATATGCTCATTCTTATCCAAGATTTTAACAGGAACATCCTCATACGTTAAATCTTCCACTATTTCGTCTGGTTCTAACACAATAATGTGGTTCGGGTCTTTCACATATTTACGTAACATAGATATGTGAAAAACATTATGAACCTCTTAAAAACATTCGCGTCATTCTCTCCTCATTATCAACCAAATGGGACGCAAACCAGGACAACTCGACAAACTTGGCTAAGTACTGCGATACAGTCATGTTGTTTTGTTCCAGCTTAATGAACTCTACCTCTTTCATGTGAAGAATACTTTAAGTACTTGTCGTTGAACAGTTCTTGGAACTTTTCCCAAGACATCTTTAGTGCGGCAGGTTGAGTACGTTTTACAGATTCCCATCAGTAATCTGCCTCTGCCCGCAACATGAAGGTGGCAAAGGGAACCTTTTGCTCCTCGGAGCATCCCAAGACATCAAATATCTTGTTGGTCTGCTTAATCCATGTCTCCGCCTTAAGTGGTTTTGGCTCTCCAAAAAACTCTGGTGGTCCTAGCTCCTTGAACTGTTTGGCGGTGACCGTCCGAGGGTTGCCAGTGTTTCCACCTGCTTTTTGGACAGGAGCCACTCTCACCTGATGTTGCATGAATTGAATGAAGCCTTGGAACACTCCGTCGTTCATCATTTGGTCAGTGTTGTTGTTTGTATGAGGATTATCGCCTTCCTGATGCACATTGTCCTGGTTATTGATCTGTGGATACTCAACGGTCTCCTATGCTCCATTGATTTTCTCAACATTCTCGGATGCCATTTCAAATAGTGCCACAAAACAAAGGTTAATTAACATATCACATATTATCCTTATACTCTGACCGACCAATTAAATACCAAATAAACTTAGGTAGGTCATACTAGTGAAGGAATTCCCCGTCTCTCCCCTCCTAGTTCTTATCTCACGTCTTAGCCAGGGATCATATCCCTAAGTTTTGATACCAACTGTGACGCCCCCAAAATAGGTATACATCACCCATCTTGGGTCGCCATATACATGGTACAGAATACAAATACAATCTTAAATATACAACAAAAGTTGTGAGTTTTAATACAAATTTTGTCTTCTAAACAATATTCACTCTCAGAATAAGTCCACATTACAATTATTATCATACTATTTTATAAAATAGTGAGGACTACTAATGCTATCATCTGGACCATCACTCCGTCCCCCGACTAGTCCCTGCTACGTTCTCATTTCCTGAAGAGAACAGTGAAAGAAAGGGTGAGCTCAACTAGCCCAGTAAGAAATATTATGACTAAGATAATGCAGGATAAATTATCATTAGCCTTCAACAATGTTAAACTGATAAAATACAATAGACAACAAGTTTAACTGCAGCGGAATAAGCAATCCATTAAAAGAGTCAAGTAGAGAATAAAATCTACTATCTTTTATGATTTAAAAAGTTTTTCATCACTTTTATCGCTGAGACTCAGCTTAATAAATAATTAACATCATCTCTGCACAATGGCCAAGGATATTCATTAGGGTCACGACCATAAATTATCCATGCACTACGGGCCAAGGATATTCGTGTATTCATCAATGGTCATGATCATGCCAACAACTGTCCATCAATGCACTACGGGCCAATAAAGACTTTTACCACATCATTTGTAACATTACGGTCATGATTATACCGAATAATCCCTGGTCATAATCATACCAAGTCCATCTATGCACTACAGGCCACATATAACTTTCAAAAAATATAAACATAAGGATGATGACAATGATATATAAATTCAATAAAACAAGTTCAAGAATTAGTTTATCCAGGAACTAATAACGTCCAAATTGTCAACATGATACTTCTTTGTAGAGTAAAATTCAAGAATGCTCAGAAGAATAGTTCCATGAAAAGATACTGGATGAAGCGCAAATATCAAGGATATTCCACTAATTTAGTGGAGTATAGAAGTCAAAACTTTAACCAACTGAGTATAATAAAGAATGAAATAACAAAAGAAATCACCAGGCATGTGATAGATCGCACAAGCAGGTTATTCCAACAGAATAATAAATACGGAACCAGGTCCGGCGTAAAATGCACAGACAGGATATTTCAACAGAATAATAAAGACGGAACCAGGTTCGGCGTAAAACGCACAAACAGGATATTCCAACATAATAATAAAAATGGAATAACATAAGAATTTCACCAAGTATAGGGGAGTCCGCGTATACAGGCTATTCCAACAAAATAATAAAGACGGAACCAGGTCTGGCGTAAAACGCACAGACGGGATATTCCAACAGAATATTAAAGAATGGAATAACATAAGGATTTCACCAAGTATAGGGTATGTCGCGTATACAGGTTATTCCAACATAATAATAAAGAATGGAATAACAGAAGTTCTCTTCATGAATAAGAAAGAATAACACCCCTTACCATAAAAGACACTGGATATCGAAGTAGTGAAGTAGCAGAATACTCTTCTTTTTTCTCTCTATAATTTCTCTCTCTAGAGTTTCAGTGAATTCGTAAGAAATAATGAAGGAATGAACTTCTACTTATAGAAAAATGGATTGAATAGTAACTAATTTCTAAATGGTCCAGATTGATTTACTTTTAAACGGACGGTTCAGATTGATTTACTATTAAAACTTAAAGCAACGGTCCATACTGATTTACTATTATAACTTTCTACCAGCGATCCATATTGATTCACTAATATAACTTCAACCAACGGTCTGAAAAATTAGCACATCTCCTCATGGAATAATATTGTACCCTAAATACCTGAATGCACAATACTAGAGTGAATAGTAACCGGGTGAATAGTAACTCGTGAATAGTAACTTGTAAATAGTAACTCATGAATAGTAACTCGTGAATAGTACTCCGACACGAAAAGTTCTCCGAATACCCGATTGAACAATATAACCTCCAGACATCAATTATCGTCGGAATAGATGTCGATTTTTACTAACACAAATAATCTCAACACAATGAAACTATCAAATTCATCTTTAATCAACAAGAACTTATTCATCATTAATATTATAACTCACAATATTTAGCAACCAGGTTGTTCGTAGGAAAGAGGGGGCTTTCCAATAAGAATTTCTCCTTATTGGCGCGCAATTAGGTGACCAAACCTCTCATTGACAGAACTTCTAGACATTGTAAATATTGTAATTTAATAATATGAATAACTGTGTCATCTCAATTATTGATTTAATAATATAACATATAATGCAGATGATACTGTGACAATAATCGAATCAATAATGTGAGAGATATGATGCAACAATTACTGTAGTAATAATTGAGTATAACTGAGTGACTTCTCACGTAAGCATCAATAATCAATATCGTGTGCTACTATGCAACCACGCGTATTACTGTACTTTTACTACCGGATAGTTCAACAGTTTTAACAATAACACCTCCGCCGTTATTATAAAATATTTTTGTCATTTTCTCAATCCGACAATAATTCTGTTGTGGGGTCCACCAATGATTGTGCCGTTGTACGAATATTCCCGACAAAAAGAATATTCCCCGACCAATCGAATATTTTATAACAACTTGCATACTTAGCAAAATTTATAAATATTACCCACAACTATTATATCAAATTCATTCCATAATATTCAAAAATGATATTTATAGAAAAATCATCTTTATTAAAAAAAGTTGAGGTCTTACAAATTTGGTTAATGATACTATTTTTGTGAATTGGATAAAATATCAAGGATACATTTGAAAATATAAATTATTCTTAAAAATAGTCATTTTATAAATATAATAAATTATTCTTAATACTACGTTTAGTATTTAATTTATAAATATTAAAGATATATGTAATTTTATATTTATTAATATAATAAGTTATAATTTTGTAGTGGTGACATAATAAATAAATTATATTTATAATTTTCATAATATTTTATTAATTTATTAGTACTCTAACTCGTGTATATGTTTGATTTATTGATGAAATGAGAACTTAATGTATAATTGTAAAACCAATAACTTTTGTAAAACCATTAAAAAGATAATTTATGTAAAATGACTCACTGTAGGTGTGACACCCCCAAAATAGATATACATCACCCATCTTGAGTCGTCAAATACATGGTACAAAATTTAAATATAATTTAATAATGCAACTGTCGTGTAAAATACGACAAAACATAAACTGAGAGTTTTAATATGAATATTGTCTTCTAAACAGTATTCAAACTCAAATGGAGTCCTCAATACATTTTTTTCTCACACTGTTTCATAGAATAGTGAGGACTACTAATGCAAATATTTGGACCGTCACTCCGCTCCCCGACTAATCCCGGCTACGTTCTCATTTCCTGAAGAGAATAATGAAAGCAAAAAGGTGAGCTTAACTAGCCCAGTAAGAAATATTATGACTAAGATAATACAGAATAATTTATTGTTAGCCTTCAACAGTGTTAAACTGATAAAATATAACAAACATCAAGTTTAACTATAACGGAACAAGCAATACATTAGAAGAGTCAAGTAGAGCATGATATTTACTATCTTCTATGATTTAAAAGGTTTTTCATCACTTTTATCGTTGATACTTAACTTAATAAATAATCCACATCATCGAATCACCCCTGCACTACGGCCAAGGATATTCATTAGTATCACGACCACGAATTATCCATGCACTACGGGCCAATGATATTCATGTATTCATCAATGGTCATGATCATGCCAACAACTGTCCAACAAAGCACTACTGGCCAATAAGGACTTTTACCACATCTTTTGTAATATTACGGTCATGATTATACCGAATAATATCTGGTCATAATCATACAAAGTCCAACTATGAACTACGGGCCAAAGATGACTTTCATAACAATATAATCATGAGGATGATGACAATGATATAAGAATTCAATTAAAAGTAAGCAAATGATAAATTTTTAAGGATTTAATTTAATTTATCCAGAATTCAATAATGCTCAAATTGTCAACATGATACTGCTTTGTGGAGTAAAAATCAAGAATAATATTGTACCAAAAATAATTTAGACCGAAAATGAATTAATTTTTATCTTGAACAGTACCTCGGGTGAATAGTACTCAAGTAAATAGTATCCCGTGAATAGTAATTTGGGAATAGTACCTCGTGAATAGTACTCCGACATAAAAGCTTAAAACTTGTCAAAAAAGTTCAAAATAATATTTTCATGAAAAGATACTGGATAAAACGCAAAATTTAAGGATATTCTACTAATTTCATGGAGTATAGAAGCCAAAACTTTAACCAAATGAGTATAGAATTTGAAATCTAAAACGAAATAATATTACTTACATACTACGCAGTATAAAAGAAAATATTATTTCAAACGAATATTGAACAAAAATAACATCCCTTACCTTGAAAAGAAGAGTATTCCAACTGGTAGATGGGGATATTTTTGAATAAAACTTTCACTGTTTTCTACACTCAAAGCTTTCGAAAACTCGAAAGAAATACGCTCAATATAATAGAAGAAGAATTCTCTGATTCTAGTGTGATTTTTAATTCTAACTAAGCATCCTATTTATTGGATAATGGAAGGGGTACTGTTTGATCATAGGTGCATCGAATGATAATTTCACGGATGAAATTTTAGCAGTCACGGATGTTATACGCAATAATCAAATTACAAATATCAAGTAAAACAATAATATATATATATATATATATAAAAGCACATGGTGCTTTGAAAAACAACTCCCTCCGTCATAAATTTTTGTAAGATTCCCCCCCCCCAAAACCCAACCCAACCCAACCCAACCCAGTTTTGTCAACTTCCATTATACATAATTAATATATACACTCCCTCCCCCATACGTAATTTACATTTACCCACCAAATTCATCATCCACCCACCACACCCATTATAATATATATATATATATATATACTGAATAACTTTTCATCGATTATTTTAAAAAATGGATAAATGGGAGGTCCAAATAATATGTCAAAATTTGAAACAAATACTTCATAAAAAAAATCTCCTAAATATTTTTAACAATATTTATTCATCATTATTATTATTCGCAATATTTAACAACCAGCTCATTTCCAAGAAAGAGAGGGTTTTCCAATAAGGATTTTTCCCTATTTGCGCGCAATTAGGTGACCAAACCTCTCATCGACAGAACTTTCTAGACATCGTCAATATTACAAATAATAATATGAATAACTGTATTATCTCAATTATTGATTTAATAATATATAAAATATCGACAATAATTGAATCAAATAACGTGAGATACTATGCAACAATTACTGTAGCAATAATTGAACAAAATAGTGCGACTTCTCACGTAAGCATCAATAATCAATACCGTGTGCTACTATGCAACCACGCGTATTACTGTATTTTTAACACCGGGTATTTCAACAGTTAACAATAAAACTTTCGCCATTATTTTTATAAAAGATATTTTTTTTTCGTTTTTCGATTCGACAATAATTCCGTTGTGGGGTCCACCAATGATTGAATCGTCATACGAATATTTTCTGTTAAAATGAATATTTCCCGACCAATCGAATATTATAAACAACTTGCTTACTTTGCAAAATTTATAAATATTACTCACAACTATAACATTATAACAAATTCAAACCTTAATATTCAAAAATGATATTTATAGAAAAAAAAATTCATCTTTATTCATAAAAGTTGGGGTCTTACAGTAGGGATCAAATTTGTTAGGTTGAATAACTTTTTAATGTAAATGTATTATTCAAAAGTTAAGTCTAAAGACTGATTCGTAAAGTTGAAGATCAATGAATATTATGAGATTGTAGAGCGATGGAAACCGATCGTAGAGTCAAACATTCAGGGCAAGTCACTCTACTATCAGAGTATAGAGTTCATCTATTCGGATATGTTAGGACAATGTCGTACACCTAAGACTGAAAGATCCTAATGATGATCTTCCTAAAGGTTGACGATAAGGAAAAGACATTCCTGAAGCGGTGTCTAACAATTATATTTGCTAAGGACAAAAACACGCAACTACATGTGCACCTGATACACTCACAGAGTATGATGAAAACGACCTAAAGTGGTCCCTACGACCCGACAACATTTCAAAGTCAAATAATTAAAAATTGACAAGTGTCAAAGTCAAAATGGAATGATAGCCAAATCAAAATAGGAGGATCACGAGGTGACTCTATAAAGGTGAGCAGTCTCAAACAATCCAAGACACAAATATAGAAAAATTAATATAGTCAAAATACTGCCTATTTGAGCTCATAATCTACTCACTCTATAATTTAGAAATCTCATTTGTTGTTAAGTCTTGTAATTCAGAAGCTTAACATTACTTAGAAGCGCCTCAAATCATTTAATTCCTTTATAATTGTGATTTTAGTGATAAGTATAATTCAAGTCTGTGTCACTTGAAACATTCTTAATTAATTAATCAGTTGTAAAATAATTTTTTGTGAACTGTAATTTGAGTGATTACCCTTTTTAGTGGAATATCCTTACTTGTGAAGTAGAAGATGACTAGGAGACTTTTATACTCCAAAGTCCAAGGTTCTTAAAATTGGACCGTTTATTGAACTGAAAAAGGTATTTGGTGGATTGATCACTGGTCCAACCAGTGGTCGAACCGTTATGGACCAAGTGACGTAATTAATATTTATAAAAAATAAAAAAATAATTAAATATATTAATTATTATTATATATTATATATAGTATTTAGTAAATATGTAAAATTAATCAATTTATCTTAAAAAAACTAAACTAAACTTATTTATACAATATTTACTTTATATATTTTTAATAAATACTAAACATCTCTAAATACATATTCTGTAAGACCCCGAAAATTTTTTAAATAAAAAGGAATTTCCTTTATTTATTATTTTGAAATAGTAAGGGTTGATTTGATTAATGTGGTTAGTTATGGGTAAAATGCGCAAATATTTTAAATAAGCAGGTGGTTATAAAATATTCATTGTTGACGAGGAATATTCGTTTGGTCGTGGAATATTCTTACTGTCGGGGAATATTCGTACGACGGCGCAGTCTTTTGTGGGCCCCATAACGGAAAGCGATTGGATGAAGAAAACGACAAAAATAAGTTGTTTATAAAAAACGGCGTAGTTGTTACCGTTAACACTGTTGGAATACCCGGTGGGTAAAGTAAAGTAATACGCGTTGTTGAACAGTAGCACACGGTATTGCACCAATTATTGATTCTTACGTAAGAAGGCACTACTTACAGTAATTACTGTTCATTATTTTATTGATTCAATAATTGCTGCGTTGATATTTTATATTGTTGTTGTTTCAATAATTGTCACTACACAGTATTTTTCATTATCGAAGCAATAATTCATATTATCTGAATAATATTATTAGATAACATTATTGGCAATGTCTAGAAAGTTCTGTCTAAGGAGAGGTTTGGTCACCTAATTGCGCGCCAGTAAGAAGAAATTCTTATTGGAAAGCCCCCTCTTTCCTGGGAACGGCCTGGTTGCTAGTACTGTGATTCTGTAATATTATTTGTGAATAATTAAATTATTGATTTATATGATGAGGAAAATATTGATTTTATGTGGATATAGATGGAGAAAATTTTTAATGTGACAATTGTTGAAAATTAATATTTTATCTTTTTCTGATAAAATAATTCATTTAAATATATTATTTTAATAATATATTAATGGTGATATTTTTATAATGAATGTGGGATATATGAGTATATGAAGAGGAAGAGTATTTTTGTGGCATTAAATGTTTAACACATATTTTGTGTGTTGGTGGACACAATTATTGACTGAAATTTGATTATAGCCTGTAAAATCGCTCGTTTGTGGATTTCGATCAATTTCTGTTTGGAATTTGGAAAAACTTCCTTCTGCAATGTTGTGCAGAATTGAATTTCCTATAAAAACTCGCGAGATTCGAATTTTCTGACAAAAGGGCTATTTATTATGAATTATTGAAGTTCCGAAGCTCCGAAATAATTGATTTTTGGAAGTTTTAATTATTTTTAATAACAAAAACGTTTTTTTTGTTTTTGTCATTATTGTGGAGCAACAAAGATGGCTGAAATCAGTTCTTAAAAGGATGGCGTAGGAATATTTATATTATATATTATTATTATATTAAATTTTCTGCTTTGGTGTTCTAAGCAATTTCCTATAAATAGGTGCTTAGGTTAGAATTGAAAATCACACCAGAAACTGAAGTTTTCTCTCTCTATATTATCGAGCGTATTCTTGTGAGTATTTTGAGTATACTTTGAGTATTGCTATACGGTGCAAGTTCAAGTCATAGCCTATATCCGGTGTTTCAACTAGAAGTACTGTCTTTCGAGGTAAGGGATGTTATTTTCTTCTCAAATGGTATTATTTCTTCAATATCATTATGCTGAAATGTTGGTTGGAACTTTTTATCAAATTTGGAACTTTTTCATGTCGGGGTTACTATTCATGAGTTACTATTCATGAGTTACTATTCACGAGTTACTATTCACGAGTTACTATTCACGAGTACTATTCACGAAGCATAATGATATTTTTTGTGAAATTTCTATCTTTTGGTGTCGGAGTTACTATTCACGTATACGTCACTATTCACGTATACGGCACTATTCACAAATACGACACTATTCATCGAAAAATGAAATTTCTTCTTTTTAGTCCAAAATATCTATTGTGGATACTAGCTTTGATTGTATCCATGTTTTGATCATTCTTGAATTTTACTTCAGTATGATTATTTATGAAGTATTTTTGAACTCAGATTGTTTAAGTACGAATCCTTAATACTTGTTATTTTGTTTCACTGGATTCGTTTCCTTTAAAATATTTTTCATCATCCTCAGTCCTAAATGATGGTGTTACTGAATATCTTTGGCCTGTAGTGCAAAGATGGTTGATTTTATTATGAATATCTTTGGCTCGTAGTGCAAAGATGTACAGGTGTTGAGATGAACATGAACAATTGATGAATATCTTTGGCCTGTAGTGCAAAGATGAACAGGTGTTTAGATGAACATGACCGACTGATGAATATCTTTGGCCTGTAGTGCAAAGATGAATATTTGATTTGATTTGAGATATATATTGATTGATGTTACAGGGATAAAATATTGATGATGGACTTTTAAATTCATAGATGTTAGTAGATTTTATTCTCTACTTAACTCTTCTAATGAATTGTTGTTTCCGCTGCAGTTGTTGATCTAAAACTTGCTGTCTATTGTATTCTATCAGATTTTTCCCTGTTGAAGACTAACGATAATTTGTTGTATATTATCTTAGTCATAATATTCTTTACTGGGCTAGTTGAGCTCACCCTTTTCCTTGTTGTTCCATTTTTTTTTTCTCAGGAGGCGAGAATATAGCGAGTACTAGTCGGGGTATGGAATGAAGGTTCTAGAAAGAGTTGTTTAGTAGTCCTCACCATTTTTTTTGTAAAATTATATATCAATAATTATGATGGGGATTTATTTGCATGTGGATATTGTCTAGATGACAATGTTTGTATTCAAACTCATAGCTTATGGGTTGTAAAAGTTGTAGTTGTTTCTGTACCATGTATTTGACAACTCAGAATGGGTTGGGTGGAATGGACCTATTTTGGGGTTGTCACATATTCCCCTTCTTTTATCATATTATAGTAATAAGAGAATATGTCAAAAGCATATTCTTTTTATATACTCTTTTTCTTTTATCATTCCTCCTTATCGAGTTTTGAGAAAAGTCATTCTTAAATAAAGCTTTATCGCATCTTTTCTGTAATATCTGATAATCTGATCTAAAATGAAAGCTTTTGATTTTGATTTTGACTTTTATTTTAAATTTTGGGATTTCTTCGGTGATTTTTTCGATGGTTACAAAATCTTCATAAAACTTTTTTTTTCTTATTCTAGCTCAAATATGGATATTATTTTGTCATTCTTATATGATTATTATTTATAAATATTGTTAAGACTTATTGTGTATGAATAATGGGTTTGGGTGCAACGGAGAAAGATAATGAGAAAGAGGAGAAGAAGAAGTGCATAGTGAAGGCTGAAGGGTTTCAACCCTATTTTTTTTTCTTATTCAAGTAGGGGACCGGTCCAACTTGCGAACTAATCACTGATTCTCTAGGTCAGGCGGTTCAACCGTCGGTTCGTTAGGTTTTGAACGATTTTTAGACAAAAAATGGGTTATTGGTCTAAATCAGACTGGTGGCCGACCAGTTCTGTTTTTTTTCGGTTCGACAGCCGATCCGATCTGAGTCTGAAAGCCATGCTTCGAACCTTTTAAAAAAATTTATGTCATTTACTTTATTCCATTTTGTTTCTTCACTTTACGTTTTATTCCTCTGACTTGTCTACACTATCTTATACTAAATTTAGAATTGTGATTTCTTATTAATCTTTGAAAGAGTTTTTCAAAATATCATTCTGCTATGATTAATCATTAAATTAACTTGTTTAATTTAATATTAGTAATAATTCTCTAAATCAAAAGTTTTAAAGAATTTATTCAAGCCTCCCTTTTAGATTTCTTTATGCCTTTGGAAATAACATAGTTTATATTGTTATTAAATAAAAATTAAAACTTCATTTTGAAACATAATATAACATGAAAAGAAAAAGTACAATTCGTAAAAGTAATATTCTAGGAATTATTTAACAATACTACAAATAGCATGAAATATTTTTTTAGGTAAAAAGAGAAGAAAAAAATGACACATATCAGTTATTTCTTTGTTAGTTGTCTTAACCGGACATGCATCTAAATTGATCGAAAAATACTAAACAAACATCTTGATAAACTCTAAGTGTCGAACTAGAACTAATAAATCCATTCACCTTAAAACGCCTTGTATTCATAGAAATAACTAAATTTTTCGACCATATTCTATCGGAAACCACCCATTTTGCTTATTCAAATGCTTCCCATTTCCGACAATCTTCCACCAGAAAACACAAAATCCCTAAACTTAGATTGCAATTATTCATTCAACAACCTCAAAACCCTACACAACCACCCTAGTTCATCTTCATCCTCCTCTTCCTCGCCTATATATGTTCTTTCCTAATTTTCACATTCTCTCGCCATCCCTGCCACTTCTCCACCCCCATCCCCACTACGGCAACACTGACATCACCAAATGTCTTTTCGATAAGGTCTACATCTACGATAACCCACCAAAGTTTAACATCGACTTGTTATAAAAATGTGATGAATTACCTATGGGTCTTTGACTGTGACACTTTTTTTAATTATGGGTTTAGCAATAAAGTTATTGGATTCGTCGGAGCTGTACTGAAGAATCTCACCAATATGTCGTACTGGACCGATCAGTTCGCTCTAGAGATTATCTATAACGAGTGTATGATGAACTATTAATGTAGAACATTGGAGCCAAAATCCGCTACGATGTTGTACATTCCATTCTATACTAGACTCGTGGTGGGTAAATATTTGTTGTACGTCAAATTACACATTCAGGGATCATGATTGCCATTATAAGATGGATCTGAAGTGGGTGCAGGAGCAGCCCTACTAGAACAAATCAAACGGTATTTACCATGGGGTCGCATAACATGGGATTTTTTGCTGGTCAAAGGATGAATACTGGAGGTCAAAATGCATTTCCCTTCCCGAGAAGAGAAATAGTATCACTCGCCGCCTGGTTGAACGGAACTCGTGGGACTGTTTTTGATGTCGGTGTTCTTTATCCCACCGGATTCCATCACAACTCTCCCTACGACGTGATAGTTTGGAAGGACTTCGTCAATAGACGATATCTAGCTACTACTTTGTCTGCACGACTAGTTAATCGCATACTAGAATTTCAATATCATTAAAAACATTATTTCACCAAACAAGTTGACGATATGAATAGATAGAGTCAATTGACTATAACGTTACTATAACTATTTAGTGTTAAGATTAGAACTGGCAATATAGTTAGTTAACTGTTGGGTCAAACCATATTAACTGGAACCAAATGAGTTGGTTAACCATTTTTATTTATTCAGGTTGGTTAAAGTTTGGACCCATATTTTTTAAAACAAATATAGTTCTGAACCGGTTAACCATTTTTAGCCCATATTTCATACCATACCATGTGGCATGTGCAGGATTTTAGTAATTAATAAGGCTCAATGTTAGTGTAATTTCCACTACGCCTTCCAGATTCCATTAATTCAATGAGCTGGCCCTGGCTAGCTTCTCTAATAATTATGATAATAAGCACTGTTGCTGCAATCGTATCATCGAATACTACCTGATAATCGAATTTTGATGCATGCATGTCACGTGCATCCTCGATACTCCAACATTATTATTAATAATATACTACATATAACGTGGCTCATTAAAACCTATAGATCTTAATTCTACATATTTTACGTAGGTAGAGTATGATTCTGATGTGCATTTTTAAATATGGAAGAATATTAATAATTTTAATTTAAAATTTTATTAGTATAATTTTTTAGCATTTTATTATTTATATTAATAATTTTTATATCATATTATTACTTAATTAATTTAATTGTGACGGTCACAATTTCATTTTTTTAAAAGTTCTGTTGAAAAGTGAAAACATCTTAAAATGGTTAATATGGTTTTATACCATAACCATATAGTTCAAACTCACATAACCTATATTAAAGATGGTTAATATAGTTTTAGTTCTTAAATAGAACCATAACCATATTTTGAAAACCAAAACCAACCCATAACCATATTTTGACAAGCCTAGTTAAGATATAATCATGTTATTTGTCAATATATATAAAATGGTATTCTTATTCAGAATGTGTTGACTACCTATTCAACTATTAATGATCGAAAATGGGCAAGGCACTTAGTGTTTGATAAAATTGAGTGTTAAGATCTAAACACTTTAGACATCTGAATAATATAGACCATCTGTCCAAAATTGTGTCTGAATAAAAAAATATTATTTGATAATTAATTTTTCTAAAATGTCTGAATAATAGTATTTTACCATTTTAACCCTCTGAACAGTTTAAACAAAACTTGTTTAATTATCAGAAAGGTTTGAATAGTATTTTAAATACATATTTATAATATTTTGACCACGATATGATGAAATAAATGTATCAAGTCCAATGAAAACATCAACATAGCATAATAATTAAACCATACAAATTAAATTAACTTCAAACAGTTGTTAAGAGTTGAAATACAATTTGTTTGCGTAGATTAATCATAAATTCTATGTTTTGATCACCCATTGCGGTTCTTCTTGTCCCTTTTCTTCATTTCCTTCAAACATAAAATTTGATCCTCAATATCCATATTACCTATATTAATCATAACAATTAATAAAATAAAAAATTAATTGGAATGGTCAGAAAAGGTTAAACCATTAACACAGAACTACAGTTTCCTTTGTGAGATAAACCCAAGAAAAGAAAGAGAAAAAAATAGTTCATTCATTCTAAAATAAAAGATCACTTATAAACAAGAGAAACTCTAGTATTAACACATCAACATATAATCACATCTATAAAAAAAGAAATTATTCATTTAACCAAAAAGTAAAAATAATTAAGCAACCACAGTACATCTATAGTTAATACTACTAACATAAATAATGTTACAAGTAAACTATAATTGACAGGCATTGACCTGCTTTACTTGCTTAGAGATTACTGAAGTGTGATTTATAATAAAATGCGTCTTGCTAGTGCATCTCAAGCTTTAATTTCTGAAATCTCAAGGTCATCAGATTCCATAACTAATTGATAGATGGCCTATTTATTTTGATATTGACCAGAAAGCCAAGCCCATATAATAATAGAAAACAATCAAATATTATAATTTGCAGCATATTTCTCTTCAGCATGAACCAAAGTAATAATTACTTACAGTAATAAAAATTTGTTGAGCAAAAACTGCTAACACACATCAATTCAAGCCAATTTTTCCCAAAATAATATAGAACTACAATAAATTAAAATATTAAATACACAAAACAACCCTCCATAATCATTTAAATAAGAATATAAACAAAGAAAATATGATGAACATAATATATAAACCTTGATTAAAGTATTAGAACATTAGTTCAGATGAAAAATAAATAAATAGATGAATCAAAACAATTTAAAAAAAGAGAGTTGAATGAATGAGTGACTAATTTTCCAACTAATACACTCAAATTCCATCAAACTTTTAACTTTAATCAAAGTAAACTAAAGTACTTAAACAATTATATAAATAGGAGACCCAAAAAAAAAATTCACAACAATTAGCATACATATATATACAGGGAGGAGATGATAACTACAAAAAGTTGTAACTCGAGACATTCCAAACACAAGAGCAGTAGAACACAAAAATAAGATATAATACTTCTTTCCAAAATAACTTATGCAACTATATTCAGTAGAAGACACCGTTATTCAGACAATATGTCTTGCAAGTACTACATGTGACGCCCCCAAAATAGGTATACATCACCCATCTTGGGTCACTAGATACATGGTACAGAATACAAATACAATCTTAAATATATAACAAAAGCTGTGAGTTTTAATACAAATATTGTCTTCTAGACAATATCCACTCTCAGAATAAATCCTCATTACAATTATTATCACATTATTTCATAGAATTGTGAGGTCTACTAATGCTATCATCTGGACCATCACTCCGTCCCCCGACTAGTCCCTACTACGTTCTCATTTCCTGAAGAGAACAGTGAAAGAAAGGGTGAGCTCAACTAGCCCAGTAAGAAATATTATGACTAAGATAATGCAAGATAAATTATCATTAGCCTTCAACAATGTTAAACTAATAAAATACAATAGACAACAAGTTTAACTGCAGCGGAATAAGCAATCCATTAAAAGAGTCAAGTAGAGAATAAAATCTACTATCATTTATGATTTAAAAAGTTTTTCATCACTTTTATCGCTGAGACTCAGCTTAATAAATAATCCACATCATCCCTGCACTACGACCAAGGATATTCATTAGGGTCACGACCACAAATTATCCATGCACTACGGGCCAAAGATATTCGTGTATTCATCAATGGTCATGATCATGCCAACAACTGTCCATCAATGCACTACTGATCAATGAGGACTTTTACCACATCATTTGTAACATTACGGTCATGATTATACCGAATAATCCCTGGTCATAATCATACCAAGTCCATCTATACACTACAGGCCACAGATGACTTTCAAAAAATATAAACATAAGGATGATGACAATGATATATAAATTCAATAAAACAAGTTCAAGAATTAGTTTATCCAGGAACTAATAACATCCAAATTATTAACATGATACTTCTTTGTAGAGTAAAATTCAAGAATGTTCACAAGAATATTTCCATGAAAAGATACTGGATGAAGCGCAAATATCAAGGATATTCCACTAATTTAGTGGATTATAGAAGTCAAAACTTTAACCAATTGAGTATAATAAAGAATGGAATAACAAAAGAAATCACCAGGCATGTGATAGATCACACAGGCAGGTTATTCCAACAGAATAATAAATACGGAACCAGGTCCGACGTAAAATGCACAGACAGGATATTCCAACAGAATAATAAAGACGGAACCAGGTTCGGCGTAAAACGCACAAACAGGATATTCCAACATAATAATAAAAATGGAATAACATAAGAATTTCACCAAGTATAGGGGAGTCCACGTATACAGGTTATTCCAATAAAATAATAAAGACGGAACCAGGTCTGGCGAAAAACGCACAGACGGGATATTCCAACAGAATATTAAAGAATGGAATAACATAAGGATTTCACCAAGTATAGGGGAGTCCGCGTATACAGGTTATTCCAACAGAATAATAAAGAAGGAACCAGGTCCGGCGTAAAACGTACAGACATGATATTCCAATAGAATAATAAAGACGGAACCAGGTCCGGCGTAAAACGCACAAACATGATATTGCAACAGAATAATAAAGAATTTAATAACATAAGGATTTCACCAAGTATAGGGGAGTCCGCGTATACAGGTTATTCTAACAGAATAATAAAGACGGAACCAGGTCCGGCTAAAATGCACAGACAGGATATTCCAACAGAATAATAAAGAATAGAATAACATAAGGATTTCACCAAGTATAGGGTATGTCGCGTATATAGGTTATTCCAACAGAATAATAAAGAATGGAATAACAGAAGTTCTCTTCATGAATAAAAAATAATAACACCCCTTACCATAAAAGACACTGGATATCGAAGTAGTGAAGTAGTAGAATACTCTTATTCTTTCTCTCTATAATTTCTCTCTCTAGAGTTTCAGTGAATTCGTAAGAAATAATGAAGGAATGAGCTTCTATTTAAAGAAAAATGGATTGAATAGTAACTAATTCCTGAACGGTCCAGATTGATTTACTTTTAAACGGACGGTTCAGATTGATTTACTATTAAAACTTAAAGCAACGGTCCATACTGATTTACTATTATTACTTTCCACTAGCGGTCCATATTGATTCACTAATATAACTTTCCATCAGCTGTCCATATTGATTCACTAATATAACTTCAACCAACGGTCTAAAAAATTAGCACATCTCCTCACGGAATAATATTGTACCCAAATACCCGAATGCACATTACTAGAGTGAATAGTAACTGGGTGAATAGTAACTCGTGAATAGTAATTCATGAATAGTAACTCGTGAATAGTATTCTGACACAAAAAGTTCCCCGAATACCCGATTGAACAATATAACCTCCAGACATCAATTATCATCAGAATAGATGTCGATTTCTATTAACACAAATAATCCCAATACAATGAAACTATCAAATTCATCTTTAATCAACACGAACTTATTCATCATTAATATTATAACTCACAATATTTAGCAACCAGGTTATTCCCAGGAAAGAGGGGACTTTCCAATAAGGATTTCTCCCTATTGGCGCGCAATTATGTGACCAAACCTTTCCTTGACAGAACTTCTAGACATTGTAAATATTGCAATTTAATAATATTAATAACTTTGTCGTCTCAATTATTGATTTAATAATATAACATATAATGCATATGATACTGTGATAATAATTGAATCAATAATATGAGAGATATGATGTAGCAATTACTGTAGTAATAATTGAGTATAACTGAGTGACTTCTCACATAAGCATCAATAATCAATACCGTGTGCTACTATGCAACCACGCGTATTACTGTACTTTTACTACCGGGTAGTTCAACTGTTTTAACAATAACACCTCCGCCGTTATTTATAAAATATTTTTTTCATTTTCTCAATCCGATAATAATTCCGTTGTGGGATCCACTAATAATTGTGTCGTTGTACGAATATTCCCGATAAAAAGAATATTCCCCGACCAATCGAATATTTTATAACAACTTGCATACTTAGCAAATTTATAAATATTACTCACAACTATTATATCAAATTCATTCCATAATATTCAAAAATGATATTTATAGAAAAATCATCTTTATTAAAAAAATTGGGGTCTATACTTCCAAATTATGGAATCTTTGCCAAGACGTTAAGGGATGACAAACATTTAGCTGTCCTATATATCAAATATAATCACTGCATTTTCCCCAAGTCTAATAGCAACATATTTTGGGATGCCAACAAAAAATCACCAAAAGCAGTGAAGGAGATTTGAAAAAGGGGGTTTGAAATTACCAAAAATTCACAATAATCACCAATAGATGAAATCGCCAAGAATACACAGTAACCATCAAAAGGGATTTAATATTTCGAAATTACCAAAAATTCACACTAATCAAACAAAAAAGGGGTTTGAAAAAGAAATACCAACAAAACAATAATGAACAATCAATTTATAAAGATTAATAAGAACAAATCAAGTAATAACAAACAATAGATGAAGAAGGGAGAAAAGATTTACCGGCAAAGGCAAAAGAAGAAGAGTAGCAATGAAGGACAACGAAGGAGAAGAACGCAGCAACGCGAGAGATCAGTTTGGTATTAGGGATAAAAGAGAGAATTTGTAATATTGAAAAGGTTATTTTTGTCCAAAAAAGTATAAACTCGCTCAGACAGCCTCTAGATGATTTAGAATTATTATTGTATCTAACCGATTAAGTGGTAAATTTTTTTTTTACCAAACAACTTTTATCTCTGACCGAATAAGGGGGTGTTTGATAAAAATTGAATGAATGTGAATCTGAATGAGCTGAATCTGAATGAGTTGAATTCGAATCTGAATAAAAAAAGTTGTTTGATAATTGACAAGTCTGAAACATCTGAATGACAAAACTTTATTACTTTACCCTTCTGAAAAAATTCAGAATTGTTGTAAATTTATATAATATTATTTAACTAGCCGGGTCCCGTGCCTCCAGCACTGTATGAACAATATGATTTATCTCAAACTTTGAACGACCAAAATAATTTATTGAGTGAGCGAAAAATTTAAAATCATTTGTATTTTATTAAATTATTATTAGATTATTAGATAGATAGATGTATTTTATTAGATAGATGTATGAACGGTGAGATTTATCCCAAACTTTAGACGGCCCAGATGATTTATTAAGTGAGCGGAAAATTCAAAATCATTTGTATTTTATTAGATAGATTATTAAATTATTATTAGATTATTAGATAGATAGATGTATTTTATTAGATATATGTATGAACGGTCGGATTTATCCCAAACTTTAGACGGCCAAGATGATTTATTAAGTGAGCGGGAAATTCAAAATCATTTGTATTTTATTAGATAGATGTATTTTATTAGATAGATTATTAAATTATTATTAGATTATTAGATAGATAGATGTATTTTATTAGATAGATGTATGAACGGTCGGATTTATCCCAAACTTTAGACGGCCAAGATGATTTATTAAGTGAGCGGGAAATTCAAAATCATTTGTATTTTATTAGATAGATATAATAGTTAATATATATTTTTTATTTTTTTATTTTTTTTACTTCATTCAGCCATTCAGCTCAAAAAATCTGACTTAGTCATTCAGCTCGTCCATCTTACCGATTCAGTCATTTAGACCAAAATAAACACACTGACCAATTTAGTCATTCAGATTCAGCTCCATTCAACTCTAAATAAACAGAAGTGGCGTGTCTACTAAGAGCTATTCAGATGTAAGGAGAAACTCTTATTTTGTTAGTCGGTGGCCCAGTTCCATTTGAATAACCCACGTAAAGCCCATTAGATCTACTGTTCTCCAACTGGGATGGATAAGAGCTTCAACATACCAACAAGTTTGCGATGATGAGCGGACATTTGATGCTTTTGCCCACCGTCCTAATGACTGACGACAAACTACTCCACTAGTTTTTCTTTCAAAATTCTCAATATCCCCTTTATAATCCAGACTTTATATTCCAGACTAATAATCTATGCGATTAGATTATAATTAAAATTAAAATAATTTTGTTTAATAGAATATTTTATTATTATTGACGTCATAATACCGTTTATGTATATTGTCAATATATTAAATTTTAATTTTATAATTAAATTCATACATAAAAGACTTTACATGTTAATTTAATGGTATTATTTTAATAATAATTAATAAATTTTTTTTTTTGCCTGGTTACAGAAAAAAAACTCAAGAATCCCCTTTCTGTACACTAAGGATTTTCATAAAAGAGATTAAATTTAAAATAATTAGAGGTTAAATTCGTACATTTACACCCTTTCGAAAGTTTCATAGGGTACACCATCCAACGGTGTGAAATCCACCGACTACCAACCTCCACGCTCAATCAAACAGAATAAAAACCCGAGCCCTAGACCCGCTCTCCTTCTCTTTCCCTCCTGCTACTGCACCTCACTGCCACATTCCTTTATTGCAGGAGAAACCCTAACCCTAATTTTCACCGTCTCCCTCTCCCTTATCATGCCTTTTCTAACTATCCCTGAACATATCTCTCCCGACCTTCACAACGAGAAGGAGAAGAACAGGAAGATGAAGAGCAACGCAGCCATTGAAGCCCCGGAACTCGATTCTTCTGTCGAGAAGAAGAGCAAGAAGGAGAAGAAGAATAAGAAGAATTCATCCGATTCCGACGATTTTACCTTCCATGATTCGGAAGAGAGTTGTCTGGAGAAGAAGAAGAAGAGTAAGAAGAAAGAGAAAAAGCGTAAAGCATCGGAAATTAATGAAGACGACGAGGAAGAGAGAAGCGAAACAAGTTCTGAGCTGGGCGAACCCGTTAATTTGAAGGATAAGAAGAAGGTAAAATTAATGGAGCTAGATGGAATAGAAGAAGGAGAAGAAAAGGAAGAGAATCCTAATGGGGTTTCGAATTTTAGGATTTCAGAGCCTTTGAGAAATGCACTGAAGTCGAGGGGGATTGAGGCGCTGTTTCCTATTCAAGCTATGACTTTTAATACTATCCTTGATGGTTCTGATTTGGTTGGTCGAGCACGTACTGGTCAGGTAATGAATTTTATTTTATTTTGTTAAATTGAAGGGTTATAATTAAGGCCATGGTTATTATTTACAAATATGTGAATGCAAGTGTTCACCTTTATTCTGTGCAAACTGATGATGCTAGAAATATGCAACACACCTTGATGTATAAAGTAAATGCTAAATACAACTTGATGTATTAATTCCTGCTTTTAAGAGCTTGATACTAGCCTATAACAATTATACCGGAAGGGGAAGGGCAGTACTATTTAGGCATTTACTATATGTTATGCATTAGAAGGCAAACAATGCCTATATTTAGTGAAGTGCGCTACAAACTAAAATTTCATATCTTTGCCCTCAAAACTGACTGCTATTTTTCAAATACTTTTTAGAATGTTTGTCCTGATAGGGTTTCTATGCAACTAAGAATAGCATATTTTTAAATTTTAACATTGAGAGAAGGAACCCTGTGTTCCTTTATTATATTGAAAACACCATAACTATTCAGCTTGGCTACGTAGTTCAATGTGAATGGAATGGTCATGGGGTTATTTATCATATTAAGTATTTTACTTGATAAGTGATAACCCCCCCCCCCCCCCCACCCCCATCATTTTGGGGGTTTTTTTTTTTGGTAATTTATGACTTTGTGTTTCCCAATATTTGCTGCCTAGTTGCAGATAGATTGCATTTCAAATTTGTAGCTGGCCATCTTTTTTAGAAGTATGATTTAGGTTTGAGACAAAAGGCTAAGTGATACAGGACATCAATTTAAAGATGTTGAACTGGTAGAATAAAATAGAACTGAAAAAAATAAAGTTAGACTTCACTGCACTAAGCTCCCAAGCTGAGGAGAAACAGCAAACCTTTGAAGCTCCATGACAACACTTCCCTCCAGAATCCCATTGACAACATCAACAAAGACTAAACTCCTGTCCAAGAAACACCCACAAATTCATTTCTGTTTATTAAATATTAACTTGATGAATTTTGTCCCAAGTCATTTTCGTCATGATTAATTTTGTACTGGTTCATTCTCTTCTTTTCATTTGCTGAAATATTAGTCTGTCTTGTACGCTTTTCGATCATGCAGGGAAAAACCTTGGCCTTTGTGTTACCCATATTGGAGTCCTTAACAAATGGACCATCAAAAGCATCACGAAAGACTGGTTATGGGAGGGCACCAAGTGTTCTTGTGCTATTACCTACTAGGGAACTGGCCACACAGGTATCACACGAGAACTCAATTTTGGACAATTTTTTTAGAGTCTCCGTTAAATTTGTTCTGAGTTTCCCCGTGTTTTCTTTTGATAGGTGTCTGCTGATTTTGAAATCTATGGTGGGGCATTGGGCCTGACATCATGCTGTTTATATGGCGGAGCTCCTTATCAGGCTCAACATATTCAGCTGAAAAGAGGGGTTGATATAGTTGTGGGAACACCTGGTCGCATCAAGGTACCCATTTCTTCATTATTAGTTCTTACCTAGAGTTTTGTAAACTTATTAAGTATTAAACCGGTCGTTGTGTTTTATGAACTGACGGTTTTCTGCGAAAATCATGTTGTAGGATCACATAGACAGAGGAAATATTGATTTCAGCTCATTGAAATTTCGTGTTCTTGATGAAGCTGATGAAATGTTGAGGATGGGTTTTGTTGAAGATGTGGAACTTATTCTAGGTGATGTAATTATACGTGCGCATGTCTTGAATCTTGTTTTGACTGATTTCATATACTATATCATGGATTTTATTTCTGTATCATCCATCTTCAATAGGTAACATTTGATTTAAAATACGTTTAATGGTGTGTTCTATCTTGAAAGAGTAAAATGCAAGTTGGGATAGATGGGAAATAGATGTTCTTTTTGTTTTGTTTTGTGGTCTAAAATTGTTATGATAGAAGCATATGGTGTTGTTAACTCGCCGACTTTTAAACTTTGAAGGCAAGGTTGAAGATGCAAACAAAGTTCAAACTCTTCTTTTCAGTGCAACTTTACCAGTTTGGGTGAAGCAGGTTCATACTTCAAACAATTACCTTTGTCCTTTGTTCAATATTTGCTCCCTCATTAATGAACTTATAAATTTCATCTCCCATACTGTTCTGTATTCCCTTATCAAACCTTCCTGTTCTCCGATATGACGTAGACATCTGTTTTGCATGGTTAGATTTCTTCTAGGTTTCTGAAGCCAGATAAGAAAACTGCAGATCTTGTTGGTAATGAGAGAATGAAGGCTAGTGCAGATGTGAGACATATTGTTATTCCCTGCTCTGGTTCAGCCAGAGCACAGCTGATTCCTGATATTATTCGCTGTTATAGCAGGTTAATTTTTAAGCCCTTAAAACTCATGAATTATGATTTTCTTACATTTTTACATAATCCAGAATATTTCTCTTCATTACTTATCTCATAAGATGTTTTGTGTCAGTGGGGGCCGTACTATTATTTTTACTGAGACAAAGGATTCTGCTTCACAACTAGCTGGCATTTTACCTGGAGCACGTGCTTTGCATGGGGACATACAACAGGCCACACGTGAGGTAAAATATCATTGACACGTGCTTTATCTTACTTCGTCGTCGCCCATGTGAATTTTGCTTTCAAAAAAAAAAATGATCTTCAGGGCTTCCTTGGGTATGTATATGGAAAGCATCTTTTGGAATTGGGGAGGCTTCCAGTTATCCCTATCCATATGGAGATCCCCACCTCCTATATGGAGCACCTAAAGTTAATATTCCCCTCCCAGAGAGAAAGAATATAGATAATAAGGAAAGTAACAATAATTAGTTGTTCTGCAGCTAGTAACAATATCAACTATCTCGAGGACTATGCACATTGATTTTGATGACCTAATTAACAAATTATGATGGTTCTTTTCTAGGCTGAATTTGTGATATTGAACTTGTTTATATAAGGTTTACTTTGATATTGATATTATCCAATCAACTAGGGACTAGGGTTGATGTTTTGTTTCATATTTGCTGAATGTGACCAGAAATTTTTAATTAAAAAAATAAAATCAAACCAGACCTTCTATCTAATTTATCTATTACCTTCTTAGTTCAAACAATGAACCAAGTTCTCTTGATATCCCAATGGGAAGGATGGTGCTTATCTAGGTTATGTATAGCATTAAGTTAAGCATGTTTCTGAAATATGCGCGATGCTTCCAGGTTACACTTTCTGGATTCAGATCGGGCAAGTTCATGACATTAGTGGCCACAAATGTGGCAGCACGGGGGCTAGACATCAACGATGTCCAATTGATCATCCAGGTATGTCCTTTCACCTCTTTTCTCTCATGTATGTGTTCATTCCTGTATCAGACATTTGGATGTGTACTGACTGTAGTGTATATGCTTTAGTGTGAACCACCACGTGATGTGGAGGCTTATATTCATCGATCTGGACGGACAGGGAGAGCAGGTGAATTTCAAATACTACAAACTCGGATCTTTTTTTCAATTTCTTTGTATATGGTAAATTACTGTTTTGACTTTCTCCAGGAAACACGGGTGTTGCTGTTATGCTTTATGATCCAAGGAGGTCAAATTTTTCTAGGATAGAAAGAGAATCTGGTGTAAAATTCGAGCACATAGCTGCTCCTCAGCCTGCTGATATTGCTAAAGCTGCTGGCTTAGAAGCGGTAGAAACAATCACCGAAGTCTCTGATAGGTAATTTTTCTCTTCGTAGATTTTGAAGAATTATCTAATATCATGACCATAAACCTTTATGCATCAAAATTTCTTAGTGTAATTCCGATCTTCAAGTCTGCTGCTGAGGAGCTATTGAATACATCTGGTCTGTCACCAGTAGAACTGCTGGCAAAGGCACTTGCCAAGACCACCGTGAGTACTATTTTTTGTACTGTTTTAATCAGGAACTTTGATATCTTGATACGGTTTTCATGGTTGTGGCTACTTGTGTGGTGCAGGGTTACACTGAGATTAAGAGTAGGTCACTTCTCACTTCCATGGAGAACTTTGCCACAGTACTTCTTAAGGTTGGAAGACCCATCTACACACCATCGTGAGTGCCATGTTACCCTTTCTTATTCTTGATATGTAGACCCTACTCATCATGATTCAATAAATGATGAGAACGTGCACAAGTCTATGTAGAAACATGGAGAATGGTGTTTGCTCATATGCGACCACTGTCTTGATTTCGTCTTTTCCATGTGTTGTACCCTGGAAGAAAGATCAAACCCACTGCTTGGCTGTAATTTTTCTTTGAACCAATTTTGTTAATAATCTTATATAACCCATGCTACGAAAATAGCTGCACAGTTTTATATTCAGAGCTGTGAAATTACAGAATAAAGAATTATTCATGCAAATTTAGGAATTTGGTGGTTGCAGTTGCTGATTCTGTTACTTTTCACCTGTTTTTCTTTCTCGTGATGTTCCAGCGTTGCTTATAGTATCTTGAGGAGGTTTTTACCTGAAGAGAAAGTTGAGACTGTTAAGGGTCTTGCTCTGACAGTTGATGGGAAGGGAGCAGTGTTTGATGTGTCCGCAGAAGATTTAGATACATTTCTTGCTGGTAAGTTAGTTCTCACTATATTATGGATGAAATAGTTTGTGAGGAAGCTATAGATTGCTCTAGTAAAATAATGTAGGACCCGTCTCTTCAAATGTGATTGTTCTGCAAAATTTGTTGACAATTTAACATGCTTTAAATAGCATCTACCTTTTGAATCACGGCTTTGTATTGTTACCTCGTTTTTTCAAAGCTTTTGGCAACTATTTATTACATTTACCTTTTGAGAAGCTGAAGAATCATCATCTTGGTGTACCCGACTTCAATAATACTTTTGTGTTTTCTGGTGGGCACAGGTCAGGAGAATGCAGCTGATGTGAGTTTAGAGGTGGTTAAAGAATTGCCACCATTGCAAGAGAGGGAGCAGCCAAGAGGGGGAAGATTTGGGGGTGGTCGTGGTGGCTTTGCTGATAGGAGAAGTGGTGGTAGATTTTCAGGAGGACGTGGTGGATTTTCTGATCGACGAAATGACAGATTTTCGAGAGGGAGAGGCGGCGGAAACTACAAAAAATGGTGAATAGCTCTGTGCAACTGATAGACAACACTGGCTGCTTGATGTCATAGAGGCATATCAATTTTGTGATAATGAAGAAAATATATCATTCATCAACTCCTACATACACAAGTAATTGGAAAGCCAACAATTCTTATATGCAAGACATTATTGGTTTTCCCTTTCACCGAGTTTAACCGTTGATTTCACTATTTAAATTTTTTTGGGTTTCATCAACCCATTTTGTATTCACATTTGAAACAAAAGGTGGATGAACATTGGGTTTGTATTTTTTAAATTTGTATCTTGAATCCTTGGTCTAGCAGCGTATGTGATTTTCATACATAAAATCATACAACTATTTTCAGACGTTTATTTACCTTCATTAACGTGTAGTGAAGGGTCAAAACTGAAATGACCAAAGAACTTTTTGGCGAGGAAGAATAGCTGAGTTTATGTAATAATATATAAAAACTAAAATAAAATAAGTTCTCAAGCTAGAGCCTATTTTTTTTTAATTTACTACATATTTTCAAAATAAATAAATATTGTATTCAAGTGTATGGAAGATAAATGAGTAATAGTAATAACCGAAACTTTGGGCTTTTTGGATTGAAACAGGAGGATCTAGAAATCAATTTGGGTATCAAAAGTTGTATAACTGGTATAAACAAAATATGGGAGGGCCATGGAATCTCTTGTGTTACTGCTGCGTTTGGTTCATTAGGCTTTGGCATTGTCATGACTAATACGCCTTGGGCATTGGGAGACCATACCTTACTCAAAACGAAACCGAGGAAAAAAAAACTTGGTGATGAACAATTGGACAAAGAAAAGAAGAAATTCAAGGGAAGAATACTGCCTTCCGATCACCCGGATAGCGTTTGTTTGGTCGATTTCAAATGAGATTATCGAGGCATTACAAACAGACTTAAAGACTGAACAGGTGGGGACTGATAATGCCGAGTTGGTTAATCAGCAGCAGAATAGTAGTAACAAGAAGTTGTTCATGAGTAATTAACTTGGGAGGTTTTGGTTGTGGATAAGCCTGATTTTAATGCCTTTTGCCTCCCGGGTGGGAAGATTGTGGGTTTGCTTAAACATCTCAACTAGGATGCAGAGATTGGACATGAGGTATGTATGATGCGTGCTGCTTAATTTCTTTAATTAGTAGATTTAGAGCATACAAATTGTAAATTTCAACATTAGCTAATGAAGTAGTGCTTATTTGTTGTTGATTGATTGTGATTAACAGTTGTTTGATTTTGAATATATAGGTTGGGCAATGGCCAATGGGGCATGCATGTTGTTGCTGCGGAAAATTATGCAAATTGTTCTTATTTGTTTGGCTTGTTTTGATGGAGGTCATCAACGGTCTCGCACTATATAATCCTGAAAATTTCAAAGGGATGACAGAGTCTTCCTTAGAGATCCTTTGTTGTTTGTTAGATCCGTTTAAGAAACATGTTTCCAACACATAAACGGGAGAATGGGAGGAGGAGGTTGGTCTTGATGATAAACGGCCGGGGGTTTAGAAGAGTAGCTAGGAAGAACATCTCAAGTCGGATGCCACAGTAATTGTTGTGTTTACTGGTTTGCTTAAACATCTCAAGTCGGATGCCACAATACGTAATTGGGCATTAGGTATATGGAGTATAGGACTGCATGACTAAAGAAACCAACAAGTTGCATTTATACAATTGTATAATAAAGATCATCTTAAAATACCTTTGCAAACCTAAGTTTTCATGTTTTATTGGTCTTTCAAACCCGTTTGGGAGATTCTTAAGCTTTAATTTACCCAAAAATGTAGAATTTGAACTCTAAATGTGAAACGGTTGTTACATTTTCAAGATGGTTTAAGTGATCATTAATCTTCTAAACGTTCACAAATATATCTTTCTTGAACTCGTGGATTCATCATTCTTAATGATTTTAGAATAATTAGTCTACTCTTCAAAAGATATACTCCAAAGGGTGGGTGCTAACACAATCTTATGTTCAATATCCTACACATTAAACATTCGAGCTCACTTCTTTTTAAAATTAGAAAAGTTGCAAGTTTTGAAGTGTTTTTAAGCCAAGTTAGTGGGCACGTGAAACTGATTATATATATATATATATATATATATATATATATATATATATATATATATATATATGTCTCCCTGTGCATCCCTCTGGAAAACAGAGAGCCAAGTCGCCGGCCAAGGGTTAAAGTCATGAAACTTGAAAGAAGCAATGTCCAAATATAAAGAAGCCAGTGGGATTTAATTCCTGTTGGTATTGAGTAACAATTAATGCATGCACCATCATATTATTAATTAATGAACCACTATTTTTTTTTGCCTTATAAAAGCATAAATTTGTAGATTTGAGTTGTTCTATCCAGCAACTGCACATAATCTTAAGAAATTGGGTTGTATCCACAAGGATATTAGAACATGATGAATAGGAGGGTTTTTCTATCAATATAATCTGTTCACTACTACTACTACTATTCTCCAGTACTGCGCACTGGGTTCCTCAAGTGCTTATGTCCCCACGAATCCGCTGCTGCATTGAAGGTGTTCTTCCTATCTTGTTCCCATCAACTGGAGGTGTTGCAGGATTAGGAGCAGGTTGATAAAATTGTTGTTTTGGATCATCTTGTGCGGGAACAGCAGCACCCGCTGGTGTGTCAGAAGGGCTACCATCATCAAAGGATATGATTTCATACAAATTGTGGATATCTCGGACATAGCTTGGAACGTTGAACCCAGTAACTCTCTTAACAGTCTCTTGAGCCATCTTCACCTTTGCTCTCAAGGTTTCAACCTCAGCTGTCAGAACGCTATTGTCCGCAGCTGCTTTATTGTACTTTTGGCATATGTCCGTAAGACGATTCACTAAAGAAGAATTTTCAGCTCTTAATTGAGAAACTTGCGTCTCTAACCCCGTCAAATAGGCTTGTTTTCTTTTTCTCGAACGTCTAGCAGATTCTCTATTGGAAAGCATTCTCCTATCTCGTTTTGCTTCCTCTTCGACTTCATCATCATCTGACAGGTCTCTGGACGAACGTCCACTAGTTGTTGATTTCTTTTGCATGGCCTGCATTGAAGGAATTAATCCACCAGCATCCTTATCTTCTTCCTTGGGTAAATCATGCCCAGATCTGATCAGCTGTAAGGTTTGCGATCCATTGTCATGACGTGCAGCAGCAGAATCTTCCCGAGTCCAAGCTACAGCAGCACAAGCCAAATCTAGCCGACTCCTGAGGAAAGCTTGGTACTCTTTTGAATCCATGGGAACATTGGGAGGACCAGCAGCAAACGCCGCCGTACTTGGATTACAATTGTTCTTGATCTCAACGACTTCGTTGTCGGCGTTTACAGGCTTCAACGAGGAAGGAGGAAGAGGGGAGGAATCCAATGCGGTAGCCTCCCGGAGATATTGCTCCAACGCCCACGCAGAGGCGCTGCGGCTCATCATCTTCGATGATTCTTCCTCTGCTGCTGCCGGCTGAGTCACCGGCGCAGGCGACCATAAGTAGTCGGGAATGTCCACTGAAAACACCCTATCCATCTCTCTCTAGACTTTACCACTACTTTGTACTCGGCTATTTTGAATATGGATTAAGAGCAGGAATTTGCTTGGCAATATATAAGGCTAATCACCCTTTTTTTCTGCTTGTTTCTTTTTTTTATAGTATCAAAAACTGGATCCAACCCCTTAATTTTTGGAATTCTCAAAATCTCATCCCACTATAGTTACGATACAATTACATGCTAAAATTTTAGAAATTTTGGTCTTTTCTTTCTTTTTCTTTTTACTTTATTCAAAATTTAAGGAATTGATGGAGGAGATTTAGTTGATGAAAAATGGTAGAGACACAAACTATTCTACAAATATTTTATAAATTGGCTGATGTGGCATACTCCATGTCAGCTGATTGCATGTGTTTATTAAGGAAAGTTGATGGAGGAAAGATAAGGTGATGTGTCAGCTGAATTGAAAAATATCTAATTAAAATTTTAATATTGTAATAAGTGACTATATATATATATATATCAATCATTTAATTTAAATGAAGGGATACAATTTTTAATTAAGAATTCTTCTAAAATTTGGACGTCCCTTTTAAAAGCCTAATCCAAAAAATGGATATAAATTTACTGATGGACAAATTAAGATTTTGGTTGCCCTTTTTTTTCCTTTCTCAAATTCAATCCGAAGGATGTGTAGGCTTTTAATATAGGGGGCTCCATGAGCATGCAATTCCTAGATCGTAACTATTAACTTCTTTGTAAATGGTTGTTAATATTAAGTTTATTATTTTAAGGCTATTCTATATATCTATTTATTTATATATATAAATATATAACCACACTAAAAAAAATTGACCCTTCAACTAGAATTTTTAGTAAAATATACTTTTTATAAATTATTTAATTTAAAGCATAAAGAGACTTGAGAATATCACATATAATTACGTGATCAATCATATAAAAATAAAAATGATTTCGTTTTGTATATGTAACTGAATACGCTCCCACCTATGTTATGAATAAAAAAATATTTTATAATTTTTTAAAATATTGTTATTATAAGGGATACCTCACGCAAGAGGGTGAGCCGTCCCTCGCCTCCCGTGCTTGAAGTGTCCCTCACTTTCCGTACTCTCTTAATTTAATTAGTTAAAAATATAAAAAGATTATATTTTGGACAAAATAATCGAAATAACAAAATCTTGGACAACTGGTAAGATTCAGGATTAAGAGTAGGAATAGCTTGGAGAGATTTCCCCACAGTTTCCTTATATTTATCTTTATTTCTATTATGTATCGATGTTGACTCATTCTGCAAGATAGAGATTCAATTTTTTCAATATGTACCCAATATATTTCTTATATTTATTTTTTAAGAGTATTTACAATAGTTCTTTATCTCTATCTCTACTCTGTAGTGACGTTGACTCATTCTACAAGATAAAGATTCAATTTTTTTAATATGTACCCAACAGATTCCTTATATTTATTTCTCAACTAATAAAATTTAAAATTTGAAAGTTCCAACTGTCAAAACATGTTTTGACCGTTGTAACTACAACATTTTGTTTTTAATTATAAAATCGCTATTAATTTATTAATTTTTTTAAAAGTAAGTATTTGATATTTTTAAATTTAATCAATACATATTGTAACTTATTTAGAAAAAAAATACTACTACAATCTTTTGACTCCCTCATCCCGAGGAGCAAAATCTTATATAGAGACTGAAATAAAAAATTAAATAAGGATAAAGAAACTTTTGGATAATAATTTGTTGATAAATTCTTTAAAATTGGGGATAGAAAATCTATTGGGGAACTGTTATGAATGCTCTTAAGAGCATTCACATTAATTTCTTTATTTTTATCCTTACTCTGCAGTGTCATTGTGTCGTCATTCTGCAGAATATTTTTATCCATACTCTGCAGTGTCATTGAGTCATTCTGCAGGATATGGATTCAATTTTTTCACTATGTACCCAACAGATTCCTTATATTGATCATTCCTTAAATAATAAAATTTAAAAGTTCCAAAATGTGTTGTTTTTAATTATAAAATCGCTATTAATTTATTAATCTTTTTTGAAGTAAATATGTGATATTTTTTAAATTTAAAATTAATATAAATTTAATCAATATATTGCGACTTATTTAGAAAAAATAATACTATTACTTATAAAATTTATTATTTTATAATTTTTAGCAAAATTATTAAGTTTGAGAATGCTTAAAATTGACTTATAAAAATTAATAATAATCTTATAATTTATAAAAGAGAGTATAATTGATCAATTATATTCCACTATAAAATAACTTTTATTTTATTTTAAATTTTAAGTAATTTATGAAGTGAGTATTGAATAGATTGTAGCTGCAAATATACATAAGATCAATATTAATTTTAAAAAGTGAATTTGTGATATTTTTAAATTTAAAATTAATACGATTCATTTAAAATTTTAAAATAATAAATTTATAATTAATAGTATTTTTATAATATTTATAATAATTATATGGGCATAAATTAAATAAATTATTTCAATTTTAAATTTGAATACGTTTGAAATAAATTTTTAAAAAATAAGTCAATATTAATTTTATAATTTGAAAATGAAGTAGTAAAAAATTAATGTGACAATACTGTTAAGATGTGTATGATTGATGAGTTGTCAACTTAAATGAGGATGTAAAATATCATTTTGCATATATAAAGAACTAGGACTGAGCAATGAACCAAATTAGAATCGAAACCGCACCAAAAACCTCACAAACCATAACAATTAAAATCGCACTAACTATTCTGGTGTATGTGGCGGTTTTATGTGGGTTCAAAAACTAAATTTACGGTTTGATTTGGTTATTAGCCAAAATCGCATGCATAAAATCGAAAATGCACTATGTTGGTAGAGTAACATATAATGTTTCTGACTCTTTGTATAAATGGTGGAGAGAAGTGTTATATAGGAGTTTATTATGTAGACAATATATTGTCCCCCTTTGTAAAGAAAAAATAAAAATCTGGGTTGACCTTTTGGGTATACTCATATGCATGATCTTGATGTCGCTGAATGTATAATTGTAATGAAATCAAGTTTGTTAAAAATTATTGATCACACAATTAAAGGTTCAAAATGATTGTTCATTTGATTAGGGTGGAAAAAAAATCTATAGAAGGCTTAGACCTTATTAGAAAAATGACCTATTCAAGTCACTACTAATTGAATTGGAAGGGAAGTCTGCAAGTAGTGGATGGCCATAGAGTTGGTTTAAAGAAATAATTACACTAGAAGTTCGCACCAAAGAAATAATCATCTCAAGAGATAAATATTTTTCAAATATGGTCACAAAATTAGAGTAGTGATGCTAAATTGTATAAAATTTTGTTATTTCAATTAGTTTTGGAACCGATCACAAGCGATTTCAGGTGAGATTTTAGATTTGTCAAACCGCACCTAAGCGGTTTCTGGTGCAATTTGGGCTTCAAACCGAATCGAACCAAACCGCACCGAACCGAACCGCACCATTCTCACCCCTATAGAGTACGGTATTTTGACTCCTTCACCCTGGAGAGTAAAATCTTATATAGAGATTAAAATAGAGAGTTAAATAAGGATAAAAAAATTGTTGAATAATGATTTTTGATGTATTATTTAAAGTTGGGGATAAAAAGTTTATTGGAGAAACTGTTGTGAATGCTCTAATATCAATTGCCTATATTATTATTATATTGAAAAAGATGGTGTTATTTATTAGGTAGAAAATAGTGAGAGAACCAAAATTATTTTTAATACTTGGAAGTAATATTAAAATAAAACACTTCTCTAAAATGACATTTAAAAAGCGACGGAGGATGTACTATATATCAATATGAAAAATTATTTTCTAAAGTTGAGAACAAGTTGATGTGTTATTAATTGGTTGGGAAGTGATATTTTACATGTGTTTTTGAAATTTTTACATGGTTCTCTCTGATATAGTATACAATTAAAATATATAAAAATATCAAAAATATACGTAAAAATAATACTCCCTCCGTTCCTAAAAGATTGTCGTTTTAGAAGAAAAAATTTGTTCTAAAATATTTGTCGTTTACAACTTTGAAGGAGAATAAATTATTTACTTTCCTATATTACCTCTACCTTCTCTCATTGTTCCAAAAAATTCTCTCCCTTATATTAATAGTTTTTAATTTCCCATAAAGGGGTAGTGATGAAATTTCAAATAAATTTTAATTGTTAAATGATAGTATTAAATGACTTTCTTAATCCTTATGTCAAAACTTTAAATGACAATATTTTAGGAACGGAGGTAGTACTTCTCTTATTGATTTTCATTTAGCCAGACAAGAGAAATGACATAGGCCTTGAAGAATAATATGCAAGGTAGCTGGTTCTTAGACCTGACAAAATTGGCCCAAGCCCGCATGCTGCCCCGGGCCGCCTGCCAAAACACGGGCTTTGGACTTCATTTTTTTAGTCCATGAAAACTTGGGCCGTTTTGGTCCGACCCGTCAATGACCCGACCCGTTTGGACTCGACCCATAAATATGTCAAAATTTGATCATAAATCTGTCAAAACCCGCGGGCCAGCCCAATCGTCAAAATACGGACTTTAGGCTTCATTTTTTTAGCCCACCAAAACTTAGGTCATTTTGACCCGGCCCGCCAATGATCCGGTCCGACTATAGCCCAACCCGTTTGCCAGGTCTACTGATTCTATTCCCATACGTGGACCTGGGGCCTTTCTTGGGGTTACATAGGTATCGAAGAATAATAGTCTTTCATGATTATTTTAGTAGACTATGGAGTACTGTACTACTATTACTATAATACTAAACCTTGGGTTTTGTTTGTTTGTAAAAATTTTAAATTTTAAATTTTAAATTATATTTTTATAAATTTTAATTTTAATATTATTAATTCTAAGATTAAATAATCCTGATTACATACATGTTTGTTTTTTATGAGATAAAATAATCTCATATTACGTTTGTTTTGTTTAAGATTATTTAAAAGATTGTATAAAAACTTATCGTTTAATAACAAAGATATCATATTCTCATTAGGTATAGATAGATAATAAATCGGTCTTTTTAAACAAAGTTAAATGTTAATTTTGTCCAAAAAATTTTAATCCCAAATGGTAAAAATTATACTACCTAGTTGGATATTATATTAAATAGTCTTTCCTTTCAAGTCATTTTATTATCCCAAATTTAATAGTCGTAATTCTATTTAATAGTGAAAAGTTAGCGACAAGAGAAAGACCATCACGATTAATGTTTCCCTTAAATATTTTGTTTCTTAATTTGTTTTATGATTGCCATTGCAACAAAAATGGACAAGAAGTTGTTGTTTGGCTGATGATGTACCCCCACTGCTTCCTCTTCTTTTTTTTTTACATCTTAGGGTGAGTCTTTTACAAAGACAAATGATATAATATTGTTGGAATAACTTTTCTTTTTCCCTAGTTGTTAGAAGTTTTAGTTATATATTGTAATATTATAATTTAAGCAATTTCTTTTTACCAATTACATGTTGAAATATTCTGTGTTACCCCTCTATCTGAAGTGGGGACTGGGGGATGGTTCGCAGCTGGGGAATAAAATAATCTGTGTTTTTATGTGCGAATATATTTGTTCTAAGAAATGAGAATGTAATAAAAAAAAAATACTCCTGACAAGTCTTATTTTGTTCTTTATAGTATAACTGATCTCCTCGCCCTTTCATCTATTTCATCACGGTTTTCAGTACTCTTTTTAACTATATATACACACACACACACCAGTCTCGATCTGTTTTAAAGAATTGGGAAAAACATAGGTTTAAAATATGTATTTATACATAACCCCTACATGAGTTGTGACGCACTGTGAGCTTGTAAACAAATAAATTTACAAATAAAGGAACAAGAGATTTATCAAAAATATAGAAAGAATAAGTTATGAAATTCAACCCACAAGCCGGGTTTGATACCTTAACAAAGCTTTCTGTCCAAGTCACTAGAATTTTCCTAGAAACACGAAAACATATCTAAAAAACTTCCTAAAAATACGGAAATAAATTCTTAACAAGTAACAACTTATTATAAAAAGATTTACAACCTAATAAAATATTATTACTATAAAGAACTAAATAACAATAATAATAAAGTCGGTCCATCTACTTCCGAAGTTATGACGCTATTCCTGAAGAAGTTCGCCGAAGTTATAACGTCATCCGAAGTCGAACTCCGACCCCGAAGACATGAACTGAATGCCTGACCCTGAAGTCTACCGATATCGTTGCGCTAATCCCTTAACTTTTGATCCTTTAGCATCATCATCGTACTGTCCGATCATTCAAGGATCTTCGGCCTGAAATCCTCCTGCATCAAGTTGTCTCGTAGATACCTCAAATCTTCATCAAAGAAATCGGAAGAATAAAGATTAGGTGTGTTTGATTCCATCTTAATGCATCTTAACGGTCTAAATCTTTGTATTAAGAGGTCCTCTAAATAGTTTAGACTCATATTTGTATCTTAATTCTTCAGATGACCTCTTAATATAAAAATATGAGCTATTAAGATGCATTAAGAGATAATTTATTAAGTTGCATTAAAATACAATCATACACTAACCAAGTGTCATTGTATTACTTGGATGATTTATTTGAAGTTCCATTTAAATTTTGTATTTTTATCCCCATATATCAAGCTTTGTCAAATGATATAATTCATTAAAATTTGGTTGATAAATAAATAAATAAACAATGTGATGGAAGCAACATTTTTATATTCTAATTTCTATATGCAGTGACTTTGGGAGTAACGAAGGAAGAGGTTATAAGTGAACGGTGAACTTGTCAATGAGCAGCTACTTATTAGTAGTACAATAATATTATTATCACATATAACTCACATATTGTATAGGTGACACTCATAGATTTATTGTTGAGTTAAGTAGATAATGTCAACAATAAATTCATGAGTGACACCACATGCAGTATGTAAATATTATGTGATGTAGCATTATTATTATTATTAGTTATATTGAAAGCTCCATCATCATTAGACATTAGTATCTATAATATAAAATAGAACGGTTTTAACATCCAACGGCCTCGATTAAAATTTCATCATCCAACAGTTAGTAATATATCTCTCATTTTCCCCCAATTCAACCCATCGGGCATAGAGGAATTAGAGTTTGAGGATCATTTCCCCTCCCCCTCCCCCTCCCCCTCCCCCTCCCCGTCCCCCTCCAATTCAACCCAGTTCAGCAAAATTAGAGTTTGAGGAGAGAGAGGAACCTTAAAAAGTTTTCTTTTTCAATAATATGAGGTAAAATGTTTGAGAAGTTTGAACCAAGTTACAAGATTTTTAAATGTCAAACCACACTTTATTACCCAGAACTTGACTCTGTTTCCAGTTGAGTACCAATTGTTATATTTTCTCAGTTGATATACTAATCTCTCCTCAAATTTTCAATCAAGAACCTATCCAACATACAGAGTCAAAATTAGTGCACATCATGTAACTAACTACTGTTTACATAGAGAGATATATCTGAGTGAAAGTAGTTGCAAATGCATTGATCACTTAAGCTAATCAGGTTCATCATATAAATAAAATGATAGCATATCAGAAAAATTGGCACTCAATTGAAGAATGAGGCCAAGTACAGGGTACACCTTGTAAGAACTTTAATGCTGTATCTATGGTTCATTATGCTCTATATATTTTGTCTTATATGTAGTCTAGACCTAGGCAGGTAAGGTATTCCAGTTAGCCCTGCTAGATATTCAGCAATGTACTTCACCACGGAGTAAGAATTTAAGAAGTTTGAGTGCCACTACCCTTATTTGCAAAATAGCTTAACTTAATAATGGTTTGTATACTGTCAAGTGCTTGTATTATTGTCTAGAGGCAATTTCCTTCAATGATGTGGGTGAAGCTGTACATCAGTGTGCGTTAATGTCGTTTTCTCATCTTTGTCATTTATGCTCCATTTTTCTGAATTTGGTGTAAGCTGAGACTAGGGCAACTATTAAAACCATTTGTTTTTATGTATTATGGAGGTAGGCAAGTATTTTATTTTATTAACTGTTAAAATGTTTGAGGATCTTCATTAACTGTTAAGCTCTAACACACCCGAAAGGGTTACTAAACTTCATCAATTTCGACAAAGAAAAAATGTAATGCTCAACAACATCAGCAGTAAAACTAAGCTTTAAGGTGAGTTAAATGTTTCAGTAAAACTAAGCTTTAAGGTGAGTTAAATGTTTAAGTTATTTTATTAGAAATTTGATAATAAAGTGTTGTAATTAGATGTGTTGTAATTGAGAATAAGTATGAAGGGGACGTTGTGATTGTTGTATGGAGTAAGTAGTAAAATCTGGGCTAAACCATAACCAAATACTTATGAGTTCTGTCCTAAAAAGAAATGCACATGTTAGGTTCGATAAATTATCTCTAAGAGGCTGTCAAGTATAAAAAGGGAGAGTTGGTCAAGATTGTGAATAGGAGAATTTTTTTTAGCATCAACAGTAATTGAGTGATGATAATCTGCTTTTTCTGGTGAAAAAGTTACACCAACCACACATTGATACCTGTCCTAGTTTCTAATTTGTTTGAGATCGCTTGCTCCAATCTAAGCTTTGATAAAGTAAGATGGGAGAAAATTATCTATTATAAGCATCACGTCTCATTGCCGTGTTGATGTAGTGTGACGCCCCAACCATGTGCATACATGTATAGAATGTAGCTATGATATTTAACCTGTTATACCCAAATATTCTAATCAAAGACTATACCTTACAAATGGCTTGATGTGATTGTGGCGCTACATAACATCAACATGATGATCTGATGCGGCAGTGGGATAATTTCATGTAAGAGGAAATTATTTATGCGTTATATGAGTCGAAGTTTGAAACTAAATTATTTCAGGATGATTTGTTTTTTTACATTTGATTAATTTGCAATTAATTCGATATTTGAAGTTTTTGCCTTTTTCTTTTCTGCAAGTGTCAACTAACAAACAATTTCACTGTGAGTTGCGAGGAAAATTGATATATAACACCTTTTCTTGATATAATTGCATGTGTTTACATTTTGATGTGAACTAGGTAATGAGAATGATGCACATATGAGTATAACTATGCCTTTTAACACAATAAAACATTCATAAGTTTGTTGACTAACCTTCGTATAAAGTGATATAGTTTTGCTGCAGTCATCCTCAGCTTGCTGAAAGCTGGAAAAAATATATTATCAGTTAGTAAGAGCAACCTTTGGATATAAAACTTAATTCTCTGGGAACAAGAAACAAAAGTATACCATCCTAATTCTAGGTAAGCAGCTACACGATTGCTGTAGAAAGTTGCATTTGTCTCATTTAACTTTATATCTTCAGTTAGTAATTTGAATCAAAACCCTACATGCAAAAATGGTAGTTACATTGCCATTACTTGATGACCATAGTGGTTAATAAATAAGATTTATTTGGAATATGGTAATAGCAGTAAGCTGTCTAATAAGACGACACTGACACTAGCATTTTGTTCCTGCTAGCAACTGTATGTTTGTTTTGAATGATTCTAAGCATGATATGGTACTACACCAAAAATGGCCTCTAGTGAAGGACAAATTTTTCACAAGACATACTATATCACTCACAAAAGATTTATTGCGAAGAAATATTTCTTTTACACGATTGTTCGCATTAGACCTCCTCGCAATTGGGTATCCTAAGTAGTAACTAAATATTTTTTGTGAAGGATATATTGTGAATAACTTTTTTATTAATAAATTGTATTTAGTAATGGAATGATGTTATTTACTGAAAGATTGGTTTCCTTCACAAATAATATTTTAAGAATGACTATTTGAAATTAGTGAATAACTTGATTCCTTCACAAATAATATATTGTGAAGAACAAATTTATTTAACGAGAGAATATTTTCATTCACTAATTATAAATTGAGAATCTTTCTTCAAATTAGTAAGAGAAAAATTCCTTCACAAATTATAAATTTGTAAATAAAAAATTAATTGCTAAATATTCAAAATTCATTGAAAATTATAATTAATTTTCAAATCAATGATTTCATATTTATTATTATTACTATTATTTTTATTAATTGCTATAATAAATATTAAATTTAATATTTTAAGTTATTATAAATATCATACCTATTTCAAACTAATTAATAAACTAATGCATAAATAGCCAATAATTAAAACTAATACTCCATATATAAATAGATAATGCTCAAGTCACGATAAGTACAAAATTTGTTATTATGTTTTGATCTCCCAAAGATCATAATACTTACAATATTTAATAACTAACACAAGAAAAATGAAAGAATAACAACGAACTAGATAGAATGAAGTGTACATCATGTTAGGTCCATTTCATCATCATTTTCTTCAAGGAAATCAAGGTTGGACATGTAAATTTCCTGATGCAAGAGAAACACCAAAATTTAATTTCAATAAGATGAAGAATAAGAAAAATGAGCCGTGAACTTATGCTCTAGTGTGTTGAATGTGTACTGATCAATGTGTACGTTACCTGCTTCAGGAAAAGAGCTGCAGTAATGGAACCACCCTAACAACCATCGGTGTTGACCATACCAGCTAACTCCGGATTTCATGGACTCCCAATAACTTTCTTCCAAAGTCAACCTCCAAAGTTTTTCTTCAGCAACTTCTGAAACTGCAAGTACCTCCTTTGCCAGGTTATCACTAGGTGTAAATATTCCTGTTTAAGAAATGTAAAAAATGTCTTAGGTTTCCTAGAGATTTAGATTCTCTTTGTAATTTCTATGAAAATGAGCAGCAGAAAAAAATTGGGCACCACAGCAGTAGCCCTAATTACAAAAAAGAACTGCAAACTAGTGCATAAGTAACATTGTTCCATAAATACTATGAAGAAAAAATACTCAAACTTCAAAGAATTTTCCACATAAACTGATGTAAAATTCATTGGACTTAAACATATAAGCAACTATAAACTTCACCTTCTAATAACACCAGAATACTATTTTTTAAATTTTAAGTTACATAATCACTAGAAGGGGCACATACATGACAAGGAGTATACTGAGAAAGCACAGGCCAACCAAAAAGCAGAAGCTGAACTGAAGCCTACCCCCCTTCCCCTTCCCCTTCCCCTTCCCCTTCCCCTTCCCCTTCCCTTAAAAAAATTAAATTAAAATAATAATAATAATAAAAACTAAACTGGACCAGCCAACAAACAATAGCTACTATCTTTGGCCACATGATTATCACATCTTGATTAAGTCTTTTAAATCTTTTCTCATAACAATATTAACCTCTTCAATAGTGGCCAAAGATCAACTACCAAAAAACATTACTTACTTTACTGATTGCAGTCATTGATTATCACATCTTGGGGGATATAGTTACCAGATCATCCAACTCAGTTTTGATCTGAGTTTAATGTTTCATCACCCCTTGCAAAGTGAGAAATCATGTGTACCTTCTTGAGTTGGAAAATCAAGCAAATACTGTTGATACCATAGTTGTCACGGCGCCACGGCGAGTCATGGCGGTAGCCAACTGCCTGGACGCCTAGGCAACAAGGCGACCGCCATGGCGTCCGTACGGCGACAAGTCGTTTACAATGTACAATTTATATATTATTTATTTTACATAACTATATTAGCAATAAAATTTCATATACATTAAAACTCAAAACATAACACTATGGAATAACATTAAATATATTTTTAAATCTCATTGATAGTGTTATATAATATATATATATAGTGTATTATTAAATTAATAACTAAGTGTATATAGTATTTATTTTCAAATTATTTCATGCAACTATACTACATATTAAATATATTTATTTTTTAAAATTAAAATATACATATTTAATTAAATATTATATTTTATTTAAAATATTATATATAGTTAATAGTTAAGTGTATATAATATTTATGCAATGACAATATCATAGTTTTTTTTAATGTATTTATTTCATTATCATTAAAATTAATTTTTAGTATTTATTTTATTTTTATTATTTTTGTTTATTTAAATATATGTATATAATATTATTTTATTTTATCTTATTTTTTATGGTATCATAATTATTTAATTAATAACTATAGAAATTTATATAAATTTAATTATTTTAAACATATTATTTGTTGTTTATTTAAATATATATTAATTTCTTTTTAATATATATGATATATATTAAATATAATATTTTTTATTTTTATTTATTTTATTATATATATATATAAATAAATTTATACGTATATAAATATATATATATAAATTTATATATTTATATATATATAAATTTATACATATATATAATATTTATATTATATTTATATTATATATAGAGATTAGAGACAGACCCAGCAGCAAAGCTTGTTCCAGCGAAGTCGAGCAGACGAGCAAGAAGAAGTCGAGCGACGAGCAGTCGCGACTCGCGAGGGTTCGCGATGAGGTCGGAGCAGTCGGAGAAGAAGGTCGCGAGGGTTCGCGATGAGGTCGCGAGGTCGGAGAAGGTCGCGCGATGAGGTTGGAGAAGCTGTCGAAGCAGTCGCGAGGTCGGAGCAGTCGCGCGATGAGGTCGGAGAAGCCGTCAAAGCTGTTGAAGGTCGCCTTAGCGACTATGTCCCAAGTCGAGCCTCGCCTTGTAGATTTCCCAACGCCTGGACGCCTTGGCGTCGCCTAGGCGACGCCTTGACAACTAAGGTTGATACACAAAAATAAGTGAATAAAACCAAATTGCAACAAACATTCAATCAATCAACTATTCAGCTCCAACCTATGGCAACACTATTTCTTTGAAATCCTAATTATGCAAATAATTAAAACAATAAACATATAAATTTGTGAACACATTAAATTTGCAGAGTGTAATCTTTTCTGCACAGCACTCATGCATTGAGTGTTTCCTCTGCCACATGCAATACAAAATCATTAAACCCAGAAGGAATCTTAACAAGTCTCAAAATCCCAAATTATATGCAAGCATATGACGAACATGTTTTTTCCAAAACTAAAGTAACACTCGTTCAAAACACACCGTATAATTGGAAACATTGTCATCTGAAAAAAAAAAATACCCAAAGAGCAAGGACAGCAAAAAAATGGCAATAAAACTACATTCTAATGTATTAATTAACTTAATTCACTCAAATAACAAAATATTTTAGTCAGTCACAGGAGCATATGAATGTTAAAAGAAATCATATAGCATAGAAGATGAAACGCCCTCAATATTCAACCCAAATATGTTTAGCCTCCAACTCTCCATAGTGCGCCAAAATATGAAGCCACAAACATAGGAGCAAGGACTCCCAGAGGTATAAGAACACACACACACATTCTACTATTACTACAAAAACATTAAATACCCACATTAATTTTCCAACACAGGAACAATAAATACATCAAAAAATGAAAGGTATCAACAAAACGAAGCATCTATCTATACAAATCAGTTTTGCTCTCAGAGCTTAATGTTTCATCACCCCTTGTAAAGTGAGAAATCATGTGTGCCTTCTTGAGTTGGCAAATCAAGCAAATACTGTTGATATACAAAAATAAGTGAATAAAACCAAATTGCAACAAACATTCAAACAAAGATCCAACCTATGGCAACTCTATTTCTTTGAACTCCTAATTATGCAAATAACTAAAACAATAAACATATAAATTTGTGAACACATTAGATTTGCAGAGTGTAATCTTTTCTGCGCAACACTCAATGCATTGAGTGTTTCCTCTGCCACATGCAATACAAAATCATTAAACCCAGAAGAAATCTTAACAAGTCTCAAAATCCCAAATTATATGCAAGCATATGACGACCATGTTTTTTCCAAAACTAAAGCAACACTCGTTCCAAACACACGCACCACTAATTATAACAAATTAGAAAAAAAAAACACGCACCACCGCCATTCATCAACTATTCTGCTCCTTCATATTAACCTCATATTCTTGTGTAGTGAATTTTGCGAACGAAAAAATATAATTTGTAAATGATATTTCTTTCACTAATAACTATATTGTCACTACAATTTTTTCCTTCACTATTCTTTCGCTAGAAAACTACTCAGGTGAGGGAATGAATTCCTTTACAAAACTTCCTTCACTACATCCCTAATTTCTTGTAGTGTGGCTTTATCAATGATGAAATTCTTCTCTCTCTTTTTTCTTTTTTTTTCCCCTTTAATCCGTATACCGTATAATGTTTGATATCTTGCTAAATTGATCATACTTGATGGTTATGGAGTTTCTCTTCCAACCTGCTTTTACATTACTTTTAAGGATTCCTTCCTGACATAAGCCTGAATGTATAACTTATCTCAGTTGCTGCCATAAATGGTTAAAAAAGAATAGTCAATTACAACTGCCTCCAATAGCATACTATTGCTGTCCTTACTGTGGTGCGACTGTTCTAACTAATCTTTTTCCTAAACATAAGTGGACATGGGTGGGTTTGTAAATTCAAAATTTTCTGATAAATGTTTATAAGTTTCTGGGTTTTTTTTTGCTTTGATTTTGAGTTACATATATGATGAAATTGAAAAGGAACGAGTAACTAAAGATATGCACAATTTCAGATGTTAAGCTGAATAGGACATTTTGTCCGGTTTTAGCTTGAAACATGGAGAAGAGGGAGGACTTAACATTTTCCTTTCCTTCTTGAATGAGAATGGATACTGATAATCTTTTGCAGCTGTTGTCCCACAACAGAGCAGCCACGAGATTTTGAGAATATGGGTATTTTCCAGAAAGAAAGCAGCCACTAGATTTTATATCCCAGAGACTCAAGTGTAACTAATATTTTTCCTTTTCTAAATGATTAAAGCATAACTTTGCTATTAATTTGTGTATGCTTAATTTTCGCAATGAATCTTGCACAAAAGGCATGGGCCTCAGCTGGTTTTTCCCTACTAAATAAAATTAAACGAGAAAAAATTGTTTTATGAAAATGTAAGGTTTTGTGACTGTTAGCTCAATCAACCCAAATATGTAACTTTATTCATGGAGTTACTGGATTGAGAAGTAAGCTTACCTTCCAATCAACGAAAACCTAAATGCTCAGCACTTCTTAAAATATTCATTTGCAAACTTCAAATTTGGACTTTCATGGTGCTGAAACCGATACAAACCCCTTGGTAATACAACCAAACATTAAACATCACTGAAGAGTGCTGATATACGAAGTGATAATTGCACACTCTGAAAGTGTTCATTATATAGTCACATATATGTAGGGTGTGCGACTATCAATATAGGTCGCGAGTATCTCAACACTTCACTTAAATACTGATTCCCCACCCCCACCTGTCTTTTTTGCATGTCTTTCAAGACACCATAAAAACATAATTCTAGATTATGTGTATATATATAATGTTTGTGTGTATAAACATTATGAATTTCATATTAATTAAAATTATAACATAGATATATTGGGGATGTTAAAACATTTAAACCATATAATCCTTTGATATAGCACATCTCCAAAAAGATTAAACAGAAAAAAACAAAAATAACAACAAAAACATATCTGTCAGGAATAAAAAAAGGCAGAAGAAACTCAATATTGCTTTGTGGTAGAAATTCACCTAACCTTCTAATATATTTTTTAACCTGGAAAATAGGAAATGCAGAAATGTATTTATGAGGAGACTAGAAATAGGTTCTCCCTCTTTAAAGAATTGCAAGAAACCATTACCCAAATATTACAAACCTCCTTATTTGCAATTGCTATAAACTCCAGAATGACAACCTCCAACATAAATGCATTTATTTTTTGGAAGAGAAACTAAAGCACATAATTACAGAGGAAAGATCTTAAAAAAATCACATACATTAATTCACTAAGACCAGGCAAATGCATTCGTTAACTGCTATCTGGACATAATAGTTTGTGACATGATAAAAGACAACTTAAGAGACATAGTTTGTATACATGTTTATATATTTCTGAATATCTATTTTTAAAGAAAACTTTGTCGAAATTTATTGAAATTAGTAGCGACTAGCTTGATATTTTGGTGGTTAAATATGTGTTGATGATTGAATATATATTAATTATTGTAGTTGTATGGTGAATTATGATAATTATTATGTTTAATTGTAAGTTATTTTAAGCTGCAAAGAGTCTTTATATAATGTATTACTTTTCAAATTTTAATCTAATTTTTTCGTTTCGCCGTGCCTTCATGCACGGACAATTACTATAATATACATATATATATATATATATATATATATATATTTCGTCAAACATTATGGTCCACAAAAGATAACCTTCATAGGGAATCCCAAAGAAATAATTCTCAATGGAGGATACGTACGAATGACTCTAGACCTGGAATCAAATACAACAAAAAATTTAAATTAAAAAAAAACTAATTATACCCTAAGCGGCTCTGCCTTATTCTAAACATTGCATATGATATGATGGGTACTATAATCTTTTTTTAGTTTAGTTTTGATGATCATTTTGTTACTCTTGAGGGATCGAGGATGGGGTTTTACATGGCAGCATCTTTCGTCTTGGCATTAGTTGGAGCTGTAATTCTGTTGATGGCTGTATTTGTAGTTAGTTATGTCAAAGAATTGATCACCAAGGATGATAGGCCACCGGTGGCAGGGCCAATTTTCAACCAACTAATATACTTCAACAGACTTTATGATTATCTGACATCCCTTGCTCGAAAATACACTACTTATCGGTTCATCACGCCTTCTCATAGTCAAGTCCATACTGCAGATCCTGTTAACGTTGAATACATTCTTAAAACCAATTTTTCCAACTATGGAAAAGTAATACTCCTACTCCTAAATCTGTGTCTTCTGTTACATGATTTTATTGAAACCTAATCCTTGGTATGTGTTTATGTATGTGTGTATGTAACATTCTTTCAGGGGATGTATAATATTGGGATCATGAGTGATCTTTTTGGAGAGGGGATTTTTGCTGTGGATGGAGATAAATGGCGCCACCAACGCAAGCTTGCAAGTCATGAGTTTTCCACCAAAGTTCTAAGAGATTTTAGTACTGCTGTCTTTTGAACTAATGCTGCTAAACTAGCTTCAAAGATTTCTGAAGCATCCATGGCTAGGGAGATGATGGACTTGCAGGTTTGTGCTCGGCCAAAACAATATCTTTTAGGCATTTACTGTATTTCAACTCCTTAACATAAAATCAAACCATCTAGTGTAACAAATCTTATGAGCACCATATGTTCTATATAGAGTTAACTAACTCATCACGACTAAAACACTAATTTTAAATTTTCTCTGTTTTTTTTTCTGAAGGATTTACTGTTGAAATCAACTTTAGATTCAATATTTAAGGTCGTCGGATTTGGGGTGGATCTTAATACGTTATCTGGTTCAGATGATTTTAGTAACCGATTTATGAAAGCCTTTGATGACTCCAATGTAATTGTGTACTGGAGATATGTTGATCTATTATGGAGGATAAAGAGGTATCTTAATATTGGTTACGAGGCAACTCTTAAGCACAACATTATAGTCATTGACAACTTTGTCTACGCATTGATCCAACGAAAGAGGGAGCAGATGAAAAATGGAAAGCTTGATGTGAGTACAACTAAACTAACTAAATTTAATTATATTGAATTTTGAACTAACAAATACTTGTTTCCTGTAAACAGGGAGGGAAAGAAGAAATACTGTCAAGGTTTCTGATTGAGAGTGAAACGAATCCAGAGAGGATGAGTGATAAATATTTGCGAGATATAACACTCAGTTTCATCATTGCTGGCAAGGACACTTCTGCAAACACACTCACTTGGTTCTTTTACATGCTGTGTAAAAATCCTTTAGTTCAAGAAAAGGTGGCACAAGAAGTGAGGGAAGCAACTGAAGCGGAGAATACTAGTATATCTAGTGATAAATTTGCAGACAAATTAAGTGAAGCCGCCCTGGACAAAATGCAATATCTGCATGCAGCTATAACGGAAACTCTCAGACTCTACCCTGCAGTTCCCATAGTAAAGTTTTGAACACATTTTCCCCTATTTACGCATCTTTGAATACGTCCACTACAACATGGAATTGGTACTAGATTAGCTTCTTATGCAGCTAGTGAAAAATAAAAAATGAATAAAATCAGAGGAAACTGTGACGTTCACACAACTGTAATTGCAGGACGGAAAGAGCTCAGATAAAGATGATGTTTTACCTGATGGATTCAAAATAAAGAGAGGAGATGGGATGAGTTACATGGCCTATGCCATGGGAAGGATGACATACATTTGGGGACAGGACGCTGAGGAATTCGTACCCGAAAGATGGCTCCATAATGGTGTATTCCAATCACAAAGTCCATTCAAATTTACTGCCTTTTAGGTTGGAAACTCTAATCAATCTCCCTAGGCTTTTCTTTCAAACGTTGTTACTGATTTTGTATGTCAATATCTTGAATTTGGTCTGCAGGCAGGGCCTCGGATATGCATTGGGAAGGAATTTGCTTACAGACAAATGAAGATTGTGGCTGCTGTACTTGTCTTCTTTTTCAAATTCAAACTGGTGAAAGAGGGTGAGGAGGCTACATATCGAACCATGTTCACCCTTCATATGAATAAAGGCCTCCATTTGTATGCAATTCCTCGGAGGTGACTTTTTATTACTTTATTTTAATATTTTAAGCTAAATATGCTGTCAAATTAAGCTAAGCTTTGATTCGATCAGCAATATTGGAGATACCTACCAGATTGTGTGATAGATTCAAGCTTATATATGTTTACCATACAGTCTTTATTATAAAAGTGAGAAAATTATATATGTAATTCTGTTGTTATAGCTCGATCTCTGTAAACTAGCTTCAAGCAAATAATGCAGATTGTTTACTAAAGAGTATCATCTGTATAAGTACGTACAAGAGTAGAATTAATTTACCCTGATAAAAAGTTAACCTATGCTAACCACTCCCCTTCCAAACTATTTTCTGACATCTTTAAGAATGAAGTAAACCATAAACTTTTTTCAGGGTTAAAAAACAAACAATAACTTTTAGGGTCGGGTAGCAATTAATGGTAAATTGGTAATGGAGGGACAGGACCTGACCTATCTATTACCTATGGAAGGACTATTAACCTATTCATAAATTCATCTTTTAATGTTCAATCTCTATCCAACTAACAGGAAGACAGTGGATTGACGACTTTGTTCGTCCACTGGCTTCAATATAGTCTGATCACTGCTAGCTTCCTTCTTCGATCGACTTGAACATTTGAGTCATATCTCATACTCATACTACTCAACAGACCTCCCAACTACTAACAAATCATTCATAACTCTTGTAACTTACCTGATCAAATCATTAATAATATCACGCTATCTCATTTATGACCCTCCCCCTACCTCTGTTCCAAACATTAATTATATACTAATACTATTAGTATATATTTTTACTATAATAATTGCAACACTTTTTAGTAAAATCAAATGAAATCAAATTTACTTTGAATTTCAGATATTGACTTTAAAAAGTCGAATACAAGTCTAATTCTAGAAAGGGATAAAAACATGCATTAGTTACTCTCTTTCCCTCCCTCGCATTATATATCAACTTGCTTCTGCAAACGCAAATCGAAGACAATCGCTCGCCTTCAATAACTTCAACCAATTTTTGATATGATATAAATACCATAGTAAGCTATTTTTTTTACAAAAAACCCACCCATTTCGAACCTTATAAGCAGCCTAAAAAAATGTCCACTCGTAACAGATTTTAATTTTTTTTTCAAGCCCGACCCTGTTGCACTAAAACAGTCATAACTTCTTCGTTTCAAAACATTTTTTTAGCAATTTTAAGCCCATGCGAAGCTAACTTCCGGGACTACAAATTTTATTTTTTTGACCATTTTCAAATTCTAAACATAGAATTCTAGAAAATTCGTGTACTGCTTCGAATCTGTTTTCCAGATTTTTGACAGATTCGACGTGACTACTTTGAACTGTCATAACTCCTTGCTCCGAAGTCGGAATTAGTCCGTTCCGGAGTCTATGAAAAGCTTATTCAGTGTACTATAATACCCCAAAAGCCCATAATCTTCTGAAAAATGTAACTAGCCCCGAATTTGTCCTTAGAGTCAACATTCCACAATTTTTCGATTTCTAATATGTTTTACTAAAATCTTCACTATAAATTCGTTTTAGCTCTTTTTTGATTCATTCCAATGGGATTATTTCCATAACACGTAGGAGCACAAGCCCACCATTACAAAACTTAAATTTTCAGTTCTATACCCTCATAAATTTTGGCTCAAGAACAGCCCCAAAAACAGTTTTAATTAGTTCGTTTTACATGTTTTACTAGGAAACTCGTCATGATTTCGTTACAACAGATTTTTCCCTCGATCCAATTGGTTTGTGTTCATAACTCATAAGAGTACCACACATCATCCCGGAACTTAATTTTTCAGTTTCAGAGCACAACACAAATTGGTCTAAAACAGTCCACTAGTTGTCCAATTCACATAACCTTGTTTCTAAACCATTTCTAATTCAGTTAAGCCACTTGGGACGCATCATATTTTATAAACATAAACTACCTTGCTCACAGTAACAAGAAGTTTTCAGTTTTAAAGCTTCGCAACCTCTGAGAGGAATTTCATCAAACACATCATGTGCGATAGTTTTAAAGTCGGAACTCATAGGGATTTAAGGAGGGTTAAGTCCATTTATTTTTCCACCCTTATCTCTCCAAGTGCCCTGCACAAAGCCTCCTTAACAGATCCCAACAATTCCACTCAATTAACACAATAAGTATAGCAATTCAACCATAGATTAACTAATTCGCTATGAACATAACAAAAGTTCACTGTTACCTTATAGCCTCTTGAATTTGATTATGTTTTAGCTTGCAATAGACAGTTATATCGTCTCCTTGTTTTCAATTCTTCCCATCTCAAGTTTATGGTTTCATCATCTTCATAAATTTAATGGTTGCAACCGAACTCAAGAAAGAGCTTGAAGACTTCGGAATATAATTGCTTAGTAATAGAGAGAGAAGAAAATTTGGAACGGCATAGAAGGGTCAGGGAGTTTTTTCTTCTTCTTTCTTTTTGGGTCTGATCAAAGACAGGGAATGGAGAAGGCGTATGTGAGTTGATACTTGTTTTTGGATGATATGTTTCTTAGCCTGTCTTATTTTTAGCCTATCTTATTAATCAGGTAAAGGATTAGTGTTCTAATGTTAATGTGATAACATGACACCTCCTACTTCACTTAGTGATTCAGCAATATGAATATTTTTTTTATTAGTCAACTTTTGAATTCTAATTAATTTTGAATTATTATTTTTTTGCATTCCCATTTAAACATATATTATACCTTATGTACAAAAATTAAAATAAAATATTCATAAATCTTTTTCATAAATATGGAAACTATTTATTAAATAAAAAAATATTTTATTTAAACTATTTTAATATGCACAAAATTTACATCAATTATTTGCTTTCAAAAATTATTTACACAATAAATATATTTTAATATATTTATCACCCTACCTTCATACCTACATTATACAACAATTATCACATAAACAGTATAATATAAATCAAATACAACAATAATTTGATTTCTTTTCTAACAATAAATTATTAATATAATAATTATAAATTATTATATTTACCTTATCACATACATCCATGTATTATACCCCACACGTAATTACACATACAATACAATATAATAAACTATTAAAATAAAAATTTATTTTATTAAATCTTTATTTTAATATTACCTAAAAATTCAAAACGTCACAATTATGGTCCACAAAAGATAACCTTCGTAGGGAAACCCAAAGAAATTATTCTCAATGGAGGATACGTACGAATGACTCTAGAACTGGAATCAAATACGACAAAGAATTTAAATTAAAAAATAAATTAAAAAACTAATTATACCCCTAAGCGGCTCTGCCTTATCCTTCCGGTACAGAAACATTGCATATGATATGATGGGTACTAATAATCTTTTCTTAGTTTAGTTTTGATGATCATTTTGTTACTCTTGAGGGATCGAGGATGGGGTTTTACATGGCAGCATCTTTCGTTTCAGCATTAGTTGGAGCTGTAATTCTGTTGATGGCTGTATTTGTAGTTAGTTATGTCAAAGAATTGATCACCAAGGATGATAGGCCACCGGTGGCAGGGCCAATTTTCAACCAACTAATACACTTCAACAGACTTTATGATTATCTGACATCCCTTGCTCGAAAACACACTACTTACCGGTTCATCACGCCTTCTCATAGTGAAGTCTATACTGTAGATCCTGTTAACGTTGAATACATTCTTAAAACCAATTTTTCCAACTATGGAAAAGTAATACTCCTACTCCTAAATCTGTGTCTTCTGTTACTTAATTTTATTCAAATCTAATCCTTGGTGTGTCTGTGTAACGTTCTTTCAGGGGGTGTATAATATTGGGATCATGAGTGATCTTTTTGGGGATGGGATTTTTGCTGTGGATGGAAATAAATGGCGCCACCAACGCAAGCTTGCAAGTCATGAGTTTTCCACCAAAGTTCTAAGAGATTTTAGTACTGCTGTCTTCCGAACTAATGCTGCTAAACTAGCTTCAAAGATTTCTGAAGCATCCATGGCTAGGGAGATGATGGACTTGCAGGTTTGTGCTCGGCCAAAACAATATCTTTTAGGCATTTACTAGTACTTAGTATTTCAACTCTTTAACATAAAATCAAACTATCTAGTGTAATAAATCTTATGAACACCATATAGAGTTGACCTACTCATCACGACTAAAACACTAATTATAGATTTTCTCTGTTTTTTTTTCCTGCAGGATTTACTGTTGAAATCAACTTTAGATTCAATATTTAAGGTCGGATTTGGGGTGGATCTTAATACGTTATCTGGTTCAGATGATTTTAGTAACCGATTTATGAAAGCCTTTGATGACTCCAATGTAATTGTGTACTGGAGATATGTTGATCTATTATGGAGGATAAAGAGGTATCTTAATATTGGTTACGAGGCAACTCTTAAGCAAAACATTATAGTCATTGACAACTTTGTCTACGCGTTGATCCGACGAAAGAGGGAGCAGATGAAAAATGGAAAGCTTGATGTGAGTACAACTAACTAACTAACTAACTAAATTTAATTATATTGAATTTTGAACTAACAAATTAATACTTGTTTCCTGTAAACAGGGAGGGAAAGAAGATATACTGTCAAGGTTTCTGATTGAGAGTGAAACAAATCCAGAGAGGATGAGTGATAAATATTTGCGAGATATAACACTCAGTTTCATCATTGCTGGCAAGGACACTTCTGCAAACACACTCACTTGGTTCTTTTACATGCTGTGTAAAAATCCTTTAGTTCAAGAAAAGGTGGCACAAGAAGTGAGGGAAGCAACTGAAGCGGAGAATACTAGTATATCTAGTGATAAATTTGCAGACAAATTAAGTGAAGCCGCCCTGGACAAAATGCAATATCTGCATGCAGCTATAACGGAAACTCTCAGACTCTACCCTGCAGTTCCCATAGTAAAGTTTTGAACACATTTTCCCCTATTTACGCATCTTTGAATATGTTCACTACAACATGGAATTGGTACTAGATTAGCTTCTTATGCAGCTAGTGAAAAATAAAAAATAAAAAATGAATAAAATCAGAGGAAACTGTGACGTTCACACAACTGTAATTGCAGGACGGAAAGAGCTCAGATAAAGATGATGTTTTACCTGATGGATTCAAAATAAAGAGAGGAGATGGGATGAGTTACATGGCCTATGCCATGGGAAGGATGACATACATTTGGGGACAGGACGCTGAGGAATTCATACCCGAAAGATGGCTCCATAATGGTGTATTCCAATCACAAAGTCCATTCAAATTTACTGCCTTTCAGGTTCGAAACTCTCATCAATCTCCCTAGGCTTTTCTTTCAAACGTTGTTACTGATTTTGTATGTCAATATCTTGAATTTGGTCTGCAGGCAGGGCCTCGGATATGCATTGGGAAGGAATTTGCTTACAGACAAATGAAGATTGTGGCTGCTGTACTTGTCTTCTTTTTCAAATTCAAACTGGTGAAAGAGGGTGAGGAGGCTACATATCGAACCATGTTCACCCTTCATATGAATAAAGGCCTCCATTTGTATGCAATTCCTCGGAGGTGACTTTTTATTACTTTATTTTAATATTTTAAGCTAAATATGCTGTCAAATTAAGCTAAGCTTTGATTCGATCGGCAATATTGGAGCTACCTACCTGATTGTGTGATAGATTCAAGTTTATATATGTTTACCATACAGTGTTTATTATAAAAGTGAGAAAGTTATATATGTAATTCTGTTTTTATAGCTCGATCTCTGTAAACTAGCTTCAAGCAATAATGCAGAATGATTACTAAAGAGTATCATCTATATAAGTACGTACAAGAGTAGAATTAATTTATCCTGGTAAAAAGTTAACTTATGCTAACCACTCCCCTTCCAAACTATTTTCTGACATCGTTAAGAATGAAGTAAACCATAAACTTTTTTCAGGGTTAAAAAACAAACAATAACTTTTAGGGTCGGGTAGCATTGAATGGTAAATTGGTAATGGAGGGACAGGACCTGACCTATCTATCACCTATGGAAGGACTATTAACCTATTCATAAATTCATCTTTTAATGTTCAATCTCTATCCAACTAACAGGAAGACTTTGTTCGGCCACTGCCCACTGGCTTCAATATAGTCTGATCACTGCTAGCTTCCTTCGTCGATCGACTTGAACATTTGAGTCGTATCTCATACTCATACCAACAGATCTCCCAACTACAAACAAATCATTCATTAGTCATTACTATTGTAACTCACCTGATCCATCATTAATACTATCAGGCAATCTCATTTATGACCCTACCCCTACCTCTGTTCCAAACATTAATTATATACTAATACTACCAGTATATATTTTTACTAGTAATTAGGGCTGAGCGAGAAATTAAATTGGAACCGAAATCGTACCAAAAATCGCACAAACCGCATCAACGGTTCCGGTGTATGTGGCGGTTTTAGGTGAGTTGAAAAACCAAATTTACGATTTCGGTTTGGTTACTAATCAAAATCGAACGCATAAAATCGAAACCGCATCAAATAATCATCATGTTTTCTCAAATTTACTACAAGTATATATAATTTCTCTACTATAAAATATTCTCCTCATTTTATTTTATAAAACAAATATTGTAGGGTTGAATGAAGAATAAATAGCATCAATTATATTTGCAAATCAAGAGTGGCTTGGTATTTCTTAAATCAAATGTGATAACATAGTATTAATTAACCATATAATTGTTGATGTCTATAACTATTTTACTAAATTAGCTACATGATTGTATTCACTGCTTAATACGTGGATGATTTTGTTAACTATTGTACGTGTTTGTTATTTCAATTGGTTTTGGAACCGAAACTGTTCCAAATGAAACCAAACCATACGGTTCAAAACCGCACCACACTAATAACAAACGGTTTCATGTGCAGTTTTAGATTTGTCAAACCGCATCTAAGCAGTTTCGTGTGCGGTTTGAGCTTCAAACCGCACCATGCTCACTACTAGTAATAATTAGTAACACTTTTTAGTTAGCTTAACACTAAAATCAAATGAAATCAAATTTACTTTGAATTTCTGATATTGACTTTAAAAAGTCGAATACAAGTCTAATTCTAGAAAGGGATAAAAACATGCATTGTTACTCTCTTCCGTCCCTCGCATTATATATCAACTTGCTTCTGCAAACGCATATCGAAGACAATCGCCTGCCTTCAATAACTCCATCAGTTCCTCCTGCGATTAAGTGCACACTATCTTTCTTTCCATTTCGTTGTCATCATGGAGTCCTACATTATCCTGTCGAATTACATCCTGAGGTATTCGGCTCTTGTATTCCTGCTATCCACTGAAGCTTTCTTCATCATGCATAAATATAAACCTATCTTTCACGCACTCTCAACCCTCTTCTTTCTCCTCCTTTTTTTCATCTTCAACTTCTACCTCTCAAAACCTCAACCAGTTTACCTAGTGGACTTTTCTTGTCTCAAGCCACCACACTTCTGCAGAGTACCCTTGTCAACCTACCTCGAACACATACAATCTTTCCATTTCTTGGACGACAAAAGCGTAGAATTCATGTCAAAACTCCTCATTTCTTCTGGACAAGGCGAAGAAACCTATTTACCCCCATCTTTATTCTACATCCCACCATTATCAAGCCACCATGAAGCCACCAAGGAACTCCACATGGTCCTCTTCCCCTTCTTTGAAAACCTCTTGTCCAAGACCAATCTCTCTCCTCCTGATATCGACATTCTTATCGTTAACTGCAGCGGATTTTGCCCCTCCCCGTCTCTCTCCTCCATTATAGTCAACAAATACTCCCTGAGGGATGATATCAAGAGCTTTTCGTTGAGTGGCATGGGGTGCAGTGCAAGTGCAGCAGCCATTGACACGGCTATAAATCTGCTGAAAAATCACAAAAACTCTAACGCTGTTATTCTTAGCACGGAGATCTTATCAACCGGCTGGTATCAAGGCAATGAGCAGTCTAAGTTGATCCTCAACTGTTTGTTTCGTATGGGCAGTGCGGCGATTTTGGTAACAAACAAAAAAGAAGCCAAAAATAAATCAAAATATAAGTTGCTTTATAGTTTAAGAACCCAAAGAGCCTTTGATGACAAGGCTTATAATTCAGCAATTCGTGAAGAAGACTCTGATGGAATCACTGGTTTTACTATTAGGAATGACTCGGTGCAGGCGGCTGGAGAAACTGTTTTGTCCCATATTATTTGTCTTGGTTCTTCAATACTGCCATTCATGGAGAAAATCCGGTATGTTGTATCAGTAGTTTGGAAGAATATTGTTATGCATCACAAGTCTAGGGAGATTTATGTGCCAAATTTTGGATCGGTGATACATCATTTTTGCTTGCCAACTTCAGGGAAGGGGATGTTAAGAAAGATAGGGAAAGAGTTGAATCTTGGAGAAAGAGAAATGGAGGCTTCTCTTATGACATTGTATAGGTTTGGGAATCAGTCTTCATCTTCATTGTGGTATGTGTTAGCATACATGGAAGCCAAAGGGAGAGTGAAAAAGGGTGACAAAGTGTGGCAGCTGGGCCTGGGGAGTGGATTTAAGTGTTGTAGTTTGGTGTGGGAGTGTATTGGGCCTATTAAGGGTGAGGCTCAGACAGGGCCGTGGGCTGATTGCATTAATAGGTATCCTGTTTTCCCTTCCAATGTCTGATTTCAAATGACCCAATTTTTGTGTGTTCAAATTACTAAAATGTGTTTTATTTTCGGGCACTGTGATTTATTATTATTATTATTTTTTCATTTCATATTTGATTAATTAAGGAGTGAAAGTCACATCCATGATCTATAAAAGGTTTAGGTGAAGAGAATGTCATTTGATTTTTCATACTTTAGATTAAGATCATGTGTACGTATAATGTTAGCTTTGCCAAATTTTCTATATCAACTTTTAGGTCTTAATAATAATAATAATACATCTCTCCCCAAAAAAAAAATTAATTTATGATGGTGTTTGCATTTTGGATTAATAGTATTTTTTTATTTTTTTTGTGGTTGTGATGGTGTTTGCATTTGGGATTCATAATAGTTGAACTTGTTAACTCGTAACATTTTCAAATTCTTCAGCTGTTCGGAGTGTGTTTACATTGTTAATATGGTTATGGTTCCGTTTAAGAACTAAAACCATATTAACCATTTTTAATATGGGTTGTGTGGGTTGGAAGTATATGGTTATGGTTCAAAATCATATTAACCATTTTAAGATGTTTTGACTTTTAAACATAACTTTTGAAAAATAAAATTGTTACCGTCGCAATTAAATTAATTAAGTAATAATATGATATAAAAATTATTAATATAAATAATAAAATGCTAAAAAACTATACTAATAAAATTTTAAATTGAAATTATTAATACCCTTACATATTTAAATAAATTTTCAAAATTATTATTAACTTGCTAATAGAAAGGTTGGAATCCAAAATACAGCATAGTATAATTCTATGAATGTCGTTTAAATATTAAAAAAATTACTCCGAATGAAATCCAAATATTAATTTTCTTGCATCTTTTTCATTAAAATGAAATCCAAAATATTTAATTTGTATATATGTGTAGGTGGAGCAATGCTTGTCACCTAATCCTTTTTAGTTTCCACTCTCTCCAAAACAGAGAGAACTCTAGAGCTCTCAAAACCAGTTTAGAGAGAGAAAATTGTAGAGAGAGGGGCTGTTTGTTTAGAACTTAATGGGTCTGAATGGCTGAATCGGTAAGTGGCTGAATCATTAAGTGCGTTTGTTTTGAAAAAAAATCGTCTGAATGGCTGAATCGGTCAGATGCGTTGGCTGAATGGTTGAGGCCGAATTTTTGGTCTGAATGGCTGAATGGTTGGCTGAATGAAGTAAAAAAATTTAAAAATAATAATAAAAAAAATAAAAAAATATTAACTATTATATTATATAATATTAAATAAATTTACAACAACTTTGAATTTTTTCAGAGGGGTAAAATATTAAAAATATGTCATTCAGATCTTTAAGATATGTCAGTTATCAAATAGTTTTTTTCATTCAGATTCAGCTCATTCAGATTCAGATTCAGATTCAGCTCATTCAGATTCAGATTCAGATTCATTCAATTTTTATCAAACACCCCCATAGGTGTTGGGGAAATGGAGAGACATAGGTGTAAGATCTGTTACGGGAGTTTTGATAATGGCAGAGCTTTAGGTGGGCATATGAGATCAGAATGGAATATGGCAAAGCTTAGCATTAGGAGTTTTGCTAATGGCAAAGCTTTAAGTTGTAGTGGAATATGAGTTAAAAAATAGTTAACCGGTTCAGAATTATATTTATTTTAAAAAATATGGGTTTAAACTTTAACCAACTTGAATAAATAAAAATGGTTAACCAATCCATTTAGTTCCAATTAATATAATTTGACTCAACAGTTAACTAATTATATTGTCAGGTGTAGGTGATGATTGAGTACGTACTATGTACTAGTAGTATCCAAGCTTTATTATAAGGGATAAATACATTTTTGGTACATGTACTGGGACCCGACTTACAATTTGGTACCCAAAGTAAAAAAACTTACAAACCGGTTATTGTACTTGAAAATTGTTTAGATCTGGTGCTTGTACTTTACAATTTTGAAATAATCGTTAAAATTAACTAACGGAGTAGATGAAAAATTCTGATGTGGCTTCCACATATGACGTGGATAATGATTCAGATCTAATTTCTTTTAGCATCTCCATTGTTTCATATTTCCAATTGCTTTCGTTATTTTGTAGGCTTCTTTAGGCCCTCCATTCGCACTTGTTCAAGGAATTCTCGAAGCTCAAGGAACCGTTTTTAACAAAATTCCCACAGAAGACTGCCCAACCATAAGAAGAGGTTCAGTTGCCTGGGTTGGTTCAGGGCCCGATTTTTTTATTAGCCTAGCAAACCATGAAGAATGGAGAAAGGTGTACACCGTGTTTGGTTCTGTTCTTCCAGAAGATATGGTAATCGCAGAGAAAATTGCTGAGCTGCCCACAAAACCAGACGTTTGGAGCAACATTAACGTGTCGGTCTTGGAAAAATCTGTACCCTTATGGTTTCGAAGAATTAAGAGGGGCAACGGATATCTAAATCTCAATGATAATGAAGGCACTATTTGAATTGGTTTCTAGCTGCAGGTCTAGATATTGAGGTTTATAAGTTATGTGCAATTTACTCTTTTCTTCTAAATCTCATACTTTGGTCCACAATTCTTTTATGTACTCAGTTCTGTTCTTGCTCAGAACTCAAAGAAATGACATTGGAGAATGATACATATTTGCCTCGATCTCTCACCTGGTTATGGAATACACAAACCCACAAGCAGAACAAGTTATTTAAGCCAGTGATTGTCGTATCAAATCCTCTAGTCTCTTCAACATCCTCTTCTTTTTTTTCCTACGGGGTAACACTAAGCATATGCATACCGAGCATTTGCTCGGAGGGCATCCCATGATTTTGCAGTTCGATCTTTTCAGTTTTTGGTGAGTGAGATTTTTGGTGAGTGAGAGAAGAAGGAAGAAAGCCAGAAGAACCTAAAAAATTTTCCCCAAACTATCGATTGAGCTCTTTTCTCTCTTCGTTTTTGCTGATCAGCCTTTATAAATGGGAAATACACATCAATAAAATTTTGTTGCCCAGTCATCGCCATGTCATCCGTTGCATCTGACTTGTCAAATTTTCAAACGGAACATAGATGAAACTCTATTGTTTAACGGATTGCAACAATTTTCGAGTACAATAACCGGTTTGTAAGTTTTTTTACTTTGGGTACCAAATTGTAAGTCGGGTCCTAGTACAGGTACCAAAAATATATTTATCCCTTTTTATTATAATTATCAGACATATTTTTACGTACACACCCAAATCGAGCGTTATAGAGAGAGGAAACACAAATATTTTAGTATATACACACCCAAAGTGTATATCAAAAAATAAAATAGTATTAAAATATTTATCTCTTCTCTTTGCTTTCTACAACACTTTCTCCTACCTTTTTTACTACTATTTTATATTTGAGTGTGTTTTTGGATGTATATTTTAGGTGTGTATATAAATGTATTTAATATTTTACTACTATTTTTCCTCGTGTCTTTGAATATAAATTTTATAATCAATTGTTAAAGATTGTAAACAAGTAAGAATTAAAAGTTTAATTATTATTTTTTGGAACAATTACATTTTATAGTGCATTTAAAAATATAATTACAATAAAAGTGCACTCATTAAATATTTACATAACTAATACACTTTCATATTTATTTACATATTCTAGTATAATTAGGATTCCTTAATTTAGGGAATTATAATTCAATTAGAATTCCTTAAATTAGGTTCTTCTCTCTCTCCTCATCTAGAATAACTGTATACATAAGTTGAGGAATGGACTAATCTCTTTCTTTAAGCTGTCACGGATCAGTCCATATATTTTCTCAACACAAGCCGTTAGATGCAGCTTAAACAGAAGAGCTGGGTATTTGGCTTCAATTTTTGATTGTGCTTTTCGCTTTCCCTCCATTCCACTGTAACCACTGAAAATTCCTATGCCCATCGAGGATGCACGAAAACCCTGATACAAATTGTTAGACTTGTTAACAAAATAGTCCATGTATTTTTGTGAATATAAATTTATACCCCAAAGAGCTTACTTGTGCCATTCTACTGAACAAGGTCGTGGGTGAGGCTCGATGACGTTGTGAAGCCGCATTTAGTGTATTGCTTGCCTTGATTGTACTTTGTAGAAGGAACAAAAGGGTAGAAGTCGTTGAGAGCCAGTATGCCAGATCTTTCACGTTATCTTGAATCTTCAATGGATTAAAAGGAAGATTAGTTTCACTTATCAAAAAGCGCCATGGTTTAGAATATCCGCAGGGTACAGTTGCTGCGATTTTTTTATAGTAACATTCATACTAAGGTAACCAATTCAGTATTATTAGGTTTCTAATTTATTTTTAAAAAATCTATTATAGATTTTTTTTTATTTAAGAGTGCAGTTGGTAGCTAACACTTTATACAAATATAACCAATTCAGTTTTATTGGGTTACCAATTAATTAAAAAAAAATTATTGTAGATTTTTTTAAAAATGCAGTTGGTAGCCAAATGTTAATACAAAAGTAACCAATTCAGTTTTATTGGGTTACCAATTAATGAAAAAAAATTTATTATAGATTTTTTTTCATAGTGTAGTTCTATTGGTTACCCACAAAAACTAAAATGGTTACCTTTGTATAAATATTTGGATACCAACTGCAATAAAATTTATCTTTTTCTCCTTTTAATTTCTGGACTAAATCAACCTTCATAATAATGGCAGCTGTGACCGGCGTCCATGGTGTTGAAGCGGCGGCGTCCATGATGAAGCGGAGGAAGATGACCGGCGTCCATGGTGAAGCGGAGGAAGATGGCCGGCGTCAATGGTGTTGAAGTGGCGGTGAAGGGGAGGAGGAAGATGACCGGCGAAGGGGAGGAAGAAGATGACGTTTCCAAACTTTGAATATTTGAATTTTAATTATCATTTTTGAATTTATTTTGTTTGTTAGATCCTAGATATTTGAATTTTAATTATTAATTATAGTAGTTATTTCTCCTTGATTTTAGGTTTCCTTATTATTATGAATTGAATCCTATACTAATTCCCTAAATTAAGGAATCCTAAATGCACTAATATTGTAAATAAATATAGAAAGTGTATTAATTATATAAATATTTTATGAGTGCACTAATAGTGTAATTACTTTCTAAATGTTGTATACTTATGTAAAGGACCCTTATTTTTTTTGACTTATTTAAGGCTGGGTTTGGGATGGAGACGAACTTGTTGGATATATTGAAAATGGGTTGGCAATGTTCAGTTAATTTTGGGCTTCGGCTAAGTGTTGGGTTTTGTTGGGGCTAGGATATGGCTAGACACCAAAAGAAATATATATGGCAACGAATCCTAGCCCCTACCATTGGACTGGGTTTGCTTTATGCAATGGGATTGTACTAGAATTTGTAGTCTGGCTTTTGGTCTGTTGGAGTTCTATTCAAGGTTTTAAGAGTCGGATCAGTCATCAAATAGGTGGATGGATCACTGATTCGACTACTAGTGACAGCATTAATATATAAAAATATATATTATTAGTAATTAATAAAATTTTAAAAAATCTCAATTTTTATGAATTAAAACATAATAAAGTTGAGTTATAATATTATCAAAAGTGATTAATTTTAAAATTAAAAAATAAATAAAACTGGTTCACTAAGTTAATTTAACCGATTTTATCAGTTAAACCACTGGTTCGATTTTACCAGTTCTATCAAATTTTGACCAAAACTGATTAATTGGTTCAATTCAGACCGAAGTATCAACCGATTCCGATTTTAACCAATTCAACCGTCAGTCTATTCTTAATGATCAAATCGGCATGCAAATGTAATAAGCACTTGAAAAAGAATATTAACCTTTCATATAATGTCAAACACTTGATATTATGGGTTTGTTCGGTTATCGGCGTTTATGGTGATAGCATTTATAGTGTTTAGACCTTAAACGTAATGCAGTGTTATGTTTGTGAACAAAATAAATTACATTTAAAATAATTTATTACTAAACGTTTGAATTTTCAGATATTCTAAATGCACCAAATGCTTGAGTAACAAAGCACACCCTATATAAGATTATTTTCATATGGTTAAAGATTGTATTCCACAACATGTGCTAAAGATGACTCGTTTCTATTCAACGGGTTTTAAATATTCTTTCCGTCCAAAATTAAATATTTAACTTTATTTTTTTTAAGTTAAACGGATCAATTTTAATACTAATTTTTATACAATTTTTACCAAAATTTAGGTAAAAAAATTATAACCAAAAGATAGTATATACAATTTACCACTAAATTCATTTTTTTTAAATTTTAAAGATATAGTATTAATTTTATTTAATGTTTCAACTCTTTCTTGGAACAATAAAATAGAGAAAAGAGAGGGAAGAAAAGGGTGTGATTGTGATTCCAATGTCAAAATTAATAGGTTGTTTTCAATGAACTTTTTTAAATAATTAAATGAGGGTATTATCGGAAAAATAATATCAAAAATAAGATTAAAATAAAGAAAACAAATAGATTTAGACAAATTAAAAAAAGTTTGGGCAAATAAATTTGAACTGAGGGAATACTATAGTCCCATGATCCATAAATTAATATCGGGAGAGTGATTAGTATGAAGTTAATTTTGGTTAATTGACCAATACAATATCGATATGCAAGTGGATGTAATCTCTGTTCGTGTCAACACTATATGAGTCAATTGACCAACTTAACTTGAAGTTAACTTCATGATAACTGTGAATATTTAGCCTCCTCGTAATCATGTCAATTGGTAGATCTTCATATGAATTAAATGATTGAGTTTGAATCGCAAGCGCTAGACTAAAAGCTCGATTTAAATTTGATTGAAAATATAAACGATTTAAATATAAACAAATTTTAAAATTCGATAAATTATTTGTCTTTTCAAATTATAAGTTTTTGTTAACGATCATATTCACTCGAATAGTTCAAACTGTTTGTGTTTCGATAATTAAATGAGTCTTAATCAAAATTTATTTCAAAATTAATAATTTTATGAATCAAATTTGAATAATTTAATACTCAGTTCGATTCATTAACATCTTTAATCTAATAATCATAGTAAAATTTAAATAATTTTTTATTTAGGGATTACATCGTTTAAGAATACACCAAGCACATTAATTGCAATTGAATGCTGATATTGATTACTGGATCAAGTTGATGGACATACCAAGTCTGAGAGAGACAATTAGTTGGTACTCACCCTAATGAATACTCCCTCGGTCCCATAGTCTATTTTGAGATGTACTAATATATAAACTACTTATTATTTATAAAATTTAATTAGTTTATTATTTTATTTTTATGTCTTTATAATAAATATTCAATCATTACTCTTTTTTTGAAGAAACAACTTTCACTGTCATTATTTTTATCACCACATTTAATGTTGTTGTATTCTCAATAAAAGAATTCAACTTTTTAGGCTTTACTAGTTTAACATATTTTGTGTATAAAAAACAATTGTACCAACAATCAATGAAGTTAAGAGTTTCAATGTGATAAGTAAGGAGTAATTAATTTATTCATTAATTCTATATTAAGGGATATATGTGAAAAATTTCTGTTAAAAATTAACTTAAACTGATTTTTTTAAAATATGTGTCAAAAAAAATCAATCTATAACTATGGGACAGACGGAGTAAGTGCGGTGTTTGGCCAGCAAGGAGTAGGGACACGGCTTTACAAGCACAAGGCGGAGTTGTTCATAGATAGCTTTGGATACCAAGTAGTACTAGTAGTTGTATTTACGGAGTATTTCCTTCCTCCTCCGGCTTTCAATTTGAATATATCCATGTACAAAAGACTGACAAAGAGACTGTTTTAGAGGGATCCGGTTACTATGAAGTTAATTTTATAATAAATTGATCAATTGACCAATACAATACTGGCACAAAAGAAAAAGATCACCTTCCACCTACGTGTCGATACTATATTACTCAATTGATTAAAATTAATTTCATGCTAACTTTAGAGAAAGAAGGAAATAACTTTTACCGGTACACATGTTTCCAATTATAAGAAAGTGCTACAGAGACAAAAGAAAACTAAGCACACACCCCAAACACAACACAACAGTCAACAGTAGTAGATGTTACTACTACTGCTATCGGTACTGTTTTGGTCAACAAGTGCGTCCTCATTACACACACACCCCAAAAGTACTACACACAAAACCTTAATCTTTGAAAAATTCTTGAGGGTCCGGGATTTGCGATGCACTAGTGACCGGTCCTCTCTCACATTAAAAGATAAAAATTTTATTTTAATTCAAATTTTTATAAAGTTGAGTGATTTAGAGTAGTGTTTTGGGTTTAGAGTTTAGAATTTTGATTTTGGATTTAGTGTTTTGTGAGTTAAAAAAAGAAAGAGAAGACCGTTGAATTGCTCTAATCGTTTGTGCCTGCCTGAATCATAGACAAATTAAGGTCAAAAGAGAAAAAATTATGTACCGAGGCTCCTGAAAATATTTTTATTTTAAAAAGACGTGTTTGAGATTGTTTGCTAATATAGTGATAAAATTGTTTTTTTCAGTGCAAGCAAACTTTTTCAGATAAATAAATCACGTTCTGTACTGTACTGTACTGAGATGGGTTTAAGTAAATGAAGAAGCAAGACATGGCAACCTCAGACAATCGACGGTGCTTAGTTATGAAAAACATGAATCCTGTGAAAAACAAAGAGGATCATAAGAAAATGCATTTGTTAACAAACCCCTCGTTAGCATATAAGAAAATAATGTGCTGACAGATTAAAATTAATTATATAGTGATGCTCGTGATACTAGCTAGTTTTAGCAATCAATTCATCAGTTACCTTCTTAGAATGGAAACCCAATCTCATCGCCGTTGAATCCTTTGTTTATGGGACCCAATTTGATGGTGATCGATGATGTGCCATATATAGTTAGCCTGGTGTGCTGTGGATCAAAATTTTGGTACTAATTACTAGTGTGTTAATTTCTAGAAGGAAGGACCATAACCTATTAATAATAACTGACATTCATTTTACAAAAACCACCTTTAATTACCTACCTGCACAAGAAAGACGGTCTTTAATGGAGTATTTCAAGTCTTAGAGATACCACACCACCATTACAAAGCCCACTTGCTCATTTGCCTCCATTCAGTCTTTCTCAAAAAATGACTGGAATTCCGGTAAAATGGCTGTTTCTCTTTGTATCAAGCTATCTTACCATCAACCATGTCCTCTCTGCAACCACCAGTCCATTGACAAAGAAGACTTATATTGTCCAAATGGATAGATCAGCAATGCCAGAAACCTTCACCGACCATGTTGAATGGTACACCTCAATGATACAATCTGTAGCTTCTGAGCCACATAAACAAGATGATACCCGAGAGGAGAAAATAATCTATAGTTACCAGACCGCTTTTCATGGTGTTGCTGCTAGGCTTAGTGAAGAGGAAGTGGAAAGCCTAAAGAAAAATCATGCTGTGGTAGCTGTATTTCCAGAGACTGTATATCAATTACACACCACAAGGAGTCCCCTGTTCCTTGGGCTTGAGCCCGAAGACAGCACGAGTGTGTGGTCAGAAAAATTATACGACCACGACGTTGTAGTGGGAGTTCTTGATACAGGAATATGGCCGGAGAGCCAGAGCTTCAATGACACTGGCTTGACACCAGTTCCAGCTCACTGGAAGGGTGCATGTCAAACAGGTCGTGGCTTTGCTAAGTATCACTGTAATAGAAAAATTGTTGGCGCTCGAGTATTCTACCATGGATATGAGGCGGCTTCAGGCAAGATTAATGAGAAAGAGGAGTACAAATCGCCACGAGATCAAGATGGTCATGGCACACACACTGCAGCAACGGTTGCAGGATCTCCTGTTCGCGGCGCAAACCTTTTAGGTTATGCTTATGGTACCGCCAGAGGGATGGCTCCCGGTGCAAGAATTGCAGCTTACAAAGTTTGTTGGGCTGGTGGGTGCTTTAGCTCTGATATACTTTCTGCAGTTGATCAAGCTGTGGCCGATGGGGTAAATGTTTTGTCCATCTCTTTGGGTGGTGGAGTTTCATCTTACCATCGCGACAGTTTGTCCATAGCAGCTTTCGGTGCTATGGAGATGGGAGTTTTTATTTCATGCTCAGCAGGTAATGGCGGTCCTGACCCAGTTAGCCTAACAAATGTCTCCCCTTGGATCACTACGGTTGGAGCCAGCACAATGGATAGAGATTTTCCATCTACTGTAAAGCTGGGAACTGGCCAAAAAGTGACCGGAGCTTCACTTTACAAAGGCCGAAGGAACCTGTCGGTGAAAAAGCAGTATCCTCTGGTATACACAGGGAGTAATTTCAGTAGCCCTGATCCGAATTCGTTATGTTTGGAAGGCAGTTTGGATCGACACACTGTTTTCGGAAAGATTGTGATATGTGACCGTGGCATTACTCCTCGAGTTCAGAAGGGTCAAGTGGTGAAAGATGCAGGCGGAGTGGGAATGATTTTATCAAACACTGATGCCAACGGAGAAGAGCTGGTGGCGGACTGTCACCTTCTTCCAGCTGTTGCAGTTGGTGATAAGGCAGGGAAAGCAATAAAGCGTTATGCTTTGACAAATTCACGTGCTACAGCAACATTGTCATTTCACGGGACCAGGTTAGGAATAAGGCCGTCTCCGGTGGTGGCCGCATTTTCCTCCAGAGGGCCTAATTTCCTCAGTTTGGAGATTCTGAAGCCTGATATAGTGGCACCAGGTGTGAACATACTTGCTGCTTGGACTGGTGATACTGGTCCATCAAGCCTGCCAACAGATAGACGAAGAATGAAATTCAATATACTGTCAGGAACTTCCATGTCCTGCCCACATGTGAGCGGCATTGCTGCATTGATAAAGGCAAGGCATCCGGACTGGAGTCCTGCAGCTATAAAATCTGCTCTGATGACAACTGCTTATATTCATGACAACAACCATAATCCTCTTAGAGATGCCTCAACAGGTGCACCTTCAAGCCCATACGATCATGGTGCTGGACATATAAACCCATTAAAAGCTCTTAACCCTGGTTTAATTTATGATATTGGGGCACAGGATTACTTTGACTTCTTGTGCATTCAAGGTCTAACCCCTAGTGAGCTGGTAGTTTTTGGTAAGTTCTCCAACAGGTCTTGCCGACACACCCTTGCCAATCCAGGGGATTTAAACTACCCAGCTCTCTCAGCTGTATTCCCAGAAAAGACAAATGTTTCTGTTTTAACCCTCCACAGGATAGTCACCAATGTTGGACCTCCCGTTTCGAATTATCATGTCGCAATTTCACCATTCAAAGGTGTGGTCATTAAGGTAGATCCAGCAACCCTGCATTTCACCAAGAAACACCAGAAACTATCTTACAAGGTTACATTCATAGGTAAACAACACCAAACAGGACCAGAGTCGGGACATCTGATGTGGAAAGATGGAGTACACCGTGTAAGAACCCCCATTATAATCACAAGGCTGCCATCAATATAAATCACGTGGTCAGACAGAGAACATGAATTTAGATGGTCCACAATAAACAGATGTTCTGCTCGTCACTTTTGCTTTATAAACTTGTAATGCTTCCTCCACTATTTCCATTTTCCTGCAATGAGAATCTTGAGATTGATATCCCTTGGGTAAAACTAATATACACTTATAAGTTTGAACTTATGAAGGAGGATGTCAACTACAATGTATATAAGATTTGCCGGAGGAATGTCAACAAGTGTAATGTAAGAGAAATTCATTATGACAAATCTTGGGATTATGCAACATGCACTTGCAAAAAGTTTGAGAGTTTGGGAATACTATGTCGGCACGTACTAGCCTACTTGAATAAGTATCATGATCATGATAATTTGCCTACGAAATATATTTTAAAGAGGTGGACAAAGAAAGCAAAAACAAGTGGTGTAATTGATGATAATGGTGTGGCGATAAAGGATGACAAGTCATATTTACTCTTGCGGAGTCAATTGATTCAACGTTCTTTAGATTTGATTGATAGTGCTCTCACAAATGAATATGCCACAAATGTATTTAAAGAATGGTTAGATAATGGATATGAACATATAAGGCAAATTATTGGGAAGAATGATTCCGAAAGAAACAAAAACATGGAAGGGGGTTGAATTAGTGTATCCAAGTCAGTTAACAGGGTTTCTACTAATGAACATAGTTACATTGAGCCGAACCACGTGCGAGCAAAAGGGTGTGGCAAAAGGTTGAAGGGTGGCAAAGAAAATGCTTTGGGGAAAGCAAAAAGTGCCAAGAGTAGATGTTGTCATGCGTGTAACAAAGTTGGTGTGACACACGATAAAAGAAATTGTCCTAAACTTAATAATTTGTAAGCAAGTTTACTTATTTTGACTTTGCTATATGTTTAAAACTAACTTTGGTATTGGTTTAAATTTTACTTTGCTATTTGTTTAAATGTAGAACTGGAGCATCAAATGATGATTGAACTCAGGATCCAAGTGTAGATAATGATGACAGTGATTCAAACCAAGGTGCAATACTCATTTGTGAGCATATTTATTTCATTTTACATTTGTTTTTTTTTAATCTTAATTGTAGATTCCAAGTGGCTGAATATGTTTTTCTTGTTGTTCATCCAGTGTAATATTTTGGAGGATTTTGTCACTGCCAGTAGCTATGCAGTTTCTCTATGGTTTTGCTCCAGATCTGGTCCTTTTTGTTGGTGATGCACTAGTTGCGAATGATGCTGCACAACTTTGTTCTGCTATAAACTTTGTTCTGCTGCACAATTTTGTGGACAGTTTTATATAAGTCATTGTATATTATTGATTTTAAATGTCCAGCTTTGTTCTGCTGCACAATTATTTATAGAGTCATGCCTTGTTGATTATAAATGTCCTGTTGAGAAGAAATAACTTTCTGATTCTTAAGATCTAACATTCAAGTACTGTAGTTTTGTATAAATGAAATGGTTCAGGTATGTATGGTTGTTAAATTGGATGCTGTTCAGCCTGGTCTACATTCTGCTTACATAAAGGAAAGAATTTCTTGGCTGCTTTGTATATTATCATTTTCAATTTAAATTGCAGCATTCTAACACTTCTGGGAAGAGTAAATGATAGGGTCTCCAAATTTTTTGATAGAGAGTGCAAGAAAGTGTTGGAGGTAAGTGGTCGAGTAGTTAAGAAAACTGTGTATATAATCTTAGTTTTCTTCAGAAGAAAGTGCCATAGCTGGATATAATTTTGGAATTATTCTTGTTATTCTTGGCAGTTATATAGGAAATTTATTTCAAATTTTTTTTGTGTGTTTAAAATAGCTAGACGCATCAATTGAGCTACAATGGGTAAGAAGAAATTCATTGACAAGAAAAAGTCTGCAACTTTCTAATTGATAGCTCGGGATAATATGATTGACACTTGGTACCGATTAATGAATATATGCTCATTTGTTTGCTAATTATGATGATTATTTCCTCTTTGAATATACTATAATGTTTTTAAGAAAACTGCATATAATAATGAGATTTTAAGTGATGTCAAAATCACAACCAAAAAAATTTGGAGACCCTATCATTGATCCAACACTTTCTTCACAATGATGAGATTTTAAGTGATGTCAAAATCACAGCAAAAAAACCCCTTTTAACAAAGATCACCAAGCAAATCACACCCATGAAGAAGTCGGTAGCAATTTGTACACTCCATATATTGTGAACTGATGAAAAGCCCAGAAACTAAAATAATAACAATCCTGACACATGAATAAAAAAGTCATCTCAATCTCAAATAACATGAATAAGGTTACAACAAATTCTTGAATATTTACTCGATCTACAATAATATGAATAAAATCAATAACCAAGAAATAACAAGTGCAATAATAAATTTTATTCTTCGGTTGTTGCCTATCGCACGCACATTCTCCATCTCTTGCTCCATTCTGTTAATCTTTCGAAGTAGTCCGGGGATTAGTTGTATTGATCTGTCACACATTGGAGGATTATACCAAGCAAAAAACTGACACACATTCCTCTGTAAACAAATTATTTTTTTAGAGATATTTGTAAGTAAATAGAATGGAATATATATAACAAAAGAGGTTGATAAAAGAGGTTGTAAGGATGAGGGGTCCTGTTTATACATGAAAAAAAGCAGGGCAAGTAAACACTGTATTATTTACAATACTAAAAAAAGTTTGAAGATGTAAAACACTAATTGTTCGAATTCCTTTTTATCATGATCATGCCAAACTGGCCATTAAGTTGTAGAAGATTATAAATGGACAACATTCAAAAATCATTTTAAATGGTTATTATTATTGTCATTGATAGTACGTAGTATAACAACAAATAAATGGATTGCAAAGAAAAGGGCAAATTTTTACTATTACACTTAATTTCTTATATCTATTATTCTCAAAAGAAAGTGTGAGCATTAAGGTTTTTGTAATTGAATAGCGTAGGTGTGACACAACAGTAGTTATGCTGCAGCTTGGAAGAGTTGCTGATTTAGTGATTCTCTGTCCCTCTGCACCTTATGTAGATTTGACTTAAACAATGGTAACCATATATTGGAATCAGAATTCAATATGGGCATAATTAGACAAAATTGGTTCTGCTGAGAGTTAGGATCATTGATAGAGAGATAGAAGACAAACCTGTCGCGACGGAATTGAGAGGCCAAAATTAGGGCTTTCTGATTTGGGGCGCGTCGGCTTTGAAATCAAAATTAGGGCTTTGAGATTTGGGGCGAGAGAGCGAGCGAAGGCAGTGAGCGCCTAAGATCGTGAGAAGAGAGAGAAAGAGAGATCGTGAGAAGTGAGGGAAAGAGAGATCGTGAGAAGTGAGGGAGATCGTGAGAGAGGAGATCGTGAGAGAAGAGAGCTTCAGAGATCGTGAAAGGGGAGAAACTGTAGGAGGAATAACGCGTAATGTCATAGGAGAGAGAGAAAAAAATAGACTTTTTATAGGTGAGTTTGGGTGAGCCTTTTGGGGGTGAGCCTAAGATCCTTATTGTGTATATATATATATATATATATATATATATGAAACTGATCCAGTCCGGGAGTCCGGACTGGATCAAAATCCGGTCCAAATTTTTTTTTTTTTTTTGCTTTTTTTTTTTGAAACAACTAAAAAAAAAAAAAAAAAAATTATGGAACTGAAATTTTTCAATAATACAGTGTTTTGGGTGTGTTTTTAATACCTACCCCAACCAATGTATGTACAGTCTGCCCAGACTGTACAGACATGTTTCGTTATAGGCATCCAAATCACACCCAAAACACTGTATAATGTAAAAATTTCAATTCCATAAATTTTTTTTTTTTTTTAGTTGTTTCAAAAAAAAAAAAGCAAAAAAAAAAAAAAAAAAAGTCCGAATTTTAACAAAATCCGGGAGTCCGGACTCTATATATATATATATATATATATATATATATATATATATATAGTGTCTTGTTTATGGAAGTGCATTCGGTCTTTAGTGCCATTTGGCATTTGCTACTATTCTGGGACCAAAAGTTAGCGTTGTAGCCAGCATGTTTGAATAGCTAGTTAGTGCTGCATGTTGCTAAATTACTTATAAACTCAAACTTCACTCGTATATATATATAGTATTGAATATATATTTATGCTCCTTCAAAGTGTAAGCGTTTTTTTTTATAAAAAAAATCTGTACTAAGTTCATAATTACCAACTCCAACTAAGCACAATGGCTCTCAATAGAGGGCCTAGTTTTTCTTCACCCAACACATGCAACCCAACCCAACCCAAAAAGAGGAATATAATTAACTTGTATAGTTATATTTTATTTATTTATTTTGGATGAGAAGTTATAAGTTGTTTCACAAACAATCTAGCTGTAGCTGTGTAGTTTGTATGGCACTTTGATTCTATCAGAAGTAGCCCTCCGACCCGAATAAGAATTTTATTTTATACAGTTTTTAATAATAAATTTTAACTTTAAAATTTCGAAATGGAAAAAAGATTATAAAAACTATTCCTTCCAAAATTAAGAGTTTCATTTTGTAAAGTTTACGAAATATTAAGGATATAATATATTTGTTCCATCTATTTTTTCCCCTTAAACACTGCAAGATAAATGAAGATAATACTCAAGTATTCATCCGTTTATAAACCCTTGTTACGAAGTCAGGAAATTAAGATTTTTCAACACCACTTGTTTATATTATAATATTCTATTATTACAATAATTAACTTAGTCAACATTGATGTTATTTGACATTTTATTGTAGTTTAATAGTCAATATTCTCGGACTACTTTAATTCAAAGATTAAAGGTTGTGGAATATATATATATATATATATATATATATATATATATATATATATATATATATAGGACTGAGCAAAATACGGATAAAACCGAATAACCGAACTATTTTAACCGATTTTTTTTAGTTATTCGGTTAATTTTAATAATTCGGTTATATCCGATTTTAATTTCGGTTTTCAGTTTCGGGTTTAATTTTTGTTTTTTTGTTATTCGGTTAACCGAATAACCGAAATAAAATCTCATGTATCATTAAAGAGAATAATTGATGTATCCTGAAAAGGGGAAGCAATTTAGCAAGATCTCATTGTGTAAGCATCATTAGAACTTCGTCTACAGGATAAATTAATTGCTAGGCATATGCCTAGCAATTATATTCAAATTTACGAAATCATAAAATTTAAATATAATATAAATTTGTTAGTATTTAAACCAAACAAATATAGTACCTAACTAATAGTATTAGTCTCATTCTTTTAAATTATAAGGTCATTATTAATTTTTAAATCAGTCTAAAATATTTTTAAACTCAAAGATAATATTTTAATGATTTCCAAAATTTCTCAACTTTGGGAGTAAATTCGGTTATTATCCAAATAACCGAATAACTAATTCGGTTATTCGGTTATTCGGCTATTCGGTTTCGGTTAGTAGTTCGGATATTTAAAACTGTTGAATTTCGGTTTTCGGTTATAACCGAAAAGCTAATTCGGTTCGGGTAAAACCGAATACTCACCCCTATATATATATATATATATATATAGTAGGGTTATGACAATGAGTTTTTTGAGCTATAGCACCGGGTTAACATAGACCAAAATAATGGTAAAAAGTTCAAAAATGTCCCTGACTTTTACCGCTATGTCTACCGAGCATCCAAACAAAAAACAAATGGAGTTAAAATTGACTGACGTAACAGACACATAAAGGCTTAAAGTATAGAGTGCTCGGTAAACAATCCGATAAAAGTCAACCTTCTCCCCAAAAAAATTATGGCAGCCCTCACTTGGCGACGTTGGCGTCTAACAAATTACCCCTCCACAAGCTTCTTTCAAAATTCAAACTTTACCCTTTTCAGTTTTATTTTTTTTGGCTTCACAATCACACAATTAGATAAAAGTTAGAAATGGCCCGGTAGGCAAATCTTGTTCCTTTGCTATTTTAAAATACATCCACATCCCAAGAGTTATTTAAGTGATAGTTAGTGGAGTATCATGGTAATCTTTTTTAATAAATATAAATTATTATTATTATTATTTTATTTAAATTTTTGTTTCTTTAATTTTCTCTTGATTCTCATTACAACATTAAACATTATTTAATAATACAATAATATCAGAGTTAATGACAAAAAAACCCTTGAAACACAATCTTGAAAGGCCCAGCCAGGGCAGGCCAGGGCATCATCTACTTCTATACTACTAATTATATACCTTTGGCTTTTGCTTTTTTTACTACTCTTTATCTCGGATTTTTCCCTTTAATATTCAATTTTCAGGCTCTTTATTGAATGCACACACTAGTACTTTTGATTTAATTTGAACTTAAAAATAAATAAATACATCTTTAAAATTATAAAAATCGATTGTATATACTTTCTTTTGATTATAATATTTTTTTATAAATTAATTTTAAAAACAATTGATTTAATTTTAAAAAAAAACAAAAACAAAACTAAGTGTAGTATTTCAAACTTTTTTTGCATCAAAGTCAATTGCTGAAATACTGTCACCTGGGTTGATTATGGCCAAAATTGACCGGTTTACCAAGTAAAAGCACCAACCTCCGCATATCTTTGTATTAATTTTTAATCTATTAATTTAATAATAATTATGATTGAAAATATAGTTATTTTATAATATTAATTTTTTTAAAAGAGAAATACTACTAATATATAAAATTCTCTTGTCAAGTCTGAGAGGTAAATATTTGGCCTACCGATACCGACACACATACAATCTTACTTGCATTACAATATTTTATTGGTCAATTGACCAATTTATCCTAAAATAAATTTCATACTAACTCATTCCTTACCCTACCGAGTTTCAACCCGTTCAAAATTGTCTCCGTCAGATGGCAAAATTGTCAAACAAGCCGACTGTTTTATTTATTTGTTTAATTACTAAACAAAAAACGACAAGAAAACTTTAAAAATGAAATAAACGAAAGAAAATTACCTGTTCTTCCTTCCATCATCTACCCTTTATTTATTTATTTATTTGTATGTATTAATTGGTGGCATCAATCATAAGAAATTTCATTTCAAAATACAAATGTCATTTTGTAAACAATAAATTATATAAATTAATTTGATGTGGTTAATTTAAGGTTTGAAAATAATAAATTATTAATTATTTTCAAATAATATTTATAATTGTATTAACTTAAATTTTATAAATTTATTCCGATTTGAGTTAAAATAGCATAAATTTATTTGGCAATTTTTGAAAGGTTTGGGAGTAGTTAATATTTAAAATAACATAAAATAATAAATAAAAGCAAACAAAAGGTTAAAAATATGTACTAATTGTTATCTGTCAACTTTTTATGTGCATACTAATTTTATTATGACTCACTTAATAGTAGTTTTATGCTGTAAATTGTTAATATTATTGTTCATGTTTCTATTATTTATTTTTTTGGTTAAATCATGTACCATTTCTTAATAGTTTATAAATTTATAATTTAAGTTTAAATAAAAGAAGAAAAAACTACGTACCAAACAGAGAAAGACAGTAAAGTATTCAATATAGTGGGAGAGGTTGCATAAAATAAAGGAAAAGTCTTGCTAGACATGAATTTGGGATCGGAAAATTGGATCGGTTCAATTTTATTTTTTTATTTTTTTATTGTGACTCTTAAAAAATGTATAGTATTTATTTCAACATGAATTTTTATAAAATATAGTGTTTCAGGTGTAATTTGAATACTCTGTATTTGTATATCTATCCAAATTATACCTAAAACACTATATTTTATAAAAATTTTGTTAAAATAAATACTATATATTTTTTAAGAGTCACAATAAAAATAAATAAATTAAACTAATCCAATTTTCCAGTCCCAATTTAACATTGCTCTAAAATAAAGGATAAAAATAAGTCACGGACAAGCTCTAAACCCCTTTCCACTCCAATTTTAGTTTTACTTTTAAAAATTGAGCTTGTAAACCATTAGATCTCAATTTCGATTTAAATTTTGGTTTTAAATTTCTTTCACATATATTGTGTTACTTTTTAGTATTCTTACTTATACTATATGAAATTTATTATAATTGAGAAATTATTGATATTGTTTAGCCAATTTTTTTTTACAGGTCACTCAAAGTGGAAAGAAGAAAAAATAATTACTAACATTTTAGTAACACAAAAAATCGGGTTAATCGTAAAAGTGTCCCTTAATATTTATTCTTTCAATTTTGTTCTTTCAAGTTTGAAATTTTTACAAAACTGTTCCCTTTTAACATATTAGTGAAATTATAGGATAAAATTCTACACATCCCGTGCTCACCCCCTTTTAGCGACGGACCCGACGACAATTTTGATCATACAACCGTCGTCTATATTTTTAGCGACGGACAACATATAGCGTCACTAAAAGTATAATCGACGGTTATATGACCGAACCGTCGTCGGGTCCGTCGCTAAAAGGGGGTGAGCACGAGTGAGTAAGATAAGGGGTATGCACTTGATCCGGACCGTATATATATATATATATATATATATATATATATATATATATATATATATATATATATATATATATATATATATATATATGAGTATTAAACTATATAAAATATGAGTTTTGATTTATTATTTCACTAATATGTTAAAAATAAATAGTTTTGTAAAAAATTTAAACTTAAAAGAACACTTTTAAGAATATTGATAGTTTAAGACTAAAATTGAATTCTTTTAAAACTTTAAGGGATACTTTTACACTTAACCTTAAAAATGACTCGCTGTCCGTTATTTGATTTTCATCTGGAGTAGTATTTAACTACTACTAAAACAACTAATAACAGTCATCTCATCTGACAGCTATGTAACCTTCTTCTCATTCTCTCACTACTTTCCTGTCGTCATGCCATCCCGTCAAATTCCACCTCCAGCGCCATCAGTCCCACCACAATTAAGCCGCCCGATCTCACCAACACCTACTCCCGTAACTCCACTCTACCATCACAACCACCTAATCCCTCCCATCGCCGGCGGTTTCGTTGCCGCGTTCTCTTTTCTTATAGCCCTAACCCTCTGCTTTCGTAAGCTCACGCACAAGCGCACAGTCCCTTCCCCTGACTGCAAGCCACCTTACTGCTTCTCCTACTCCGCCCTCCGCCGCGCCACATCCTCCTTCTCTCCCTCCCACCGGCTCGGCCAAGGCGGCTTCGGCTCCGTCTACCGCGGAACCCTAAACAGTATTAACAACCACCGAAGCGTCGCCGTCAAGGTCATGGACGCCGGTTCTCTCCAAGGCGAGCGAGAATTTCAAAACGAACTTATGTTAGCCGCTAATTTTGACTCCCGCTACATCCTCTCTCTTATCGGCTTCTCCTCTGATCGAAAGCGACGACGTATGCTACTCGTCTACGAGCTCATGAGTAAGGGAAGCTTACAAGACTGCCTTTTTCACCGTAAGTCTATACAACTCGAAGAGTGGAAAACTCGATTTTCTATTGCTATGGATATTGCCAAAGGTTTAGAATATCTGCATCATTACTGCGATCCTCCGGTAATTCACGGCGATATCAAGCCTAGCAACATACTTTTGGATAGTGATTTTAATGCTAAAATTGGTGATTTTGGTCTCGCCACTTTAAAATCAGAGGATCCAAATGTAATTGAGGCGAAAAATGAGTTCATTAATGATGATAATGCATCCGTGATGGAAGAGACGGAGAGTGTGATCACGGCAAATGCTTTTTATGAATTCAATGTAGCTACTGATCAGTCACCGGAGAGTTTTGTCAGGGTTAAGGTTGGGGAGGCATCCCCAGAGGCATTAGTAAATGCATCGCTGGCATCCCCATCTGAGGGTTTGGATAAAGTAAGTGTATCTGAAGGGAACTTTGATAGGGCTAGTGTGGAGAGTGGGAAAGAAATTGGGACTGGAAAGAGAAAGAAGAGTGGTTCGGGGAAAGATTGGTGGTGGAAGCAAGATAATGGTGTGGGGGAGTCTGGGCGTGTGAAGGATTATGTAATGGAATGGATTGGGAATGAGATTAAGAAGGAACGGCCAAAGAACGAATGGATTGGAGGCCCGTCGAGCTCAAGGGAAATTGGGAAATCAGAGAGGAAGAAGAGTCGGAAAAGGTTGGATTGGTGGGTGTCCTTGGATGAGGAGAAGATTGAGAAAAGAGAGAAGAGAAGGCCTGCAAGGGAGTGGTGGAAGGAGGAATACTGTGAGGAACTTGCTAGGAAGAAAAAGAAGAAGAAACAGGGGAATACTAATGATGACATAAATGAGGAGAATTGGTGGCCTAAGGATGATGAGGATTTATATGTGGATAAAAAGAAAAAGAGGAGTAGGAGCAGGGGTAGCCGCGGTAGTGTAGATTGGTGGTTGGATGGACTAAGCGGCGAGCTTTGGAGAGCTCGGCGCAATAGTCGTGATTCTGTGAGTGGAGAGATACCTAAAAGTGGAGGTATTAGCAGCACGCCAAGTTTGAGGGGAACTGTGTGTTACGTTGCCCCTGAGTACAGCAGTGATTCCAATCTCTCAGAAAAGTGTGATGTTTATAGCTTTGGGGTGTTGTTGTTAGTTCTAATTTCAGGGCGCAGGCCACTTCAAATTACAGGATCACCAATGTCGGAATTCAAACGTGCTAATCTTTTATCTTGGGCACGTCGCCTTGCGCGTGCAGGGAAGCTTCTTGATCTGGTTGATCAGTCAATTCAATCTTTAAACAAAGATCAAGCTTTACTATGCATCACACTGGCACTTCTCTGCCTTCAAAAGTCACCTGCACACAGGCCGTCTATGAAAGAGGTCGTTGGAATACTTTCCGGAGTTTTGGAACCTCCTCAATTACCAGTTGAGCTTTCCCCTTCGCCTCCCTCCCGCTACCGATCAAAGTCTCATAAGAAGGCTTGGTGAGATTTTAATGTTATGTGTCAATTTAGTGAACAATCCTATACTGCTGTAAATCACTGTTTTTTATGTAAACTACAAAATTTACATATTCAATGGATATTAGCTTTGATTGCATAGATGCATGTACGCTTGTTTTGAGTGTGTTTCTATTAGATCAAACTGATCTTTTCGTATTCCCATGATTGAATGAAAAACCAAATACTCTGGCCTACTTTCATTTTATCATCTTGCACCAAGTTTAAGGAATGCTAGGAATAATTGGATATTTTAAAGTTGTCACATAATTTTAGTGGTGTGGCCACCTTAACAAGTACTCCCTCCATCCCAAAATAATAGACGTTTTAGAGTATATTTTTTTTCCCAAAATATTTGACGTTCTACATTACCAAGAATATTTTGCCATTTTTTTTCCTTTTCTACCCTTCCTTCCCCACCACCATTAATGACTATTTCCTCTGTGACAATTACAGTGTTTCACCATTAATGGATTCCTTCCCATGTTTTCTCTGTGAAAGATAATGACACCCAACACTGTGTTTTCCTTCCCGTGGCTTCCTTCCCATACCGTGTTTGTTAGGTTCGCAGAATTAATGAAGATTGGCCGGAATTATTTTTGGCCATTAATGGTCAGATCTCGGTCAGATCCGGCCAAAAAGAGATGAAGAAGATTGGCCGGCCGATAAGAGATGAAGAAGATCGGTCAGATCTAGGTCAAATCTCTATAGCACAAAAAGTTTGTACAAAAAAGGGTCATTAACTTGGGGCATTAGAGTTGAAATAGCACTGCAAAACATCTTCATGACCGAGTTGTGAAGCAACAAACTTGTCAAGCAACAAACATCTTTAAGGCCGCCGGTAAAGGCGCCGGCTAAATAGCCGGATCTGGTGTAGTACTGGAGGTTTTTGCTCCAGGAACGGCGATGGACGGAGATGAAGAAGATTCATGGCTGAGGTTTTAAGCATTAATGGACGTTTGTTTTTGTGGGTTTCCAAGTGGGGAGTCATGTTTAATAAGGGCAAAAGAGTCATATTAAATATTTCTTAATTGTTGCAAAGAATCCTTAAACGTCTATTATTTTGGGATGGAGGGAGTAAATCTGATAAATGTCCGAATTGATCAAGTGTTTTGTTTCGTTTGTTGAGAGAAGGAGAGTTATGGACTTTCCAGGCTACTGGTAGCCACCCCTGCCTACCTGTTGGTTACTTTTATTAAAAAAATTTGGACTTTGTACCCATACAATCTTGTTCCTACTAGAACAAAAATATTTGATTGGTCTGCAATTGTAGTATGCTATCAGCCATTTTTGAGTATTTGGTAGACTATTGAAAGGCCATTCAGTGAACAAATACTGGGAGGGATGATACAAGTATCTGTAGGATAGTCATTGCATATCAATTTAAAGTTAATTTGGGCCTTGTGTGGCATTTTTGCCTCCAGCATTGCATTATATTCCCGCCGTTCCTATATAAGTATATACTCCTTAGTCATTTTAAAATTCTCTTTTTGTTCCACAATATTAATTGTTTGAGGGTTTCTAGGTAGATAAGAATTTTTATTTTCCAAACTGCCCTTAGTGGTTAGCTTTCCCTTCACTTATTCCCAAGGTTGCAGCTTTATTGTTGCTGCATCCTGCATGGCTGTATATTAATTGCAGAGGTGGTTGTGTTATTTCCACACTATATTTAATGATAAAATGGTTGGAATAAGTACTACCATCTTAAATCATGTGCTAAAGCTTAAAGCCTCTAATACTTGGAACAAAGGGAGTATTTCTGATCTAGTACAGGACTTTTCTTAGGCGTTACAGTTTCATCGAGTGGTTGTGCAATTCAAAGGGATAGTTTTAATATTTTAATGGTCAATCTGGAATATATATATATATATATATATATATATATGTATATATATATATGTATGTATGTATTGCATGATTGCAGACATAGGGAAGTGAAATACAGGAAGTAAAATTTATAAAGAAGAAGATAAAAGAAAATACAGGAAGTATATATACAAGGTTTTTACTCGATAAGGTTCTATTGTTGCCTTAATCCAAGGTAAAGCAAAAGAGCAAATGTACTCTTTTTAGTGATTATTATTAGTATCTATCTCCTGGTGTTGGCACCTAATTGACGCGACTTGTTGAAGAATTATTGCTTATGTTAATGGCGTTGTTCGTCTTGTGCCTTGTGAGTTGGTGTTTGCCGATCATTTATTTTAAGGGCCTCTCTAGTTTCTTAATCATGTAACAGAGACCGAGAGCTTTTCACTTCTAAAGTAATGAGATGGAAGCATGGTTACGAAGACGAACGCTGTTCAACTGGGTATGTGAAACAAAATTCAGTACTACATATGCTATTTATGGTAGAATGCACAATGCTTCTAAGCTCTCGTACCACACTTTGGAACGATAGTACCCAGCTTGCAGAACACGCCTATATGAGTTCCCCGGTAAGTCACCCATTCACTCCTGTCAATTACCTAATCATAGCTTAAGGAATCATGTACATTCCTTGATTCTAGATATTACCGTTACCATACATGTATATATATAGACTACCTCTTATTTGTATTAAAAACAACAGAGTCAATATATAAAACAGAGTATTCCTTCTTAACTATTCTGGTATCAAAGCCATTCTCGGTCAACACCCCTTCTTTCTTTTCTTTCTACATGTCATCCATGGCTTCCGGTTCTATCTCTTCTACAGTCATCCCCAACTCTCCTTCCCCACCTGTCCCTCCTCTCTCAAGCTCATCATTATATCACCTTAAAATTAACCTCCTCCAACTATCTTCTCTGGCATACACAATTCAGTCCATACCTGCAGGGCCAACAATTATTTGGCTATGTTACCGGTGAATTTGCCCGGCCTCCATCCTTTCTCCCATCTAGCCATTCCTCCACAGACTCTGCTACCTCCTCAACTGTCAATCCGGCGGCACAATTCTGGGATGCACAGGATAAATTACTTATGAGCCTCTTTATCTCCTCTATTAGTGAAGATGTGATCCCTCTTGTCATTGGACTCGCATCCTCTGCCGAAATCTGGACTGCCCTCTCTGCTGCGTTCGCTAGTCCCTCTAATACCCGTATGCTACACATATCTATGGAGCTTCACTCTCCCCAAAAACATGATGAATCCCTAACCGCCTTCCTCCATCATCTGAAACGCATTTCCGATGAACTAGCAGCCTCTGCCCGACCCATCTCCCAGTCTGACTTCATGGTTGCTGTGTTAAAGGGCCTTCGTGCCGAATTTGCGTCCCTAAAATCAGCCTTATCTATGCTTGATCACCCTTTGCCATTCTCAGTGCTCTTTAGCAAATGTCTTAGCCACGAGTTCCTAACTGAATCTGTCTCTCTTAGTTGATTCGTCTCTCACTCCATCACCATCGGCCAATACAGTTCAGCACTTCCCCACTCCTGCGCCCCGCTTCCACACTCACCGTGGTCGCGGTCGGGGCACTCGCGGTCGCGGGCGAGGCAACTTTCGACCACCCACCTCCCAGTTCTCCTTCCCACGTGCAAGGTGTATATTCTGTGGTGGCTTTAATCACAACTCCTACCACTGCTACTTTTGTCCTCCAACATCCACGTATCTCCTAGTCACCCTTCTCTTGCTGCTCACTTTGTTGCTCTCACACACATCCCCTCTAGCACGAGTTCGCCATCCCTGTCCTCTCTCAACTGGTACCCCGATACAGGGGCTAACCACCATGTTACTCTCGACTTAGCAGGTATCAATCATGTTGATGAATATACCGGATTTGATCATCTTCAAGTTGCCAACGGTAACCTTGCTCCTATAACTAATGTCTGCTCCACCAATTTCAATTATAACAATCAAAATTTCCAAATTTCCCCTATCTTGCATGTTCCTTCTACTTCAAAACGTTTGCTCTCTGTCAATAAGTTTTGTCACGAACGTCTTTTTTGAATTTCACTCATCCTGTTTTCATGTTAAGGATCCTGTCACCAAACGCACTCTTTTCAGCGGAACAACTAAGGACGGCCTCTACACCTTGGCAGCTACACCCCCCTACACCGCTCTTTCTACTTCCCGAGTCTCCTTATCTGATTGGCATCGTCGCCTGGTCCATCCCCATGATCGTGGAGTATTCCTTCTGAACTATTCCGTTGTGGCAGCACTATATTAAATTTATCAATCTATATAAGCTAGTAGTTGTCATGTGGTACTACTCTACATAGGAAGGCTGCTGCAGGTCAACGCGGAAAATATCTTAACTTTATACTTGCATCTTGATCGGTGAACTGGGAAACACTGTGCTGGTATTTTTCCTTTCCTTTCCATATACTTTTAAACCTATCCTTTCCAGACTTGATATGTATGATTTTATGTGCATGTATATATGCACTTCTATTATATTTTTACTCCTTTCTATGGGATTTATTGTCAGCCGGATCTAGTTTGTTACAAAGGCGTGATTCAGTATATATACAATTCTATAGTGGAGGTAAATATTATCTGGCGAAACGTGAAATTTCTTGTACCGTGTTGTATTCTTCTCGATTTACTTGCCATTTTAGGCCCCTCTATGAATTGTTTTGTATTATTCTCAATCCTCTTGATGAGTGATGCAGTCTCCTTGAAGATGACGTTACTTGTACTACTTATGGAGGATTCTAGATCTTTCTGAGGGATATCATTTCTGTTTTGTGTGTTTGTGTGGATTTGATTCTTGCTAGATGTTGTAATTGGTCATTTGATGGGTGAAGCAGGTAACGTACAAACATGAGAGTTTTTGGGTTGCATTTTGTGTTGGAATCTGCAAGGACTTGGGAGTGAAACTCTTTGGGTGCAACAAAAACATGTACACATGATGGTTGAAGCTTTCGGCAGTTCAAAAAAGTGCTCTGAGGCAGTACTCTTTGCTTCCTTCCTCAATATGGTGTAAGAGGAACTTATTCCTTTGAGCTATATGTTTGCTTGCAATATGTTGCATGGATTGAACTCTTTAATTCATTTATACCACCAGTTAGTGTAAACACTTTTTTTTTTTTTTGGGTAATTCCTTGACTGAGATCTTACTAGTCTCATTTAAATTTTAATTAAAAAGAAATTTAAGAGTATTTTTTCTCAAGTTTGAGCTGTTAGTAAAAAAGGTTAAAGTTTTCATTGGTTCTCCTCTCCTCTCCTCTCTTCATTGGGCTTAATTATATACATTGAATCAAAGTCCATGTTATCTTAATTTTTTTGGTTAGAGATATGGATACGATACCCTCAAGCCTCAACCCTCCCTTAATAATTGACTGAAGTTCGTTAATCAAGTTATGAATTATACAAGCATCTAATTCCTTGTTAAATGGAGGAGAAATTCAAATGGTATGCAAAAGGGTAAGAAGCTGTTATGAGTTAGTTTAATTATTCTGTTTATTTTTTTTCAATTTTTATTTAATACACGACATTACATAATTAACAATTGCTTAATTTCAAACATACATTAACAACTACTCCAATTGCTTAATTCCAAACATACATTAACATTAAAATTTCTTCCGTTGTTCTGTCAGAGTTGGAAATGGACTATGGACTTGTTTTATTAAAGTTTTAAGAGTTCATGTTCAAAAGGAATTTAATCTATTTTATGTTCTAAACAAATTAAAATTTATTAGGTTAGGTATGTAGGTATGCCGAGTCAAAAAAAAAAAAAACTAAATAATAATACTGATCGATCGTGGGAGCAGAATAACATTTCCTTGAATAAAATAATAATAATAATAATAATAATAATAATAATAATAATAATAATAATAATAGTATTTTGTTGAGGTTTTATTTTATTATAATATATATGGACTACTACTACAAAGTATTACTTCATATGCATGCCATGAGTGTATACCTATTCTATGTAATTTGATTGCTTTAATTTGCAGTATTCCATTATCCACCATCGATTAATGCAGACTACTGCTGGATTATAAGATACGAGGATTTTTATTTATTTATTTATGGTTAGATTCACTATAGTATAATTACTTACAAAAAGTTGTAATTTTTTTTCTTATTAATTTAAGGGTGTGATATAATAATTATCCATAAGATAAGATAGGTTTGTTAATTTCCAATTAATTTGGCTGCATTAGATCCGACTATTTAATTTACTACATTAAGACATTTTTTAATAAAAACAAAATTAGTCCTAAAATGACACAATCTCATGAACTACTAGTAGTTTTTTAAAGTCATTTATGAGGAAGACTCTGATATCAAAATAAGAACCCCTCGAGTTATTAATTAAATAGCCTTAAGATTATGAGTATATATAGTGTCTATGAATGTGTAGAACACGCAGGCATGCACATATTCGGATTAAATATTTTTCGGGTTATCTAAATTTATCTCTTAAAATGTATATATGCCCACAATATATCTTTACGACGACACTTGGATAGAACATGTACTAATTCACGAATATAGCCGTACGTGATCGGATCGGAGTACAATCAACAAGATGAGTACTAACGGCCAGTCATAAGGTTGTTAGTTATGACATGCATCTCTTTTTCACTACAATAACCTCCCATAATTCTTTAATATAGAAATATTTTTGTTCCTAAATATAAGCCGTTTGAGAATTTCAAGTAAGCACCAGTTGATTAGTTTTCAATATTACCCCAAATAATAAATATAATTTTGGTTCTCTCACTATTTTTTGATCAATAAATAATACTCTATTTTTTTAATACAAGGGCCATATAGACAATTGATAGTATATTTTTTGACAATTGGTAGTATTTCTTTAATACTTGTGCATAACTCTAAAACGACATATATTAAGGAACTGAGGTAGTAGTAACAAGATTTGTAACTTCCACAAATCATACTGATGATATGATTTGTGAGTTGAAAAATTAAGGAGAGAAATACTACAATTCACACGTGTTCATTATACCTACCTACACAAGAACTCATGTGAATTCCTACCCGGTGTTCCATGGGAGCATTGATTCGGGTATCCGACCCGAATTCTAACAAAATGTCATCTTAGGACTGATTCAAAAAAAAAGTATTTAAACTAATACGATTAATTAGTTCAAATTCCCCAGTTAATTACATGCATTATTATTGCAAACCGGAATAAAAGAAAAACATCACCACAATATCTCCAGGCAGGCTGGCTGGCTGGCTGGCTATAAGGTTATTAATTAAGATATAAATGGTCTATCTGCAATTATAGTATATATTAGGGTTTAGGGTTTCAAATTAATTGAGAGCTGACGTCACTCCAATATCTCCATTAGATTTTACAGAGATCTTAGCATGTGAAGTCGGGCCATGGAAGATCACATTCACTAATTATCATATCTTCAATTCAATTGAATTATTAGTAATTAATTAATAGTACTCCAGTAGTATTTTGTACCTGGACTCTTATCCAAAGACCCCATGCAATGCAATGCAATGTACGTGTTGAGATGATTTAATTTCTTTACAACGAAGCAGTGAGTTGGCATCTTAATTAATTCCGGTATTAATTAATTTCCAAAATTTTTACTATCATGAAACATGAAGACTTCATTAATTGATCCATCCATCCATCCAGATTTATATATAGCTAGAGCTAGCGCTAATTAATCTTCATATAGAAAATTAAAGGTGCGAGGTTGATGAAAACTATCAACTCAGATCAACACAACAATCAAAGCTAAGGATGGTAATATATATATATATATAGAGGCCGGATCCTGTTCGGACTCCCGGACAGGTTTAAAATCCGGACTTTTTTTTTGTTTTTTTTGAAACAACTAAAAAAAAATTTATGGAATTGAAAATTTTCCATAATACAGTGTTTTGGGCGTGATTTGGATGCCTATAACAAAACATGTCTGTACAGTCTGGGCAGACTGTACATACATTGGTTGGTGTAGGTATTAAAAACACACCCAAAACACTGTATTATGGAAAAATTTCAGTTCCATAATTATTATTTTTTTAGTTGTTCTACAAAAAAATAAATAAATTTGGGTCCGGATTTTGATCAGGTCCGGGAGTCCGGACCTGATCAGTTTTCTATATATATATATATATATGAAAATTAATAATAACAAAACATTAACAAATTATCTATATATATCTATATATCTAGTGTAGGATGTTTTGTTCCTTAGTTTACACTTTTTCTTCTTGTTTTTTTTTTGAAAAATAATATTTCATTAGCTTAGATCAGAAGCCAACACATCAACAAGAAAAGAGGGAGGAGATTGACTCCAAACCTCCTGATCAGACATAGAACCGGATGCTCGTGCAAGAGCATGTGCTACCTGGTTCGCTGATCTTCTCACAAACACAAACTGACAACTACCAATGTCCCTAGCTAGGGATTTACAATCTTCCACAATTAAGCTAAAATAAGATAAGTCCTCCTGAGTACTAGTAATCGCTTTGATCACCAACAGAGCATCAGACTCCAAAACCACATTGTTGAAGCCTAATGTCTTCAACCAACTTAACGCCTCACGAACACCAATTGCTTCTGCAATCGTAGCATCCAACAGACCTTCAGCTATTCCGTTCTTGGCTGCCAACATAGCTCCTTCATCGTTTCTAACCACACAGCCATAACCAATATGCCCAGTATGACCAAAAAGTGCTGCATCAACATTATATTTATATGTGCCTGTAGTTGGCTTTTTCCAAGTCGAATTAGCATGCACAACCTGTGCTACGCAATGACTGGTGCTAACCTGGGCCTTCCTCCACTGCTCATACAATGAAGAAGCCATACAAATCACTTGTCTTGCATGAATTCTTCGATGACGCCACACCAGATCATTCCTACTAGTCCAAATGCCCCATGCAACCATCGCAACCATATTGGTATCTTTTTGAATTCTACTAGAAATCACACGTGTCCACCAGTCTCTGAAATTCTTTTCAGAACCATTATTGTCACCTATCCACGATAACCTCCACACATCTCTCGCATAAGAACACCGCACCAGTACATGTAACGCATCTTCAGGACTATTATTACACCTTGGGCACATATCATTGACATCAACCCGTTTAGTCTTCAGATCCTTTATAGTAGGTAAACTATTTGTGCATGCTCGCCAAAGGAAATGTTTTACTTTTGCTGGAACCTGTAGACCCCATAATTTTTGCCACATGTTGGAGTTATCATGTTGTATCGCACCCTTGTTATTAAGCATTAGAGTTTGATAGCCACTTTTAACCGTATAGATGCCTCGTCTTTCTCTGGACCAACTCCAACAATCTGACTTTGCCCTCCGACTTAAAGGAATCTCAAGAATTAGCCTCTTGTCCCGTGATGAGAAAAAATCATTCAAAATATCCAAATCCCAGCACCTCTCCTCCACACAACATAAAGACTGGACCTTAATCTCCTCTATCCCCTGAGGTCTAGCACTTTCAATATAAGGGTGATTATCATCTGAAAGCCACGAGTCTGACCATACCTTCACCTGACTGCCTGTACTAATCCTCTATCGAGCCCCTTTACGTGTGAGACCCCAGATTTTATAAATAAAAGATTTAAATTTCTTGAAATATTTTTTTTAATATTATGGTGTGGATTTGATATAATGTTATAGTTGTGGGTAGTATTTATAAATTTTGCAAAGTATGCAAGTTGTTGTATAATATTCGTTTGACCGGGGAATATTCTTTTTGTCGGGAAATATTCGTACGACGGTACAATCATTGGTGGACCCTACAACGGAAGCACTGTTGTAGTTAGAAAACGACAAAAATATTTTATGAAAATAACGCCAGAGTTTTACCGTTAATACTGTTGAACTACCCGGTCATAAAAGTACAGTAATACGCGTGGTTGCATAGTAGCACACAGTATTGATTATTGATGCTTAAGTGATAAGTCACTCAGTAATATTGCATTATTGCTACAGTAATTGCTGCATCATATCTCTCATATTATTGATTCGATTATTGTCATAGTATCATCTGCATTATATGTTATTTTATTAAATCAATAATTGAGACGACAAAGTTATTCATATTATTAAATTGCAATATTTACAATGTCTAGAAGTTTTGTCAAGGAGAGGTTTGGTCACCTAATTGCGCGCCAATATGGAAAAATCCTTATTGGAAAGCCCCCTCTTCCTGGGAACAACCTGGTTGTTAAATATTGTGAATTATGATATTAATGATGGATAAGTTCGTGTTGATTAAAGATGAATTTGATAGTTCCATTGTGTTGAAATTATTTGTGTTAGTGAGAATCGACATTTATTTCGATAGTAATTGATGTCTGAAGGTTATATTGTTCAATCGGGTATTCAGGATATTTTTTGTGTTAGAGTTACTATTCACGAGTTACTATTCATGAGTTACTATTCACGAATTACTATTCATGAGTTACTATTCATGAGTTACTATTCATAAATTACTATTCACTCTAGTATTGTGCATTTGGGTACAATATTATTCCATGAGGAGATGTGCTAATTTTTCAGACCGTTGGTTGAAATTATAATAGTAAATCAATATGGATCGTTGATTTAAAGACTTAATAGTAACTTGTCCCTTCAATATTACCAAGAGTTAATTACCCCTTCGTAAATAGTAGTTGTCTCTTCAATATTACCAAGAGTTATTTGCCTCTTCGGTGTTCCAAAAGTTAATTACCCCTTCGCAAATAGTAGTTGTCTCTTCAATATTACCAAGAGTTATTTTGACCCTTCGTTAAGACCAAGAGCCACTCTCAGTTTTTCTATGAATAGAAGCTCATTTCTTCATTATTTCTTACGAATTCACAAAAACTCTAGAGAGAGAAATTATAGAGAGAAAGAAGAAGAGTATTCTACTACCTTACTACTTCTATATCCAATTTCTTTTACGGTAAGTGATATTATTTATTGTACCCATAAGGGGTGTTATTCTTTCTTATTCATGAAGAGAACTTCTGTTATTCCATTCTTTATTATTCGGTTGGAATAACCTGTATACGCGGCATACCCTATACATAACATGTATACACGGCATACCCTGTACTTGGTGAAATCCTTATGTTATTCCATTCTTATTTATTCTGTTGGAAAAACCTGTATACGTGGACTCCCCCTATACTTGGTGAAATCCTTATATTATTCCGTCTTTATTATTCTGTTGGAATATCCTGTCTGTGTGTTTTACACCGGACCTGGTTCTGTCTTTATTATTCTGTTGGAATATCATGTCTGTGTATTTTACACCGGACCTTGTTCCGTCTTTATTATTCTGTTGGAATATCTTGTCTGTGTGTTTTGCACCGGACCTGGTTCCAGTCTTTATTATTATGTTGGAATAACCTGTCTATGCGAAGTACCGCATGTATGGTGATTTCTTTTGTTATTCTATTCTTTATTATACCTAGTTGTTTAAAGTTTTGACTTCTATACTCCATGAAATTAGTGGAATATCCTTGATATTTGCGCTTCATCCAGTATCTTTTCATGGAAATATTCTTCTGAGCATTCTTTAATTTTACTCTACAAAGAAGTATCATGTTGACAATTTGGACGTTATTGGTTCCTGAACAAATTAATTCGTGAACTTGTTTTATTGAATTCTTATATCATTGTCATCATTCTCATGTTTATATTATGTTGAAAGTCATCTGTGGCCTGTAGTGCATAGATGAACTTGGTATGATTATGACCAGGTATTATTCGGTATAATCATGACCGTAATGTTACAAATGATGTGAAAAAAGTCCTCATTGGCCCGTAGTGCATTGATGGATAGTTTTTGGTATGATTATGGCTATGGATTCTCTTCGGTCAAAGGAGCAAAGATGAATTATTTTATGGCATGATCAGGACCGTTGATGAAAACACAATTATCTTTGGCCCGTAGTGCATGGATAATTTGTGGTCGTAATACTAATGAATATCCTTGGCCTGTAGTGCAGGGATGATTTAATGATGTGGATTATTTATTGAGCTGAGTCTCAGCGATAAAAGTGATGAAATTTTTTTTAAATCATAAAAGATAGTAGATTTTATTCTCTACTTGACTCTTTTAATGGATTGTTTATTCCACTGCAGTTAAACTTGATGTCTATTGTATTTTATCAGTTTAACATTGTTGAAGGCTAATGATAATTTATCCTGCATTATCTTAGTCATAATATTTCTTACTGGGCTAGTTGAGCTCACCCTTTCTTTCACTGTTCTCTTTAGGAAATGAGAATGTAGTTGGGACGAGTCGGGGAACGGAGTGAATAAGCTCACATTACGAATAAGCTCCTGTGCTGCCAGAACACTCCTCCATACGTAACTCGGATTCAGAATAATTTTGGCATCCAAGTAAGATCCTCTAGGGAAATAACGTGCTTTGAACACTTTACTCATCAATGAATTAGGATCTGTAAGTAAACGCCACCCTTGTTTCCCTAGCATCGCAATGTTGAACGCATGCAATTTACGAAATCCCATACCCCCACCATACTTATTAACACAAAGTTTATCCCATGCCATCCAATTAATATTTCTTCTTCCCAAACCATGCTTGCCCCAGTAAAAGGAGTTCATCATCCTCTCTAATTCAGCATATAGTAGAGATGGTAACAAAAACACACTCATCACGTATGAGGGTAACGATTGTACCACTGTTTTTAGCAACACTTCCTTTCCTACTCTAGATAACATCTTATTCCTCCAACCCTACATTCGCTGCCAAGCTTTTTCTTTAACAAAAGAAAAAATTATCGATTTACTCCTTCCAATTAATGAAGGCATTCCCAGATACTTCCCATGGTCTTCAGTTCTCCTCACCCTTAAAAAATCACAAATACTCTCCATCAATCTAGCAGACATATTATTGCTAAAGGAAATCGACGATTTCTGATAATTAATCATCTGCCCAGATGCCTTCTCATATATGTCCAAACAATTTTTCATCCTCTCACACTTCTGCATATTCACTCGGAAAAACAAAAAGCTGTCATCCACAAAAAATAAATGAGAGATTATAGGGGTTGTCCGGGCAACTTTACATCCATGTATCAAGCCTCTCTCACAATAGTCACTTAGCAAAGAAGACAACCCTTCTGCACATAGCAGAAATAAATACGAAGATAGAGGATCTCCCTGTCGCAAACCACGACTTGGAATAATCGGTCCTAACTAGTGTTCATCCTGCACCACCGAATACTCCACTGTTGTAACGTAAAGCATAATAAGCTCCACCCACCTCCTATTAAATCCAAGACGAAACATCATATTCTTAAGGAAGTCCCACTCAATCCTGTCATAGGCCTTGGATATATCAATTTTGAAAGCTGCCACATCATGTTTCCCATGTCGCTTCCGTTTCAAAAAGTGCCTAATCTCAAAGGCTACCATCACATTATCCGTGATCAATCTCCCTAGAATAAAGGCACTCTGTGATTATGATATAATCGAGGGAAGTACCCGCTTCAACCTATTAGCTTATGACATTTGACATAATTTTATAGATAACATTACACAAAGCTATCAGCCTAAGGTCCACTATCCTCTCTGGGTTTTTTGTCTTAGGAATAAGAACAATGGAAGTCACATTAATTCCTGGAGGAATTTGTTAGTCATTTAGGAACCCCAAACATGAACGAGTAACATCATCCCCTACCACGTCCTAATAATTTTGGATGAACACATGGGTTCATCCCATCAGGTCCAGGAGCTTTGTCCGGGTTCATAGCAAAGATAGCCTCTTTAATCTCACTAGCTTCAGACGGTCATTGTAGATCATCATCCTGGGTAGCCATAACTTTGTTTTTAACTGTACCATAAATACCCATACCATCACTTCCCCGAGAAGTAAATATGTCCTTGAAATAACTAACAATAACATTATCAAGACCATTGCTCTATGTGCACCATCTGTCATGTTCATCCCTCAATTTAGCAATAGCATTTTTCCTTCGTCGCGTTGAGGCATATTGATGAAAAAATCTGGTATTCGAATCCCCACCCTTAAGCCAAAAATGCTTAGCTCTTTGCTTCCAATACTGTTCTTGCTGATGCAATAAACTGCTCAACTCCTCCGTAGCCGCTGCGTATAAGCCCACAGATGTTGTATCATTCTTAGACTTGATATCCTTAATACGTCTCCTGCTCTGCTGAATTTGATTCTTAAATCTCAACCTGTGTGAATTTTCCCATATTTAGAGATCTACCCCACAGTTTTTGATACGGTCCAAAAAATGACAGCTTACACTTGCCGCCCAACTATCACATATTACGTCTTTGCACTCTGCTTTCCTGAAGCCAACAGTTTTCAAATCTAAACCCTCTTCTTATTAACTTACTTCCCATAAAATCTAGCATAAGTGCCGAGTGGTCAGATGAAGGAGCCTCCAAGTTTTCAACAACTACGTTGTCGAACTGAGATAACCATGATTGTGATGCCAAAACACGGTTTAGCCACTCTTCCACCCACTGAGGTGTACCCCTACTCCTCTCCCATGTAAACCAGAACCCAATCATGCCTAGATCCCTTAAGCCACTCTTTTCTGACTGTGCCAAAAGATCATTGAAATCCCCTATACAAGCACCATGGAAGATTCGATTGCAGACTAAGATAGTCGCAGCAAGTCCCACGATTCCTTCCTTCGCGTACGTTCTGGATGCCCATAAAAGCCAGTCAACCACCACGGTGCCATTTTTGGAATATTAATACTGACATCAATATGTTGCTTAAAAAAACTGATTAAGCTTACCCACTTTCCCTCTCTCCATAACAATTCCAAACCACCTCCACCGCCTCTACTACTATCCACACTAAATAAACCTTCATATTTTAAAACATCTCTTAACTTTTCAACATGGGCTCTCCCAACCTAAACTTCCATTAAGAAAATAAGATTTGGTCTTCTCATGGACACTAAGTCCACTAGCTCTTGAACTGTTCGTGAGTTGCCCAGCCCACGACAGTTCTAGCTTAATGTACTCATTGGGCTTGGTGGGCCTGGATTCCAGGACCCACCACATATTCATTTTTTGAATACTCCAAACTTCCCTCTCTACTAATATAACCAGATTAGCTCATGCGACGCCGTTTCGAGTCCATAATCACCACTCCTACAATCTCTCCATTCTCCACTCCATCAGATTTTGGATGTATATTGGTAACTTCCCGCATATCTTGCTCTCCAACAGAATTTCCTATACATACAGTTTCTCCATTAATCCCATCATTAACGCCATTTGGGTCCTTTTTCGCCCCCATTAAGGAGTTGCCTCATCAACATTCATGCTTTCCCCCCTATCACCGGACTGCTCACCGAAGGTGTCGCCTGCATCTGTGCAGAACGCAACCAACGTTCCCCTATCGGAGTTACTTCCCTCCTATTTGATGCCCGCAACCAAACCCCATATGGCTTCTCCATGTGCTTATTTTGACAGTCATAGAACTTCTCATAGAAACGCTCACCATGTCCAATCAACCCACAAAAGAAACAAAAAGTGGGCAGTCGTTCATACTTAAAATTCACCCAAAACCATTCCCCACCGGCTCGTTTCATCTTCATTTTCCGTTTCAACGGCTGTCGAATATCAATAGAAACCCGGATACTCATGTATGATCGCCATATCCCTCCAAAGTTATTCACGCCTGCTTCTATATAAGTGCCCACAAACTTTCCTATCTCCTTGCCAACCCTTTCAGACATAAACCCACATAGAAGATCATGCACATGTAACAAGAAGTCAACATGAAACAGAGGTATATTGGACGGATGCCTTCCTATCTCCAGCTTAGTAGAAACCAACATATGTTGATTAAATGTCCATGGACCCCCTTTAACAACACGCTCCATATCCAACTCGTGGAAAAATTGAAAGAGAAACAGATTAGGATTGAGGTCCTTAATGTAAACACCCTTAACTGGACGCCATATTGAGGCAAGTGTATTTTTCATTGCCATGAAATTGATCGGCCGATCTGTTAAGAACCGACCAACCAGACACCATTGGAAATCGTCCTGAGTGCCATCCTCTGCTGCCTCTTCAAGCACCAGACCCCCATCCTCCTCCTCCTCCTCCTCCTCCAAAGTCAACGTAGAACAGTGCTCCTCTAATTGATCCACAATAGTACTTGACGATGCCATGATACCACAAAGCAAAAGCAAATCAACCAGATCAAAAACCCAACCTTGTCAATAGACAAGACCTGACCCACACATACTTTTTCTTTTTCTTCTTGTTATTTTATAGGACTTGATGTGTTAAAGTACTGTAATTTTTTTATTATTTATTTTAAATGTACATTTTTAATATTAGTTAACTAGTGACCTCTTAACTCAAAATTCTTGGTTCTATTATGCTGTGAATTAGGTCTATCAATGAGTTAGATCAGCTCAAATTATACTCTGATCCAGCATGATCTATCAAGTGTTATAATAAATTAATGATTTGATTGATTATGTAATGAATTATTAATTTGCCTCATGATCCACTTGATTTAACGATACGAATCATGATTCAAATCGATCAATTTAAAAAAAACTATTTGTACAATTATATTAATTTATAAAATGTTATTATTTATAAATTATATTAACTTATAAAATAATATTATTTAATCTCTTTAAACTTTTTACCTTTTTTGAACTTTCTCACTAAATTAATTTTTTCACTCTCTATCCAAAACGTTCAATTTTTTCATGTTCAAAAATTACTTTTTCTCTAATAATTTCATTTAATTTAAATACAACATATCCATATAAATTCACTTAAAGTAACAAAAGATTTCATTTAATATGAATACCACACACACACACACACACATATATATATATGTGTGTGTGTGTGTAGGGGACCACACGATCCATAACCAACGTTGTAAACTTAACATTATATATGTAATACCCGGTAAAAGAAAAATAATAATAATAAATAAATAATATTAAACCCATATTTTAATTGGGCTTTTCTTATGTTTGGGTCAAATTGTATTAAATTTGTGTGAACTATAATAAGTATATGATTACATTAATTTGAGCTTTTATACTAATTGGGTCTATTTTGTATTTGGGTAATATTAAAATCCTATTCAAATTAGGAGAGTGAATAAGATATGTTAATAAATAAAAATAAAACCTACTTATATTTTATCACGTCTGATAAGAATTGTGGAGAGGAACGGTGTAAGGAGGCGGAACTATCAAGACCTACGATTAGCAATTGATTTTTATCATAACTGTAAGTCTATCTAGAGTATAACAATTAATGTTAATATATTCATATGTCTATCTATCTATCTATCTATCCATCTATATATGTGGGTGTTAACAACTTCATATTTGCACGAAGTTAGTAATATTTTAATGGAATAAATTTTACTGTTATTGATCGTACATACACTTGATTGATTTGGCCATAGGATGGATTATATACGTGTATAATATTGAAAGCATGTGTGGCTTTTTTTATTTTTGTTTTAGTTGGCCTTGTCTTGAAAATGAGGGCATTAGATTTATTTATATATATGTATATAAAGAGAGTTCATTAAATAGGCTAACAATCATAAATTGAGAAAAGGTCTGCAATCATGAAGTTATTGTTTTTTTTATTTTAGTATATAATAATATTATATTTACATTCTATTAATTAAGATCTTTAAAAAAAGGTGATGATTAAAGGATTGTTTATAATTTAATTCAGATTTATTTTATAAATTAATATAATTGGAGAAATTAATTTCATATTAATATAAATTATAATTAGTAAGTAACTTATAATTGTATTATTATTACCTTTTATTTTGATCAGACGGAGAGAATTTAACAAGTTATATTTGGAATATATTTTGGGTAATAATAATAATTCACTAATTTTGCTTATTTATCATTTTGTTTAATTAGTTCGGACGGAAGGAATTTAACGGGTCATTATTGGAATATAAATTTTGGAGTATTAATAATTGATAAAAGGCGATAATTAAAGGCATATTAAATAGATTATGAATTATTTTAGAATTATTAGTTTGAATTATTTTTAATTTGAGGTAAATATGTTTAGGTGGTGAATAACGTTTCGTATTTGATATCGTTGGCATTTGAGGGAGTCTAACGGGTGATATTTGGCTTCAGTGAATTATTTTGGTACTATATTAAGGTACGGATTCCGTACTTTTTCAGCGATACTTTTGTTAAATTTGATTTATTCGTTTTGTTTCTCGTTTCAAATTCTGTTATTATTTCACATAATTATTTCTTGTGAAATTCATATATTGTTTCATTTTGGAGTTGACACACTGGACTCGTATTTGTACTCTTTGAATTAGGATATCATGTTTAGTATTTATTTTTGATAATTGTAGAGCGGTACATGTTGTTACCTTCTTTTTGAGACCTTGTGATTATAATTTGTTTTGGTTCAACATGTACATATAGAACCCTTTTGTTGGTCTTTTGTCGCATGTGTTGTGACATAATATTTTTGTTAGAATATACTGTAGGGTATACCTGAGCTATAACCACCTGTGGGGGTACCACATGCATGTCGTCTTGGCACGAGAGACATGACACTTTCCGTGACGGTGTGATTAGTCCACGGCGTCTCCGTTTTGGGCTCCGGAGTAAGTGGGCCGTTTGGTGTTTTGTTGTGGGAGGCGTATGGGTTAACCCTAGTTTTCTGTTCTGCGAATTGGTGATGTTGTGCCAAACACACCTATCCGATTTGTATACATTTGGATTCGCGGTCCAATGTGTGATTGCCTGTGTGGCATTATTTTGATGTGCCTGTGTGGCATTATTTTGGTTGCCTATGTGGCATCATTTGACTTGCCTGTGTGGCATTATTTTGACTTGCCTGTGTGGCATTGTTTCGACTTGTCTGTGTGACAAGATATATTTCTGAGCTCAATCGGTATGAAATAACCCCAGCCATTTGTTTCAGCCTATTATTTTATGGTATTAGTTTTGTTCGTTTCGTTTCAGTTTGTTTCGTCTCCTTTCAATTAATTGGGTTAGTTATTTCAGTTCATTATTTTCTTTACTCCTCTGTTTGTTTCGTTATTCCCGTTGGTTTAGATATATTCTATTCATATCTTTGGAGTTTTATTTTTGTCAAAGGCAATATTTTGTCTATGTTGATTTCGTATTTCAGTTGTATATCTTTTGTACCTTTATATCCGTACTGGGCAATTGACTCATGCTGTGTTTTTCTTCCGGCAGGTTTGCAGGGGGTGATTCAGGGCTAGTGTAATGAGAGAGTTGTCTTTGACCATCAATCTAGGTTGTTTTGATTTTTAAGTTTTGATTATTTTGACTCTAGTGGTAGAATTATAATTAGTACTTTATTGGTGGATATCATTATTACATATGTTGAAGTTATTAGTGCTCAGTTTACTATTTTGAGGTTTGTTGTGCTTTGTGCGTGACCTCCCTTTCCTTTTCGGGAAGGGGGTGTTACAGAGATGGTATCAGAGCTTAGGTTCTTTCTTGTAGAAAACCTATTTAGGTTTGACCTGTGAGTTGTGGGTAAACCATTGGATAGACGTAGGAGTTTGATTTGATTTTGTTCTCTGTTTGGTTGGTCTTGATTTTGACCAAGTGTTTTTAGCTCTTTAAATTGTAGTTGATTTGAGAAAGGCGAGATAATTTGTTAAGATTATTATTGTTATGCGTTGGTACAATAATATTAGTTAAGGATTGTGAAGTGATCATTAAGGAGAATAATATCATATTTTGTTCAGTTAAGAAATGATTATACGATTATGATATGAGCATTTGTATCAGTGAGTTTTGATATTGGAGAATTATTTGTTAGAGTTATTTCAGGTAATTATAAATTATCGTGATTTTGGAATTGAGGATTTTATTTGGGTTAGACTCTAATTTTTGTTAAGTTGTGAATAATTTGAGGTATGTGAATCGGTGGGGTAATATGATAAAGTGAAAACTATTAAGTACAAAAGATCTCTTGTAATTTTGAGTTGTTGTAAAGATTCGAGGTAATTAGATTAATTTTTTTGAGTAAATGAATTTTGCGATTATTTCCTAGTAGAATATTGGAGTTATCTTATATAAAATTTTGAGTGATAGTATGAGGAGATTTTGTAATTTGTTGGGTTAAGGTTTGCACTAAGAGAATGATTGATTTATTAAATGATTAGATATTAAGTGATGAATCTTTAAGAGATTTTGAAAGCTATCATTTGCTTATTCAGATAGTAGGATATATGATTTGGAGTTTGGTATGGTGATGGAGAGATCTTAGTAGTAGTATATTTTTGGTGTAATGATATTTGAGAACTAATTTGATTGGAGGTTATGATATTTTGAAATTCTTGAGGACTTAGTGAGAGTTGGTGATATAATTTAAGTTGTTTTGTTTATCTGATGTCTTTAGAGTTTTGTATGAATTTATGTAAAATAAAACAAAACTAATTTGTTAGATCCTTGTCATGTGTGGAACATAAACATTTTACGAATTAAAAATAATTTTAAATATTTTGGGTATTCGAATCGTATTTAGATGAAGAGAAATGTTTGTGATTTCGAATTATATTCCGAAGAGTATGTACGCTTGCAAGAATGAAACTCAAAGATATTAACGGGGGGCCCGCACCAACAGTGGATCATGTGATTTAACGCGAAGAACCTTACCAAGACTTGACATGGTAGCTGACGAATCTTTTACAAGTACATTGATAATTACGTGGACCGATGACTTATCCACATTGATCGTTACAAATGGCGACGCTACGTCGTAACTAAATTTATTTATTTTTTTCTGTAGCTTATTTGAATTCCGAGGACGGAATTATTTTTAAGGGGTGAAAATATAATAACCCATGTTTTTTATTAATAATTAAATATTAATTGATTTTATCTTATACAGTTGTGTTTAAATTGAAAAAGGTAAATAATTTTGTTTCCCTCTTTTCTTCCTTGTTTTGTTTGAAAAATTAAATTCTTTTAGTAGATAATTAAATAACTGGTTAAATTAAAATTGAGGAAGATAATTTCTTTTTGTTAAAGTCTTGTGGTAAAAGCATTCGGAGCGGGAACCTACTTGGGAGATAGAGGAGTCTATTCGAGCGGAGTATCCACATCTCTTTGAAAATTAGGTGCGTTCCATTATTTTGATTCCGGGGACGGAATCCTTTTTAAGGGGTAGATGATGTAATACCCGGTAAAAGAAAAATAATAATAATAAATAAATAATATTAAACCCATATTTTAATTAGGCTTTTCTTATGTTTGGGTCAAATTGTATTAAATTTGTGTGAACTATAATAAGTATATGATTACATTAATTTGAGCTTTTATACTAATTGGGTCTATTTTGTATTTGGGTAATATTAAAATCCTATTCAAATTAGGAGAGTGAATAAGATATGTTAATAAATAAAAATAAAACCTACTTATATTTCATCACGTCTGATAAGAATTGTGGAGAGGAACGGTGCAAGGAGGCGGAACTATCAAGACCTACGATTAGTAATTGATTTTTATCATAACTGTAAGTCTATCTAGAGTATAACAATTAGTGTTAATATATTCATATGTCTATCTATCTATCTATCTATCCATCTATATATGTGGGTGTTAACAACTTCATATTTGCACGAAGTTAGTAATATTTTAATGGAATAAATTTTACTGTTATTGATCGTACATACACTTGATTGATTTGGCCATAGGATGGATTATATACGTGTATAATATTGAAAGCATGTGTGGCTTTTTTTTATTTTTGTTTTAGTTGGCCTTGTCTTGAAAATGAGGGCATTAGATTTATTTATATATATGTATATAAAGAGAGTTCATTAAATAGGCTAACAATCATAAATTGAGAAAAGGTCTGCAATCATGAAGTTATAGTTTTTTTTATTTTAGTATATAATAATATTATATTTACATTCTATTAATTAAGATCTTTAAAAAAAAGGTGATGATTAAAGGATTGTTTATAATTTAATTCGGGTTTATTTTATAAATTAATATAATTGGAGAAATTAATTTCATATTAATATAAATTATAATTAGTAAGTAACTTATAATTGTATTATTATTACCTTTTATTTTGATCAGACGGAGAGAATTTAACAAGTTATATTTGGAATATATTTTGGGTAATAATAATAATTCACTAATTTTGCTTATTTATCATTTTGTTTAATTAGTTCGGACGGAAGGAATTTAACGGGTCATTATTGGAATATAAATTTTGGAGTATTAATAATTGATAAAAGGCGATAATTAAAGGCATATTAAATAGATTATGAATTATTTTAGAATTATTAGTTTGAATTATTTTTAATTTGAGGTAAATATGTTTAGGTGGTGAATAACGTTTCGTATTTGATATCGTTGGCATTTGAGGGAGTCTAACGGGTGATATTTGGCTTCAGTGAATTATTTTGGTACTATATTAAGGTACGGATTCCGTACTTTTTCAGCGATACTTTTGTTAAATTTGATTTATTCGTTTTGTTTCTCGTTTCAAATTCTGTTATTATTTCACATAATTATTTCTTGTGAAATTCATATATTGTTTCATTTTGGAGTTGACACACTGGACTCGTATTTGTACTCTTTGAATTAGGATATCATGTTTAGTATTTATTTTTGATAATTGTAGAGCGGTACATGTTGTTACCTTCTTTTTGAGACCTTGTGATTATAATTTGTTTTGGTTCAACATGTACATATAGAACCCTTTTGTTGGTCTTTTGTCGCATGTGTTGTGACATAATATTTTTGTTAGAATATACTGTAGGGTATACCTGAGCTATAACCACCTGTGGGGGTACCACATGCATGTCGTCTTGGCACGAGAGACATGACACTTTCCGTGACGGTGTGATTAGTCCACGGCGTCTCCGTTTTGGGCTCCGGAGTAAGTGGGCCGTTTGGTGTTTTGTTGTGGGAGGCGTATGGGTTAACCCTAGTTTTCTGTTCTGCGAATTGGTGATGTTGTGCCAAACACACCTATCCGATTTGTATACATTTGGATTCGCGGTCCAATGTGTGATTGCCTGTGTGGCATTATTTTGATGTGCCTGTGTGGCATTATTTTGGTTGCCTATGTGGCATCATTTGACTTGCCTGTGTGGCATTATTTTGACTTGCCTGTGTGGCATTGTTTCGACTTGTCTGTGTGACAAGATATATTTCTGAGCTCAATCGGTATGAAATAACCCCAGCCATTTGTTTCAGCCTATTATTTTATGGTATTAGTTTTGTTCGTTTCGTTTCAGTTTGTTTCGTCTCCTTTCAATTAATTGGGTTAGTTATTTCAGTTCATTATTTTCTTTACTCCTCTGTTTGTTTCGTTATTCCCGTTGGTTTAGATATATTCTATTCATATCTTTGGAGTTTTATTTTTGTCAAAGGCAATATTTTGTCTATGTTGATTTCGTATTTCAGTTGTATATCTTTTGTACCTTTATATCCGTACTGGGCAATTGACTCATGCTGTGTTTTTCTTCCGGCAGGTTTGCAGGGGGTGATTCAGGGCTAGTGTAATGAGAGAGTTGTCTTTGACCATCAATCTAGGTTGTTTTGATTTTTAAGTTTTGATTATTTTGACTCTAGTGGTAGAATTATAATTAGTACTTTATTGGTGGATATCATTATTACATATGTTGAAGTTATTAGTGCTCAGTTTACTATTTTGAGGTTTGTTGTGCTTTGTGCGTGACCTCCCTTTCCTTTTCGGGAAGGGGGTGTTACAGAGATGGTATCAGAGCTTAGGTTCTTTCTTGTAGAAAACCTATTTAGGTTTGACCTGTGAGTTGTGGGTAAACCATTGGATAGACGTAGGAGTTTGATTTGATTTTGTTCTCTGTTTGGTTGGTCTTGATTTTGACCAAGTGTTTTTAGCTCTTTAAATTGTAGTTGATTTGAGAAAGGCGAGATAATTTGTTAAGATTATTATTGTTATGCGTTGGTACAATAATATTAGTTAAGGATTGTGAAGTGATCATTAAGGAGAATAATATCATATTTTGTTCAGTTAAGAAATGATTATACGATTATGATATGAGCATTTGTATCAGTGAGTTTTGATATTGGAGAATTATTTGTTAGAGTTATTTCAGGTAATTATAAATTATCGTGATTTTGGAATTGAGGATTTTATTTGGGTTAGACTCTAATTTTTGTTAAGTTGTGAATAATTTGAGGTATGTGAATCGGTGGGGTAATATGATAAAGTGAAAACTATTAAGTACAAAAGATCTCTTGTAATTTTGAGTTGTTGTAAAGATTCGAGGTAATTAGATTAATTTTTTTGAGTAAATGAATTTTGCGATTATTTCCTAGTAGAATATTGGAGTTATCTTATATAAAATTTTGAGTGATAGTATGAGGAGATTTTGTAATTTGTTGGGTTAAGGTTTGCACTAAGAGAATGATTGATTTATTAAATGATTAGATATTAAGTGATGAATCTTTAAGAGATTTTGAAAGCTATCATTTGCTTATTCAGATAGTAGGATATATGATTTGGAGTTTGGTATGGTGATGGAGAGATCTTAGTAGTAGTATATTTTTGGTGTAATGATATTTGAGAACTAATTTGATTGGAGGTTATGATATTTTGAAATTCTTGAGGACTTAGTGAGAGTTGGTGATATAATTTAAGTTGTTTTGTTTATCTGATGTCTTTAGAGTTTTGTATGAATTTATGTAAAATAAAACAAAACTAATTTGTTAGATCCTTGTCATGTGTGGAACATAAACATTTTACGAATTAAAAATAATTTTAAATATTTTGGGTATTCGAATCGTATTTAGATGAAGAGAAATGTTTGTGATTTCGAATTATATTCCGAAGAGTATGTACGCTTGCAAGAATGAAACTCAAAGATATTAACGGGGGGCCCGCACCAACAGTGGATCATGTGATTTAACGCGAAGAACCTTACCAAGACTTGACATGGTAGCTGACGAATCTTTTACAAGTACATTGATAATTACGTGGACCGATGACTTATCCACATTGATCGTTACAAATGGCGACGCTACGTCGTAACTAAATTTATTTATTTTTTTCTGTAGCTTATTTGAATTCCGAGGACGGAATTATTTTTAAGGGGTGAAAATATAATAACCCATGTTTTTTATTAATAATTAAATATTAATTGATTTTATCTTATACAGTTGTGTTTAAATTGAAAAAGGTAAATAATTTTGTTTCCCTCTTTTCTTCCTTGTTTTGTTTGAAAAATTAAATTCTTTTAGTAGATAATTAAATAACTGGTTAAATTAAAATTGAGGAAGATAATTTCTTTTTGTTAAAGTCTTGTGGTAAAAGCATTCGGAGCGGGAACCTACTTGGGAGATAGAGGAGTCTATTCGAGCGGAGTATCCACATCTCTTTGAAAATTAGGTGCGTTCCATTATTTTGATTCCGGGGACGGAATCCTTTTTAAGGGGTAGATGATGTAATACCCGGTAAAAGAAAAATAATAATAATAAATAAATAATATTAAACCCATATTTTAATTAGGCTTTTCTTATGTTTGGGTCAAATTGTATTAAATTTGTGTGAACTATAATAAGTATATGATTACATTAATTTGAGCTTTTATACTAATTGGGTCTATTTTGTATTTGGGTAATATTAAAATCCTATTCAAATTAGGAGAGTGAATAAGATATGTTAATAAATAAAAATAAAACCTACTTATATTTCATCACGTCTGATAAGAATTGTGGAGAGGAACGGTGCAAGGAGGCGGAACTATCAAGACCTACGATTAGTAATTGATTTTTATCATAACTGTAAGTCTATCTAGAGTATAACAATTAGTGTTAATATATTCATATGTCTATCTATCTATCTATCTATCCATCTATATATGTGGGTGTTAACAACTTCATATTTGCACGAAGTTAGTAATATTTTAATGGAATAAATTTTACTGTTATTGATCGTACATACACTTGATTGATTTGGCCATAGGATGGATTATATACGTGTATAATATTGAAAGCATGTGTGGCTTTTTTTTATTTTTGTTTTAGTTGGCCTTGTCTTGAAAATGAGGGCATTAGATTTATTTATATATATGTATATAAAGAGAGTTCATTAAATAGGCTAACAATCATAAATTGAGAAAAGGTCTGCAATCATGAAGTTATAGTTTTTTTTATTTTAGTATATAATAATATTATATTTACATTCTATTAATTAAGATCTTTAAAAAAAAGGTGATGATTAAAGGATTGTTTATAATTTAATTCGGGTTTATTTTATAAATTAATATAATTGGAGAAATTAATTTCATATTAATATAAATTATAATTAGTAAGTAACTTATAATTGTATTATTATTACCTTTTATTTTGATCAGACGGAGAGAATTTAACAAGTTATATTTGGAATATATTTTGGGTAATAATAATAATTCACTAATTTTGCTTATTTATCATTTTGTTTAATTAGTTCGGACGGAAGGAATTTAACGGGTCATTATTGGAATATAAATTTTGGAGTATTAATAATTGATAAAAGGCGATAATTAAAGGCATATTAAATAGATTATGAATTATTTTAGAATTATTAGTTTGAATTATTTTTAATTTGAGGTAAATATGTTTAGGTGGTGAATAACGTTTCGTATTTGATATCGTTGGCATTTGAGGGAGTCTAACGGGTGATATTTGGCTTCAGTGAATTATTTTGGTACTATATTAAGGTACGGATTCCGTACTTTTTCAGCGATACTTTTGTTAAATTTGATTTATTCGTTTTGTTTCTCGTTTCAAATTCTGTTATTATTTCACATAATTATTTCTTGTGAAATTCATATATTGTTTCATTTTGGAGTTGACACACTGGACTCGTATTTGTACTCTTTGAATTAGGATATCATGTTTAGTATTTATTTTTGATAATTGTAGAGCGGTACATGTTGTTACCTTCTTTTTGAGACCTTGTGATTATAATTTGTTTTGGTTCAACATGTACATATAGAACCCTTTTGTTGGTCTTTTGTCGCATGTGTTGTGACATAATATTTTTGTTAGAATATACTGTAGGGTATACCTGAGCTATAACCACCTGTGGGGGTACCACAGGCATGTCGTCTTGGCACGAGAGACATGACACTTTCCGTGGCGGTGTGATTAGTCCACGGCGTCTCCGTTTTGGGCTCCGGAGTAAGTGGGCCGTTTGGTGTTTTGTTGTGGGAGGCGTATGGGTTAACCCTAGTTTTCTGTTCTGCGGATTGGTGATGTTGTGCCAAACACACCTATCCGATTTGCATACATTTGGATTCGCGGTCCAATGTGTGATTGCCTGTGTGGCATTATTTTGATGTGCCTGTGTGGCATTATTTTGGTTGCCTATGTGGCATCATTTGACTTGCCTGTGTGGCATTATTTTGACTTGCCTGTGTGGCATTGTTTCGACTTGTCTGTGTGACAAGATATATTTCTGAGCTCAATCGGTATAAAATAACCCCAGCCATTTGTTTCAGCCTATTATTTTATGGTATTAGTTTTGTTCGTTTCGTTTCAGTTTGTTTCGTCTCCTTTCAATTAATTGGGTTAGTTATTTCAGTTCATTATTTTCTTTACTCCTCTGTTTGTTTCGTTATTCCCGTTGGTTTAGATATATTCTATTCATATCTTTGGAGTTTTATTTTTGTCAGAGGCAATATTTTGTCTATGTTGATTTCGTATTTCAGTTGTATATCTTTTGTACCTTTATATCTGTACTGGGCAATTGGCTCATGCTGTGTTTTTCTTCCGGCAGGTTTGCAGGGGGTGATTCAGGGCTAGTGTAATGAGAGAGTTGTCTTTGACCATCAATCTAGGTTGTTTCGATTTTTAAGTTTTGATTATTTTGACTCTAGTGGTAGAATTATAATTAGTACTTTATTGGTGGATATCATTATTACATATGTTGAAGTTATTAGTGCTCAGTTTACTATTTTGAGGTTTGTTGTGCTTTGTGCGTGACCTCCCTTTCCTTTTCGGGAAGGGGGTGTTACAATATATCCTTATAACAGATCTCAAACATTTATTTGGTAATAGAACCTCAATGTCAATGTACAAAAATACACTTTTTTTAAAAGTAATTTTCGTCTGCATAATTAAGCTGCGGATTGGAGGAAATTTTTGTAGAATAATGCTAGAGAGATAAACTATTCTACAAATATTTTATAAACTGGCTGATGTGACATATTTCATCTCAGCTTTTTATGTAGGGCCGAAGACTACATTGAATCAATTTGTTGATCAATATGCGGAGGTGAAATATGTCACATCAGCAGTTTATAAAATATTTATAAAATAATTTGTGTCCGTAATATTACTTTTTTTTATGCTAAATTGTCCGAAATAATTCCTTCTCTGTTTCCAACAAAGTGGTCGAAAAAAAAGGATACTTGTAAGAAGATCTCATGCTCTTGGGACAATATGTAATCTTTACATAACTTCACATGTATGTCCATAGTTGTGATAAATTTGGTACACTTCATTGTTAAACTATATAAAATTAACTATTTTTTATCTAATTTACCCTCTCTAGATCTCTCACCCTCACTTCCTTTCTTGTTCCTCTAATATTTTATAAATATGTTACTTGTATCATATACAGGTAACATATATAGTCATCGAAATTTATTTTTGAGCTTTCTTTTGGATCAATAATGACCGATGATAATATTCCACCGACCAGATGGATGGTTTCCCTTGCATTTTGGACACTGTAGATTTTTCGGCTGCTTCTTTGTTAAGTTGAAGCATATATATGCAATAATTTACAATATTATTATTAAGCACTTGTTCATCTAGAAGTCAAAATTGACAAAGAATAAAGGGATGTTTGATAAAATTGAATGAGATAGTTCTGAATGTTTAAATAAAGCAGAATTTTAAATGAAAAAAATTGTTTGATAATTGACATATTTAAAACAATCTGAATAACAGATTTTTATTATTTTACCCATTTAAAAAAATTTCAAAATTGTTGTAAATTTATTTAATATTGTAAAACAAAAAAAATTAAATATAAGTACTTCATTCAGCTCATTCAACCAAAAAAATTACACTTGATTATTCAGCCAAAATATTTAACCGATTCAGCCATTCAGACGATTTTTATTCAAAACAAACCGATTCAGCTCCAAATAAACACCCCTAAATGAGCTTGACTTCCATCGACATTAATAATTATAGTAATTATAAGTGCCGACATAATACAACTAATTAATTAGTTGTTCATTTGATTTCAAAACTTGCGGAAAGAAGATGAAGCTGCATAAGTTGCATTCAAGTGTTTTATTCAAACTAGTGCAATTTGGTGGGCACCCACACTAGAAAATTTCAGCTGAATGAAGTAAATTTCAGCTGCATATATGTAACTTATTTATTTATATATCCAATCTTTTGAGTTTGTGGTAGATAAATGCATATAAAGAAAATACAAAAAATCTATGACAAAATAAACTAGAGTCCATATTACCTGTTTTAAACAATAATGTCTCATCTGCTGTTGGATTATGTTATGTGATAATTTTTTTATCAGCAAATAGTTAAAAAAAGGGAAGAAAAAAAAAACCTCCGACTCAAAAATAAAATAAATTAAAGTATAGTATGAATTTGGATAAGTGAACCCTCTCGGTCGGTCAGGTTTGGTACAAACAAGTCCTCGCGCGCCCTAGTCTCAAAAAAAAGTGTGCTGGGTTTCCATGGAGGAAGGGATAAATGAATTCAGATTTCAGACCCCACTCACATATATTGAGTCTTCGTTTTAAGGAACAATGCCACTAAATTTCTCCAAAGGGGTAGATAATATATATATATATATATATATATATATATATATATATATATATATATATATATATATATATATATATATATATACATGGACCACGTACAGCTACATCATGAATTAATGTAGGTTTATTCTCCACCTAGAACTCCGACAAGTGACATATAATTAAAGAACATGCTGTGGTTTAAATTAATTTTTTACTCCAAAAGATTAGAAGCAGCTTAGCAATTCAGGGAGTGTTTTTATACTGCTTCATTATACAAATTAAGAAAGTCTATACATACATACAGGAAAAATATATATAATAAACGCCCGTATCTCTTTCCTATTGATACTGTATGTGGGAATTCCTTATAAATTGCTCTCTTTTCTTTTTCTCTTTCCTCTTGCCAACCACCAAACTGGTGTGTATGCGCCAGTTAGGCAGGCAGCATATTTTCTTCAAGTTATATATATAGGCAAGCATAAGATTATATAATATAATAATGCCCTATTTTTATTTTATTGGTTTTAAAAAAGGCATTTAAAATAAAAATTTACTCTATATATGAGTATGAAGGAAATGAAATGACTTGTTCTATCATATTAAAAATCAATGGAATTTGGTTTAATTACTAGCTTTTTAGGGGTATATATATCAAGTGACTTTAAATATATTGACCACAAGAAAAATGTGCCTTCAAATACGTAGGCAGCTTCCTATTTATTTCTTAAGAAACTTTCATTTTCAAGTCAACTAGTACTATTTGATTGCGAAACAAAATATACTTACAAAGCATAATCCAATCATCAAATAAATAAATTTGGTCCAATTATTAGGTCAAAATTCACTTCTGCATATAGAATTTATACTGATATTTTGTACCCTGAACAAATCAGACCATGATTAGACATCACATTAAACAAAGGTAATCAAATCATGGGTCTTAATTGAATAATAGTCATCAAATCATAGGGTTGTAAAAAAATTTCAGCTTTAAAGATCCTCTAGATAGGATGTTTAGTCCATCAGGCCAAGTGTGATCAATATATATAAGTTGGTGGGTTTCTTATTTGTACATAAGCACGGTGCCCACAATCAAGCTTTTTAAAATTGTTACTGGTGAAGTCAGTAGATGTTTTTCTCAATAACCAAAAGACTAAAGAAAAAAAGGTATATTATATATATATATCAACTTGTTTATGAAGAGTTCTCAAGGAATCATGGCTACAGAGTCCCCATAGAAGATATCATACCCTAACAAACGTATCTCTCCTTCTTTATTATTTATCACCAGCTCAATTGATAAATAAATTAAGGGCAGCTTCTAATAATTGAAGATCGATATCGAATAATCTGATCGAGCTAGCTAGCTATGTTTTCTTTAAACCAAACCGATGAGCTTGTGTTTCAGATCCACCCTTCAATTCCTGAACAACAACAACAACAACAACAAGAGGCATTAGTCACACAAGATCTTACACTACCGGATCAAGCTTATGGCGCCTGTACCGTCCCTACGACTAATGCAAACAACACGAAAAGGCATCGGAAGAAGTCTTTATTAAATACAGCTACAGGTGACAACAACAATATTATTGATGAGAGTGGAAAAAAGGTCATGCATAGAGAAATTGAACGATTAAGAAGGCAAGAGATGGGTAAACTTTATGGATCACTTCGAAATCTTATCCCTCTCGAATTCATCAAGGTAATTGTATATATTTTCTACTTTCTTTTTAATTAATTTGTAGTGTTAAATTTCATTTGGGGTTTTTTATATACTTAATTAATTTATATGTATATATATATTGATGGTGCAATTCAGGGAAAACGTTCAATATCGGATCACATGCATCAGGCTGTGAATTATATAAATCACCTTCAGGGAAGTATTAAAGAACTAGATATGAAGAGAAACAAGCTGATCAAGAATATGCCTGTTAAAAGTGTTATTAGCCCTGCAGGGAGGAGTGGAAGTAGTTCAAATAATTGTTTTCGAGAAAATAATAGTATTGTTACGGTCAGTCCATGCTGGTGTGGTGTTGAGATTTTAATCAGTATCGGATTAATGATGGAGGAAGGATTCCACTTATCAAGAGTGATGGAAATACTAGTTAATGAAGAAGGACTCAATGTTATTAGCTATGCTTCTACGAGGGCAAATCAGCGCTTACTTCACACTATCCAATCTCAGGTACGTACGTACGTATTCACTAATCTTCTGGATTATATTTAATTTTATTCAAAAAATTTATTAAACCTAGCTTGATCCTTGCAGGCAACTGATCCCACATGCATTGATATGTCTGCGCTGCAACAGAAACTGAATGACCTAGTTTGTGGCGGTTAAATTAAATTTCTAGTAAGTGTGCAATTGTATGTATGTATGTTGAAATGCTGCAACCCTTAATTCTGGATTTCAAATAATTAATTAGCTAGCTAGCTAGCTAGAAGAACCAGTTTTAGGTCTTAATTTTGACTAATATGTTTGTGGAATTAAATTAGAATTAATGGATTAATTGCAGTTTGAGCTTGAGTTCCCTAGCTCTTAATTATTTAGCCTATATTTTTACTTTAGAATGGTTTGCAGTTTGGTTATTCAAGTGTACCTCTGTGTTCAGGGAGAAAATATTCAATATCACGGCCATGGTGATCAGTCACAATATATATACCACAATATTAATTGTGGTTGTATGATCTACCACAATTAATATATATAGCTTACTTAGTTTCTATAATAAATTTTCCTACTTTGCCTGAAATTTGCATGGTAGGTACGTAGCTAGCTAGGTTGTCACACCAAGTTTCATATAAGGCTCTGCGAGCTTTTTGTACTTAATATATACCCCATTGGTATCTTCCGGTCGTGCAATTATAATTTGTTGGTTGTGCACGGTTAAGTTGAGTCTGATGGTGTTGGCATGCACAAGTTAATCTCAAGCTAGATAATGCATGGTTGTCAATGTATTAAACTTTAAATTTGAGGCTGTTAATTCTTGCATCATTTTGCAAATCATGACTATGTAATTTTATAATACATAGAGTATATCTACGCATACATTCAAAGTGTAAATTTAAAGACACACACGTACAAATGTTAAAATAAGGAGTTGATGCAATGCAACGGGTATATCAGTATCATGAACACACATGACTTCCTCTTCTTACCCATTTGTTTTTACTTCTCTTTTCACTTGTTTGTTGTATGATTTATTGATTTTTCAAAAATAATAAATATTATAATTAGTAGTATTTTATGTATATAGTTTACAATTTTTACAATATTCATATCAATTTTAAAATTTTAAAATATTTTAATTAACTACAAAAGATCAATATTAATCATTTATTTTGATGTATATTGTATAGATGCAAGTATTTATGTCTTGTGTGAACATTGTAGTTGACTTCATGTTGCATGCAGCACAATGTCTGTTTCCAGACTATGCATGCAATATAAGTAGCTACAGCATTTAGTCTGGAAACTTATATAGTACTATCAGATTAATTAGTATTAATTCCAGCTTAAATTCCTCTTTTTCTTTTTTTTTTAATTCCTACTCATTTTTTGGTGACGACTTTCTTTTATTTTATCCGCCTGAAGTTAATTAATCGAAAATGTTACAAGTGATCTTAAATGAATTTAGTGTATGATATGTACATGATTCACTAATTTTAGAAACTTCCAATGCATGAGATCGACGAGCTTGGTGCCAGCCGCATGCCAATATATGTACCTGGTCATGATCTTGTAATCTTTAGGAAAGCAAAAAGTAGTTTGGCATCTCCAAGCATTACTCATAGTATTTAAGTAATCCCCAACCTACTACTATTCAATTTTAAAAGAAGAAATTATATATTTACTAGATACAAACTCCAGCGTTGCGGCGGAATTATTTAATTTTTTAATAATAAATGTATACGTACAATTAATAATTAAAATATAATAAGAACATGGTTGATTGTTGTGCGATGATCAAATTTTACCCAGAAAAACAGATGAATATACATTGTAGAGGGTAGTGTTGAGATAAAGTAATGATTTTATTAAATAATAATTAAATTACAAATGATAATATCAAAACAGATTATCAAAACAGTTTAGATTTTTAATGATTTAGGGAATTATAAATCTAAAAAATTAAGGAGAATGACATTATGCTATTAACTGTTTAGATTTGTAGTGATTTAGAAGATTATAAATCTAAAAAATTAATTAATAGCATAAAGTAGTGATTTTATTAAATAATAATTAAATTACAAAGGACAATATCAAAATAGTTGATATTATCATAACAGTTTAGATTTGTAGTGATTTAGGGAATTATAAATCTAAAATTTAGGGGAATGAATTTGGATTTGTTTTCATTCTCATTTGTTAGGTTAGTTGGACAGTTTTGTTAAGGGTCTTAAGGAACATTAATTAGACAGTACACATGTTGAATTGTGAAAATGACACGTGTCAATTTATGGTATAATGTACTGTGCTTTAGTGTGTGTGTGTATATATATATATGGGCTATATGTATATACACAGTTGTGCATTACACAGTAGGTCTATGGCTACAGATTTTTTGGCCTATAGCGACGGTAAACTGTCGCTATAACCCAGAATAGCTATGACGACGGATGAAACCGTCGCTATAGCCCAAAAAACCGTCGCCATAGTCTACTGTGTAATACACAGCTGTGTATATATATTTTTCCCTATATATATATATATAATTGAATTGAAATGGTTACATGATTTTAACTCCTTGATTCTGGCACCAGTACGTACACCCGATCATGTTTGGTTCCTTTTCCAAATAAAATACTAACATTTTCTCAGTTACTTATTATTATTGTCTCCCCCTTAGGCCTCAAGGCTAAGGGCTGATTAATTTATAGAAAATCCGCCCAAATTGTCCAAACCAAACTATTTCAGTGGATTTGCAGTTTGTGGGCCGGGTTTCACATGGTTTGTCACAGAGACTAAGGGGGTGTTTGATAAAAATTGAATGAATCTGAATTTGAATGAGCTGAATCTAAATCTGAATGAGCTGAATCTGAATGAAAAAAATTGTTTGATAACTGACATATCTTAAAGATCTGAATGGCATATTTTTAATATTTTACACCTCTGAAAAAATTTAAAGTTGTTGTTGTAAATTTATTTAATATTACATAATATAATAGTTAATGTTTTTTTTTATTTTTATTTTTAATTTTATTTTTTTTACTTCATTCAGCCAATCATTCAGTCATTCAGACCAAAAATTCGGACTTAACCATTCAGCCAACGCATCTGACCGATTCAGCCATTCAGACGATTTTTTTTCAAAACAAACGCACTTAATGATTCAGCCACTTACCGATTCAGCCATTCAGACCCATTAAGTTCTAAACAAACAGCCCCAAAATCTTATGTCTCGATTATTGTTCTATCGTATTCATATATTGTTGTTGCCTGTTGGTGTTATTTATTCTCATATTTATAATTAATATTATAGAAAGAAATGGCATTTCAGTAATATATCAGGTGTGAATGAAATAGGAAATGAAAGAGTTAAAATCTGTTTTTGGTTGTGTAACCATCATACATATTTTAATTCTCCCCTAAAAAATAATTGACTAAAATTTAAACGATGAACTTTTCTTCAGGCCGATTTTAATATTCTGACTTATTTTTTTCTTAAAGAATAAAACAGAATTTTTCAAGTGCATGCATGGCATGGCAGAATATATATTATGTTGCAACATTTGTACTGATCAGATAAATATTTTTATATTTTATTATAAAGAATTAGCATTAATTCAATTAACTAAGGACTCCATGAAGAAGAACTTTCATAAAGTTATAAAAAAAATAAAGAATTAAAATTAAATTCAGCCAAACGAGCATTGACATTTGACCATGATTCGCGTAACAAATATTTGGATTAAAGAAAGTACTTTTATATGCAGAATTTAGCAGAGCACTAGCTATAGATCATAAGCGGCATACTTTTCTGGTTATCAGCTGTACCTGGCAGAGTCGCATGCTCCAAAGCAACTGAACTGATAATTAATAAAAGCTAGCTAGCTACTGTATTAGATTTTTCCTGCCGGAAGGGCCGGCCGGGCCGGGAACATATATACAGCAAGATATTTTGATCCCGTCATTCATATTTTCTGAGAATACGGAATTAGTAGTACCAATAAGTTAAATAAACCTGTATTATATATTCATGTCTTTAAAAGGGGGAAAAAGGCTTTTATTACCAATTCAAACTTCTGGTTCATGGATTTGTGACCGAATTCAGTGCGATGAGTCACTTTCAACAATCGAAATTCTTATTACTCCATCCCTCTCATAATATATATATATATATATATATATATATATATATATGATATTTTAGATAATTTTATTTTTCTCAAATTATTTAATGCATGTTTTATATATATAATCTAGAAGAATTAATCATAATCTTTCTAAAATTATCTCACATTGAAAATTTTTCGCCAGAACCGATCACACTTAGCCCACCACAGGCTCACCCAAAAGTTCATGATCGAAGGTACTATTATTAGTAACTTAATTCCTTATATAAAGATAAATTTTTCACATATCTTTCGATGTAGGACTGGGGTATTACAAAGTACGTAAATGGTATTATAGACAATTAATACTTTATTTAATATTATACAATCATTTAATTAATTCTTGTGCATAACTCTAAACCATTATATATTATGAGACGGAGGTTAATATTTAAGCTACAATAATATTAGAACTATGGATTAATAAGTATTTATACATTAAAAACAATTAATTAAATATTTTATTCTAAATTAAATCCTTAATTATGATATATATATATATATGCCCACTATTGAATTTGAAATAAATATGACACTTCCAAGTTTTAAGTGATATGAAGTTTAACAAAAACTTATAAAAGTTTAATTAGAGGGTCCTAATAAACGGCCGTCGTGATCACACTTATAAATTAAAATTCCAGGCTTCTTGACTTCGAAGGCTGCCTTTGTCTTCTTAATCATTAATTAGCCGGCCAACCTCCCTCCCCCAATTAGGCTTTGAGATTTCCGAACGTTTCTTCCATTTCTTCTAGCTGGTTCCACCTGTTTATTTTTTTTCTTTTTTATTTTCTCTCTCTCTCTCTCTCTCTCTCTCTCTCCAACTTCACTGGCCGGTCTAATTTAATTCCACTGGAAAAATGATAAGAAAATGGTTTTGTTGCAAATCCAATGATCAAGAACAATCAAATATCAGGTGAGCTAGCTAGCTCTATTATAGATAGATCAGTACGTAGTTTTGTTTCTCTTAAGTAATTCAAGTACATCATCTTCTTCTTATGATAATATATAGATGTGTTTTTCTTATCATGTTCATTTTTTTTGTGTACTATTTCTTATGTTAGTGTAAGCAAAGATAATAATAGGTCAAGGGATTATCCATGGGAAATCTACACTCTGAAAGAGCTAGTACATGCAACAAACAATTTCCATAACGATAACAAGATTGGAGAAGGCGGTTTTGGAAGTGTTTACTGGGGCAGAACTAGTAAAGGCGTTGAGGCAATCATGTCCATCTCTTGGATCTCTTTTTTCCTTGTATTAAATTTTATTTTCATCTGTTACGTGCCACAAAGAGATTAATAATGAATGGCGCTAGAATAATTTCTGTTTATTAAAAATATTGAACAATATTTTGATGTTGTACGTACAGATAGCGATCAAACGACTAAAGGCAATGAGTGCAAAAGCAGAAATGGAATTTGCAGTGGAAGTAGAAGTTCTGGGGAGGGTGAGACACAAGAATTTGTTGGGATTGAGGGGATTTTATGCAGGTGGAGATGAAAGGCTTATAGTCTATGATTATATGCCTAACCACAGCTTGATCACCCATCTCCATGGTCAACTCGCTGCTGATTGCCTCTTAGATTGGCCTCGAAGAATGAGCATAGCCATCGGATCGGCACAGGGATTGTCGTAAGTCGTATATAATATAATCCTTCTTAATTATTTTTATTATTAATGAGTAGAACAAAACACAAGAACACCAAAGTCTCCGAATTATAAAATAGATTAATTTTGCTTAAGAAAACACAAAACATATCTTGCTAGAGAGTTAATAAATGCGCTCCAGTATTGATATAACTCATACATCTATAGTGGTTTTACCATTTTACCTAAATCTATCAACATATTAATATTTAAGGTAGCTAATTGTCAGTTTTGTGGACTTAATTAATTTGTGGCCGACCACTTGATGATAGGTTAATATTAATATATATATATATATATTTCATAATTGATTTGAATTCTTGGTTTATTTTCAAAGTCAAACTCTTTTGATCAGTAGAACCAGTATTTGACTATTAATTGATAGGATCATATATAACATGATTATGAAACTTCCTGCAGGCCTTACCATTTAATTTTCTTGTGATCGATCTTTTAACTGGTTTAATTAATTAAGGTACTTGCACCATGAAGCAAATCCTCATATAATACATAGGGACATAAAAGCGAGTAATGTACTCTTAGACTCAGAATTCCAAGCGAAGGTTGCTGATTTTGGTTTCGCAAAGCTTGTACCAGAGGGAGTTACCCATATGACCACTAGGGTGAAGGGAACCCTAGGGTATTTAGCACCCGAATACGCCATGTGGGGAAAAGTATCCGAGAGCTGTGACGTTTATAGCTTTGGAATACTACTACTCGAGCTCATCAGTGCTAGAAAACCGATAGAGAAACTCCCCGGCGGAGTTAAGCGCGACATTGTGCAATGGGCCACTCCATTGGTACAAAAGGGTACATATGAACAAGTTGCTGACCCTAGGTTAAAGGGAAAGTACGATCGCGGTCAGTTGAAGAGCATGATCTTGATAGCAATGAGGTGTACGGATAGCAATCCGGAGAACCGGCCTAGCATGGTGGAAGTTGTGGCGTGGCTAAAAGGTGGGACGGGGATCAGAAGGAAAGAGATATCAATAGTTAGAGATGATCGTATGGTTGATGAAAATGAGGACCAGGATTTTGGTGATGATGATACGGATTATGAAGGCAAGTTTGGAGCGGGAAAATCTGCACCAAGAATGGTATCAAGAAGAAAATGAATTTATATTAATTAATGCGGGATATGATTAATTGAATTGTGTACGTGGTTAATCTTGGTTTGCTTAGCTAGTAGTAACAAAATTAAACCCGCCATCAAAGGAGGATTGGAATTAATCATATTTTATTTTTTCAAGGGACATATATCAATATTAATTAGTACGTAGAAATGAATTTAATTAATAATCAGCATGATCGAATATGTTTATATTTGATTGACTTAATTCATTGATTTTTATTAGAGCAATATAATTCAACCGAAATGTTGTGCTAGCTCAAATTATCTGACCGACAATTACTTTCCAAACAACATAATTTAATTTTTTGGGCACTATAGATTTTTCCTTCCATACGCACGGTGCTGGTGCTATAGCAGTATAGCCTATGTATGTGAAATATGATATGTATTGGCTTATCAATTCAGGTTCTTCATTGAATATAGAAGCGATTGTCACGTCAGTTAATAGCTAGCTTTCAAAGGAAGATAAATATTCAACAACTTGATCCTAAAAATTGATACGTCACTGTTAAGGCTAGCTTATTCTGTATTGTATACTTTTACTTTTATTATATATATGTATGAGATACAACTTGTAAATTAAGTTAACATACATTTTCCCCATAAACAGATGAGTCCTCAAATGGAGTACAATGTTTTAATTACTTATAGAAAAGAAGAATTTCATTACTATTAGCTAGTGTTGTTTATTTTTATTAATATAAAGTAATAGGGTTTGAGCTGTTAATTCATTGAAAAAGATAAATCACATTCTCGAAAAATAAAGATAAACGTTTTTTACATACTCCCTCCGTCATAATAAACGTTCTAGTTTGAATTATATGGTCAAATTAATCATTTTTTAAATTAATAATTTTTTTAAAAAAATTTAAGATATATATACGTCTAAAGATTATGATCATAATAAACTACAAAAAATATATTATTAATGTCAAGTTTCGTAATTTAAAATTTTATATAGATATTATTAATTAATTATTTTTAAAATGATCAATTTAACGTATAAAAATCAAACTAAAACGTCTATTATTGGACCGAGAGAATATCAAAGCAGCGGGAAAAACAATTTGAGAAATTAATTAATCCCATTCTGTGACGTTATAATTTAACTATAATAATAAATAAAGATAGATGCAACCCCCCGCACAAACTGACAAAAGTCTCCGGTTGGCCATTTAGTGCATGATGTATTGTAGCATTACGAATCGATCGCACCAAAACATATCAAATTTTGAGTTTGTTTTCATGTCTCGGCATTCTACTTTGTTTTCGAGTTAACAGACAGTGACTGAGCATTCGATTAATAATCAAATCGAATCAAGTTCGATTATAACCGAAATTCAAAAATATTTTGTTTTAACTACCTGAATAAGTAATAAAATTTTGTACTAACTGAATAATCGATTCAGTTATTCGGTTAATAACCGAATTAAAAAGAATTAGCAGCAGCACAGTTCAATTTCTACAATCCATAAACATAATACATAAACAACAACAACACAATTCCTACAATCTATTAACATAATCCATAAACAACGACACAGTTCCTACAATGATTAACACCATAAACATAATTCATAAACATACACTACAAGAAATCACACAAAAAATGACTGCTAAAATTTGCCACATAAAATTCAATTTCGTCACTAAAACATTGGGTGACGATTGTTTATCGTCACAGAGATCGTCACCGTATGAGCGTGGTATTAGGTATATTTGACAATATTTGATGTCGTCACTAAATGTTTTAACTTATAGTGACGATCTACATCATTGTCACTATAATTAATTACTTTTAATGACGATTATAGCGTCACTATTTGAATGAAACTTTCTTCACTCTATATTATGTTTCGTCATCAAAACTTAGTGCATTAAATGACAAAAAAAAAATTGGTCATTAAATGATATTGTTTTAGTGACGAAAATATGTTACTCTATTTAAATCATCTATTTTAATGACGACAATATTGTCATATTTATGATGATTCTTTCGTCATGTTATTGTGTTTATCGTTACCAAAAATAAAAAAATAAATGACGACAAAACAATTCGTCACCTAATACTATATTTAACACTGACAATTATTTCGTTGTCATTTCATATTTTAAATAATATTATAAAATAATTTGTCACCAAAGAGTTGTTTTTTGGGACACATTTTTCAATGTCACTAATTGAATACTTATGGTGACAATACATCTCGTCACAGAAAGAGTTAATAATAGTGACAAAATTAGTTGTTGTGACTAAATGAATATATAATAGTGACGATATAGTTTGTCACCAAAGAGTTAATTTCTATGACAAATTTTTCTATGTCGCTAATTGAGTACTTATGGTGACGATATATATAACTCGTCACATAAAGAGCTATTAATAGTTACAAAATTAAAAGTCATCACTAAAATGATATTGTGTTTATAACTCCAGATATTATTAATATAATAGTGACGACATAACTTGTCACTAAATAATTAATATTAGTGACAAGATCAATTGTCATAACTAAATGAATATATATAATGACAATACTATTAATTCTAAAGAGTTAATATTATTCGTCATTAAATTTTAATTTTCATTAACCAAATATTATTTGTCAATAAATAATTATAAATCGTTATTGACCAAATATTATTCGTCATAACTCTGCATATTTACTCTTTAAGCCTTCTGCAAAAGCCTCAAACAGTAGGCCGAACTCGTGGCTGACCAGAACAAAAGCCATTTTTCTCTCCCATTCTTCAGCGGCCTTCTCCTCTTCCTGTAGATTGGGATGCAAGCGAATATTAAAAGTGAACTTTTAAAAAGCATAATACCGAACAAATGCCAAATGAGGAAATCATTGGATCTAACCATAGTTTCTTCACTCTCCTCAGATGTTCTGTTAAGCTGCTCCTATCGTATCAGAGATTTATAACTTTTGTCAAGTCCTACGGATTTGAGAAGAAAAGCTCGGACTAGGGCTTCCCTGAATAAGAGAACCTCCCCTGGAGGGCCAAAATAGTCTCAGCAGCTGCTATTTGAGCAGCAGGAAAGTCTGAATTTCTAAGACATGAAATAAGAATATCTATTGCCTCTTCTCGATATATACTTGCTGTAAGCTGTTATTGAACATTTATAAATTATAGGCCTAAATGGAATTAAGAAAAAGAAGAAGAAGGAAGTACCTGTTAAATTTAACTAATTTTGAAAGAAATTGAACTATCTGAAACCTCTCTCCATCATTTTCCCACAAGAAGCTCTCTAAAACTGGAGCCAATTCAGCCTTATCAGCAATGATGTTCCTGCAATTACCATCCTCCTGCATACATCTCAACAAGATACCAACAGCTGCAATCCTTTCATCTTTCCACTCAGCTTCCAAGCTGGACACAATATTTCCAATCACTTTTTTCGAAATCAAACTACTCATAACTCCAGATATTGTGCTTTCCTCGACACTTCAAAGTACTACTCTTTAGTGAAATCCAAGTTCCCCCACAATGCATACTTTATATTACATGCCAAAATAATCCAAGAACATTAGTTCTCTCTTTGATAACATATAAAGAAGCATATATAGTACAAGGGGAAAATCAGACCTTCCTATAAAAGTGTGATACCAAAAAGTGCTACTCAAAAATTATTAGTGGAGACCAGAGACTGAATTGATAAATTAATATTTCAAATTAAGATTACTGCTTGTTCATATATCTTAAAATCCACTATATTCTAAAAGGCAGTTAAAAGATCAGAAAAAAAATATCTGGAATACTCTTCTGTTTTACAAGATCATTCATCCCTACTTCTCTGAATTTCCTCTCCCAAAGCTTTTATCCTCAACCACCATCTCTGTACCGCAGACAGTGGAGTGTTCAAGAATGGAACGTAATGGTGCACTAGCGGAATAATTGTCCTGCCAATCTTAACCCACACACTTTGATGATAACTAGCAGTCACCAGGGTATGCTACATATGCTTTAATAGCTGCCAGAAAGAAATCCATGAAAAGACAAGAAGGTTAGCTTGTCCTGTGTTTAGAATTAGGGCGAAAAGAAAGAGAAAAGGAAAGTGGGGAAGGGAGTGGAGCGGGGGAAGGAGGGTCAATAAACTGTAACAACGAATAGGCATTTATACAAATCTTAATTCTCTCCTTTTTTTTCTGCAAACTATCATACTACACCTTCTGATGCAGAGATCTAGAAAGGAATTCCATTAGAGATTTAGATCTAGAAAGGTATTCCATTAGTTCTGTTTGCACTCCACCCACACACACAGCTCTTCCAAGTACTTCCTGTTAAAACCACCAAAAATATTAATGGCATGTAAAAAAATATTAATGCAGAGTTGAAACATACACTACAAAAAAATAGCTCATTGTCGACGGCCAGTGCCGTCGCCAATGACCCTCTTGCCATCGCCAATGAGGTCATTGGCGCCGTATGGGTCGTCGCCCCTGCCTCCCGTCGCTCGCCGTCGACAAGAGTGTCATTGCCGACGGGGTCATTGCTGACGGCCAGCCATCGGCAATGACACATTGCCGGCGGCGTTGGCGACGAATACACCATCATTAATATTTTTCCCAAAAAAATAAAAAAAACAGTCATTGCCGACGGCATGCCGTCGCCAATGACCCTTATCTCCTGTCGCCAATGAGTTTTTAATAAAAAATAATAATTTAAAATTGCAAAATACCCATGTTCATTTATATATACATAATTATACCTGTTATAAACTAAAGAAAAATTATAAAGAATTCTTCACGAATGCATATCAATAACAATAATAGCTTTTGCTATATCAACCATCAAATATGTAAACAACGTAATGACTTATAGATAAAAGTCGTATAATATAAATACAAAATGTAATCTAAACTCTAGTCTATACAACTCAAAAGCTGTATAAATATACATATATGAAAGTCAAAATATAAACATAATGGGTACTACAACCCAAGATCAGGAATGTCGGTATCACCATCGTCGCTGGTCCCATCGCTAGTCCCACCTACGGACCCACCGCCGGTCTGACTGTCGATCTCACCCTCAATAGTCTCATCAGCATCAGCACGACGGTCATTGTAAGACCCCAAATAATTAATAAATGAAATTTAATTTCCTCTAATTATTATTTTGAATAGTAAGAGTTGATTTGATTAATGTGGATAGTTATGGGTAAAATACGCAAATATTTCAAAATAAGCAAGTGGTTATAAAATATTCATTGTTATCGGAGAATATTCGTTTAGTCGTGGAATATTCGTACTGTTGGGGAATATTCGTACGACGGCGCAGCCATGTGTGGACCCCATAACGGAAAGCGATTGGATGAAGAAAACGACAAATATAAGTTGTTTAAAAATAACGGCGTAGTTATTACCGTTAATACTGTTAAAATACTCGGTGGTTAAAACACAATAGCACACGGTATTGCATCAATTATTGATTCTTACGTAAGAAGGCACTACTCAATAATGGTTACAGTAATTACTGTTCAGTATTATATTTTATTAATTTAATAATTGTTGCATTGATATTTTATATTGTTGTTGTTTCAATAATTGTCATTACACAGTATTTTTCATTATCGAAGCAATAATTCATATTATCTGAATAATATTATTAGATAACATTATTGGCAATGTCTAGAAAGTTCTGTCTAAGGAGAGGTTTGGTCACCTAATTGCGCGCCAGTAAGGAGAAATTCTTATTGGAAAACCCCCTCTTTCCTGGGAACTGCCTGGTTGTCAATATTGTGATTCTGTAATATTAATTGTGAATAATTAATTATTGATTCATATGATGAGGAAAATATTGATTTTATGTGGATATAGATGGAGAAAATTTTTAATGTGACAATTGTTGAAAATTAATATTTTATCTTTTTCTGATAAAATAATTTATTTAAATATATTATTTTAATAATATATTAATTGTGATATTTTTATAATGAATGTGGAATATGTGAGTATATGAGGAGGAATAGTATTTTTGTGGCATTAAATGTTTAACACATATTTTGTATGTTGGTGGACACAATTATTGACCGAAATTTGATTATAGCCTGTAAAATCGTCCGTTTGTGGATTTCGGTCAATTTTTGTTTGGAATTTGGAAAAACTTCCTTCTGCAAAGTTATAGATAATTGAATTTTCTATGAAAAATCGCGAGTTTTGAATTTTTCTGATAAAAAATTATTTATTATGAATTATTAAAGTTCTGAAGCTCCGAAGCTCCGAAATAATTAATTTTTGAAGTTTTAAATTTTTTTTTTACAAAAAACATTTTTTGCATATGTGAGGCATGTGTTCAATTGCTGAAATTTCAGATTCAAAGGTGTGCGTGAAGATTATATATATATATATATATATATATATATATATATATATATATATATATATATATATATATTAATATTTTAATAAATTTTCTACTTTGGTGTTCTAAGCATTTTCCTATAAATAGGGTGCTTAGGTTAGAATTGAAAATCACACCAGAAACTGAAGTTTTCTCTCTCTATATTATCGAGCGTATTCTTGTGAGTATTTTAAGTATACTTTGAGTATTGCTATACGGTGCAAGTTCAAGTCATAGCCTATATCCGGTGTTTCAACTAGAAGTACTGTCTTTCGAGGTAGGGGATTTTTTTTAAAAAAAATGATATTATTTCTTCTAATATCATTATGCCGAAGTATTGATCTGAACTTTTAATCAAATTTGGAACTTTTTGTGTCGGAGTTACTATTCACGTATACGACACTATTCACGAATACGACACTATTCATCGAAAAAATAAAAATTTTTCTTTTCCTCTAAAATATCTATTGTGGATACTAGTTTTGATTGTATCCATGTTTTGATCATTCTTGAATTTTACACCACTATGATTATTTTTGAGGTATTTTTGGACATGGTTAAAACAAAGTACGAATCCTTAATCCTTAATCCTTGTCATTTTGTTTCACTGGATTCGTTTCTTTAAAAATATTTTTCATCATCCTCAGTCTTAAATGATGATATTATTGAATATCTTTGGCATGTAGTGCAAAGATGAATGATTTCTGATGAATATATTTAGCCTTTAGTGCAAAGATGAATGATTTCTGATGAATATTTTTGGCCTGTAGTGCAAAGATGAACAGATGTTTAGATGAACATGACCAACTGATGAATATCTTTGGCCTGTAGTGCAAAGATTAATATTTGATTCCAGATATATATTGATTGATGTTACAGGGATAAAAGATAGACGATGAACTTTAAATTCATATATAGAAGATAGTAGTTTGCATTCTCTACTTAACTTTTCTAATGAATTTTTATTTTCACTGCGAATATTGATTTAAAACTTGTTGTCTATTGTATTCTATTAGATTTTTTCCTGTTGAAGACTAACAATAATTTGTTGTATATTATCTTAGTCATAATATTATTTACTGGGCTAGTTGAGCTCACCCTTTTCCTTTTTGTTCCATTTTTATTCTCAGGAGGCGAGAATGTAACAAGTACGAGTCGGGGTATGGAATGATGGTTATAGAGAGAGTTGTTTAGTAGTCCTCACCATTTTTGTAAAATAATGTATCAATAAATATGATGAGGATTTATTTGGGTATAGATATTGTCTAGAAGATAATATTTGTATTCAAACTCACAGTTTTACTATTGTAATAATAAAGTTGTAGTTGTTTCTGTACCATGTACTGATAACCAGAATGGGTGATGTATACCTATTTTGGGGGCGTCACAGTCATCACCATCTCCACCACGGGAATTGCCTGTGCCACAGCCTCCACTCGCCGAAATCTCAGCAACAAGACCCTACAATTAATATTAAAATATTAATAACGAATTCGAAAATATAGCATATTTAAATTAGTTTTGTTTGTGTTCGTTAAGTGTTGAGTTTTGCAAACTGGACGATAACTCGGATTCTGTATGTCAAAATCGAGTTCCGTAAGTTCTAACGCGTGTCTAATACCTACGCGGTGCTATGTGTGTGTTTGTGTGGCATTCGGAGTGCCGATGCGGGTTTTGGGCTGTTTTTCGGCTTTTGGCCTAAGTGTTTGGCGAGTTTTGTAAACTGGACGATAACTCGGATTCCGTATGTCAGAATCGAGTCCCGTAAGTTCTAACGCGTGTCTAATACATACGCGGTGCTATGTGTGTATTTGCGTGGCATTCGGATTACCGATGTAGGTTTAGGGCAATTTTTTCGGCTTTTTACCTAAGTGTTGGTGAGTTTTACAAACTGGACAATAACTCGGATTCGTATGTCGAATCGAGTCCCGTAAGTTCTAACACGTGTTTAATACCTACACTGATGCTATGTGTGTGTTTGCGTGGCATTCAGACGTCCGATGCGGGTTTTGGGCTATTTTTTGGCTTTTTGCCTAAGTGTTGGCGAGTTTTATAAACTGGACGATAACTCGGATTCCGTATGTCGGAATCGAGTCCCGTAAGTTCTAACGCGTGTCTAATACCTACGCGGCTGCTATGTGTGTGTTTGCGTGGCATTCAGACATCCGATGTGGGTTTTGGGCTATTTTTCGATTTTTTGCCTAAGTGTTGGCGAGTTTTACAAACTGGACGATAACTCTGATTCCGTATGTCGGAATCGAGTCCCAGTAAGTTCAAACATGTGTCTAATACCTACACTGATGCTATGTGTGTGTTTGCGTGGCATCCAGACGTCCGATGCGGGTTTTTGGCTATTTTTCGGCTTTTTGCCTAAGTGTTGGCGAATTTTACAAACTGGACGATAACTCGGATTCCGTATGTCAGAATCGAGTTCCGTAAGTTCTAAGACGTGTTTAATACATACGCGGTACTATATGTGTGTTTGCGTGGCATTCGGACGTCTGATGCGGGTTTACGGCTGTTTTTCGACTTTTTGCATAAGTGTTGGCGAGTTTTGTAAACTGGATGATAACTCGGATTCCGTATGTCGGAATCGAGTCCCGTAAGTTCTAACGCATGTCTAATACCTACGCGGTACTATGTATGTGTTTGCGTGGCATTCGGATGTCCGATGTGTGTTTTGGGCTATTTTTCGGCTTTTGCCTAAGTGTTGGCGAGTTTTGCAAACTGGACGATAACTCGGATTTTGTATGTCGGAATCGAGTCCTGTAAGTTCTAACGCATGTCTAATACCTTCGCGGTGCTATGTGTGTGTTTGCGTGGCATTCGGACGGCCGATGCGGGTTAAGGGCTATTTTTTTCGCTTTTTACCTAAGTGTTAGCGAGTTTTGCAAAATGGACGATAACTCGGATTCCGTATGTCAGAATCGAGTCCCGTAAGTTCTAACACGTGTTTAATACCTACGCGGTGCTATGTGTATGTTTGCATGGCATTCGGATGTCCGATGCGGGTTTTGGGCTGTTTTTCTGCTTTTTGGCTAAGTGTTGACGAGTTTTACAAAATGGACGATAACTCGGATTCCGTATGTCGGAATCGAGTCCCGTAAGTTCTAACACGTGTCTAATACCTACGCGATGCTATGTGTGTGTTTGCGTGGCATTCGGACAACCGATGCGGGTTTAGGGCTGTTTTCGGTTTTTTACATAAGTGTTGGCGAGTTTTACAAACTGGACGATAACTCGGATTCCGTATGTCAGAATCGAGTTCCGTAAGTTCTAACACGTGTTTAATACATACGCGGTACTATATATGTGTTTGCGTGGCATTCGGACGTCTGATGCGGGTTTACGGCTGTTTTTCGACGTTTTAGCTTAAGTAGTTGGCGAGTTTTGTAAACCGGATGATAACTCGGATTCTGCATCATCGAGTTTTTGATCAAAAAGGCCTAAGCTCGATTCTCTGATTTCGACAACCACCACCACCACTTCAGAGACGGTACCTACAGCGGCGGTGGCGACTGAGGCAGCAGTATCAACCATGGGAGGAGGTTCAGTTCGGTTCGTTTACAGCGGGTCCAAACCCAACAAAACCGAAACCTAACCAAACCAAAAGATAGTCCGCCATTTTAAAGTTTTGGTCCTTGTTTTGCTTGCCCTATGGATCTCCAGTGGATCATCAGTTGATGCCGACACTTATCCTAAAAGCTGATTAATAATCCAGCAGGGTCCAATTTGTTCCTTGCAACTTCCCAAAGTTAAATACATTTTCGGCTGATTTTCTTGTTGTCAAGTTGACTAAGGTATTTAATTTCTAATTTTCGGCTGATTTTCTTTTTGAATCAAACCCCCAAATTCAGAAAGTAGGTTTATCAGCAATTACATTGGAAAGAAAAATCCCTTCAAATCCATCAAAGCTATAGCCAAGAAAGTGGGTGGAGTTTTCACCATTTTTCTTGTTTGGCAAAGAAAACCCAACTACAAAGAGCTGAAGTTGATGCTAGGAGAAAAATTGGTCGAGTTACAGAAATTGCCTGTAAGTGTCTTTATCCAGATTTTTTTTGCTCGTTTATCATGAAAAAATGCTGCTCCCTCCGTCCCAAATTAATTGCTCAGTTTTGACTTTTTAAAATCAAATTGACCATTTTTAAAACTAATCTTTTTACTATTTTTGCTAAAATATAGGTGAAGAGATTATAACCAAAAGAAAGTATATACAATTTATTACTAATCCTAATTTTTATAATTTTAGAAATATATTTATATATGCTTAATTATTAATTCTAAGAATAGTCAATTTGACTTAAAAAAGTCAAAATTGAGCAGTTAATTTGGGACGGAGGGAGTATAATTTATTAATTTATTGGTTTATCTAATGAAATTAGTGATTGGATATTTTCATTTCTACTCAAAGACAACAAATGTTAATACTGAATATTATTATTTCTACTCAAATAGTCTCAGAATTTGTCAGTGTTGTGCACATGATTTTCTAATAGTAGAATTTTAAGTCTAAACAGTCATCTACGTATGTTGCTTATGATGATTATTCAAGTCTTAATTTACAAATGTTTTCAATCGGGATAGTAATCTGTCGTGCAGGTATTTGTGGCAAAGGGCTTGAAATTGCAGAACGTCTGGACATTGTGATAGATGTAGCTCATGCAGTTACTTATCTACACATGTATACAGGTATAAGCTATGATCTAAGTTGGCTATGTTCGTCGCAAAACTGCTTGCTGGATACCCTGTATAGGTTCTACAAGTTTTACTCTTTGGGTTTTTAAGTTGTAAACATTTAAAATGCTGATTTTTTTCTTCTTCAAATTACAAATCCTCCAATAATTCATAGAGACATAAAAGCATCAAACATCCTCATCATAGATAAACTCCGTGCCAAAGTGGAAGACTTTGGAGTTGCACGATTTGCTGCTGAAGATCCTTTCGCAACACAACAAAGATTGTGCTGCTTTTCTCTCAAATTATGACACCAAGTCTGCTGCAAGAGTGATGTTCAATGATATGCTCTATAATATGCCTCCTTGGTCCATTAGCATCCTTTCTATCTGCAGAAACGTAGTCTTCAATACTGCCAAAGTATGTGAACATAATAAACTAGTTCAATCAACGGGGCATGCTCTTCATGTGTTCATAAATGGACAGCTTTCAGGTATATTTTCAAATACTTCTCTAGATACTTAGTGACTTGTAGGTTCTGCCTCTGGGACAAGAGAGAACGGGAGGTTTTTATATACTGGAAAGGTTAATCTTCGTGCTGAAACAAATAAAATTGCATTGCTCAGTGTGGCTGTTGGGCTTCCGGTCAGTTGCTCCTTCATAGTTCCTACCATTTTCACGCTTGTAATTCTGCAAATGTTGATCATTTCTTGTAAATAAGAAAGTGAGTGGAAGGAGATATTGGTTCAACACTAAACTAGCTGCGCTAGAATTGCTATATTATAGGATCAAAGTGTCCAAGTATGTTCAAACAATTATTACTTTTGGACGCTCGAGATTCTTTGCCATAAGGCCCATAAAACTTACCTCTTACTTTGTGTGCTTAGCAAACCAATGGACAGTCCAAAGAAAAGTATTAAGTACCATTTAAAAGTTTAATAAATTGTAACATTATCGGTGTATACTGTTTGGGCTCTAGGTGAGCATATGCCTGAATTTTCATGAACTTTGTTCTCCTCCGTGATCAACGGATGTATGTTGACTCTAAGCTACACAAATATATATCACTCTAGAGAGTTATCTAGGACTTCAAATTGTACCACATCTCTTGCTTTAGATAAAATAATTACTTAACTGAATTAATACTTCTGTGATATTGTCAAGAATATTGGGGGACATTTTGAAACTTGGAAGACAGGAGTGTCAGGTCCAGTTGCTCTGCATGGTCTTGACCAAGGCAAGTGGGACTTGTCGTGGCAAAAATGGACCTACCAGGTTGGAATTTTTACCTCTCTTATTGCAGTTTTGGACTCTTAATTTGAACAAGGATTACCTCATGGTTGATCTTCAAACAGGTAGGGCTGAAGGGAGAGGCCATGAAACTAGACTCTCCAAATGGTGTTTCTTCTGTTGACTAGATGAAAGGTTATTTGATTGCACAAAAGCAGCAACCACTAACATGGCATAAGGTAGTATGGAAATGTAGAACAGTGAAGGAGAATGTGCAAACTCCACTATCCAGTGACAATGGGCCACTTCAATTTTGAATGTAAACTGACTTGATTTTATGCAGGCTTATTTTAATGCACCTGAAGGATTGCGCAGATCAAGAATTGCACAGCAAGGAGATAAAAATGTCATATGATTTATATGCAAAAGTGCTGATGATGGCAAAGGTGACCCCCGGAATATTTTTTATTTTAGAAGGCTACATGATTATTTGTTAAGGGTTGAGAAGTTGATTCATTTAGTTATGTTACAGATCTTTGTATATTCTGCCCTTATTTTATGGTTTTGGCGGTTTCCTGTTGCTGCCATATCTGAGCAACTTGTGCAGCCCTTTGGTAATACATTCATGTCCCTTTTTAGTTTTTGAGACTGTTTCTGTTCTGCTTATAAAACAAAATTCCGTTCAAATATTTGGGGGTTCGCATTAAGTTCATTTCCCTAACACTTTGATCTCACGTCCAGATATATATTACTCACTACCTTGACACTGCAATACTTAAATTTGTTTGACTAGTGTATGAAAACCAAAATTATGAATTTTTAATAATAATTTGAGAAAATAACTGCAGTTGTCTTGATATAACTGAATCCTTCTTTTTTTGCAGAGAGGATTCTGTCTTGGAGTGCTGGAGGTCCTTTGAATGACAATGTTATGGTAAATAGAACTAGGAGTTGCAATTTTAGTATGATTCAGTTCTTCACTTTTTTTGTTTGTGGTTTACTAGTTGTTGAGGCATTCAGAAGATTGTCTTTCTAAGCTATGCCAACTTTGAAGAATAATCTGCTATGTCTTGTGTAGGTGCTGAGGTTAACACCAAGGCAGAAGATTCTCTTTCTAAGCTACAGCCAGATTCACCCTTTTCTGAGTTTGAATACATATAAGATTCTATTTTTTGATCTTCACAGGACTACTTAGATGCTTGTTCTATTATATTGATGCAGCCACTGCTTGCAGTTTGCAAGGAATGGGATTTGAGAAAGGTTGGGGTGATACTGCTGATCGTGTTTTGGAAATGATGCAACTACTTTCTGATATCATTCAAGCTCCTAATAAACCTTGAAATACATATTGTTATTGTTGAAAAATTGCTTCCTAGTTTGTTGTAATGGTGTGAAGAACCTATTTTTTCTTGCTTACTTGATATAATACAAAATATTTATTCTATTAGAATTTGGGATGTATTGGGATGTATTTTGAATGGTTGATACATTTTAGCTTTAAATTTAAATGAGAATTTGGACATTTTTAGCTATATATCATGGCATTAGCATATTGCAGGTGCATTGGTAATATAGATGAACCACAACCTTTTTTTTTTCTTCTTTTTTTTATCTACAACATTTTAAAAATGTTGTATATTTGTATAAATAAATGATACCTTCTAAATAGATGACATATTATAAACGTTGTGTAAATGTGCCAAAACGTTGTCTGATATATTAAACTACAACATTTTTAGCCAGAAAACGTTGTGGAAACATACCTTCTACAACTTTTTCAAGCATCTACTAGTTTATGAAAAATAAATCTACACCGTTTTTTTTCTTAAAAAACGTTGTAGAATGTGTCTAACTACAACATTTTAAAAATATAGTGTAAGGGTGTCAAATAGATGATTCCCTTAACCACGACGTTTTTCTGATTGAAACCACAACGTTTTTTTCGCGTTATCTATTTACTGTTTTGAAGTAGTGAAAGTCACTGCAACTATACATATTAAACAAAAAAGAATGCTAGAAAGAATATAAGGAACCTCAAACAGTGTATTCACTAGCTAAAAGTTGAACTGTCTACACAAATCAATAGTAAGTACTAAGTACGTAAATTTACTAACTTCTTTTGTTGAAGCTTATGACCTATAAATCAGATCAAAGTCAACTTTCTACAAATTAGATCCAAAACAATGAATAGAAAAAAGACAGAATGAAAAGAAACAAACACTAACCATTTAGGTCATATATGTTCTAATTTTAATAGGTAGTACATATCTTATTTATCAATATTGCAAGGCTTATTGTAAATGGGACAAATCCTACAATAACCCTTTATCATGAGTACTCCATGCCTTCCTTGTATATTTATTAACATTTTCTCTTCATTATTGAAGTTTTCTGTTTAGTTGTTGATATACTTTTTCGCCAGAATCTTACTGTCAAAGTTAGAAATAAATATGTATCCATCCTTCATAGTTGATATCCTATGGAATGTCCACAATACAACAAGAAGCAATCTCACCCCACAGTTTTACAGTAGCCAGTGATGAAACCTACCTACCTAGTGTTCTTATTCAATTCACAATAATATATATATATATATATATATATATATATATATATATATATATATATATATATATATATATCCATTACAGGACAGCTCTGCCAACAGCACTCATCAGAAGTTCAGAACTCAGAAAAAAAAATAGTAAGATATTCTCAAAAGTATAATTTCTAATTTCATTTCAAAACCTCAGAAATTACACATGCACAGACACAATTACACAAAAATAAATATATACACAAATATGTGCATATAAACTGAGTTAAATAAAAAATTAAAATTAAATAAGTCACACTCTTATATAGCAGAATAAGCTAACAAGAATACAAGATGCACTCATGCACAAAACTGAGTTAAGGTAAATAACAAAATTATCTTAACAAATGGAAAGCTGCTGCCGGCGCCGAGATCTGAGAGTTCTAGAGTTCGCGATGAAGGGTCGCCGGCGCCGAGAAGACGAGAGTTCGAGACTTGAGGCTTGAGAGATCTCAGATCTGAGACTCTGACTCTGAGAGTTCGAGAAGACGACTAGACGAGACAGTCGAGACTTGAGACTTGAGATGAAAGAGATCAGAGATCTAATCTGAGAGAGATCTGATCTGAGAGACTGATCCTTGAGGTCTGAGACTGAAAGTGGAGTCTTCGATGGAAAATAGAATTTATCAATCTAAGACTAAGAGACTGAGACTTAGAGTGGAGTCTTCGAGAATTTAGTAAAGTACTAAATTAGTAATGAATATTGAATGGGCTGAGACGCACGCTGTGACCTGTGACTGTGAGTGTTGAGTTGCTTGACTACTGTCTGCTGAGAATTTTTAATTTAGTAAAGTGTTGTTCGGTTATTCGGTTTAACCGAATAACCTTAAAGTAAAACACGTACAAATCAATCGAAAACTGTAAAAAAATTCGGATATAACCGAAATAGTGAAAATAACCGAATTATCATAAAATTTTGATTAAATTATTTTGGTTCGGTTCGGTAATTCGGTTATACCCATTTTTTGCTCAGTCCTAACAGACAGTACTATTACTAGTAATTTAATAATTTATTATAATTCATTAAGTAGAGATAAAAAAATTTAAATTTTTTTATGTGGAGTTGGTGTGTAACAAGGATTGATTTAACATCATGTAAATAGAAGACTAAGTGCTGTTTATTTAGAACTGAGTACATCTGAATGGCTGAATAGCTGAATCGATCAGCCATTAAGTGCGTTTATTTTGGAAAATAATTGTCTGAATGGCTGAATCGGCCATATGATTGAGCTAAATGGCTATAAGTCAGATTTTTTTAGCTGAATGAGCTGCTGAATAAAGTAAAAAAATTTAAAAATTATATAAAAAATATTAACTATTATATTAAGTAATACTCTCTCCGTCCCATGATAAAAGTCCTTATTACTATTTTGGGTAGTCCCATGTTAAATGTCCACTTTCCTTTAATAACTAAATTTTTACACATTTTTTCCTATTCTACCCGTAACATTAAATATCTCATACTTTTCTTATTCTAATTCTCTCTCCATATTTAATAAGTATTGAGAGATAATATTTTAAATTAAATAGCTAGAAAGTCACTCTCTCTCCTACATTAAAAATAATTAATGGCATATTATTATGGGCAATTTGTCATTTCATTTATCTTCTTAATATGCGTGAAAAGTCCATCAGGAGTTTTATCCTGGGACGGGGGGAATATTAAATAAATTTACAACAACTTTGAATTTTTTTAGAAGGGTAAAATAATAAAATTCTATCATTTAGATGTTTCAGACATATTAATTATCAAACAATTTTTTTCATTCAGCTTATTCAAATTCAGATTCAGCTCATTCAAATCCAGATTCATATTCAGATTCAGATTCATTCATTTTTTATCAAACACTCCCTAAGAGAGTATATATTTCGTGTACTCCATTAAGTACTTATAAAACAACATTAAACTAAATTCTATAAAAAGAGTTTCAATTTATTTTTTTCGTGGCAATCGATTGTCATAAGCACTGTTCAGCAACCAAATTTTCATTCGTCGATTCATACATTTAATGGCTCCGATTAAACAATTTCTCCCCCTGCCACTACAGGCTGTAGCGGCAGTCTTTTAATTCCAAAATTGTTGTTAAGTTACCGAACTGCCCCTCCTTTATATACTTGAAAACGGTGGAAATAGGAAGCCCCTGCTGCATGAGCCTGTGGCGACAGATAATTATTTTTTTGGATCTATTAATCTGTAAATTGTTAAAATACAAAGTTAATCCGAAATTTTTAGATCAATTTTAGTGGAAACAACTATATATAAATGATATTGTTCAGTTTGGATTTTTTTTCTTTTTATTCCGTTAGGATGTTGCATTAAGTAAATGGAAGATTAGTCAGGGAGATACTAGCTAGTAGCTAGTATTATTGACTTGTATATATAGATAGTAGTTAATAGTTAGATTAGTCAAAGTACATTTATTGCTTGCTTCTTTGAATTGCCAGAGCCTACCGCTACAGGCTGATGCGGCAGGAGCTTCTCATTTCCACCGTTTCCAAATATATAAAGGAGGGGCAGTTCGATAACTTAACAACAATTTTGGGATTAAAGGATTGTCGTTATAACCTGTAGTGCCATGGGGAAATTATTTAATCTGAGCCATTAAATATATGAATCGATAGATGAAAATTTGGTTGCTGAATAGTGCTTGGCACGGATTAAATTCCATATATGATGTAGATATATATGTGATGTAGATATATGCGTGTGTGTGGTGGGACATATATTTAGCGTTGGAACCACCATCAATTTCACAAGCCTTTCTAATTTTGTAACTGTTTTTATATATACCATGAGAAAAATACGGTTGGTTCAATTTTTTATAAACAGCTAATATTTTGACATATATTTTTTATATTTTTAAATGATCTTTTTTTATATGAGCATATAATGAATTCTATTTTTATATGAGAAGAAATTATGTGAAAGATATTAAAAATATATGTCAAAATATTTATTATTTTTTTATAATTTCAAAATAAAAAACAAAAATATTCTAATAAAGATGTTGATCAAACTAATAGTATTAATGTTATTATATATGTATTCTTGGGCACCAAGTAGATGGCAGCAGATATTCTTGACCACCGAGAATATTAGGCCTTTAAGAAGACTCTGACTCTGTCTTTCAATTAAAAGATAACACATACATATTTATATTATACTTCATTTCTCTATTCTTTCTTTCCTTACTACTGTATATCGTCACACTAATAAACGCGAGATTTAAGAAAGACTTGAAGGCTATATATACATACAATTCAAAATTAGCTAACTAGCAAGCTCTCTGCAGAAGCCAGAACGAGGCTGGCCCCACGCACGCAAGCAAGCGAGCAAACCAATTCCCATCAAACATGTCGAATTACTTTGAACCAGCCATTAATCTCTACGCCCAGTTAGGTATCAAAAGTAACCCCGACGGTTCCATCACACGCCTGGGTCCCATCCCATACACCCCAGCCACACCTGATTCCACCCACTCTGCACCACAACAAGTGCTGTCCAAAGACATCCCCGTTAACCAATCTAAGCAGACACTCCTGCGTATTTTCCTACATCGGAGGGCACTGGATTCCCCCTCCACCAAGCTACCTCTAATAGTTTACTACCACGGCGACGGCTTCATCGAAGGCAGTGCAACCTCACCCACTTTCCACGACTTCTGCACAACCATGGCCGTCCAAATCCCGTCGGTCATTGTATCGGTCAATTATCGTCTCGCCCCGGAGCACCGGCTTCCTGCGGCCTATGAGGATTGCGTGGAAGCGTTGCACTGTATCAAAACCACCCATGAAGAGTGGCTGACCAAATTTGCTGACTTTTCAAACACTTACCTCATGGGCAGCAGTGCTGGGGGCAACATAGCCTACCATGCAGGCTTACGTGCAGCCGCATGTGGTGATGATCTCGGATCACTGAAGATCAAAGGGTTGATATTGCACCAACCATATTTTGGTGGGACCGAGAGGACGAAATCAGAAGTGAGGTTAGTGAACGATCGGATACTACCACAATATATTAGCGATTTTATGTGGGAAATGGGATTGCCATTTGGGGCTGGCCGTGATCACGAGTACTGCAATCCGACGGCTGGGGATAGATGCGGTGAGATTAGGAAAGTGGGGTGGAAGGTTTTGGTGACTGGGTGTGACGGTGACCCGTTGATTGACCGTCAGATGGAGTTTGTAAAAATGTTGGAGGAGAAGAGAGTAGAAGTGGTGGGTAAGTTTGGCGGGGGAGGTTGTCATGGGGTTGAGTTTTTTGAGCCATCCAAAGCTATACCCCTGTTTCTGACTATTAAACACTTCATGCTATCTTAATTTAAAGAAACTGATATTATCAGTATACTTAGTCGTGGTTGTTGCTGTTTGTTGCTTGAAAGTAGGAGACTTGGTTATCTAGTCTCAGTCAAATAATAGTCCTACAGGTTAAGGATGTAGTTGTTAGCTTTGAATTTCTTGATTCCTGTTAATTTACCACTATGTTAGTGGGCTGTAATTTCTCTTTTCTGTTATGTTGTATGGCTATAAAGCTAGAAGTTTGCATTCAATAAATAAATAAGTATTTCAGTAATTTTTGTTCTCAGATATCTTGATACTAATTCTCAACAGAATTAAATATATATTAAAAATATATGTGAAAATATATACTACGATAATTTATTTGTTATTGTTATGAATATAGTACTCCCCTAATTTAATTGTCATTGTTGTGGTTGTTGGCTGCTGTTTGAATCATAACTTTGTAGAGTCATAATCAAAAATTAGTTAAAAAACATGACATGGGTAATTCGTGTCTTTAAAGTCTTTATCGCCTCCGTCACGATTAATTTGCTACGAGTTAAAGGCGATATACCTTCAAGATATATGTCAAGTTTTGGAATTAACAATTTTAATTTGCAATACTAACTCACAAAATATTTTAGTCGAATATTTGTTTGTGATATATAGTTATATATTTATAGAAAAACAAAATTAAGTGAGAGAGGAGAGAATATTATGTGTAAATTTTCTTTTTATACATGTATTTCTCTATATATCATATACATATAAGAATTTTATGTGTGTCTATATATATATATACAGACAGGATCAGGTAAGGGCTCCCTTATTTTGTTAAAAATGCGGACTTTTTTTTTTTGATTTTTTTTGGTTTTTTTTTTAAAACAACTAAAAAAAAATATTTAATATTTTATGGAACTGAAATTTTTCCATAATATAATGTTTTGGGCGTGTTTTGAATACCTATACCAAAAAGTGGTGGTACAGTCTACCCAGACTGTACATACATATTTTTGTTATACGTACCCAAATCACATCCAAAACACTGTATTATGAAAAAATTTCAATTCCATAATTTTTTATTTATTTTTTTTTAGTTGTTTTAAAAAAAAAAGCAAAAAAAAAAATATATAAAGGTCCGTATTTTAACCAGGTGCGGGATCCCGCACCTGATCCGCTCCCTATATATATATATATATATATATATATATATATATATTATAAGTTACATGTTATAACTATCAGAACGAATCTAAAACACTTTTTTTAAATAATATTCTCTTAAATAGCATTTCTTCTCTTAAATAATTTATCATCCAAAAACAGTATCTTTAGTTTCATTCCTTTTTTTTTTTCAACCCGGTCGAAAGCATAGACTTTCGAATGCGATAGTGTGGTCACGTTAACGATGTTGTGTGGACATCAGATTCGGGTCAACTTGAATGCTGTTTATGGGCGGGGCCTTAAACTCCAAACTATTGGCTTGTTTATAAAACTATTAATATCTGTAGAATGGGGTTTGGCCCAGTTTTTGATGCCTGAACCTCATGGGTTGGATTCACATTAGCCTGTTTTCCTTTTTACACACTAATCTTAGCCTGGACCTCAAATCTGCTCGTGAAATTGGAAATCGTTTTGCCTTTAGAATATTACTTCTGCTTTTGCGAAAATGTTATTTAGACTTTAAATAAAAAAAAATTTATATATTTTTATTTTTTCTCTTAAGGTCATGAATCATTTTTACTTTTATCTTAAAACAATTGAAAAATGACTTTAAATGAGACAAAATTAATTAATAAATTTCCTAGACAAAGTAAAATGCTGCTATAAAGTGGCATATTTAATTTGCCAATTTCATCATTGTCCCACACAAATGTGTTATAAGTGAATTTTTCTTTAGTGGTGGTTGATAATATTTATTTATTTAGTTATTATTTGCACTTGTTCTTCCAGTGATACGCCTATTGTTTGTTAGTATTATTTGCACTTATTCTGATGATATTTAATGACTTGACTTGTATCGTTCAAAACAGTGTATACTCATTTATTTATATCACCAATCTACAATTCTACACTACCGCTGGTCACCATCGAACCGCCACTAAGTTTTTATCTTTTCTTTTGTAAATGCATGCATGCATGGCATGGTGATGAGAACATTAATATTCATTTTCCTTTCCTTTTATTTTTATTAAATTCCGTTTGTTATGATCAGATAAGGGTGCTCGCTCGTACGTGGTGGTAAGGACAAAATGGCAGCCAAGTAAATTCGCAAACCGTCTTCGCTTTCATTGAAACTTTGATACTCAAATAATCTCTTAAACAGTTCCTCATCTGATTTGATAAGAGATTAAAATTTTATTTATCATTTATCGTTTTTTAATCGATAAAAAAAATATATAAATTTCAATTATTAAGAGTTCTCTCTTAATTAAAATTTTAAATCTATAAAACCTCTATAAATATTGTACTTCTCTCCATTTCAAATTTAAGATCATTATTTATTTTGAAAAGTTAATTTAAAATATTTTTAAATTTAAAAGTCATTCAAATGTTTAATACTTTTTAGTTACCTAACAGTTTTTTAAATTTCGCAAATATTTCACTAAGATGATCTAATATTTTTTAAAATATATTAACCATTCAGATCATCACAATTACTCAATTTTATCGAACATCATCTTAACTTTTATATTTATGGTGTTCATAATGTAATATAGTAGGAAATAAATAACATAAATTTAAGTCCTTGATATTTGTCGTATATAATTTGATAATTGCCCACTAAACTATCCGTAAATATACTGTAGGGTAGTTCAGGGTGTAAATGAATTGAGTCTGTCTGAATATTGAGTTGTTTAGATTTGGTTCACAAAATTTTATCGAGTATAAAATAAAATTTGATTGAGGCTTATTTAAATACCGATTAAGTCGAGCACGATTCTAAATCTAGTCCGAACAGTTTAAACTTTTTAAATGAATATTATCTGAGTATCAATAAAAAATTATAATTTAAAAAAATTCAAATAATTTATCAAATTTTAAAATTTATTTATATTTGATTAATTTATTTATCGAATCGAGCTCGAATCGAATATAAATTGAATTCAAAATATTGCTCATTTTACGAGGTAATAGTCGATTATACATGATTGCGATGCTTCACAAAATCCAAACATGGCCCCACCAAGCAATTCCAACTTAATTAATACTACATAATAATAATAATAATAATAATAATAATAATAATAATGAACAAGCATATATAGACATAGTAGTAGTAGCTAGGTTTTGTCTTTAGTGAGAGCTTACATTACATGTACTATCATGATGCAGCTTTAGCCGACTTAAGTCATTATCATGTATTCATGTACCAGTGTGATAAAGAAACAAAAAGATCAAAATAAAAAACAATATATATATATATATATATATTAAATTGCCTTGAAAAATTTCATCAATTATTTATAAACAAAACCAGAGTTGAGTGTCATTCTCAAAACCTAGTCATAGCCTAAAATGGGCACCTTTGTAATTACAATCTCATTCATTCGACAAAGTAATAGTCACAGAAGAAATAAGATTAATTAAATCTCCGTACTCGCGGTTCTAACATACTGGCATATTGTAATTATGCCCCTTATTGGAATAGGATCTTATGTGAAAATATTAATTATTATTCATAAGAAACAGATCGACTACCCCAACTCAATCTCATCATCATGCTATTTGGCGTCACATGATGAATTGACTACTTCATTACTTACACCAAATCCATCACTGACCTAATCTTACAAGTCATATTTCGAATTACTATATATATATATATATATATATATATATAGGGACATGTTAAAATTTCAACTGAAATAAAAAAAATAAAAATTAATAGGTCAAAAAAAAGATTATTCCACAACAATTTATTGTTGTGGATGGAGCTCATATATATATATATATATATATATAATTTTAAAATAAATTATTAGAATGTAATTTAACTTTTTTTAAGGAGATTCTGTTCAATCTTATTAAAAAATCATACTTAATGAAGAATCATAATCCCATTAAACATAGGAGTATTAGTTGCCGATCGAGCAATAAAAATAAATGAGATAAAAAGACATTTAATATAATTTAAAAAATATAGTAGTAAAGAAGGTGACACTAGAATTAATTGGGATATATAGCCCATATAGTAGTAGTAGTTTATGTATGATTCAAAGTTAGTGATTGGATAGAAGTTTACGTGTTTGTTGTTTATTTTTGTATATGGTGGCTGGTGACAGAGAAGAGGTAAAGGTCTTTAATTAATTTGAATTAATGTAGCTTTGTTTTTTCACCATTTAATTGATTAATAATGATCCCGAGTGTGGCGTATCCAAAATGTTATTCAAATTACAGAGTAGCTTATTTGTTGTGGGGAGAGAGAAATAAAATATAATATAATGGCACAATTCTAAATATAAATAAAAAAATATTAACTATCAATAAGAACTAAATAAAGAGATATCCAACTAATTAATTTACTTTAACTGAATGACTCGTAGCAATGATGGAATAGTTAAATTAAAATTTATCGACTGATTGTATCATTAATTATTTATTTTTTTGTCGGTACGAAGAACTTATCATGAATTCATTAATTTCTGTCGCTTTCATTATTGCCGCTAGATTGGTTGTAGGACTTGTTTGGGTAATTTGTTGTTTTTCAATAAAAATGAGACATACTGTTTTGTACTACTGAATCTATCTAATAAAATACAAATGATTTTGAATTTCCCGCTCACTTAATAAATCATCTGGGCCGTCCAAAGTTTGGGATAAATCCCACCGTTCATACATCTATCTAATAAAATACATCTATCTATCTAATAATCTAATAATAATTTAATAAAATACAAATGACTTTAAATTTTTCGTTCACTCAATAAATTATTTTGGTCGTTCAAAGTTTGAGATAAATCATATTGTCCATACAGTGCCGGAGGCACGGGACCCAGCTAGTCTATCTAATAAAATACAAATGATTTTGAATTTCTCGCTCACTCAATAAATCATCTGGGCCGTCCAAAGTTTGAGATAAATCCCACCATCCATACATCTATCTAATACAATACATCTATCTATCTAATCTATCTAATAATGATTTTGAATTTCCCGCTCACTTAATAAATTATCTGGGATAAATCACTTTTTAGTCACTATATTGGAGTTCGGTTTTTATTGTGTTATCGAAATTTTTTTTGTTACAATCAAATAATTGTACTCTCAAAATTACAAAAAATGGTTATTACTTAAAATATCCGTCCGAAAAAACAGACGGAAAAGCTGATTGTTTAAGTTGGACCCTAATTTTTAAAATTTTAAAAAATATTATATAAATTATAAAAATATTTTTATATGAAGTTGATGTGTATTTAAAAATAATTAATATTTAATAATATTATTTTTTATTATTACTAATATTTTTAAATAATAATAATTAATAGTATTGTATTATAGAACTTCGGAGTAAAATTAATATTTTAAAATATTAATAATAATAATAATAAAATACTATTAATAATAATAACTTTAAAATAATAATAATAATAATAATAATAATAATAATTTTATAAAAATTAATTATATTTGGGGGTCTGTTCCCTACAGATTTATATGAAATTTGTTTTCTTTTATTTTAATGGAGAATAAAAAATGATTTGTCAAATTTACCTTTGCACAAATAATTTAAATTAATAAAATAATGAAAATATTATTTTTTAAATACACATCAACTTCATATAAAAATATTTTTATAATTTATATAATATTTTTTTAAATTTTTAAAAATTATTATTATTGTTAATGTTATTATTTTAAAATTATTATTATTAATATTTTTATTATTATTATTTAAAAATTATTATTATTACTATTACTATTATTTTGAAATTATTATTATTATTATTATTATTATTATTTAAAGATAATAAATTTTACCACTCCACTTGTTTAAAGATAAAAGAGAAGAGAAGTGATATGATATTTCTGTGCTCCAGCCTCCACGTAAGCAAAAAAAAAAGTCCAACTTGCATAGTCAGCTTTTCCGTCCGTTTTTTCGGACGGAAATTTTAAGTAATGATCATTTTGTAATTTTTGAGAGTACAGTTATTCAATTGTAAAAAAAAAGTTTCGATAATCACAATAAAAATCGGACCCAGTACAGTGAACAAGAAATAATTTATCCCTAAGTAATATATATATATATATATATATATATATATATATATATATATATATATATATATATAAATTAAGTAAATGAAGAAGCAATTCACACCCAGACCCTTCATGTGCATGGACAAGTTAAACATAAGATAATGTTGTTCCTCATGGGCGAAGCTACATACATTCTTGTGGGATCAACTTACCTCACTTAAAAAAAATAATTATTTTATAAGATAAATTTTAAAAGATTAAAATTTTATATACACATTAATCCAACTAAAATTTTATAAATTTTCTATTATCCGAGGTCAAATTAAAATTTTATAATTTTGTCAATCAAATTCTAACCATATATGACCCATATCCTCTCAATATATTTATCTCTCTCTATAATATTTTAAACTAAATAACAATCTAATTTATATTATTTTTAAAAATAATTTATGAATTGATTACTTATGAACAATTGTGATTAAAAAAGTCAATTACGAGTCAATATAGTGCATATATATCATATATTATTACTTATTATATTGTCATTGTAATATATTATATATATACATATGTGTGTGAGAGATCCGAAAGTACAAAAGTAGTAAAAAAAAATGACTTCCCGCCAAATTATTGGGTTAAATATATTTTTTCCACTCTACTAAGGGTCGGTTTACAAATGCATCACGGAACTGATTTTTTTTACAATCGACTCATTGAACTTCAAATATTTATCAAATCGTTATAAATTCGGTTAAATAAGTTGACTTTTAACAGGATATCTGTAAGACCCCAACTTATTATAAATAAAATTAATTTTTTTCTCTATTCATTATTCTAAATTAATAAGGTGTTAATTTGATATAATGCTTTGGTTATGAGTGAAATATGCAAATTTTATAAAATAAGCAAGTGATTATAAAATATTCATTTCTGTAGGGGAATATTCGTTTGGTCGTGGAATATTCTTGTTGTTGAGGAATATTCGTACGACGGCGCAACCATTTGTGGGCTCCATAACGGAAAACGGTTGGATAAAGAAAAACGACAAAGTATGAGTTTTTATAAATAACGGCGTAATTGTTACCATTAACACTATTGAAATACTTGGTGGTTAAAATACAGTAATACGCGTGGTTGCACATGAAAGTAGTATGCACACAAGCCAATCATGTTTGATGATAAAGCATATACTTTGTAAACAATCTTATTCATTTATTAATAAAAAGTATTAATTTATTAAAGGCTTTTAAATTATCTACATGATGCTGTTTTATAATATGTGATAAACCCATAGTTTTAAGCAATGCTTTTAGAATAATGATGATGATCATTCTAATGAGATCTAAATTCTTAGAAAGCTTAAAACTAAAATAGTTCCCAATCGTTGGATTACTAAATTGGGGATTAGTGAATCCGGATAGATTGGTACATACGTTGCTTGCTCATTGGATGAGGATGATTGATCTCATGATCATTTGTGTGGAGACACTAAAGCAAGTATGTAGGTGCTTATTAGAGAATAAGTTCACTGAACGTGACTCACTAAGGAATACCTAATGGAGTTTTACTTGCATGTCAATAGGAATTCCTGTAGTGATAGTAGTACAAGTGATCCTTGGACTTGAGATCATCATAGTATCTTGTGTATGATGAGTTATACTTTGACTTATTCCTTAAGACCCTTAGGGTATATCAAAGGGTATGCTTGGGTATAATAAGTTGTACATGGAGATAATGTATGATCAATAAAGAATCTACCACTTCTAGTAAAAGAAGAGAAATGTCCTATGTGATTCGATAAATGACAACTCAGTAGTCCTTGGCCAAGGCAGAATGAAATTAGAAAGGAGTTTCTAATTTGCATTATTTGGAGTTGTGCATTTAAGAGTCGAAATACATATAATTAAATAAAATAAGACTTGACAGAAATTCCATGTCTTATATTTAATTGGGACATTGTATGGTGGAAGGATTGAATTGTACGGTAACTATTTACTCAAAGGTTCTTTTATGATTAATGTTGAAATCTATATTATCTGGAAAGTCGTTGATCGTTAGGGAGGCTTATCCCTATTGTAGAATAAATATTATTTATTTAAATAAATTAATAGTTTAATTTATTTATTTAAATAAGATTAGAATTGTTCTAATTGATTTATTCACAACCGGTTTAATATGGAGAACCTAAAGGGTCACACCATAAAAGGATGAATAATTATTTAAGAAGTAAATGACATAATCGTAATAATAAGTTAAGTATATTTAATTTAATCTATGGTGATAGAATAAATTAAATAGCTTAATATTTATTATTTAATATTTTGGAAATATTAAATATAAATTAATAAGAGGAGTCTTATTATTATTATTATTACTATTATTATTATTTAATTCCTAAAGGAGTTTGAGAATTAATTAATAAAAGTACTCTCATTTATTCCTAATAAAATTAGGAGGCTAACTAATTAAAAGTTTAATTAATTATCTCTAATAAGATTAAGGAGCCTAATTAATTAAAGGAATTTAATTAATTAAAATAAAACCCAATTCCTTAATTGTTAAAGATAGGTTGCCCACATCTATAAATAAGAGGAGTCTTATTATAGGTGAGGGAGAGGTTGACGTATTATTAGAATACGTAATTCCAATAGTTGGGAGAGTACGCCCTTTTCTATAGAGATAGAAAAACTAGGGTTTAGCCAACAACCCATCTTCTTGAATTCTTCTTCTTCCTTGGTGGATCACCTCTAGAGGCCAAACACTTGGGTGGCTAACGTTGATCAAAGGAAGGAACCCAACCCGGTGGATTCAAGTTGAACGCGAAAAGGATTGGAGGTGAACTTGTACCTGAGGAAGCTCGATCTTCAAGGGTATGATTTTATTCTTTATCTTTTTGTTTAATTAATAATTGTGCATAAAGGGTGATCCGGGTTTATGGTTTGTAAAATTTTTAAAACTCTGATTTTACACGTTTCCGCTAATTTTTGCAATTTGATTGCGTTCTTGTATATTACAAACCTAACAGCACAGTAGCACACGGTATTGCACAGTATTGTTGAATTATTGATTCGTACATAAGAAGGCACTACTCAATAATTGTTATAGTAATTATTGTTTAATATTTTATTTTATTGATTCAATAATTGTTGCGTTGATATTTTAAATTATTGTTGTTTCAATAATTGTCACTGCACAGTATTTCCCATTATCAGATCAATAATTCATATTATTTGAATAATATTATTAGATAACATTATTGGCAATGTCTAGAAAGTTATGTCAAGGAGAGGTTTGGTCACCTAATTGCACGCCAGTAAGGAAAAATCCTTATTGGAAAGCCCTTTCTTTCCTGGGAACGGCTTGGTTGTCATAATTGTGATTCTGTAATATTATTTGTGAATAATTAATTATTGATTTATACGACAAGAAAATATTTATTTGATGTGGATATAAATGATGAATTTATTTATATGGTTATTAATGAAAGAATTAATGCTGAGGTATTTTATCAGTATTTTGTTTGAGTGGAGGTATTAAAAATCACCTGTTTGTGAATTTTAGATATTTTCTGTTTGGAATTTGAAAAAACTCAAAGCTACAAAGTTGTAGAGAATTCGATTTCGTATGGAATGGACATAAAATTCGTATTTTTCTGATAAACGGGCTATTTTCTATAAATTACTGAAGTTTCAGAAAATAAAATAATTTTTATTAAATTATGGGTGTGACCCACTTATGTTATAAACATGTGGGCTGCTGAATTCTCTTCCAAGATTGCTGCTGATGGTTTTTCAAAGTGATGGCGTAGAATGAAGAATATAAAAATAATAATATTTTATTATTTTAGTCTTCTATGTCGTTCTAGCATTTTTCTATAAATAGACGCTTGGGTTAGAATTGAAAATCACACCAGAAACAAGTTTTCTTTCTCTCTATATTAACGAGTGTATTTTTGCGAGTATTTTGATACTTTGAGAGTTGCTGTTCGGTACAAGTTTCCTTCGACTTTCTATCCGATATTCCGATCAGAAGTACCGTTATTTTGAGGTAAGAGATGTTATTTTCTTCTTAAATGATATTATTTTTTTAATATCATTATGCCGAAATATTGGTAAACTTTTTAATCAAATTTGGAACTTTTTTTGTCGGGGTTACTATTCACGTATACGGCACTATTTACGAATACGACATTATTCACCAAAAAATGAAAATTTTCCTTTTTATCCAAGATGTCTATTATGGTTACTATCTTTGATTGTATCCATGTTTTGATCTTTATTTTTGAATTCTGCTTCACAATTGGTTATTATGAAGTATTATTGATCTTGGATAAATTGTAATACGAATCCCTGATATTTGTTCTTCTGTCTCACTGGATTCGTTTTCTTTAAAATATTTTTCATCATCCTCAGTCTTAAATGATGATATTACTGAATATCTTTGGTCTGTAGTGCAAAGATGAATGATTAACTGATGAATATCTTTGGCCCGTAGTGCAAAGATGAACAGGTGTTGAGATGAACATGACCAACTGGCGATACAAATAAATATCTTTGGCCTGTAGTGCAAAGATGAATATTTGATTAAAGATGTATATTGATTGTTGTTACAGGGATAAAATATTGATGATGGACTTTTAAATCTTAGAAGATAGTAGAACTCATTCTCTACGTGACTCTTATAATGGATTGTTGTTTTCGATGCATTTGTTGATCTAAAACTCGTTGTCTATTATATTTTATCAGATTTCTCCCTGTTGAAGACTAATAATAATTTGTTGTATATTATCTTAGTCATAATATTCTTTACTGGGCTAGTTGAGCTCACCCTTTTTCTTTTTGTTCCATTTTTCTTCTTAGGAGGTGAGAACATAGCAGGATCTAGTCGGGGTATGGAGTGATGGTTCTAAAAAGATATTTTAGCAGTCCTCACTATTTCTGTAAAATAGTGTATGAATAATAGTAATGAGGACTCATTTGAGTGTGGATATTGTCTAGAAGATAATATTTGTATTTAAACTCACAGTATGTGTTGTCGTATTTTACACGATATTTGTATTATTGAAGTTGTAGTTTGATTTCTGTACCATGTATTTGGCGACTCAGAATGGGTGTTGTATACCTATTTCGGAGGCGTCACAGTTGGTATTAAAGTATACCTTTATGTATACTTATTGTATTTTGCACGACAATTGTAGTAATAAAGTTGTAGTTATTTTCTGTACTATGTATTTGGCGACTCAGAATAGGTTGGATGAATTGGACCTATTTTGGAGGCGTCACAACTACCGAGAACTGAACCATGTCACCATCAAGGATAGGTATCCGCTACCTCGTATTGATGACCTGTTTGACCAGTTATAAGGAGCACAATTCTTTTCAAAGATCGATCTTCGTTCTGGATACATCAGCTGAAGATTAAAACTGAGGATATTCCAAAGACTGCCTTCAGAACTCGGTACGGGCATTATGAATTTTTAGTCATGTCTTTTGGATTGACTAATGCTCCTGCTGCTTTCATGGATATGATGAACCGAGTATTCAAGTAATATTTGGATCAGTTCGTTGTTGTCTTTATTGATGACATCCTCATCTATTCCAAAAGTCGTGAAGATCATGAGCACCATTTGAAGCTGATACTTGAAAGGCTTCGTGAAAACAAGTTATATGTCAAGCTGAAGAAATGCGAGTTCTGGCTTAAGGAAATAGCATTCCTTGGGGTGGTGTCAAAACATGGAGTATCTGTTGACCCGACGAAGATTGAAACTATACAAAGTTGGGAGCAACCGAAGTCGGTGACCGAAGTGCGTAGCTTTCTGGGCTTAGTTGTTTATTATCGAAGATTCGTGGAAGGATTTTCTCGAATCGCTACTTCGTTAACTCAGCTGACTCAGAAAGATACAAAATTCGTATGGAGCGAGGAATGCGAGAAGAGTTTCCAAGAGCTTAAGAGGAGACTCATTTCGGCACCTATTCTGGCAATACCATCTGGTTAGGAAGGATTTGTTATCTACAGCGATGCTTCAGGCAAAAGGTTAGGATGTATTCTCATGCAACATGAGAAAGTCATAGCCTATGCCTCAAGATAACTCAAAGAATATGAGAGGAATTATCCTACTCATGATTTGGAGTTGGCAGCAGTCGTATTCGAGTTGAAAATTTGGAGACACTACTTGTATGGGGAGAAAGTGGATATTTATACGGACCATAAAAGCCTCAAATATTTCTTCACCCAAAAAGAACTCAATATGCGGCAACGACGTTGACTTGAGCTATTGAAAGATTACGATCACACTATTCAATATCATCTTGGAAAAGCGAACGTAGTAGCTGACACATTGAGTACGAGTGCGATATTGTCAACACAAAGGCCCATTTTATATGACTTGCAAAGGACGGAGATAGAATTAAAAACTCCAGGGACCCACATGATGATGGCGAATATACAAGTAGAACCGACTTTAATCGATAAAGTTAAAGATGCTCAAGCTACGAACCTGGGGCTGATGCGTATGAAGAAGAAAGTGCAAGAAGGAGCTATTCCAGAATGAAGAAGGTATACTTCGAGTCAACTCTAGACTTTGTTTTCCTAACGATTCTGACTTGAAGCATAAAATCATGATGGAGGAACACAACACCCCGTTTGCAATCCATCCTAGGAGTACCAAAATGTATCATGATATTCGACATATATTTTGGTGGAAAAATATGAAGAGAAAGATCGCAGAGTTTATCTCGAGGTGTTTAACTTGTCAACGTGTAAAGGCGGAACATCAAGTACCAAAAGGTCCATTGCAACCATTAAGATTCCAGAATGGAAGTGGGAACACATTACCATGGATTTCGTTACGGGTCTTCCCAAAGTTTCTCAAGGCATAGATGCGATTTGGGTTATTGTTGATAGATTAACCAAGTCTGCTCATTTCTTGCCTATACGTGAGACTTATTCCCTTGAACGTCTTGCTCGTATGTACTTGAATGAGGTTGTGAGATTGCATTTCATGCCAGTATCCATAGTTTCGGATCGTGACCCAAGATTCACTTCAAGATTTTGGGTTAGCCTGCAAAAATCTATGGGCACGGATTTACGATTCATTTCGGTATACCATCCTCAAACGGACGGACAATCGGAAAGGACTATTCAAACTCTTGAATATCTATTAAGACTCTGTATCCTAGATTTCAAAGGAAGTTGGGATAAGTACTTGTCATTGGTAGAATTCTCCTACAACAACAGTTATCAAACAAGTATAGGTATGACTCCATTCGAGGCGTTGTATGGATGAAAGTGTCATTCTCCAGTATGCTGGGACGAGGTGGGAGAAGCAAAATTGTTGGGATCAGAATAGTACGCATGACTACAGAAAAGATCCAAATGATTCAACAACGTATTCAAACCTCACAAGATCGACAAAAGAGTTATGTTGATCTTCATCGAAAGGACGTGGAATTTAATATTGGGGATCATGTATTGTTACGTGTTGCTCTATGAAAGGGAGTTACAAGATTTGGAAAGAGAGGAAAGCTCAATCCAAGATTTGTTGGTCCATTTAAGATTCTTGACCGAATAGGAAATGTGGCTTATAGACTCACATTACCTCCAAACACGTGTTGTGTTCATAATGTTTTTCACATATCTATGCTTCGTAAATATGTGAAAGACCCGGACCACATTATTGAGTTAGAACTAGACGAGATAGCTAAAGATTTAACGTACGAGGAGGTACCTGTTAAGATCTTGGATAGGAAAGAGAATGTCCTACGCACCAAGGTTATACCACAAGTTAAGGTTTTATGGAGGAACCATGCTATTGAAGAAATGACCTGGGAGTTGGAATCGGAAATAAAAGCGAGGTACCCTCATCTGTTCGAAACACCAGGTACGTACGTCAATTTCGAGGATAAAATTTTATAAGGAGGGGAGGTTGTGAGACCCCAACTTATTATAAATAAAATTAATTTTTTCCTCTATTCATTATTCTAAATTAATAAGGTGTTAATTTGATATAATGCTTTGGTTATGGGTGAAATAAGAAAGTGGTTATAAAATATTCATTTCTGTTGGGGAATATTCATTTGGTCGTGGAATATTCTTGTTGTCGGGGAATATTCGTATGACGGCGCAACCATTTGTGGGCCCCATAATGGAAAACGGTTGGATGAAGAAAAATGACAAAGTATGAGTTTTTATAAATAACGGCGTAATTGTTACCGTTAACACTGTTGGAATTCCTGGTGGTTAAAATACAGTAATACGCGTGGTTGCACAGTAGTACACGATATTGCACAGTATTGTTGAATTATTGATTCGTACGTAAGAAGGCACTACTCAATAATTATTACAGTAATTACTGTTTAATATTTTATTTTATTGATTTAATAATTGTTGCGTTGATATTTCATATTATTATTATTTTAATAATTGTCACTACACAATATTCCCCATTATCAGATCAATAATCATATTATTTGAATAATATTGTTAGATAGGATTATTGGCAATGTCTAGAAAGTTCTGTCAAGGAGAGATTTGGTCACTTAATTGTGTGCCAGTAAGGAGAAATCCTTATTGGAAAGCCATCTCTTTCCTAGGAATGCCTTGGTTGTCATAATTGTGATTCTGTAATATTATTTGTGAATAATTAATTATTGATTTATATGATAAGGAAATATTTATTTGATGTGGATATAAATGATGGATTTATTTATGTGGTTATTAATGAAGGAATCAATGCTGAGGCATTTTATCAGTATTTTGTCGGAGTGGAGGTATTAAAAATCACCCGTTTGTGGATTTTGGATATTTTCTGTTTATAATTTGGAAAAACTTAAAGCTACAAAGTTGTAGAGAATTTGATTTTGTGTGAAATGGACATAAAATTCGTATTTTTCTGATAAACGGGCTATTTTCTATGAATTACTGAAGTTTCAAAAAATAAAATAATTTTTATTAAATTATGGGTGGGACCCACTTATGTTATAAACATGTGGGCTGTTGAATTCTCTTCCAAGATGGCTGCTGATGGCTTTTCAAAGCGATGGCGTAGAATGAAGAATATAAAAAAAATAATATTTTATTATTTTAGTCTCCTATGACATTTTAGCATTTTCCTATAAATAGACGCTTAGGTTAGAATTGAAAATCACACCAGAAACAAGTTTTCTTTCTCTCTATATTGTCGAGCGTATTTTTATGAGTATTTTAATACTTTGAGAGTTACTGTTCGGTACAAGTTTTCTTCGACTTTCTATCCGATATTCCGATCAGAAGTACCGTTATTTTGAGGTAAGTGATGTTATTTTCTTCCTAAATGATATTATTTTTTTCAATATCATTATGCCGAAATATTGGTGAACTTTTTAATCAAATTTAGAACTTTTTGTGTCGGGGTTACTATTTACGTATACAACACTATTCACGTATACGGCACTATTCACGTATACGGCACTATTCACGAATACGGCACTATTCACAAAAAATGAAAATTTTCCTTTTTGTCCAAGATGTCTATTATGGTTACTATCTTTGATTGTATCCATGTTTTGATCTTTATTTTTGAATTCTGCTTCACAATTGGTTATTATGAAGTATTATTGATCTTGGATAAACTATAATACGAATCCCTGATATTTGTTCTTCTGTCTCACTGGATTCGTTTTCTTGAAAGTATTTTTCATCATCCTCAGTCTTAAATGATGATATTACTGAATATCTTTGGCCTGTAGTGCAAAGATGAATGATTAACCGATGAATATCTTTGGCCCGTAGTGCAAAGATGAACATGACCAACTGGTGATACAAATGAATATCTTTGGCCTGTAGTGCAAAGATGAATATTTGATTAAAGATGTATATTGATTGTTGTTACAGGGATAAAATATTGATGATGGACTTTTAAATCTTAGAAGATAGTAGTACTCATTCTCTACGTGACTCTTCTAATGGATTGTTGTTTTTGATGCATTTGTTGATCTAAACTTGTTGTCTATTATATTTTATCAGATTTTTCCTTGTTGAAGACTAATGATAATTTTTTGTATATTATCTTAGTCATAATATTCTTTACTGGGCTAGTTGAGCTCACCCTTTTCCTTTTTGTTCTATTTTTCTTCTTAGAAGGTGAGAACACAGCAGGATCTAGTCGGGGTATGGAGTGATGGTTCTAGAAAGATGTTTTAGCAGTCCTCACTATTTCTGTAAAATAGTGTATGAATAATTGTAATGAGGACTTATTTGAGTGTGGATATTGTCTAGAAGACAATATTTGTATTTAAACTCACAGTATGTGTTGTCGTATTTTACACGACATTTGTATTATTAAAGTTGTAGTTTGCTTTCTGTACCATGTATTTGGCGATTCAAAATGAGTGTTGTATACCTATTTTGGGATGTCACAATATCCACTTCAGCTTTTAAATGAACATCCAGATAGGTAAAGTACTTTGGGTTATCATCCTTGTTGCTGCAACATTAAAAATTAAATAGATTTAACCATTTTTTAGTATATTACAAATTAAAAGAAAAGTTAAAAATAAATCAATCCCTAAATTTCTCTCTCTAAATTCAAACTCCCATTTCATTTCTCTCTCCAATGTAAAAACCCCATTTCAATCCTCCAAAATCAAAACTCTCATTTCATTTCTCTCTCCAATTTCAAAACCCCATTTGATTCTATATTTATTTGTGAATATATAGATCTGAGATGGAGATTTTTTTTTAACAATAGTTGATTTTTAGCAATGGATATATACATTGTTGTACAAAAGGAAGAAAATTTATAGATATAGATCTGATATATATATATATAGAATCGTACTAATATATTCATCCCTTCCTCGTTTAATATCCTTCCCCACCTCTCCACTCCAACCCCTTTCTCTCTACATTTTTAATATGGCTCCTTCCACCCTCATCATCTTCACTTTCACTCTCATTGACGTCTCCACCGCCAAAGCCATCAACATCACGGAGGTTATCTCTAGTTATCCGGAATAACGGGTTTTGTTGGTTCTTTGTTTAGAGAGAAGGATGGTGATGGTGGTGGTGGTGGTGGTGGTGGTGGTGGTGGTGGTGGTGGTGGTAGTGGGGGAGAACTGGTTCGGTGGTGAAGAAGAAGCAGAATAATAATAATAATCTCTCAATTTCAAAATATTAGATAATTTTATATTTTTAAAGTAAAATTAAAATATTTAAATTTTTAAAAAATATGAATTAGTTAATTTATATAAATACATTTGTAAAAATTATTCATTAATTTATTTTATTATTAATTAATTAATTAATTTAATTATTTGTTATGTATATGAATTTGATTTATATTTTATTAATTTATATAAATACATTTGTAAAAATTATTCATTAATTTATTTTATTATTAATTAATTAGTTTAATTTAATTATTTGTTATGTATATGAATTTGATTTATATTTTGTTTAACTATTTGTTATAGAATTGAGTATAATTTAATTAGTTATTCAACTGAGCTTCTCTCCCCTGCCACGTATTGTTACGTTATTTTCCTGTTAAATAGTTAACAGATATAGACGGCAAAATCACTTTTTGTAAATAATATATAGTTCAATAAATTGACCGTAAAAAAAATCAGTTCGATGATGTATTTATAAATTTGACCCTATTAAAAATTATTTCTGACTTTGGCTCCAGTTGGATATAGCTGATTATTTATTGGCGTATCCAGATGTGCCACATAACCGCTAGCCCCAGATTAACTTTTATGGTACTAGTTTGTATACATCGATAAAATGAAAAAAAAAAAAAGTGTGAATATTTTTCAAGCAAATTCAGTCATGATTTAATTCTCACTATCAGCATCACCACCATTTACCACCCTTAACCACCACCACGTAACAAATATTATTTTGGCAAGTCAAATATGGTGTTTTTTTTTTGTTATGAAGAGTATTTGGATTTAATTTTTTTTATTTTATTCTTAAGTTCACTCTTAAATTAAACTAAACATGAACTAAAAATATAAAAATAATTAAAAAATAAATAATCTATTCTTTCCATACATCCATTCCTTCTCTGCATTAATTATTTTGAATTCTTCAATACAAAGACAACATAAAAATTGTAACCTTCTTATCTTTGGATTGAAATAAAATTAATTTTGTCTTTTGCCAAGGAAAAAAACAAAGGAATATTATGTGGTTGGACCAAGAAAACAAATTAATGAGAAGTGAGGACGGGGAGGGGAAGGGGAGGGGAGGGGTGGGGTGGGGTGGGGTGGGGAATCCATTGCACAATCCAAAGATATGTCGTTTTTATGAATGAAAGAGAGCGAACAGATGGAAGAAAATATACATACATACATACATACAAATAATATATAAACAAACATGGATACAGGATACAGTCAATACAGCATATATGTATCGTAGGAGTATAATGCATGCATGTAATGCAGGAGGTTGTTTTGAGAAAGGAAATACAGAAGAAGGAACAAAATGTTGGCACGTGCCTTTTGGAACTGAGTACGGGAAAGGAAAGGGACTATATCGATATCTTATATCTATATTTGTCTCTATATCATTGTCCTAACCTTTGGCGGCTGCATGGTTATCACCCCCGTCGTTCCAACACATCTTTTCACTTGCTCCTTTTTTTTTTTAAAAAAAGGTATTTATTTATTTAAGTTGGAGGTGTAATTAATACTACTAATGTTTTGAAACAAATATGGAGTAGTAGTATTCTTATCTTAAGATAATATGTGTTTGGATTTATATATATACCCAACCCAAGTGAAACAATTAAGTTAGTTTCTAAGTAGCTATATATATTGAATAGCGACGTGAGGTAGAATGTACGTGGGGAATTGGACGACACACAACATATATATTCAAAAATTGGTTACTAATCATCGTAAATGAATACTATTTTATTTATTTGTTTAATAAGTATAATTAATTAATACTATCATAGGAAGAATTAATGTTGCATGCATCTACTGCATAAAAAGGACAAACAAAAGGACACAAATCTTCCCTCCCCCCATATACATATACATATACATATACATATACATATATAAACATAATTTATAAATAAAGCCAAGAATAAAACCAAAAACACTTGCAGCAGAAGAATCCATTACAAATAATTCTCTGTCAGATTCTCTATGGATTCTAGCTCCTATTCCCTCTTGAATGATTCACTTTGGGCGGGCCATGGACTTTCCCTCCTGTGCTTGGACGTATTTGAGGGTCTTAATTAACCCAACACCCGCAGTACATCCAAAAGCTTCGACATTAACACACTCAATTCTTTTATTTTTCTTTTTCTTTTTATTTGTGAAGGATATATTAACAAAGATTTATTGTTTGATGCAAGACGTGACGTTGGTTCAATCTTGAAGATTGGATATAAATATATTTATATATAGAAATAGATCCATATTTTTTTGAAGAAAAAAAAGGAAAAAGAAAACATAATACTATTACATTAATATATTAAACCTAGCTACAACAGTTAATAATGGAAGCTTAAATTTAAACGGTTAGAATTCCAATGTCGTTGTCTGTGAAATCAATTTTTATAAGTAATAATTTTGCACCTTTATATCTGTGAAATAATCTTTATATATGTTCAAGTTGTTAGTGTCAAAATAATGTACTCCCTCATCATATAAAATTTTATTTTTGAGATCAAATAACAATATAATAAATTTTAAATTAATATAAATTAATATAATTTTAATTAATAAATAATTATAATTATATAATGTATAATAAAAATTATTCATTACATAATTTATTTTATTTTAAATTTTTATAAATTATATCAATTTTAAAATTTAATATGCGATGGTAATACTAAAGTACTTAATGACACTTGCAATTTATTCACCAAATAATTCAACCGTCTCATATTCCCTTCGTGTGCATAAAGAAATGTTTTTTAAAAAATAACTTTTTGTTTAGTATGTTACGAAGAAAATGATACTCCCTCGACGTTATATGTCAATACACACCCATTAAAAAATTTAATTACTTCAATTCATTTGTTTATTCATCCAATAAGAAGGAGAGAGAAAATTTTACGGATATACATAGAAAGATAAAGGAGTTTAATAGGAAAGAGAGAGAGAATTCTTAAGTCTTTAATTTTTCATAGGACTCCAATAAGAAGAAGAGAGAATTTTCAAGTCTTTAATTTTCTTTGGGACTCCAATAGAAAGGAGATAGAGGATTACATGAAAATCCTATGACGTCAAATATTTGGAAACAAAAAAATTGACGTATAACGTCAGTTAATAGGGAACCGAGTGAGTACTCTTTTTTAGAGCTAATATACATATATATTTATGTCAAAAATATATGTACACAGTTGTATAGTACACATTCAATTATGACAATGATTTTTTGGGCTATAACAACGGGTTCACGTCGCCATAGCTATTCTGGATTATGACGACGGGTGAATGTTGGAAATTTATGAAAGATAATAAATTATAAAAGAAGTAAAATATAAAATTGAAGAACACTTAAGAATACTTTCATTACATTTGCTTCAAATGAACTAAGTACATGACAATTTATAGGACTCATGATACTTTTAGAGTTACCATAATAATTACTAGATGACTAAATTCATGTACATGAACATAACCATTACATGTTCTAAGACATTTTAAATACATTCTCATGTATCATGTATTTAGACATTACATATTCATGTACTTAATTAATGCATAAAATTTTGGTTTAGCTAGTTAACAAGGCCTCCCGTAAACTAAATTTATTTTTTACAATGTCGTAAAACCTTTTGATCTTCATATTCCTTCAAACGCTAGAAGCTCTTTTGCCATTTTCACGGATGTGAATGACACAAATAATGTTTTTTGTTTGCTAGATCGTAAGTCAGGCTTCTAAAAATCAGTTAAAGCAATACGATCTAGGACAACTTTTAAATATTCACATTATTTCATATGCTTAATCTGTGCAAGAAACTCCTCCATATCAACACTTAATAATTCCCTTTGTTTCTCTAGTTTCTGTCTAGCTCTTCACCTTAAGTTCTTCAATGGAACCATTTAGCGCTGCTCATTCATTGCCTCTTCTTTCCCGATCCAAATTGATCTCTTTTCTCTCACTATCAAGTCTATTCATTTTTAAATTAACTTGTTATATTTCTTTTGCCAATGTTTCCCTTAGAGAAGTAATATGCTGCAATTCTTGCTCCAAAAGAATAGTTCCATCTTGCAGTTTTCCTATCAATTTTACTTTGGAAAATAACCCATCATTTGGTGGCACATCACACTCATCTCCAGTTGTTGGTCTACCATTCTCTCCAAATGCATATTGTAACTTTACTGTCAAGAGGACCTTCTCTTCCTTTTTCATTGTCTTTACGACTTTTGACATAGCAAGACAGAGATATCCATATTTCACAATGAACTCCACCCCATCAGATTTTGAAAATAACATTTCATCCTCAAGCCTAGCCTCATATATAACTAATACTTCATCTAGGTCTTTAGGATTTTGCCAGTTTTCTCCTTCAGTAAGTATCTTCTTGAATATTCATCCATGCATCTTTACAGACATCCTTGACACTTGACCAAGAGAGCAACTCAACCTCAAATTGGAGAGTTGCATTTGGAGGAATAGTTAGTGGTGATCCAGATTCCCCATAGACCAACTAGGTGGTATGGGTGAAGACATCTTTTTTTGTTACACCCCCAAATTCGGACCTCCACTTGGTCACTCGAATTCGGTTCATCACGTTCTCATGGTAAAACCATAATAACTAAAATAACGCATACACAAAGAAAAATCTACTTTAGAATAATATACTATGATTTATTATAATTATTTTCCCAAGTTTTGTAATCTACAGTGCTTAATAAATTACATAATAAAATTGAATAAAGACTTATTACATAACCCTACTTAAGCTTAAACATAGTCTGAAATAGTCTTAATACATCCTAATAGATTTTAAACATAAAAGGGACAAGCTAATCGGTAGCCTTGCCCTTGTCTTTGTCTGTGCCAGAGACACCACCCTGTTCCTCCTTAACTGAAAGGTTTTAAATAAGCAAGGATGAGCACAAATTGCCCAGCAAGTAATATACAACAAGGGTGTAGGATATATATCATAAGGTTTGAAATATCGAAGTGTCATTTCTAGGATAGTTCAAAGTGTCATAATAACATCAGGGATAAGAAATATCAACAATTCTTTGAATAAGAACGATAATTCAATATAAATCAATAGATATATATGAATTCAACGATTATCAAGGTATCCAACTGGATAAACAATTTATACTGAGCAGTCACTAAGGACCATTGAACTTTCACTAGAGTTACCAATATTAAACTGATAACCCAAAAATATCAAGTACTATAGATGATTAGTCTACAATACTTTACGTTATGCATAACACCACAATAATATTTATTCATGTGTTGGGGTTTCCAACAACATACAGTCCCCTTACCAAAAGGGTTGTCCAACTCAGTTTTCAAGATTTTCGCACCAATCAATTAGTTTGGACAGTTTTTATAAACATGCATATAGTCTAGCCGAATCAAATGGCATCAACTCTTTCACGATATTCAAGGACAATGCCAGGTTCAACATGAATAATAGCTTTTACAAAGGTTTAACATACTAGCTTATTTGAACGAGAAAGTAATAAAACTTGTATTCAAAGGGATAAGCTTACGATATTTGTCAAATAAAGTAATGCAATTATACTTTCACAATAAGAGTAAGGTTCGGATACTTGCTCAATATGAATTTGAGTAAGGTTAGAGAAACTTGCCTTAAGCATAGTTTATCCACGTTAATAAATCAACACTTTCGAATCCTATTTCTAACGCATTATACGTTCAAGATGTTAATTAGCTAACACAGTCTTTAATTAAGCTTGACACGATTCAAGTATGCATATATGGTACAAAATCAGTTTATAAGTCATCATGAATCAAATACTTGGTTACTTTATAAACAAATCAAGATGCTCAAGGTTAAGACCTCCTCTTCTCATGGATTTTCTATTTCAATGCAACACCAATTTATCAACTAAGCATCACACATATATATGTACATCAGTAGGTTTTAGATCATATTTAGCATCATAGGCATCATGCAAGTTACTGTCCAAAAGTCAAAACTCATTATCTAGGATTCCAGACTGGCGCAGCTGCGTCATGGCTAAGCCTAGGACCGATGCAGCTGTACCGTCCTCTGGCCAAGCCAAGATGCAGCTGTTGCCTTGTGGTTCATGTCCGTCTTGCCCAAAACAGTCATACTTGATCTATTTGTCATGTTAAGGCTCTTTTCATCCTTCTCAAGTCAATCTAGGTTCCCTTCTAAATTAAACATTTCAACCATTTAAGGCCATTCAAGGTCATGAATTCACAAGGTCTAGCATGCTTGCTTTCAAAACATACAAGATAGTTATAAAACTCATATTAGGCATGCTTGTGTGTATTCATAATACATATGTGAAACTAACACCGTTTTAGTTAAAAATAGGCTTTGTTCATGCTTTTCTTGAAATATGCTACACAAGCATGGTATATATATGTTTGTGCTACATGAGCGAGTCTAAGAGTGTCATTAAATATGATCACAAATGTCAGATTCTAGTCTTCATGTCATCTTGACAATATTCACATTCAAAGCTTGCTAATAGGTTCAACATGTTGGAAGAATGCATATCTTGATTTGATGTTTAAAGCAAATACTCATGATTATATGTAAAGCCCTTCAAGGAATATATATACAAGGGCTTAGTGATAGATCAAATTTGTTAGGTTGATCTTTGCTTTGAATGTTCATCATTCCATAAATGAATGTATAGATAAAGAGATCAAGGATGTTAGGTTGATCCATGACTTGAAAAGTATAGATAGGCTTCAACAAGAATCATAGTCTATCAAACTGATCAACAGATTGCAGAAGCTAAGGCAGGATCGTAGAGCTTAATAGATCGTATTGTATCTACCTTAAAGGACCTCTTCAGAAATCGTAGAGTGGTCCAGACGTTTTTCGAAGCTAACTCAGAGATCGTAGTGTGCTCTCAAAAACGTTGAATCTGCTAAACGAGCAAGTGATGATCGTCGAGTGAAAAGATCGTAGTGTGCAAATCCTTGCGAGAAATCGTAGTGTTCTCTTAAGTGCAAGCACCAATATGACAAGACACTACGATATGGATAGTAGAGTGTCATCTGCCTTGTGTCAGAAGCATCGAGCCCTAACTTTTGTTTGAAGATAAATTCCAACAAATGAGGAATGGGTTTTGAATGTTGAAGCACTCACCAGTCTCAACGATGCAAAAGATATCCTTAATATTGATCAAAAGGAATGTATTCAAGAAGCTAAGAAAACGACCATTGGGCAGAGAAACACTCTTTTCCAAGTGTTAGGTGAGAAAATAGTCTGCCGTGTTAGTGGGCCAGAATGCAATTCAGAAGATGTGCAAAAATGCCTTCATCAATGCTCAGAAATGTCAAATGCATTTAATGATTCATCAGATGACTTCAAAGGATAGATTTCAAAGATATCATATATACAGAATACAAACACATGAGAGAGGTAAACAAGTATTGAACAAAACACACAAGAACACTCAACGATCACTACAAGAATAAAGCTTTATTCCGACGGAATATTCCGTCGGACCTAATCCTATTCCGTCGAGTATAGACTATTTCCGACGAAAAATTTCGTCCGAAATTCGGTCGTAAATAATCGCGTCGAAAATAAGATCCGTCGTGAATTCTGTCGGATATACCTTATCTTCGACGAGCTTATCGCCGACGGAATTTCGTCAGACATCACTTATTTTCGACAGAATATGTAGGACGAAACTTTTCGTCGGATAAAAAGGTCCTATTTCCGACGGACTTATTCTCTCGGAATTATCTTATTACCGACTGAAAATTAAAATAACCCAAAAATTATAAAAAATTTACTTTTTATTAAATTCGACGGAATTTTCGTCGGACATAGGATATCTACGACGGATGAGTTCCGTCGAAGATGGAGTACTTACGACTGAGAATAGAATATTTCGACATTTATTAAAAATTATTTTTTGTTATCTCCGAGGGAATTTCCGTCATAACTACCTTATTCCGTAGGAATTAACTACTTTTTTAAAAAAAATACAAATTTTAAAAGTTCAGTTTCCAGGTGTTTAAACCCATTAATGTACCTGTAACCTGTCACAGCCCAATACACAGTATTATAAACCTGGATCTCATATTCAAATATGTAACGTAACACTAAAACGTAATCTAATCAAATAAACACAAGCTAAAGGTTTATTCATGCATTTCCAAGTCATACTCATATGCTTTCAAAGTCATAATATAAAACATGTAAAAATCATGCATGTTAGCTCACTAGGCTAAACTTCTTATTGAAAATATTTCTAACATAAGGCTTAACAAGTTTGATCATGCTCAAAGGACTACAACATGCTCATCTATGTGTAAAATCAGTCATGTATAGTTTACTTGGTTCATAATTTGTAGAACATGATCTTTACATAGTTTGTTTTCAAAACTTAAGGTTCAAATCTCTATGTAACCATACGCCTTCGTTAATCATGCAAGTCTAGTCCAAACATGCACAAATTAGGTTAACGTATCCATATATACATCATACACATGCTTACATGTTAGCTTGAGTCAAAACAACTAACTAATAATGATAAGATTTGAAAACAGATTGCTCAACTGAAATTAGCAACTGGCGCAGCTATGCTGCACCTCAATACAAATATGGCGCAGCTGCGCCGTGCCTGGTTCAGGCGCAGAAGCAGTCTGTTTCGGCAGAACTCCAGCCCAACCTCAAAAATTATTCACCAATTCATTTCCAAACAATCATGTATCAGTTTAAACATGTTTATATGGTCATATAACAACTTTATAACCAATACTCAACCTCATTAACATATAATTTCATGAATTCAAGAATTTGGATTTCAAGACTCAAGACTCCATTTTTACAGAAACTGAAATTGGAAAGCTAGTAATGGAATTATACCTTTGTAATATGAAAGAACTTGCTACTACTTGAACTCTTAAACTCTAAGGATGTTTGTATGCTCTCAATTCTCACTTAGCAACTCTCAACACTTGAAAAAAATGGAAGGAGAGCTCATATTTATAGAACATCAAATATCTAGACAATAACATTATCCCCTAAATCAAACTCATGTGTTAAAGGATTGCATGGGGGTTAACAAGGAGTTGTTAGATTGGTTGTTGGAACTCATCAAGATCACCACTCCCCTATAATCATGAGCTAGAGAGTTAGAAGAAAATGAAGAACATAGGCTAGCCTTTTGCTATCACACGTGAATGAGATTTTAGAGTAAATGGGACTCTCAATTTGGGACAAAGGAAAAAATCCTAGCATTTCATATCATCAAGGCTTGGTTTGGTCTATTTAACTTCCCACACTGAAATCTTAATGTACAATTGTTGCCATATTGGGAATTTCAGGGATAAATTATACCCTCACACCATATAGTCCATGCACATTAAATATACGCAATAAAATAATGCAGTCATGTATTATTGTTCGGGTAGTTCCATAATTAATTCTACTACTCATGTAATCATATAATGACCTTATTATATTAATATCTTACTTATTTATGTTAAATAAATAAATTTATTCCTTCACTTGATTAATTACCACTTGATATAATATAGATCATAAAACTTAATATATAGTCACACAACGTCGCACTACACTATATAGTATAGTTGTATATGCACATAACCGTTAATATAATATTATTATATTACTAACTTACTTATTTCTTAAATAAATAAATCATGCACTTTCTTAATTAATTAACATCAATATTAATTATTCCACCCATTGATTAATGTATTTATGGATTTTCATAATCATTATTTATCTTTATAATATATTACAAATAATAGTAATCACACATTATTAGTTAATTACTAAAAATTTAATATTCTACCATAACCATCATCAATTAATTTATATAATCATTAATTAATCCTTATTATTAAATAATTAATATACCACACATCAATTATCAACTAATGGTATACTACAACAACAATTAACAATTAATATTACTTAATTGCTCATCTTATAATTTCTTCGCCGATTAACATTACTATTAGTATTTCCCATCACCATGCCACAACAGGCTTTCAACGAGTTTACCACAAACTCCATATTTTCTCAATTATTCATTTTATTTAATATAATTGAATCATCTCATTTCTTAACACGAAACTGTTCTTATTCAAATAAATACTTATTTCCATTAACATATTTATTTAATAATACGCGAAAATTCTTGGGTATTACATTTTTCACCTTTGTTCATTGTTTTGGTACCTTCATCCCATCCTTTTATTACTTGACCTTGACTGAGTTTGAACTTAAATGGTGTACCACAGTCACGACTCGAATCAAACTGGATTCTATCAAGCAACACTACAAGAAAAAGGCTTATCTGCGACCGCTTATCAACAACCGCATTCGGTCGCAGATAAAATCTAGTCGCTGGAATGCACATCAGCGACCACTATTAGCGTCGATCGACCTATCTGCAACTGATATTAGCGACTGAAATTGTCATTTCGGTCGCTAATATGAGTCAGCATGGTTCAGGGTCAAAGGCTGACGTGGGCCACGTGTCAGCGACTACAATGAATGACCGCATCCAGTCACTAATTTTTTATGACATGGACTATCAGCGACTGCGTGTGTGCGGTCGCTAATAGTAAATGGTCACACAAATTTTTTACGCCAATATTTTCTATCAAATTTTAGGAGGTAAATTTATACTAGTGACTGCTCAACAACCGCATGCGGTCGCTGATATAATATAGTGACTGGATTAAGTAACAGTCACAAATGTCGGTCGCTATTACTAATATCAGCGAACGGGAGTGCGGTCGCTGATAGTATTGGTCGCTGTTAGGCCTTTTTCTTGTAGTGTAAAGTACCCACATAATGAACTTTAACTTCATCATCAGAGCCAAGATGTTCCCATCCATTACCTTCCTTAACCAGTTTCTTCCTGTTCTTTTCAATTTTCACAAAATTCGTCACTCTAAATATAAAATTATTATTTTTGATACTCAAGATATTTTTCTCATGCTCGTCCAAATTTTCGAACTCTTTCTTTTCATCCTTTTCGTCAACAATCTCTTCTATTTTTTCAATTTCAACAATTTCTTCGACGCTTTATTTTTCTTCTTCTTTTACCTCTTCAAATGCGCGCTTCTTTGCTTGGCGTCTCTTCAATTTCTCCTTTTTTAACTTCAACTTTCATAATTTTATCAACACAAATCTTTTCGTCTTCCTCTTTTGAGATATCTTCAAAAAATTCTTTTTTACTTTCTTCTTAAACTTCATCAATTTCTTTTATAAGTTTCTCATTTTCTTCCAAAAATCAAGACTCTTTAGGTAATGATAGACCTTTATAATTATTACAAATTAATTCAAGTTCATTCCATAACCGAGGTAGATAATCAAAACTCGCAACACGTTTCCAAACTTCTTCATGCATTACTCCTTGCAAAATCTTCCTTTTTCTTTTCCTTTCATTTCTCGAACTTTACTTGAAATACACTTTTCTGGATTTGCAATGACATCTTGCCATAAATTGCAAGTTTCAAGAAATACTCTAATCCTAATGCTCCAAACTTTGTAATTTGTGACCACTAATTTTGCACCAAACCTAGAAAACATCAATTTTCTATAATTAACTCTCCAAAACGCTATCAATATGACAACCTTTGTGACGTGCTTCAACTCACAAACTTCTTTTTCAAATTTCTTCTCAATTGGCACCTTTGCTAGGTTGAAATTCGGAGATCTAACGTGCACACTTTGTACTCGCCCAGCGGAACACTTCGATTGTGACGCCCCCAAAATTAGGTATACATCACCCATCTTGAGTCGTTAGATACATGGTATAGAATTCAAATACAACTTACTAATATCACTGTCGTGTATAATACGACAAGATACAACTGTGAGTTTGAATACAATAATTGTCTACTAGAGATCATACAAACTCAAAAGGAGTCCTCAATACAATTATTGTCACACTATTTAACAGAATAATGAGGACTACTAATACTATTCTCTGGTCCATCACTCCGTTCCCCGACTCGTCCCAGCTATATTATCATTTCCTGAAGAGAACAGTGAAAGAAAGGGTGAGCTCAACTAGCCCAGTAAGAAATATTATGACTAAGATAATGCAGATTAAATTATCATTAGCCTTCAACAGTGTTAAACTGATAAAATACAATAAATATCAGGTTTAACTGCAGCGGAACCAGCAATCCATTAAAAGAGTCAAGTAGAAAATAAAAACTACTATCTTTTATGATTTAAAAGGTTTTTCATCATCGTTATGGCTGAGACTCAGCATAATAAATATTCCACATCATTGAATCACCCCCGCACTACGGCCAAGGATATTCTTTAGTATCACGACCACAATTATTCATGCACTACGGCCAAGAATATTTGTGTATTCATTAGTGGTCATGATCATGCCAACAACTGTCCATCAATGCACTACGGGCCAATGAGGATTTTTAATTTTTACATCACTTGTAATATTACGGTCATGATTACACCGAATAATCCCTGGTCATAATCATACCAAGTCCATCTATGCACTACAGGCCACAGATGACTTTCAACAAAATATAAACATGAGGATGATGACAATGATATAATAATTCAATAAAACAAGTTCAAGAATTATTTTATCCAGAAATTATTAACGTCCAAATTGTCAACACGATACTGTTTTGTGGTGTAAAATTCAAGAATGACCAGAAGAATATTTTCATGAAAGGATACTGGATGAAGCGCAAATATCAAGGATATTCTACTAATTTCATGGAGTATAGAAGTTAAAGTTTTAACCGACTGAGTATAATAAAGAATGAAATAACAAAAGAAATCACCATGCATGCGATAGACCGCACAGGCAGGTTATTCCAACAGAATAATAAATAACGGAACCAGGTCAGGTGAAATTCACACCGACAGGATGTTCCAACAGAATAATAAATAAAGACGGAACCAGATCCGGTGTAAAACACACAGATAGGATATTCCAACAGAATAATAATAAAGACGGAACCAGATCCGGTGTAAAACACACAGATAGGATATTCCAACAGAATAATAAAGACGGAACCAGGTCCGGTGTAAAACACACAGACAGGATATTCCAACAGAATAATAAAGACAGAACCAGGTCCGGTGTAAAACACACAGACAGGATGTTCCAACAGAATAATAGAAGAATGTCACCAAGTATAGGGTAAACCGCGTATACAGGTTATTCCGACAGAATAATAAGAAATGGAATAACATAAGGATTTCACCAAGTATAGGGTACACCGCGTATACAGGTCATGTATAGGGTATGCCACTTTTACAGGTTATTCCAACAGAATAACTACGAATGGAATAACATAAGTTCTCTTCAAGAAGAAAGAGTAACACCCCTTACCGTATTAGGAGATTGAATACTGCAGTAGTGTAGTAACCGAATACTCTTCTTCTTTCTCTATTACTCTCTCTATACTTTCTCTCTCTATAGCTTGAACGAATTCGTGAAAAATAATGAAGCCCTAGGCCTCTATTTATAGAAGATTTATTACTATTTACGAAAGTATTTACTAATTACGAAGGTAATTACTATTGACGAATGTAATTACTATTGACGAAGGTAATTACTATTTACTAAGGTAATTATTATTTACAAAGGTAATTACTATTTACGAAGGTAATTATTATTTACGAAGGTAATTATTATTTACAAAGGTAATTACTATTTATGAAAGAGACTCTTAGATGATGACATATGGCCCCCCATAAATAATTAAACTTACCACAAACGTCTAATAATAGACTCTTTATATACATCAAGGATTGAATAAAAATTACCAGAAATTATTTTATTTTTAATCAACAAATATTTAATCTTTCAACAATTATTAATCAGTTATAACTTGTCGTCTCAATTATTGTTTAAATAATATAACATATTATACAGATGATACTGTGACAATAATTGAATCAATAATATAAGAGATATGATGCAGCAATTACTGTAGCAATAATTGAGTATAGCTGAGTGACTTCTCACGTAAGCATCAATAATCAATACCGTGTGCTACTATGCAACAACGCGTATTACTGTACTTTTACTACCGAGTAGTTCAACAGTTTTAACGGTAACACATCCGCCGTTATTTTATAGAAAGATAATTTTGTCGTTTTTCTAACTACAACAATACTTCCGTTGTGTGGTCCACCAATGATTGTGCCGTCGTACGAATATTCCCCGACAAAAAGAATATTTCCCGACCAAACGAATATTTTATAACAACTTGCGTACTTTGCAAAATTTATAAATATTACCCACAACTATATATTTTATCAAATTTATTCCATAATATTCAAAAATAATAATTATGAAAATTCATCTTTATTTATAAAAACTGGAGTCTTACATCGATGACAACAAATCACCTCTCTTGGGTCATCTACCTTTACTTCACTTTGATTTAACCTTCTCTAAACTTTCGAATTAACCTTAGTTTTGATACCACTTGTTGGAAATTTATGGAAGATGATAAATTATAAAAGAAGTGAAATATAACTTTGAATAACACTTTGGAGTACTTTCATTTCACTTGCTTCAAATGAACTAAGTACTTGATAATTTATAGGACTTATAGAAAACTTCTAGAGTTATCATAATAATTAATAGATGACTAAATTCATGTACACGAACCTAATCATTACATATTTTAAGACATTTTAAATACATACACATGTATCATATATTTAGACATTATATATTCGTGTACTTAATTAATGCAAGAACATTCTGGAATTAATTTAAATTTTTGTTTACTTAACCGTGAACTGTCGCTATAGTCCAAAAAACTCGTTGTCATATTTCAATACACAACTGTGTATATACATATAGTCCTATATACATATATACTCTGATCTTTTTTGTTTCTATTTTTATTTATTTTCTTTGGAATATGATCAAAATTAGTTTTAATGGTCATGTTGCATAAATAGCATCCCGAGTGCATGTAGTCCCTTGACCCAAACTTAGAAGGTAATTCCAGGTGCACGCTTTCCGGCCAGGGGAATATATATATACCACCGTTCAGGAACAGACTGGTCCGTTAACGGACCAGTCTTTAGCGACGAATTGTCCGTCGCTAAATCCCATAACATGTAAAAGCTATATATATATAGAGAGAGAGAGAGGGGGGGATAATTGGCTACGTGCGTGCGTACGAACTTGAACCTTGTAAGGTTTTAGTGAGTTGTGGAGCTAAATGCTTGCTTATGATTACAATATTCACTCAATTCTCGTCAGAGCCGGTCCTGAGTTTTGTAAGGCCCAGGGCAAAAAATTTCAAGTATGCCCGTTTATACAAATTAAACACAAAAATAAATAAATTATTGACTAATTAATTTTATTAAAATTATAAGAATTTATAAAAGATAAGTAAGAACACTTTGGGGCCTCGTTAAAAAATTTGTTTGGGAAAAATCTAATGGAACAAAACCCCAAACGAAGAAAAAAAGTACCCCGAATTATAAACATTGCATTAAAAATGAAGAACAAGAATCTCAGCCAAGTTTTCTGTTGAATTAAATAATAAATAAGAAAAAGTTAACAAAAATATATATTACAATTTACAAAATTTATATATCTAGATTCTATATGCATCTTTAAAAAAATTACCTTCAAAGAAAGGTACTGGTCTAGCTGGTGGATGATTTATTTTCTAACTTTGTTGAAGAAGAGGAGAATCATCGAAAAAAATAATTACTTTTGCGTTATGAACTGAGAGGGTCGAAGGATTTATCCTTCTTTTTGTGACTAAGAGTCTATTTTGATTCTCCATATTTATTGATTTGTTTTACATTATTTTATATTTTTATTTTTTATTTTTTTATACACATATATACATAATTTTTTTAAAAATTTGGGCCCTTCTCAGTTTTAGGCCCTGAACAGTCTCCCTGATAGACCTGACCCAGGGCCGGCTCTGATTCCAATTGATATTGTATTTACTTGTAAAAATATTAATCTTCAAATAAAGTAAGAGACGCAATTAAGAAAATGATGCAATGAACATAGGATACTTATGTCCTATCCTATTGTTTGTTTTGGATTTTATATTATATAGACAAGAGTTGTAATATTGCTAGACTAGATCATGTTGATATTAATGTTTCTACTTAATAAAAGGAAAATTACAAAATTTGTTGATATAGGTAGCAAGCTAGCTCTTTATTAAAATTCCCTTCCTTCTATCTCTACTCTAATATATATATATATATATATATATATATATATATATATATATAAACCTCAACTGGGGAAGAAAAGAAAAGGAAATGAAAGGTAAAAAATATATATATAAAGACGTACAGTACTTGGAAATCATTATAAATATATTTAATCTAAAATAAATTATTAAGCAATAAGACGTTGGCCGTTTGATCCTCCCAGATGTTGTCTGTTGTTGAAGGTATGTAGCCAGGTAGAGAAAGCTTGGAGGGTATTCATGTCAGCTCTGTAATGCTTCTGGGTAAACTCAAGCAGCGTCGGCCATGTGAAATCCGGATATATTCTAGGGTTATTCTTGTCCACCAATTGTTCGGGTGGCCTCACCACCTTATCCCCCTTTGGGCACAGAAAGAAAGCCAGAGATTTCCTAGGACTTTTGCTGTTTACTACTGCTCTGTGCAAGCAACTTTTGTATCTTCCATTTGATAGTGCCTGCAACATATATGTATAAACCCCAGAAATAAATTAATTAAATAATTAAATGACATATATATATATACATATATACTTATAAGTTTATAGTTAGGAACTACTACTACTACTATTAAACAGAATTAAGCATGTTATGCAATAGTAGTAACTATTATTAATTACCATGAATGTGTCGCCTAGGTTAACAACAAATGCACTGAAATTAGGGCGAATGGACCGCCATTCGTTGTCTACAAACACTTCAAGCCCACCAACGGTGTCTTGGTGAAGGATGGTTAACGATGTTGGATCACAATGAGGCCCCGTTCCTAAGGTCAGTTCCGGTTTCTGGCACGGCGGGTAATAATTGAGCCTCATGATAGAATTGTTTTCTTCAAAGAAATCCTTAAAATGAGCCCGGCTTACGTCAAGGCTTATCCCCAATAGCTCCATGATCCCAAGAGAGAGTCTACTCATTGCACTGCTATAATCTTGGTAAACCCTCCTATATATATATATATATATATATATATATTACACAAGCACATAATTATATACAGTATATATATTTGATGAGACAAGTACTTATAATATATATATATATATAGTGACCAAAAATAAAAGAAGAAACAAATATTTCTACATAATTTGCGAGTATATATGAATAAATGGTTAATGTTTTAGGTGGTACCCACCCTAGTTTTGTACAATCTTCCCCCATTGTGTTTGTGAAGTAATCTTGGACTATGGTAGATGAGGTGTTGTCGGCTGAGTATTGAAATGAAAGCGTTTCTTTCCAGGGCAGCTTGGAGGAAAACCTTCCGGTGAAGCTACTCGCATATCCACAATGTTCACCCAATTTTCGTTGCGCCTTTTGCTTTTCACAAAGCGGGAGGTCGAAAAACGAGTCCATACACTTGTGAGCATCGGATATGAGATTGGCATCCACCCCATGATTCACCACAAGAAAAAAGCCATGCTCTCTGCACGCTTGCCCAACTTGTTCTGATGCTTCATTGGCCGCAACAGGATCTCCCGACTGGAATCCCCCCAAGTCAATTAGCGGGACGGCAAGTTCTCGAGGATTGGAACATGGCTTTTCATCATCAGACCATATGAACTCCTTAGGTATGCTGCTTTCATTTCGAATAACAGAGGCGTCCAAAACTAGTTGTTGTTGTTGTTGCTGCTGCTCGTGTTTGGGCACTTGAGGCATGGGTGATGATGTTATTTTTGTGATCATACAGTCAATAGCCATTGCATGTACAGAATTTATATAAAAATATTAATTAATTTGACGGAAAAATAAAAAGCAAAAAAATTATACTGCTAATAAGAATTAAGAGAGAATATAAGTTTGAGAGGAGAAAAACCAAGGCCGTTTAGTGGGGAAATATGAGAACCAAAATTAGAAACTTTATAGTAGAAGTAGTAGTAGTCGGACTGAGCGTCTCACCACCTCTATTTCCATGCGGTATATATAGCGACAAAAACTAGAAGATTATTTGCAAAGGAGGACCTACGCTGGTCATATTTACAAGAGGGGGCCTCATTAATAGACAAATTAGGCAACAGTTCAACAGAGTCTATTGTCTTTTTAAGAACTAGTAGTGTTGCCAGGAAAGAGTTTGCCGATGGTCTATCTTTGGCGTTTCCTTTAGGTGGAGAGTTATGTTATTCTAACCTTAATTCCACTATAAGTCCAATGGACTCTAATTTCTCAGCAACTAAAATTATTATCCGATAAGTTTTGATTTGTGATTTGATATATTTTTTAACTCAAAATTAATATGATTCATTAAAATTTGTGATATTAATAAATTTTATAATTAATTAATAATATTTTTATGATATTCATTGTATTAATTAAAATTAAATAAATTTATATCAATTTTAAATTTAAAAACGACTTTAATCGACTTCAAAAAGTAAATAATAATTTTATATTTAGGAAGAAAGGGAGGATTAGATTTAAACAAACAAGAAAAATAGAGTAAATTATAGTGCCAGGCCTGTTATATATTTAGAGACAATTTGTCTCTAGATTTCTTTCTTCTCTGAAGATTCAGCCAAACTACGATCCAAATTGAGAGATGTTTCATGTTTTGTTTTTTCTTAAAGCCCCATTTTTTGTGGGGGAATATATTATATATAGAAATGTACTGGAAATAATTTTGAGGAAAAAAAACTCAAAAGAATAATAAAACAACAAGTATATATGAATCCAATTAAGGGATTATATATATATATAGGAAAGAAAATTCTTAGGAAGGTGATCAAAGCACCACTCACCAAGGTATTTCTTTGACATGTACGTACATTTTGGGTTTTGGCTATATTTTTATTATACCATGCACTGACCGACCACATCCACATGTGAGTACGTGACTGCTTGAAGAATGCAATCGTATTATGGATCGATATTTAAAACAAAATCTCAATTTCACACAAGCATCATTACTGTGTACTACTACAAAATTGTATAAGTTTGACCAATTTTAATTTTAATTTTATAAAACTGTTTCTACTTTGACGCTGACTTTCTCGGAGTATTTGCGCGGGGCCGCGTGCCTAGGGAGAGAGTCAGTGTGATAACTTATTAAGATTCTGATCAAGCATGAAAGTCAAACATATAATAACTATCGCCATAAACTTAATAATGGAATGGTGGAACGTATAATGCAAAGACGGAAGGGTCTCTCACTATTATGAAGTCAACTTTTACTTAATTATGCATCTCACCTTCTTTCACCATTCCATAGTACCATGTATTATGCATGGAAGAAGCATACTCCTTAATGTACACTCTTATATATAGAAGGGAACAATTAATAAATCTCACATAATAATATATACTCCCATGCACAATAAAAGAAAAAACAAAAGTTCACAACCACAACACCAAAAAACAAGAATCAAACTTGAGAAATAATTGTTGCACAGTACTCTCGATCTTAATTCCAAATTATATTACACTACAAGTAAAAGATTAATATCCACGAAAAATTTTGTCAAAAATTCAATCGGATATGCACATGTTAGAATTAAGTCCGTCGAAAATTTGGTTAAAAATAACAAATTAACGTCGACAGAACAAATTCTGACCAATATTCTATCGAACTTGATATATTCTCGACGAAACTGTTTTGGTCGGTATTAATCTGTCGAGCTTAATACTGCCACGTGGCATCACTAACTAGACTTAGGAGGCTTAATTCTGACGGAACTTCCGTTGAAAATAAAAAATTCCGTCGAGGATAAGGGTTTTTTTTAATATTTTTTTGTTTTGACAATATCCAAGGTTGTAACCCACATTTTTGTACATATAAATATGTTTCATCCCAACAACACATACAACATAACTATAACTATCCAACAACATGTACATACAGTAATAACTAGCTTATATTCACATACAAGTCCAATATAAATTACCAAGACCAACAATAATAAATATAAATTAATTTTCCATAAAATATACAAAATGACATTAAATCACAATGTTTAAACTACAATACATCAAAAATCAACTAAACTACAAGGATTTACATCCTATTAAGCTAAACTAAAATAAAGATGAATGAAATATGTACAAATCATCTACAAAACTAAGTCATGCTAATAGTACTATCCCGGTGTGAGGAGGATCATCGAGCGGGCGTCGATGGTGCTACTCTGGCGTATGAAAATCGTCAACGTCACCCCTCTGTTCGTGATCGACACCAGCAGCGTCCTCGGCATCGCCAGCTTATTCAGCGTCCTCAGCATCGCCAGCCTATTCAGTTTACTTAAGTTGTGGAAGACTACGTAAATACTACTTAGTATTTTATTTTATTTTGTATTATATTACATTATAGTATATAATTGGTTTAATTTTTTTAATTAAATTTAATATAATTTATTTAATTTAATTTAATTCATTTATTTCTTTTTATTTTATTTATTTTCTTTACTTTATTTTTTTATGTTACATTAACTATTTTATTTTATTTATATGTTATTATATTTAAATTAGTCTAATTAAATTAATTTAAATTATTTATTTAATAAAATCTTTGACATTTTATTATATTATATTATATTTATTTATTTTGTATTATATTATATTATTTAAATTAATTATTTTATTTTAATTTCTTTACTTAATTTTTTTATTATATTATGTTATATTAATTATTTTTTAATTTAATTTATATGTTATTATATCTAATTTAATTTAATTTATTTGAATTTACTTTATTGTATTGTATTGTATTGTATTGTATTGTATTGTATTGTATTATATTTTGTTTTTTTTGTTTTGTTTTATTAAATTTGTTTTATTTATAAGTTGGAAGGTAATTAAGTAAAACCAACTTAAATAGTTTGAAAACACTAAAAACTAACAAATAAATAAGGAACAATTATATTTTCTATTACATTTTTAAAAATTATTACAACAATAATGCACTCATAAAATATTTACACAATTTATACATTTAAAGTTTTATTTACAAAATTAGTGCATTCTCATCCCTTTAATTTAGTTGAGTGTTTTAATTTAGCATTTTCTCTCTCCTCCCTTCTACCCCCTCCACCAAACAACATAATTGCCTCATTAAAATTTTCATTCCATATATAACTAGCTATCATCGCACTATAAGAAACATCATTTCTTTTAGACATTGAATCAAACAATTTGCTAGCTTCATCAATATATCCATTACTGCAATACGCACTTAGCAAACTAGTATAACAAAACACATTCCTACATAAGCTTCCATCAAATATTTGACGAGCTAATTGAATTTCTCCAAACTGGGAATACATACATATAAATAATTTATAAAGTACTACCGGACCCCATCACCCCCAATCTACATTTATACCTGTGATTTTTTTATAGTACAGTTGGTAGCCAAACATTCATACCAAAGTAACCAATTCAGTGTTATTAGGTTACCAATTTATTTTTAAAAAATCTATTATAGATGTTTTTATTTAATAGTGCAATTGGTAGCCAACACTATATACAAATGTAATCAATTCAATTTTATTGGGTTACCAATTAATTAAAAAAAATTAATTGTAGATTTTTTTTATAATGCAGTTGGTAGTCAAACCTTAATACAAAGGTAACCGATTTAGTTTTATTGGGTTACTAATTAATTAAAAAAAAATCTATTATAGATTTTTTTTTCATAGTGCAGTTGGTTACCAACTGCAATGACATTTCTGTGACGCCCCCAAAATTAGGTATACATCACCCATCTTGGGTCGTCAGATACATGGTACATAATTCAAATACAACTTACTAATACAACTGTCGTGTACAATACGACAAAACATAACTGTGAGTTTGAATACAATTATTGTCTACTAGAGATTATACAAACTCAAAAAGAGTCCTCATTACAATTATTAATACACTATTTCACATAATAGTGAGGACTACTAATGCTATCCTCTGGACCGTCACTCCGTTCCTCGACTAGTCCCTGCTATGTTCTCATTTCCTGAAGAGGTCAGTGAAAGAAAGGGTGAGCTCAACTAGCCCAGTAAGAAATATTATGACTAAGATAATGCAGAATAAATTATCGTTAGCCTTCAACAGTATTAAACTGATAAAATATAACAACATCAGGTTTAACAGCAGCAGATCAAGCAATACATTAAAAGAGTGTAGAGAATAGAATCTACTATCTTTTATGATTTAAAAAGTTTTTATCACTTTTATCGCTGAGACTCAGCTTAATAAATAATCCACATCATCCCTGCACTACGGCCAAGGATATTCATTAGGGTCACGACCATAAATTCCATGTACTACGGGCCAAGGATATTTGTGTATTCATCAATGGTCATGATCATGCCATAAAATAATTCATCTTTGCTCCCTTGGCCGAAGAGAATCCATAGCCATAATCATACCAAAAACTGTCCATCAATACACTACGGGCCAATGATGACTTTTAATTTTTATATTATTTGTAACATTACGGTCATGATTATACCGAATAATCCCTGGTCATAATCATACCAAGTCCATCTATGCACTACATGCCACAGATGACTTTCAACATAACATAAACATGAGGATGATGACAATGATATAAGAATTCAATAAAACAAGTTCAAGAATTAATTTGTCCAAGAACTACTAACGTCCAAATTGTCAACATGATACTGCTTTGTAGAGTAAAATTCAAGAATGATCAGAAGAATATTTCCATGAAAAGATACTGGATGAAGCGCAAATATCAAGGATATTCTACTAATTTCATGGAGTATAGAAGTCAAAATTTTAACCAACTGAGTATAATAAAGAATGGAATAACAAAAGAAATCACCATGCATGCGGTACTTCGCATCGACAGGTTATTCCAACAGAATAATAATAACGGAACCAGGTCAGGCAAAATTTACACCGACAGGATGTTCCAACAGAATAATAAAGACGGAACCAGGTCCGGTGTAAAACACACAGACAGGATGTTCCAATGAAATAATAATAAAGACGGAACTAGGTCCGGTGTAAAACACACAGACAGGATGTTCCAACGGAATAATAATAAAGACGGAACCAGGTCCGGTGTAAAACACACAGACAGGATGTTCCAACGGAATAATAATAAAGACGGAATCAGGTCCGGTGTAAAACACACAGACAGGATGTTCCAACGGAATAATAGAAGAATGTCACCAAGTATAGGGTAGACCGCGTATACAGGTTATTCCAACAGAATAATAAGAAATGGAATAACAACAGTTCTCTTCATGAATAAGAAAGAATAACACCCCTTACCATAACAGAAACTGGATATAGGAAAAGAAAAGTTAAGTAGCAAAAAGCTTTTCTTCTATCTCTCTATAGTTTCTCTCTCTAGAGTTCAGTGAATTCGTAAAAAAATAATGAAGGAATGAGCTTCTATTTATAGAAAAATGGAATGCATAGTAACTAATCCATGAACGGTCCAGATTGATTTACTTTAATCTGACGGTCCATATTTAAAGAAAAATCTTTTAAATAAAATATAATATATTCTATTTATATAAAAAGATTTTTACTATGCAAACACTATGCAAAATACTATGCAACACTATGCATAATAAAATATAATATATTCTATTTATAGAATAACTTTAATAAAGTATTTTGTTTTATATAAAAAGATGTTTCTGTTTTATTACGTTAATAATACGAATAAAACAAAACGTCATCATCGCTATAATAATTCATATTATTAACCGACAATAATTGAATCAAACTGAGCGACTTCTCACATAAATATCAATAATTAATACCGCGTGCTACTATGCAACAATGCGTATTAATGTACTTTTACTACCCAGTAGTTCAACAGTATCAACGGTAAAACTTTCGCCGTTATTTTCAATAAAATATTTTTGTCGTTTTCTCAATCCGACAATAATTCTGTTGTGGGGTCCACCAATAATTGTACCGTCGTACGAATATTTTTCGACACAAAGAATATTCTCTGACCAATCGAATATAATATAACTTGCATACTTTGCAAAATTTATAAATACTACCCACAACTATAATATTATCTCAAATTCACACCATAATATTAAAAAATTATTTCGAGAAAATTAATTCTTTATTCATAAAATCTGGGGTTTCACAATTTCTCTTGGTTACCCACAAAAACTAAAATGGTTACCTTTGTATAAATGTTTGGCTACCAACTGCACTAAAATTTATCATCTTCTCCTTTTAATTTCTGGACTAAATCAACCTTAGTCATAATGGCAGCTGTGGCCGTAATGGATGAGGAGATCGGCGTTCATGGCGGCTACATTTTCAAGATCTATAGATCTACATCTTCAAGGTGTTGAAACGGTGACGACGGCGGCGAAGGAGGAGGAAGAAGAAGAAGACTTACAAGATCTACATCTTCAAGGTGTTGAAGCGACGATGACGACGGCGAAGAAGAAGAAGACTTGCAAGATCTATATCTTCAAAGTGTTGAAGCGGCGGCGACGGCGAAAGAGGAGGACGAAGTGGAGGAGAGAGGAGGCGGTAAGGGAGAGAAAGAGAATGAGCGGAGAAATGTTTTTCCTAAATTAAGGACATTAATATTGTAAATAAATATGGGAAGATTATTATTTTTATAATTATGTTGGTGATGCACTAATAGTGTAATTACTTATTAAATGTTGTATATTATTATAAAGGACCCAATAAATAATGCATTCTTCAAGCCCAATTCACAACTAAAGTAATGCATTACATACTGTAAAACTACTTGGAACAACTATATAGGCATCAACTTATCATGCAATGTAAATCTCAAACAAATTAAGCCTCAGTATAAACCAAATAGTCCCGGAATATTTAGGGTTCCAAATTAAGCCTCAATATAAACTAAATATCAGAATATTTCTCAACTCCAAATTAACAATTAATTGATAAAAACTTATACCCAAATTTATGCATAACCATATATCAAAAAGTTTAGGGTTCTAAATCCAAAATTAATTGATAAAAACTAACATTAAATTGGGCAATATTAATAACAGTTTGTATGAACGAGAAAAATGAGAAATTGAAGCTAATTATTAGAGCTAAAACTAGCCACTAGAAACTCAGCAAATCGCAACCACTTAGGGTTCTGGCAGACGGAGGTGCAGCGGTCGCTGGACTCACATTGACGAGATGAGAGGACTAGAGAGAGACATCAACAAGTTAAAGAGAGAGAAAAATTGCTTTTTTAACTGATTGCGGCGCTATTAATAGCGATTAGGTTTTAAAGTTTATTATTTTCGACGGAATTCCATTAAAATTAATTTTGTCGACTTTATCTTATTTTTTACGGAAGTTTCGTGGACATTAATGTTTATTTCGTCGAGATTAACAAGCATGTTTGAGGGAAAATTTCGTCGATTTTATCCTATTTTCGAGAGAATTATTGTGTCGCGACAATTATTGTCTTAATAATATGAATTAATGTGCATATGTTACTGTAACGACTATTGAGTTAAAAAATTATGCAATTATTATTGTAACAATTATTGAATCAATAATATGAAATATTGTGCGGATGTTACTGTAACAATTATCGAGTTAAAATACTATGCAATTGCTAATGTAACAATTATTGAATGAATAATATAAAATATTGTGCAATACCGTGTGCTACAGTGGAGTACCGCGTACTACTGTGGAACAACGTGTGCTACTATTCTTTTATTATCGGATATTTCAACAGTTAAAAGTGTTAGTAACGTTGACAACTTTTATTAAAAGGTTATTTATATCGTTTTCGGTATTCGGCAAACCAATGATTGGTTGTTTCGGCGCCGTCGTACTTTACCTAATATTCTTAGACAGCGAATATTTTTCGACAGAACAAATATTCCTCGACATACTAGTTATCTTATAATTTGAACATATCATCCTTAAAATCATCATTTTATCACTTTAACACCTTACTGCTTAGAATAAAAATTATAAGAAATTTAAATTCTATTTATTAAAAGTCGGGGTCTTACATACTTGGTTGCACACGCATTGTTTGTATAAATTATATAGGATAAAATAAAAATTATATAATATTTGAAAGACTAAATAAAAAGGTAAAAAAATAAAATATGAATTATATTAGAAGTTAAAAGACATTTTAAGGGGAACAAAATTACATCAAATTGGTCGTCCGATTTTATATATTAGATATGTATGAAATATGCATGTAGGGAGACGAGATGGGGTACTACACAAAGGTCAACCGGAAGAACTAGGGTACACAAAACCCTACTAGTGTAGTGGAATTTTGCCAATCACTCAATTAAGCTATCACAATCTTGTGGAGATCAAAGTGCATTTGAGGATCAGTTCTTTATGGGACAGGAATCGATGGGTTGGATATGCATATATAGCCCTAGTTAGAATTTGTTTTTTTTGTCGTAATACGAACATATATATATATATATATATATATATATATATATATATATATATATATAGGGTTCATCCACAGCAATCGGTTGCTGTGGAGCAATCCCTTTTTTGGCCTGTTGAAATTTTGGCTGGAGAAAAAAAAAATTCAACCCGCCAAAAAAGAACAACCGGTTGCTGTGGATGGAACCCATATATATATATATATATATATATATATATATATATATATAACTACGAACTAATAAGAAAATAAATATAACCTGCTTGTTTTTTTAAATATAGAATGGATGGAGTATCTGTCAATAACAACTAAAATTATTCGTTTACCTTTTTGTTTTCATGAATATTACATATGCTCTACAATATATAATTCTATTTGTAGAATTTATAAATTTTAATGATGTATATAAATATTATTCCTAAATTAAAATGAGCGTTAATAATAATAATAATGACATGGTAAAAAAAATTATATTATTATACTTGACTATATTATACTATTATTATTAATAAAAATACGAAGATAAATCTATATTTGTGAAATGATTGGAGCAATTTGCAGTGTGGGGCCCGACCCTGGGTGGGTGGGTGGGTATCCTCCATACAAATAGATAGAAGTTGGGAACGAAAATGGACATACACGCAACATCATTACAATGTGGAACAAAAATAAAAAAATGTCGCCCAAACTCCGTATAAGTATAACATTGTGATTGTAAAACTAATTAAGAATATTATTATATCATTTTTAATACTACTATTATCATAAAAGTTATACTCTTCAGAACAAAGATGAAGAAGAATTATTATTAAATGGGACCCCATGGAAGAGAATTTTTGAAGAAAAAAACATGGGAAACGTGGTGTGCTCTATGAAATTGGTTTAAAATTTTATGTTTGGTTGCGATTTGAATGGATTGAATCATTTTTATGAATTTTATTATTTGGAAGAGGGAGAGTATGAAATAACGCATTCCAATTACAATTAAAATAAAATGAATCATTTTAGTCTTTCAATTCAAACGTAGCATAAAATTATAGAGTTAAAGAAGAGGATCACATGAACAAGTTGAGTGCAATATAAAATATTGTCACAAATACTTAACTCTAGACTATATAATTTAAATTTTTTACATATAAATTAGATTAATGTTCAAGATGTGCCAACTTCATCACATCCAAATCCAAATCCAAATCCAAATCCGGCTAAGGGATAAAATGAGGGTCGTTCTCGTAATGCTTAAGCAAATAAAACAAAACCATATGAGGTATGACATCACCCAATTGCTACTTGGTAATTTGGTTTGATAAGGGCTTAATATTATACATAGACCGGAGCAACTTGAATAATTGAGATATTAAAGAAAATTATAGGCGTAGATAGTACCTTACTCATATTCAACTCCAAACTTTTTAAAGATAATGAGATTCGTACCCAACTTCAAATAAAATTTTACAATCTTTACTCGCATTCGAATTCAACTCGTTTAATTGTACTCGATTCGACTCGACTCGTTCAAGTTTTGCGAAATTGATCTTGAACTAAGTTTCAAACTACCAAGGGTAGATTTTCAACTTCCACCTTCACTTTAGGGTTAATAGAACCCCACAACATTTTTTGTACTAAACACATAAATATTTTGTAGACATCAAGCAAAAGAATGGTTGGATACTACCAGTCTGTACGTCTTATCAAAATCCACAAGAAATAGTAGTAGTTGTTCTCCATCCAATCCAATCCAATCCAATCCAATCCAGAACTCACGAATGCAGCCTTTGTCAACTGGATGATCTTCCTAATTTGTGTCATATGGCCCCCCCAAAAAGGTACTAGGAGCATTTCCACCATGTTCAAACTTTATATCGTAATTTTAAATATAAAACAACCATATATAATTAAATTAAATTATCAAGAAAAAAATTCTGCATGAATAACTAACTAGATCTTTTGTTCACATTCAAAACCATGAATCTCATATGGTGGAGTAGATGACAAACACTTAACCTATTCAAGTCCTCCACAACATCAAAGATCAAACATATGGGATTGTTAAACAATTAATTATTTGTCTAAGTTTTATTTCAAAATCCAAAATCTTTGTTTTAATTGGAACTTTAATTTCTGTCCTATCCCACTGTCACTACCTCCAAATGAAATGCAATAGCAGTAGTGCCCTGTCGCTTCCCTTGCCAAAGGAGCGAGACGGAAGTGGTTAGCACGAAGTTTATTTTTGAATAAGTTGGTCAATTGACTAATAGAGTGCTGACACGCCGACGAGGTTCTATGTGTGTCAACATTCTATTGGTCAATTGACCAACTTACCAAAAAATAAACTTTATGCTAACCGACGCATCCGCTCGGCACATTTTAAAATTCTATATTTTTCGGTCCTTAGTTCTATTATTGATCAGATGAGATGAGATGTCATGTAGCCTTTACGTAAACAAATTTTTATTTAAATAAGATGGTCACGTTTTGTTATTTTCTTGATGAATATTATTCATTGAATAATAAATATTAAGGTTCTCAGAAGAGGTTATTGAATAATGTATCTTCACTGTTCAATTCTGAATTACGTCGAAAAGAATATTGATTTTCTTCAATTATCCCAACAAACCCCCCCCCCCCCCCCCACCAAGTTCTGTTTCAGTGCTTTTGAACAGAAAGAATACAACATTGACTTCATATCATTATAATCATAAATGTCGCTCATACTTTCCATTATGTCTATTCCCGCAACCTACTTGTGTTTTAATTTTTTTTTACTCCCGGGCCATGCTTCGACAGTAAAAATAATGCATTTTTTTTTAATTTTTCTCTGAATGCATGTTTAATAATTACTAATATAAACATAAATATCTACTAATGTTAAAAAAAACGTTTAATTACAAAGCTATATACAAGTAAACTCTGCTTATCAGAACACCTAGTTAATCACATGGATTATGGAGCTCCTCTACAAGGTAAACTTGATAAAAATCTACCTAATTTGTTCATATTTTCAGTTATTAACCATTTCAAAAGAGTCCAAATTTCTTCAGTACAAGACAGTGGATCAGGTGGGAAAGACTAAAGAGAGAGGGAACATAAGGCCAATCATCACTACAAAGGCAACCAACATGGTCATGGTGGTGGAGAGAAGTGGAGTGGGCACAATGTTATGCAGTCGAAAGGCGGGACAAAATGAGTTTCCCTCGAACAAAAAATCCAATGAAATGGACAGACCCAGCAAAGTCAGATGGATGTCCTTAAATAGTTGTCGAGGACAAACCCAAATTTGTTTTATCCAACTAATAGAATTTGTCTACTTTCTCACCTGTACTTTTCATTATTTGTTGGTGGGTCTTTATCTGGTAAGGGGAGCAAAGACGATCCCACTTCAGACTTTGGCTTTGGATTTTCTCGGGGGAATGAGATCGGTTGGATGGGTATTCTATGTTCTCCTTGTAACAGAGTCTGCCGGTCTCATCTTTAACCATGACAAACATTCCTGCTACTTTCTGGCCAAACCACTAGAACCCCAACACTAATACATGCACAAACACATTCTATAAAAAGATGATAAAATTGTTCAGGAATCCGCTTAAAACAAAAAGATTCAAACCGGCATAACAAAAATCCTCAATTTGAACACTCGTAGAAATCAAATTAAAAATCTTCCAAGAAAATGCTCAACATTCACAGCCTAAGAAAGAGTCCGCGCTATATTGTTTTTTTCTTTACTTAGGTAATTACAAAGAACCTGGTTGATCTCAGTCCTTACGATAAGCAATAAGCCCCTTTCACCACAATAAGAATTTCCAAACTATTCTGGGCTACACACTAAACGACTAAAGTTGCCCCAGAACTGGTTGTTTTCAACATTGCTACTCTTTCTTTCCCTGGCTCTGGCTGTGGCTGCTACTGCTGTATCAAAATCAAATACTAACTAAAAGTAACAGTAATGTTTTAAAAGAATAAATACTTCTTTTCTTGAGAATGCGAATATCTTTCAAGTTTTCTTATTTCAAACATTTGCCTAGGAAATCAATGGCCAAAAACTAAAAATATCATATGTTCCTCGATTGCATAACTAACAAGACACAATGAACAAGGCGAATTATCTGTGCTTAATATAAGCTCCTGAGTAATCACCACACTCATGATATGCAAAGATCAGAATTTCTAGCCAAACCTGTCAATTTATTCATAACAAATTAAGGATATTATTAAGATGTAAATAGGGGCTCCAGCCCTTCATTAGACGTGCTAAAAGGTGATGGGACCTATGCAGAACAGATTCCTTTAAGAAAAATAAAAGGAATGCACACAGAAAATAAAAAATTGTCACTTTCAAAGAAAAGTAAACCTATCGAAGACCTTGGGAGATAATGATATAACTTAAAGGTATAAGACAAATAATGTGCAAATGGCCCATTTCATTTTCGAGTGCCTGCTGCACCAAGATGTCACTTGGGACTGTTGCTAATGGAGGAATAGTCATGCACTAGTGCATGTGCAGAGAATTCTTGTTCAAAGTCAAGCTGGGGTATGTTCTTGTCCTAGTTGTACAATTGCCTTCACAAATACATAAGGTTGAGACCTATAACTGGATGAATTCCATCATAGAAATATGATTAGGTAACGACAATAGGTGAGGTGACCCAAGCAATGGCCAAATAGTCCAAAGAAACACCACATAGTGATGCATGAGGTACCAGCACGCAGAGGTTTGATGTCCTACATGGACCATTATCTAGAGGACAAAACACTAATCAACACTGATTGCAGTCTAGGATACATACCAATGTGACATCTAGTAAATGGAGTACATGTGATCAGTTCAACTACATTACATACATGCATCCCAGATTAGATTCTACTACTCGTAAACTTAATGAAAAAACAAAGTAAAAAACTGATATGCATAGCAGTATGGGCCCGGCCAATAGCAAGCTGAGAGACTCTAAAATAACCTAGCTTACATAATTAAGACAAGTGCAATAAAGTTCTGTTCAAAGATCTGAAACATAACTAACTGATGTTAACTAATGTTCACCCAATCTCCGGAAAAGGATCTCAAGGTTAGCTCCGTGGGGTTTTAGACCGTTAATTGTCCCCGAACAAATCTATCGTCTTTAAAGATCACAAGGAAATCTAAGCTACCAATACGTATTTTATTTTAATAGAAACTAATTGCGAAAATAGGATTTGGTCAAGGATTGTCTCTGTCTAAATGCCAGGTTGGTTAAATGAGAACAGACTGAGATTTCTGAAGGATAAATATGCAGCTTTACGTTCTTAACTAGACAGATGTAAATGAAAAATGTAACGATCCGAGATTAGATTAATCTTGAAGACTTGACAGAAGGATCAATCAGGGGCATCTGCTTGCATAAATTTGGAAGCAACTAGGATCAATCACTGAAAGGTGCAAATTAAATGAACAGTTGTGCCAGCCCATTTACCTCTATAGTATGTAATGCCCAAATCTGGTTCCAAGACGTGCTTCTTCAACAAGGCAAAGATCACCTTTTAAACACCATCGAAAAACTAACTTTGACTTGAAATTGTACATCTGGATCAAAAATCTCATCAGCTTAATACACAGGCAGTTACTTTTCCAACTCAGGTACTTGAACTAAGAAAGTAACAAGATAGCAGCAATGCAATATTACTACTATAACTAGGGTTATTTTATTTTCCTTACGAATTACAAATATTATACATCGTGCTACTTATTGTTCATCGGAGCACATTTCCTTATGCGCAATTGAAATAAATGAAAAGAACATATGTATAAAACTAGCAGAAAAAGATGGACTTCCCAAACCTGCTACAACATCACAACAGATGATCCTTTTGTTGTGTGAGGTTAAAAAGCTCTGTTCTATGTGATAACTGTAGGTTTTTCCCTCCCAGTGAAATCCTTGAGTTTTGAAACAGACAGTGCCAGATCTGAGAACATGACCAGATAAATTCATAAACAGGAAAAACATTACATAGATAGTGAATGAAATAACAATGAACTAACCTATCAATGGTTTCAGTGCAATCTGGGCATCCATGTCATGTTTAGAGACATCACGCTCATACTGTTCAATGTACACTCTAACGGTTGCACCCGCAGAACCAGTTCCCTGTAAAATAATTTAATTGAGTAAGTTCCATCAAGCAATAAATGAGTCCCGATGGAAGAGAAATGAAAAAACCTAGACAAAATGAGTGAAGGTTATAGATTGTTCCAGACCGATAAGCGAAATATGATCCTCGATCCATCAGTGAAAACAAATCGAACACCTTGCTTGGATGCAACACTTCCATCTACCTGCATGGTAGTAAGATATGAGTTAACTACCAGAAAGCAAAGACATCAAGGTTTCATCCATTTGTAGAGGGAAATTTGTGATAGATGCATCAACTTACAGGATCAGTATATGTGAAGTCATCGGCAAATTGAAGGACATAATTTCCTACAAAAGGACTCTTTAATACACAAAACTATATAAAATAGGGGAAAATCTTGATAAACTTGCAGAGACTGTAATATTACCATATTTGTCACCTGCCTTGCACTTCGAAATTAAATCTCTAAGATATTCTACCATTTTATTGGCTCCTTCTGATTCACATTCCTGATTAAAAAATCGAAGTCAGAATATTGCACTTCAAAGAGAATGGAAGTAAATTTAATTCCAAGGAAATTATAAAACTAAATTTCATATAGTCAAATTGTAATACATCATACAGTACGGCTTACCTCATAATCATATCTAGAGAAGTAGTTCCTTCCATAAGTGACCCAATGCTCCTTTACAACATCAGAGACAGAAATCAATTTTTCCCCAGGTTTCTTATCTTTGTTTCTGTATGCTATTATTGAAAGCCAAGCTAACACAGCCCTGTCAATAACAAATATTGAAGTCAACCACATGGGATTCAGCAATTTATAGAGATATATAGTGGACTGAAAGATGTCATTTAATATATTAAATTGATAACTGCTCTAAAGCACTTATTATATTAGTTGCCTGTACAATAACATATAAGAACAATAATCATATCAGAGACAAACTCATGTCTTAAAATACATTAAGGCAGCATTACTATCACAGTTACATATTAGAACAACACACTACTAACACAGCAAGTGCTTAGACTGTGGCAAGGAAAAAGAAGTTTATGAATTTTATAAATAAAACTGGAATTAACTAAGAATGCATGTGATGAGGACTAGAGTGAATATAAACGGTCCACAATATCCACTAGACATCTTGAAAAGGTTTTACTTTCTACCTGTTAACAGGCCACTGAAACAATTTTAATAGATCACCTCGTTGGATCGGATATAAGCAGTTGGGAAACAATTCAAAAGGAAATTCATTGCCAACATAATGTAAGCATATACCATATGCCATCCTTCTCGCGGATGTGGTCAGAACCTGTTCCAAAACTTTCTTCGCCACAAATTGACAACTTTCCAGCATCCATTAAATTCCCAAAGAATTTCCAACCAGTGGGGACCTGAAACAAACCATCCATTCTTAACAACATGGTTTGTCTGGATCAATGTATCTCCAAAAATAGCATTTAGTCATATGTAAGCCAGTGATCCAACAATACTTGGAAAATAAAATCAAATGCTAAACCTCGAAAAATGGAAGATTCAGTTTCTGAGCAACACGATCAAGAGCGCCACTTGTTGGCATAGATCGTGCTAAACCCTACAAATTCAAGATCATGAGAAATCTTTTTACCATTAAGGAAAGATCTGAGGAGGGAAAAAACGTCTTTACAACCTTGGGGCCACTCTGGAAGTATGGAATGGCATCTTGTGCATTGGCTGCAATAATTGCAACAGAGTCTGAAGGAGTAACAAAGAATCCTCTACCAAGAATCATGTTTCGATCACCATCTCCTGAATAACCATAGATGTGACAATATTAGAGATGTGGTTTAGAATAGATATCCTACTCAAACTAGCATGCATGACATTACAAGCAATTAGTCCAACAGAATAAATAAGCATATGAATTTGGAACCAAACAGTTGATAAACTTGTTGGACATTTGAACATATAACAAATGCTACTTACTGAAAGTACATGCACTTGAAAACAGACAAGTTATTTTTCAAGCACATCATTTCACAATTAGATTTGCATTCAATCTGTCTAATTCTTTCACCCTGCCCTCCTAATGGTTCTTCTCTCTTCCTCACAATGTTTAGTAGGACAGCAAATGTTATTAGCCAAGCAAGATAGTTGTAGATAATCAGCTAATGATTGAGCTTAGACCAGTTTGAGCTTCATATTACGTTGAGTTTTACTAAAAATAGAACTTTCTACACTGGATACAGTAGGTTCAGTTTCAAATGTTTATAACTCCATTAAACTTCTCGGGAAACAATTGACTTGAGGTATCCAAAATGTTGTTGAGTAATAAAGCAAGAAGATAATCTAAAATCAGCTCGCCTTCCACAAGCTCTGAACCAATTAAAAACCTTTTCTCTTGATGAGTTTACTCTTCTCTAGGAAAACTCCACAAGGAGTTGCCTACTTCAACTGTTTCACGACTTCCTGAACTCATTATGAGCCTTCTTAAGTTGAGTATGGCCTTGCATTATTTGGTTTGCAAAGTGATCAAGATGACTCCTAAGTTTCAGCTTGGCTTGCTCAATTTTCTAAACAAACTCATAGTAAATGAACAAACTAGACAACCCAAAAGCCACTTATCAAAAAAACAACCAGGCCCAAAAGCTTCATCAAAATATGTAAAATCTTCATTTATTATGCAAGAATCAGCAAAACAGTGGAAATGGAAACAATGTACATAAGTTATACAGTTCACATACCATCACTCGCAGCTCCAAAGTCTGGTCCATTCTCTCCAAACATAATGTTCACCAAATCTTTAGCATATCTTTTCCCAAACAAGTAAAAATGAATATTGCTTTTCAATAAGGATATAGTTCAACCTACATCAAAACTATCACTCTCTTACGTAAGATTAGGATCCGGATGACCATGCCCAAAATCTTCAAGAGGCACTCCATTTGAAATTGAATCCTACACAATCACCAAACATATATGATCAAGAACTTGGATAAGTAATTGAAGTTCAGTCATCTGCAAATTACTAGAGATGCAATATGTACCAGACTAGCTCCAAGTTTGTCCACAAAGATGGGTTCTGCATAAGCACCTGTGACCGCATGCATTGCATCAAATATCAACCTGAATGTCACGATATCATTACTAGGTTAATCCATGAGATAACAATAATAAGTTATACCTCTTTTCTAATAAGCTGTTAGATAAAATTCATTGTGCCAAGAGGGGGTGAACCCAAGTACAGGCAAAGTATACAAAGCACGGGAAATAAAAGGCACCTATGCCCTGTCAACAAAAAATAATCCTCCCTATACAAGAAACCTCCCCAAAAATATGTACACTTAGGTTCTTAGCCCAAACTCCAAAATGCCACAAAATGGGTAATGCAGCCCGGATACACCTCATGTCAAAAATAAAGCAGGCCAGGAAAAGATATTGGGTGTGCGCAATTGGTCTTGATGACAGTGGAACCCCAATGTACAATGGGTCAACCTTCATTTTACAAAAGCTCAATAAAATGTATTTGAATAGTGTCTCCCATTTTCTGTTTTCAGGAAATATTTTTTAAAACAGCATTGAATGCTATAATGGTGCTTCAGCTGTTTTCAAAAAATGGATAAGAAATAAAGTGCCTTAAATTAGCCCAAAACATACTAACATGTACTGCAGGAGGAAATAATGTACAATTGAGATGCAAGTTATTTATATATACATATATATATATATACACACACACACACCCCCCCCCTTATATGTGTGCGTGCGTATGTGTTGTGTGTGTGTGTGTTAAAAAACACGAACTGGAAACAGAGATAAAAACATGATATGAAAATAAAAGATATGGCTGGAATCAAACAGCCCCACATTTTGACTTATGATGCAACTGCAGTGATCATGTATATGCCAAGATGCACAGGACGATATCAATTACAATTAAGAGCTAGAAAAAACCACCATAGACCACAATACCACATACTTACTATATAGGAAAAAATCCAGTAACTTTTATTACAATGCGGTTCCCTTTGTCCACATCAAATTGGAGGGGTGAAGCCAATTTAAGATATATGCAAATCTCAACATTAGTTAGAGAGATTGCTCTAAAGAATCAAATATGTTTAAAAGGACAAAGGAATATATGGATTGAAGTTGAGAACTGAAATAACCTACTGAAGCAAAACAAAAGAAGACAGTAAAATAGAGTGACATGGTTAAACAAGTTTTAAATAGCTGACCACAGCATAGAAAGGCAAATTTAAGTTTTTCTTTTTCTTTTCCAACCCTTTTCTTGCTATTCATAGTGAGGGTTGAAGTGACACAAATTTCAGATGGAGAAATATTGAAATACCAAAAATGCAGCATACCTCTTAGAATGGGTTATATTTTAATAAATTGGCATCTCTATGCATTAAAATCACATGTATTTATAACCGCATGCAGATTGGAAATCAAGCAGAACCAGACAGCATGTAAAATGACAAGAAGTTAAGTAAATTATTTCTAATTCCCCAAATCCCCAACTATAGGAAAATAAAGTGGCAAAAAAACTGAAAGGTCCGAAAGAGAAAATACTAGTTGCTTGGATGAGACATATTTTACCTGTAATCCAACAGTGAAAGCAGACGTCTGATTAGCGAAAAATCGAACACGTTCTGCACAAAACACCATACAGCTGTTGATCTTCAATCTACAAATTGTCATGTTAAAATTCCAAAAGATGCATATGTTTTGTTCCTCACCTCCATCAGCTCCAAATAGTCAGAAACTGGGTCAACCACTTCAACAATAAATTTCCCATATTTTGTTACTCCAAGACGAGAGAGGTCAACATCTGGAATGTCCGCCATCTTTATTTCAGAGATCTGCATAGCATTTATGCAATTCGTAATTTAGATGTCAACTTTATTGACTTAAATGCTCAGGCTATAATAATGGGACATGAGCTAGTTGATATCATCATCTGGTGGCCCCACTACTTTTCGACACATTAAACAAAAATGTACTATAAATAAATGGACAGGATACTTTTTCAAGGAACAAGCTAGATTAAACATACGTAAAGCAAGAAATTAACCTAGATTAAGTAGAACAAGTGTTCAAGGAAAAAAAAACAAGGTCTATTTTGGATTACAATAGCTAGTCCTTGACTGCCAATAACATCACTGATCACCCTATTGATTAAACATGTATTGTGATATACCCATTACTTTTTTAAACATGCCAATGGAACCTAAAGTTGCATCTTGCTCACATACTGAATTATCTATGAGAATATGATGGCTCCTGATAACCTCTTGTGCACATATCGATAATGCTTTCCGCAATCCACAAACAGTTAACTTGGTGTTAAACTTTTTATTCTTAGACCTCTCAATAACTTTTTTGCCATTTATGTTTTGTCAAACCAAACATTGAATTTATTGGTCATAACATAATCGTTATGCTCGCCACATTTCAGTTTCATCAGAAATCAGAGGAGACACTCCATCCATATTGCTCAAAATTATAACTAAATAAGATTATGAAGTCAGAACATATAACATTATCATATATTACTATCTTCCGATCTTCAATTCTGTAGAAACTTGAAATTTAGTAAGCATGACAGTCATGGGATGAGGAATCATTCCAATCCAACTGCTGGCTTTGTCCAAACATGACATATATGAAAAGTTATCGAAAGGTGTAAGAGTAAGACATTATAAACTGGTTATTCAAAGTTCACGCTTTACGAAACAAGTAGAAATTGAATGAACATTATTGTCAGATGTAATTAATTCCAGATAAAGGTAATGAATTGTATACATACAGAAAGTGTATTCCCGTAAATCTTGTCAGTGATAGATTCAGGTGCTGGTTGCCCACTGCTGTAATTAAACTGGGACATTAACAAAGAAAGAATAAATTACATTTTGCATCAAGAAATGCCAAGCAGTGGACTTACAAATAGTTTTATACATCCATTTTAAGCCACAACCTTCTATTACAAAAAGATTATATCTTGAAAGTTGATCTTGACATATGAACTACACAAGATTTTCAACATCCGACACTAATCAATATCACAAAGTGATATTCAAATTATCTGAATAGGGTGTGTTAATGCAGGAAAGAAGTCAACTCAGAGATTGATAATGAAAAGGGGAAAAAAATTATTATCTGCCATGTTAAATATGAGCAATACAATCTCACCTTTATGCCCCAATCGTAGTCAGGCCCACCAGGATTGTGGCTTGCACTCATTATAAAACCACCATTTGCCTGTGAAAATAATATTTTTAATAGGCAGAAAGAAGTTTAAAAGGTAAATACAAAGTTCCTTATGTAAGGAAACAAATACTAATAGCAAGAAATATATATGTGCTTGCCTTTCTCTTCCTTATCACTGCAGAAACAGCTGGTGTTGACATGATACCTTCCCTTCAATGATGAGATTTCATACTTAGTTTACATGACCAGAATAAGATTTATGTAGCCAAATAGTTTACAAGCATGTATGTGATACAAGTCATAAATAGACAAAAGATATCATAAATATAACATTATTAACAGAAAAAACAGAAGAGATTTCCAACTACCTTCAATAGACCTATATAAATACATGGATTCATGTACATGTCTCAAACACTAGGCATAGCACTGAAACAGACTCTAACATGATATTTTTGTCAGGATTTTGTGGGAGTTCAATCAAATTTTCCGTTATGATTTGAATACAAAAGGCACTACGCAAGTGTCAATAGATTAAGTTTACCACATAGATCATATGGAGTGCAAGTTCAGTACTTCAGCAATGTAAGAAGAAGAGATATACTAATGCAGGCAATGTGAATATGGAACATGAGGTGCAAAAGAAGGATGTCTTGAATTATTTGGGATTAGTTTGCATAAAGGAACAGATGTTGACGTGTATGTAATCTAAAGGACTAGAGCTGATTAGAGCTATATGGATGAAGTAGGTGAAACAACCTGGGTCAAATCCGAGTCCGGAACAAATTTTGAGTCAAATTCCAAGTCCGAATCGAATCCATCCAAATAAGGCCTTGAACCACTGACCCAATAGTATCTTCTTGGGTCATCTTAGCCCACCACAGGTTCATCCAAAAGGTCATGACTTGAAGGTACTATTGGTAATAACTTATTTCCCTTATATGAAGACAAATTTTTTCCTATCTTTCGATGTGGGACTAGGGTGTTACAAACTCCCCCACTTAAATTTCTGACGTCTCTGTCAGAACCGATCACACACACGGCCTAAAGATCGTTACCTCCATTGTGGTATAGTACCGGTTGGCTTCGTGTCCCCACCTCCGGACCTCCATCTCTCCATTGTGGGAATAATACCACCAGTCTTCATGTCCCCACCTCCGGCAACCCAATCGGATGACCCAACCCGAGCTTTCGAGAGTCGGCTCTGATACCATATGTAACAACCCAGGTCAAATCCCGAGTCCGGAACGAATCTTAAGTCAAATCCCAAGTCCAAATCGAATTCATCCAAATAAGGCCTTAAACCACTGGCCCAATAATATCTTCTTGGGTCATCTTAGCTCACCACAGGCTCACCCAAAAGGTCATGACTTGAAGATACTATTGTTAGTTACTTAATTCCTCATATACAGACAAATTTTCTCCCTATCTTTCGATGTGAGATTGGGGTGTTACAAACTCCCCCATTTAAATTTCTGACGTCCCCATCAGAACCGATCACACACACGATCCACAGATCTTTGTCTCTCTAGCCATTGTGAGATAATAACGGCTGGTTTCGTGTCCCCACCTCTGGACCTCCATCTCTTCATTGTGGGATAATACCACCAGCCTTCGTGTCCCCACATCTGGCAACCCGATCGGATGACCCGACCCGACCCGAGCTTTCGAGAGTCAGCTCTGATACCATATGAAACAACTCGGGTCAAATCCCGAGTCCAGAACAAATCTTAGGTCAAATCCCAAGTTCGAATCGAATCCATCCAAATAAGGCCTTAAACCACTAGGCCAATAGTATCTTCTTGGGTCATCTTAGCCCACCACAGGCTCACCCAAAAGGTCATGACTTGAAGGTACTATTGGTAGTAACTTATTTCATTATATGCAGACAAATTTTTTTCCTATCTTTCGATGTGAGACTGGTGTGTTACAGTAGGTGCAGCTGGAGTTTTGTGCAATCATAAAAAATCCCGGTCAAGTTAAAAGGAAAGTTTTATATTATAGTAGTTAGGGGTGCTCAAAAAATTCGTTTTTTTTGGTTTTTTACCGAATCGGTTGATACCGAAACTGGCAGTACTGGATTTTTTTGGTACCGATTTTTTCGATACCGATTTTTCGGTTTTTTATACCTTTCAGTACCGGTAGCGGTAAGAAACTTTTTGAATTCGGTAAAAATCGAAATACCGAAAAAATCAAAATTTAATAATATAATAATTAATAGTTAAATACTTTATTTACTCTTCTCTTTTAATTCTACAGACTTCAGTACTTCACTCTTCACTCTTCTACAAACTTCACTCTTCTGTTGTTCTGCACTCCGTTCTTCACAAACAACTTCTCCTCCATTAAATACTTGCACTAGTACAGTAGTACTTACTAGTAAAAGCTCACCCTACCCTCTCTCAAATCTAAGCATCTCTGACTCTGAGCAGTGACCAGTGAGCTGCAGAGCCAGCACACACCCACCATCTCTAACTAGACACCGACGGTAAGTCGTGAGATCTGTACACATCATATACACTATACTGTTTTCTGATTTCTGTACACATCATATAAACTATACTTACACTAGTACAGATTTGATTTCTACACACATTATATACTGATACATATATAAGTATACTATGTATTTCGGCCATAGTAATTTTTTTTCCGACCGTCTACTAGTTGTTTGATAGAATTACTGTGAGAAGAAGGTTTTTCGATTACTTGTAATTTGATATAATTCCTTACGGCCATCATACAGATCTTTGCACATATTGACCTTTGCATGCTTACCATGGGTTAACTCTTCTCAAAGTGCTAAGGTTAGAGGTTCATGAAATTTGTATAGAGTAATTGACTAGGTTGAAATATGTGGCAGTGGCATGTGGACATCTCTATACTGTATTGTGTTTCTAAATGAAAATTGAAGTTGTTCAGTCTCAGTTTGTATTATAAATAATTTTGCCTTCTCTGGATGTTCTTTGACGTACTTGACAATATAATCTTTTGTTATCATAGTTCATTATTTTGGGAAAAAAATAAGGCTCATTGTTTTGAGCATATGTAGGCTATAATGGCTGAGGAGCAGTCTGAGGCAGCCATCAACGTAGAATCGAATGCTGAAAATTCAATTCATATTGATGAAGAGGAGTTGAATGAAGGTGAAATTGAGCAACTTGATGCCGGTAAGACTCGTGCTAAAATTTGGGTTCATTATACAAGATTTAAGCAAAATGATCAAATTAAAGCTAAATGCAAATATTGTGGAGCTATTTTAAGTGTTGATCCAAAAAATAATGGGACAGGTGGTCTGAATGCTCACAATAGGAGATGTAAAATTTACCCCCCAAATGTGGAGTTAAGAAATCAAGCAATCTTAAACTTTAAATCTGCAAGTGCTAATAATGATGATGAGACCATGGAAGGGGAGTCAACAAATAATTGTCTTTGGAAGTTTGATGTGGATCTAACTCGGGCTACTTTAGCATATATGATTCTAGTTGATGAACTTCCTTTTAAATTTGTCGAAAATGAGGGATTTCGACATTTTGTGTCCATTGCATGTCCTAGGTTCAATGTTCTTTCACGTCACACAATTACAAGAGATTGTTTTAAAATATATTTGGAAGAGAAAAAGAAGTTAAAATCTATTTTTAACTCATCTTCTCAAAGGATATGTATTACAACTGACATATGGACATCAATGCATAGACTTATATGGTTGTGACAGCTCATTACATTGATGAGAAATGGAGTTTAAGAAAAAAATTATAAACGTTGTTCCAATTTTGAGTCACAAGGGTGAGGCCATTGGAAAGGCAATAGAGAATTGTTTGATAGAATGAGAGATTAAGAGAGTTTTTACTATAACTGTTGATAATGCCAGTTCAAATGATATTGCGATATCTTATTTAAAAAATCAATTGCAAGTATGGGGACATAGTGTTTGTGAGAATAAATTCATTCATGTTCGATGTGTTACTAATATTTTAAACTCGGTCGTAGTTGATGGGTTGAAAGATGTTAATATTTCGGTAGCTCGTGTTCAGGCATTGATTAGGTGGGTAAGGCAATCTCCATCTAGGATTAGAAAGTTCAAGGAGTGTGTTGACTTTGAAAAAATTAAAAATAAATCTTCATTAATCCTAGATGTTGCTACTAGATGGAACTCCACTTATTCAATGTTGAATGTTGCTCAACATTTTGAACGTGTTTTTAATAGGCTTGGGAGTAGGGATCCTTTGTTTAAACAAAAAATGATCTCAAGTGAAGGGTGGCCAACGGTGGAGGATTGGGGAAATGTGAGAAGAATTATTTTGTTTTTGAAACACTTCTATGAATTAACACTTAGAATCTCCGGCACAATGTTCGAAAAAGCTAAAAGCGATACAAGGCGTTTTTCTCCGAATGAGGCGAGGCGTAAGCATCGAGACGGAGCGAGGCGGAAGCCTCGATTTAAAGAAGAAAAAGTCTCCAAAAATTATAAGAAAATGCTAATTAAATCATAAAATAATTTATCATTATAACCATATAACCAAGGTCATAAAAGAGATAAATAACCAACGTCACGTTAATGTATCATTACAAAACATCAAAACAACATAATATCAAATCCATCACTATATAAGTAATGTATCATTTGTATCCAGCGGCCTGAAAAATGGATCAAATCCTAAATCATCCCCACCATCATCTCCATCATCATCTCCATCATCACTAAGAGGATCCTCCATGGAATCATCATCGTATCTAATAGCTCTGTCATCCTCCTCATTGTCAGTGCTAAGATCCTCAAACTCCGGTTCTTCATCAACCAATTGCAATCCCTTCCCTTTATCTATAAATAAACAAGTGAATATATATTTAATCCAAATGAGTATGCTTTTTTAAAGAACACTTTAAAGACAACTTAAGTAATGGCACTAACCATTTGTTTTAGTTTTTGACTGCAAAGTCTTTCTCTTTCTCTTTTGACTTCCTTGTTTACTAGTTGTTTCCCGAGTCCCTTTCTCTCCAAGTGTAATTTCCCTCACATTAGTCTCTTCTCCAACTGTCTTTTCATTCCCATGAGTCCCTTCACCCTCCTCCATATCATCATTCACATAAGTCATTTCCAAGATATTTTCATCATTTACCCCCGCAACCCACTCATTATCAAATGGCACACTATCAACAACTAATGGATCCTCTTCTGCCGTTAGTGCTTTTTTTTGTCGATCTTTCAATTTTTTATTGTACATTATGTAAGTCAATGAGTTAAGCCTGGATGCAGACAGTCGATTCCTATGTATCTATATTACAAGTAATTGAGCATTAGTGATATCTCATAAAATATTAATAAATATATTTGAGAATATAAATGATTTATATCTAATAAATACTTAACTAAAAGTACTCCAATTACGCTCACACGCAGAAGATGAGCAAGTCAAACTCAAAATCTTCACTGCAAAGTTTCTTAATTCTGGAGCTTCATCTCCAAATGCAATACACCAATCAGTTGAATCAATATTAAAACATATATCAATCTTACCGGTACAACGGTACTTATCAAGAGCACGTTTAATTAAAATGAAAGCATATACATACATTAATCAACGATACTTACCGGGTGCACGTTTCTTACACGTGTTTTTGGCATTTGTGTAGCCAAATAACCCTTGTCTCAATCGGAATGCATCCAATTGCAAATCAGCTTTCTCTTTCCTCGTAGTTAGGAATAAGCTTGTCCATACAAGTGTACAATCCAACCTTAACTTCCGCATTGGCACAAAAATTGTCATCATATTGAAAATGAGGATTCAAAAAATATGCAGCAGCGTGCAAATGCCGATGCAACTGATTGTCCCACTTAGCATCTATTACGCTCCATATCTCTTTATATGCCTCTTCCTCATTATCCAAATTTTTTGCAATCTCTTCTTTTGCATTGTCCATGGCACCATATAAAAATCTCATTCTCGGCACCTTCTCTGAATCTGTCATCCTCAATACACTTACTAGAGGTTTTGTAGTCTTAATCGCATATCCCACACTACCCCAAAAATTTCTATCACTTAAAATGATTTTTCTCGCCTCTCTACCTTCAGATTTTTTTGCCCAGGCACAATTTGTCCACTCCCTAGATGTAAACATAGCTCCAAAGGTTGTCTCAAACTATGCACACTCTGCAAAGTTAAATAAGCCGTGGCAAATCTAGTAGCGGTTGGCCGAACAAGGTCTTTATTAGTGTTGGCCCTCATCAATGCCAAGACTCATCCATGATTATATATGAAGTTGCTTACCTACAATTACATAATGACATTTATCAAAAAATAATAATAATTCAAGTATTCATTGAATTAAAAAAAATTATAACCAAATAATAATAATAATAAATCATTATTATTATTATTTGGTTATAATTACTATTATTATTATTAATAATAGTAATTACCTTCTTTGCCTTTGTCAAAGCATTTTTATGTTGAGGCAACTCTCCAAGCTTCTCAAGCATCAAATCGATGCAATGCGCGGCACACGATATCCACCACATACGTGGCCTCTTCTCCATTAACATCCTCTTCGCCGCCTTATAATTAGATGCATTGTCAGTGACTACTTGAATGAAAAGGTCTTCTCCCACTTCCTCAACAACCTCATCAAGTGGTTTAAACATCAAATTAGCATCTTTAACTGTATCAGATGCATCAACAGATTTTAAAAATACAGTGTCATGGGGGTTGTTTACAAGAAAGTTTATTAGTTGTCTTCCCCTAATATCTTTCCAACCATCCGATAAGATTGACACCCCCGTATGTGCCCAAGTCTTCTTTACCTCCTCAACAAAGGCCTTTGTACTCTTCTCTTCCTCCTTCAATATCCAAGAGCTAAGCTCGTATGGAGTAGGGGGTTTCAAACCACGACCATAGTTCCCAATTGACCGGCACATAGTTATAAATGAAGGACTATCTGCAACATTAAAGGGAATCCCGTTTTCAAAGAAAAATCTACCAATATCAAGACAGACTGCATTACGAGCCTCCTTTGAAAATACGGTACGATTTGTAGTAGCATCATCATCAACAACATCAACATCTACAACAAATCTGTCCATGGGCCCCCGAACTCCCCTCACGGAGGCACTACCCACACTTGAACCTCCCAAGGATGGATTACCACCATAATAAGACCCACTTTGTACTTTTTCAGCTTCATTTCTTTGTCTTTCCTCCTTGAAGTCCATATTTTTCTTCATACATGAAGCAAGTTCTTCCTTCACTTCACTTGGTACTTTTTTGCAAGCCTCAACATTACTATGATTACCTACAAGATGATTTTTCAGCCTTGTAATCCCTCCTTTACAAATTTTCTTACAAAAATTACATTCCGCGTATAAATGAGCTTTATTAACTCCCGGAGCTGCGGTGCCATATTTCCAAGCTGGATCTTTCCTACCCATAATAATAATTCACTGTAATAATAAAAAAAATTGTTATTACATTTTGATAACAAAATTATAGACAACACTAGTCATGTACTCATGTTAACATTGATAGAATCTAATACTGTTCAAAAACAGAATATAAATTTATGTTTGATTGTGATTCAGGGACTGAAAGAGAGTGGAATCGGTTCACAGGGCATCACCAACAGCATTAACATGATGACCAAGATCAAGACCACTGTTATAAACTTATCAATCCTAAGTCCTAACTAATTATTTTGGTGACATTAACAAATAGCAATTCATGTACACAAAAATTGATATTGTTATTGACAATCTAAAAAGGGTAAAGTTCAGATAACCACCTGAGATTTTGGCGCTTTCCCACTTAACCACCTGTAGTCAGTAAAGCTACATTTAAACTCCCGATTTTTTGAGTTGAAGTGAATAAATGCTTTCCGTCTTAACTCCGTTACTTGAGTTGGCTAAAGACTTAATTACCCTCTATATATATATATTGAAAACGACGGATGATCCTACCAAAGAAACAGATCGTGTATATATAGAAAAGACAGGGCTACTCAATTTAACATGTATGTAATCTGTTTCTGCTGTTGCTGCTGATTCTTAGAGGAATTTGACTTTGCCCAACAACATAATTGCAACTGAATTAGTGGTAAAAAAATAACGAGTAACATTGTTTTGACAATTTTTAGTAGCAACAACAGTTCTCTATGTCGAGATGCAGCCGACAAGGGTCAAACCTCTGTCACAAGTACCCCTGGAAATTCATCTTGCACAGGCAATCCAACAGATAATATTTGTACAAAGATTATCACATAAGCAAACATAATATTGGCAATTACACCAGCTGAAATAACAAGAACCCTTTCAAACATAGGTCTATTTTTAAGTAAATCTACATCATCTACCGAAATATCACTATCAAGATCATTACCAGGAAAACCCACAAACCCACCAAGTGGGAATACTCTAATTGAATACTCTACATTGTCTGCATTAAATTTAGCTAAAATTGGACCAAACCCAACTGCAAATTTACTTACACGAATTCCTTGACGATAAGCTGCCAAGAAATGACCACTTTCATGAACAACAATGATAGCAGTTAGCACTTCAGCTACCTCCAAAACTGACTGAGCACTCTCAAAGCCACTAAAATCAAATCCGAGTAAAGCCCAAGTCTTGATATTTTTCCTTTTCCCATGTGGGTGTCTGTTCTTATCAATTGATTCTTGCAATGAAAACTAGAATTTGAAGAAGAAAATGAGTAGTAAATTGAAGAAGATAAAGTTTTTGAGAAGCAAGTCTTAGGAGGTTTCAGAAAGGATTCTGAGATGGGTAACCTTGAATTGATTAATCTGGATAGAGAGAATGAAGAAGCTGGAGGACAGGATATAATCATGAGGGTTAATTTGTTGAATCTCTTTTTGGAAAGAAAGATTAAGGAGGAGATATAGCTCTCTCAACATACCTCTGCACTGCTGCCCCAATTTCTCAATTGACAATACCAAGCTTTCAGATTTAATTTTTATTTTATCTTAATTTCCCAATTTCTCGTTGATGATTAACATTAAAATTGGGTCTTGCCGCTCGATTTCGGACACGTCCATCACGATCCTTCGCAGTCCTCAATTCGTTGATTAAGTTTACCAACCCGCCTATCTGTAGTTGCATATCCACCATCTATGTTGCAGGGCATCCACTGATTCCTGCGTAGCATACCATGGTTGTACTACAAAAACCTAGATTTAACAAAATTGAGCTTACCAAATCGAGATTGAAGAGCGGATTGATAGCGCTTAGAAGCTGAAGATAGACGAGTGCTCCACGAATCAGAGTTCATGTTTTGAAATTGAAGCTCTTTGGGATCAAAATCAGTTAGGGTTCCAACAAATTAAATTAGAATTTGATCTTTCGAGTTGTGGATTAAAAACCTCTTAAAAGATGAGAAAAAATATAGAGAGAATTGGAGATTGTGGTTTGAGGAGTGAGAAATGAGAGAGAGGACGCACGGTTTGAGTAGTGAGAAATGAGAGAGGATTGTGGTTTGAGGAGGAAGAAGAAGAAGGGGGTATTTCGGACATTTATCAGTCTTTTTTTACAGTTATAGCCTCTACGTCTGACATACACGCACGGTTAAGTTGGATGGAAAAGGTGACGTTTTCATTTCAACTCAAAAAGTCGGAAATTTAAATGTAGCTTTACTAACTACAGGTGGTTAAGTGGGAAAGGCCCCAAACCCCAGATGGTGATCTGAACTTTACTCATCTAAAAAACCAAATGGAATTATCATATGCTATCTTTGTTAAAAAAAATTAATGAAAACACAAACAGAGCAATACATCAAAATTCTCTACAAACACTATTGGTAAAATCACAACAAAAACAGAACACAACAAAAACACTGGATTGAAGGCACAATTATTCAATGCTTTATCCAATCCAAAATAATTTAACCAAATCACAACAGCTTTACACTTTAAATCAAAATAGTGCTTTTGTAATCTTATTGAGTTCTTAACATTCTTAATTTATTCCAAATAATAAAAAAAATTCCCTCAAGCTAGGATTCCATGTGATACACTGTAGACTATTGTGTGCACTACATTAAGAACTCAAAACAGAAGAAAACAAAACAGAAGAAAACAAAAAAGAAAACAGAAAACAGAGACGCCAGACTAGAACTCAGAAGAAAACAGAAAAGAAAACAGAAAACAGAGGAGGAGAAGAGCGAAAATAGAGAAGGAGAAGAGCCAGAGGAAGAAAAGAAAAAGAAAACAGAGACGCAAAAAAGAAAAGAGCCAGAGGAAGAAAAGAAAAAGAAAACAAAGACGTCAGAGGAAGAAAAGAAAAAGAAAACAGAGATGCAACGACGACAGTCACAAGAAGGAGAAGGAAAAGGAGAAGGAAAAGAAGTAGAAGAAGAAGAAGAAGAAGAAGAAAGAGGAGAAGGAAGATACCTGGAAAGTCTTCAGTCGCGGAGAGGAGAAAGAAGCAGTAGCGAGCCTCTTCAGTAATGGTAAGTCTGATAGTAAGCCAAATCTGATACTTGGGGCTTTTTTTTTAAAGTCAAATCGAGGCGAACGCCTCGCGACGCCTTGAGACGCAACGCCACGAGGCGTAAGCTTCAACAGGAAAAGGTGCAGGTTTCTCCAATACCAGAATAAGCGGCCGCCTCGCAAACTCTTTCTTCCGGCTCGAGGCGCACGCCTCGAGCGCTATTTCGAACAGTGCTCCGGCACATTATATGTTACATCCAATGGATTTATTCATGAGTTTGTGGAAGTTGGCGGTCTTTTGAAAGAAATGGAAGATGATGATGATTATCAAATGAGAGAAATGGCTATAAGGATGAGATCAAAGTTAATGAAATATTGGGGGATGTTGATAAAATGAACAAGTTGTTATACATTGTCGTGGTTCTTGATCCAAGACACAAATTCACTTTCGTTGAGTTTGTATTTAATCACATGTATGGTAAAGAAAGTGATTTGGCAATCAAAATGACTAGAGGGGCTAAAGATGTATTATTTGAGTTGTTCAATTATTATAATCTCAATCATTTATTGTCCCAAGGTCATTCATCTCAAACTCCAAGTGGGAGTGGAAGCTTAATTCAAAGTGGTGGCTCATAATTAGTAGAAAGTATGTTAAGAAAAACAAGAAAAAATGACAACTTGTTTGAACAACATGTTGAGGATGTTCAAGGTGGGGAAGTTCAAACTGAGTTAGAAATGTATTCAAAGAATCTAGTTTAAAGAAAAGATGAAAAATTTAACCTTTTAGCTTGGTGGAGATCCAACACTCATAGATTTCCTGTTTTTTCATTAATGGCTAGAGATGTCTTAGCGATTCCCATTTCTACCGTGGTTTCCGAATCGACATTTAGCATAGGAGGACAGATCCTTGATTCTTTTAGGAGCTCTTTAACTCCTAGGATGGTGCAAGGAATTATTTGTGCTCAAGATTGGCTTCGCCGAAGCAACGAACCAATTGATATCGAAGAAAAGTTGGAATCCATTCAAGAAATTGAAAAAGGTATAGCACAGTAACATTGTAACACTTTGTATTGTTTATATATTTTTTTGTAATGTAGTTTAAATTCTTCTTAATAAATTATGATTTGCTCACATTTGTCTTTTAAAAATTGCAGAATTTTCAGCAGGCGATTTAGATGCATCAATCTTGGATATGTAATATGGTTGATTTATTGGAGACTGGAGACTTGATAGTTGAGAGAATTTTGCCTTGTGCGTTGTTTGTTTTTAATTTATGTGAATTTGAATTGAACTGTGTACCTACTTCTTGTTTCAACTTTGATTATCGGAGGGACATTGACCTGCTTAACTGCTTTAAAAAATTTTGTAACGAATATGTTGTTGTGAATTTAATTTGTAACAATTGTTGTCCAAAGGGGTCGAAGTTATTTCTTCCCTATTGACTCAAACTCTAGTGCTTGCTAATATATGTGAATCTGTTAATTCATTCAAATGCTTTGGCATTTTTAGTTTATTTGATTTACATTACTGTTTGGATACCTCAGGGCTCAGGATGCTCTATATATCTTACTGAGTTGAAATAAATTAGTAAAAAAATTTCCTTTTATGGTGTTTCTTTCTGTTTCATTGCAGGAGACAAGTGATGTGGAGCATATTATATGAGCCGTAAAATTGAACTGGTCAAATGAACCATAGCTTATTTTAAGTCTTTAACCTCCTGGATTGACACTGTAGTCTGTATTGTACAGCTGCCAATTTTATAACATGTCATAATCCTAGTTTTCTTCCCCAAGTGATATAAATTATGGATTTATTTTGTAAAGTTTGGGCCCTGTATTTGCTTGGTTCATTCCGACAATTGCATACCAGGAACTTGAGATGGGACAGTCGGAGTTGGTTTCATCTGTGAATGTGGAAGCTGCAGAAGGTTGGGATCATGATTCATGTCACAACTCACAAGTAGAACAACTAATGGACATAAATAAACAACTAATATAGCAACAAGCCAACAAGCTAACCACCAAAAAAAACTAGATAAGGCCATAAGGCACAAGGGGATGAAATTTACACAGTAGCTCAATTGATGCCTAGGCAGGCAGACAGCCCAGCTAAAATTAATCAATTATATAGATGATTTCTTAGTTTAAAAAAAAAATTGTTAATATATTAAAAAAAAATATTTAGTTATTATTAACAATTATATATATTACCATGCGGTATAACCGAAAATGGAACCGAAAAAACCGGTACCGAAATCGGTAATTCGGTACCGGTACTGGTTCTTGCTTTTCCGGTACTTTCGGATCGGTACCGGCTCGATTTTTTACCGATGAGCACCCCTAATAGTAGTAAGGCCAACAATGTTATACAGAGCTAAATGTTGGCAAGGAAACAACATGTGTATAAACTGAGAGTTATGAGAATGTTAAGGTGAATGATTGGCCATACAAGTTTGGATACAATTAGAAAAGAGTATATACGAAAGAAAGTTGGATGGCACTAATTAAAGAGAAGATGACCGAACACAAGTTGAGATGGTTTGGTCATCTCCAAGCACTGACGCGAGGATTGAAGTAAGAAGGCGGATACCAAAAATTATTTAGGAAGAAGTTATACAATGAGAACATCAATTATGATAGGGGTGTAAATATGTACCCTAAATATCGGAGGCCGAATAAAGTGTTCCACTTTTTTGTTTTGTATTTTAATTTTAGCTTTTTATACTAGTGTACATTTTTAATTTTCTAGGTGTAGAAGTGTTTTTATTTTACGTATCTCCACTCATATCTATTCTTTTTATACAACTCTTCTTTTAATTTATTGTTTTACCTCTTTAGATTTCTTCTTCCCTTTCTACTTTTATACAATACATTGTGTTTCTGAGTTTTAGAATGGACAGAAAACTTACAATTTTTTGTTCAAATTTTTTGTTACTAAGTTTATTAATGAACATAAAAGAAAAGAAAATGACGAAAAACTCAACTACTTTTCTTGCCAAAATTTTTAATCAAAAAAATAATGGATTTGAACAAAAAACTAAATAGCATAAGCAAAAAAAGTATAATACTTATTATACCCTCTACATTACAAACACAACAAAATTTTCTTTCTTTTACCCTTATAAACTCGGTAACAAAACCTACAAGTTTTCTGTTTTATACTATTTTATCCTAATTTTAAGTTTGTCATTCTTTCTTTTTTGTCCAAAACTCTAAAACAAGCTTACACATGTGATTCATTTTCAGCCTACCCAACTAGTTTAGTTTGAAATAAAAGGGTTGTTGAATTGAGAAAGAGTAACTTTTAAAAGAAATTCCAATAAGTTATATCATAAGACTCGAGAGAAAAAGTACAAGAAACAGCACAATATTGATCCAACAAATAAGTGGACAACAAAACAATAATATATCTTACAAATAGAAGCACTCACTTCCCGACCAAAATTTTGCCAACACCATTTCCAGCAGCAATTTTAATAATTATCTGCATTTCAAATCTAATTCACATTAAAATCTAAAAAAGATCTAAGATTGAAACACATTATTAGATGTGACACGTTATAGAAAAGACCTGTGAAGCTTCTTTGTTAAAATATCGACCATCACCTCCTAACACCAACAAGCCATTCACGAAATCCTCAGGTGGCAACGAATTAAACAATGCCTATTCATATAAAAACATCTATCAGAAAATAAATCCGAACATTCAAAATTAATCATTGCTGCTAAAACAAATCAAAATAAAATTCAAACTAAAAGAACAAACAAACCAACCTGAATCCAATTGGCAAGGTAATTTTCTTCCATAAACGCTTTAACCTACCAAAAAGAGGACAAATATCAGTTCAAATTCAACTAAAACTCAAATAAATGCAAAACAAAAGCAAAAGCCCATTAAGCAAGCAACATAGGTGAGCACAGAAAACAAAAGCGTACCTTCTTTCGAAGACCACTAGTTCCAGTTTTTTGGCCTTCAATTGGTTTCGTTGGAACTATATTAATCTGACAATTATAAATAAACGATAATGAGACAATGGTTACAGATATATGTATGCATTATATGTATATGAATACGTCTGTGTAATGAAAGGGAGAGAACCTTGAGGGCTTCGAATTCGGCGAGAGTTGTGAAAAGGGGAGAAGAATATGAGGCTCTGACGGAGAGGGAATAATCATGATTTTTGAGAGGGAGTTTACCAGAGAAGAAGATTGGAAAAGAAGGTGAGTAGTTGAAGATAGAAGAGGTTTTGGCATTGCTCAATTGTGCTAGTTTTTGTGATGAGGGAAAGGACGTTTCTATTCTTGCACAAAACGCCATTGATTCACAGTCTGCAGTTAGCTAAATAAGTGTACAAAGGAGAAGTGAAGAAGAAGTACTACTAGTTTGGAAATCGTATATATAAAAAATATGGAAAAAGGGCGGAACAGAGAGTGTATGTATTGACCGTGTGTTGAAAATCGTTGCCTACCTGCCCACTGCCACGTGTACCTGTTCCTCTTTATAATGCTTATCTTTTACGCTTTACGCTCCACTCTCTACGCTTCACGTGAACCGCCTTTTCTCATCTTAATAATTCAATGGCCTAACAAACACAGTCCGTCTATTTTGGACTGATAGCGAAACACTAAGTCAAGTGTTGGGCCAATCTTTTTTGCTTTGGGCCCGTTCCTTTTTGTTCTATTCTATTTTGTTTTAAACTACTATAATATAGGAACATTTACAATTTTTAGTACATTTTTAGAAAAAATTACAACAAAATTGCATCTAGAAAATATTTACAAAATTAGTGTATTTAGTATCCCTTTAATTTAGTTGGGTGTTTTAATAGGTTGCTGATGTGGCAAATCAGTTTTGTAATTATGTAACTGTTCTCAGTTGTTTCTCTTGTGACAATTTGAATTGCATGCCAAATCTGAGTAGTCGTGCATTATGTATATAGTGCAGTTGGTAACCAAGCCTTCATACAAAGGTAACCATTTTAGTTTATGTGGGAAACCAAATAGGCAAATAGTCATAAAAAATCAGTATTTGTTTTTTTTATCTTGTTAAACTATGATGAAATCAGAGAGTAGTCGCGTGATTGTATTCAACATTGTGTAACACAATCTCGGCTACCTTACATCAACAAAAAGGTGTCGTTGGTAGCCAAACCTTCTTACAAAGATAACCAAATAGTTATAAAAGAATTTCAGAACAATTACAAGTGTTACATGTATTTGTTTCTTGTTAAACCGTGATGGAATCAGAGATTAGTCGTGTGATTTTTCTCTTACTTAATGTAAGAAGAAAAAAATATAAAATATTATTTAATATTATATAACACAATCTCGGTTACCTTACATCAATAAAAAGATACAGTTGGTAGCCAAACCTTCATACAAAGATAACCATTTTAATTTTTGTGAGTAACCAAATAGTCATAAATATTTAATGGTTTGTCGTCGTTTCTTCGTCCGATCGGAGCTCTCTTTGTTCGGCGGAGGCTCTCTTTGCTTGTGGGACGAATCTTCTTTTTCTTCTTATTGGCGTTTTGGACAACGATTTCGAGTTTTCATTGGCGGTAGAGGAGGAAGATAAAGGGGAGGAGAGAGAAGGCCACAGAGGAATAGGAGGAAGATGAAGTGGGTGAAGAGAGGAGGCGACATAGGAGGAGACTTCATTACTAGTGTCTGAAGAAAAAATATTTATCGATCGAAAAGTTTTGGTAACCAGAAACAAAAGGTTAGTTGTATCAAAGATGACAATAGTAACAAAACTCAAAAGCAAGTCATGTTCAAGGACCTTGAAGCCTTAAAAAATCAGCAACAAAAGTTTCGAACTCACATCTATGAGGAAGATGATGATTATCTTGATGAAGATGAAGAAGAGTTTGAAGATGATGATATGTTCTAGAAGAAGCCATATCATTATAAAGCTTGTGTCCCATAACAAGGCTCGAAAAGTCTGGCAATCCATTACCATCATTGTCAAAATCTGGAAAGAATGTATCTGCTTCCACTAAAACAACATAATCAAGAGCATCCCATAACAACCGGTGTGCTTGCGTCATCTTCTGGAAGAAGCCATACCCGATTTGGATGAGAGATGTAGGGTTTGTTTTGGTTGGTAACTGACGCATTTGTAGGATAAGATTTCTTCTTGATTTAAAGATTTTTTATATTTTTTTTGGATTTAAATAATATGTCGTGTTTATTGTGTTACATTATTTTTGTAATTATTTTATTGATGCATTACTCTTGTAATTACTTACTAATTGTTGTATATTATTGTAAAGAACCCTATATGTATATATACAGTTGTGCAGTACACAATCGTATTATGATGACGTTTTTTTTCTATAGCGACGCCTGACCATAGACTATAATATCTATGGCGACGGTTGAACTTTCGCCATAGCCCAAAAAAACTGTCGTCATAGGCAACTGTGTTTTTTCCATAATATAATTTTGAAGTTTTATAAATTTACAATTTATTGAGAAAAGTTAAGTTAAATTAAGTGCAATTCCTCCTTATGTGAGTTTATTTTTTGCTTTTATGTGAAGTGTATTTTTTTTTCTTATGTGAAGCTTGTTTGATTTGTGAGTTTATTTTTCCCTTTTGAAATAAGGGTTAATTAGTTATTATTAATATTATAATAGTATTGATGTACTTGATTATGAATTATATTATTCTCTCAATAGTGGAGCTTCAAACAAATTGTGTACCTACGATTATTGTAACGCCCACAAAATAGGTATACATCACCCATCTTGAGTCGCCAAATACATGTTACAAAAATACAAAATTCAACTCAATAATACAACTGTCGTGTAACATACGAGAAAACATAAGCTGAGAGTTTAAACAAGAATATTGTCATCTAGACAATATCCACACTCAATGGAGTCCTCGTTACATTTATTGTCACACTATTTAACAGAATAGTGAGAACTACTAATGCTATCATCTGGACCGTCACTCCGTTCCCCGACTCGTCCCAGCTATATTCTCATTTCCTAAAGAGAACATTGAAAGAAAGGGTGAGCTCAACTAGCCTAGTAAGAAATATTATGACTAAGATAATGCAGAATAAATTATCATTAGTCTTCAACAATGTTAAATTGATAAAATACAATAGACATCAAGTTTAACTGCAACGAAATAAATAATCCATTAAAAGAGTCAAGTAGATAATAAAATCTACTATATTTTATGATTTAAAAAGTTTTTCATCAACTTAATCACTGAGACTCAACTTGATAAATAATTCACATCATCAAAATCATCCCTGCACTACAGGCCAAAGATATTATTTGGTATCATGACCATGAATTATCCATGCACCACGGGCCAAAGATAATCGTGTTTTCATCAATGGTCCTGATCAAGCCATAAAATAATTCATCTTTGCTCTCTTGGCCGTGTAGGGATTCCGACACAAAAACGCAGCAGAAATAAAATAATCAAAGCAATTTTCGAAACCCAACACAGGATTCATGCGAAAAATCAATTAATTCAGAGGTTTAGATATTATACCAAAAATGAAAGTGTTTCTGAAACGGCTTTGAATCCTTAACGCAATTCCTCACGAAACTACGTCTCTATGGTATCCACACGAACGCCGCATGAACCGTCGAACGATTCTGCAATAAGAGGGACTTGCGGTACTAGCCACCAAAGGAACCTTTATGAAACTGTACGTTTTCTCTCTAGTCTCTCTCTAAGAGCGGATAGGGTTTTCAAGTTATGATCTGACCCTAAGTAGCTGCTATATATCCTATATATAGTAGTTAAATGAAATTAATCAAAACCTAATTTTATAAAATCCGAATTTATATATATATATAACTTAATTAAGTCTTACTTAATTAATATATGTGACGCCCCCAAAATAGGTATACATCACCCATCTTGAGTCGCCAATACATGGTACAAAATTCAAATACAACTTAATTATGCAACAGTCGTGTAAAGTACGACAAAATACATGCTGTGAGTTTTAATACAAATATTGCCTTCTAGACAATATCCACTCTCAGAATAAGTCCTCAATACATTTATTGTCACACTATTTAACAGAATAGTGAGGACTACTAGCTAACACTATCATCCAGAACATCACTCCGTTCCCCGACTCGTCCCAGCTACCTTCTCATTTTCTGAAGAGAAGAGTGAAAGAAAGGGTGAGCTCAACTAGCCCAGCAAGAAATATTATAACTAAGATAATGCAGAATAAATTATCATTAGTCCTCAACAATGTTAAACTGATAAAATACAATAGACATCAAGTTTAACTGCAGCGGAACAAGCGATCCATTAAAAGAGTCAAGTAGAGAATAAAATCTACTATCTTTTATGTTTTAAAATATTTTTCATCACTTTTATCGCTGAGACTCAACTTAATAAATAATCCACATCATCCCTGCACTACGGCCAAGGATATTCATTAGGGTCACGACCACAAATTCCATGCACTACGGGCCAAGGATATTTGTGTATTCATCAATGGTCATGATCATGCCAACAATTGTCCATCAATGCACTACGGGCCAATGAGGACTTTTATCACATCATTTGTAACATTACGATCATGATTACACCGAATAATCCCTGGTCATAATCATACCAAGTCCATCTATGCACTACAGGCCACAGATGACTTTCAAAAAAATATAAACATGGGGATGATGACAATGATATAAGAATTCAATAAAACAAGTTCAAGAATTAAGTTATTCAGGAACTAATAACGTCCAAATTGTCAACATGATACTGCTTTGTAGAGTAAAATTCAAAAATGCTCAGAAGAATATTTTCATGAAAAATACTAGATGAAACGCAAATATCAAGGATATTCCACTAATTTCATGGAGTATAGAAGTCAAAATTTTAACCAACTGAGAATAATAAGGAATGGAATAACAACAGAAATCACCATGCATGCGGTACTTCGCATAGACAAGTTATTCCAACAGAATAATAATAACGGAACCAGGTCAGGTGAAAATCACACCGACAGGTTGTTCCAACAGAATAATAAAGAATGGAATAACAACAGAAATCACCATGCATGCGGTACTTCGCATAGACGGGTTATTCCAATTGAATAATAAATACAGAATAATAAAGACTGAACCAGGTCCGGTGTAAAACACACAGACATGATATTCTAGCAGAATAATAAAGACGGAACCAGGTCCGGCGTAAAGCACACAGACAGGATGTTCTAAAAGAATAATAAAGACAGAATAATAGAAGAATGTCACCAAGTATAGGGTATTCCGCGTATACAGGTTATTCCAACAGAATAATAAGGAATGGAATAACAGAAGTTCTCTTCATGAATACAAAAGAATAATATCTCTTACCCTAAAAGAAACTGGATAAAGGAAAAGAAAGTTAGCAGAATTCTCTTCTTATTTCTCTCTATAACTTTCTCTCTCTAGAGTTCAATGAATTCGTAAAAAAATAATGAAGGAATGAGATTCTATTTATAGAAGAATGGAATGAATAGTAACCAACCCATGACCAGTCCAGATTGATTTACTTTAATCGGACGGTCCATATTTAAAGCAAAATCTTTTATATAAAATATAATATTATATATATATATAGCATCAGTTCACTGGTGCATCGAATGATAATTTTACGGACGAAATTATAGCAGCCACGGATGTTATGCGTAAGAATTTGATTACTAACATCAAGTAAAACAAAAATAAAATAATATATATATATATATATATATATATATATATATAAGCACATGCTTGATTGAATTTTTAGCTCCCACCCGACAACTCTTACAATTTTGATGACTTTTGATTCCACCATAATCCATTATCATATATATAAATAAAAGTGCTTTCATCCATCAAAATCCACTAGCATATAAATCTATATACAAAATAAAGATACTTCCCTCCACCAATGTCACTTCCCCTCTCCCCATAATTCAAATATATATATATATATATATATATATATATATATATATATATATATATATATATATAAAACTGAAGTACTTTCTCCTAATTATTTTAATAATGGGTAAGTGGGGATCCAAATAATACACAAAATTATAACAACTACTCCATAAAAATTCTTTCAATATTTTTAACAACATATATCATCAATATTATAATTCACAATATTAATCGACCAGGTCGTTTCCAGGAAAGAAGGGGATTTCCAATAAGAATTTCTCCCTATTGGCGCGCAATTAAGTGACCAAACTTCTCCTTGGCAGAACTTCTAGACATCGTTAACATTGTAAATTATAATATTAATAACTCCGTCATTTCAATTATTGATTTAATAATATAAAAATATCGACAATAATTGAATCAAATAACGTGAGATACTATGCAACAATTACTATAGCAATAATTGAACAAAACTAAGTGACTTATCACGTAAGCATCAATAATCAATACCGTGTGCTACTATGCAACCACGCGTATTACTGTACTTTTACTACCGAGTAGTTCAACAGTATCAACGGTAAAACTTCCGCCGTTATTTTAATAAAATATTTTTGTCGTTTTCTCAATCCGACAATAATTCTGTTGTGGGGTCCACCAATGATTGTGTCGTCATACGAATATTTCCTGTTTAAAACGAATATTCCCCGACCAATCGAATATTATATAACAACTTGTATACTTTGCCAAAATTTATAATTATTACCCACAACTATAATATTATATCATAATATTCAAAAATGATAATTATAGAAAAATTCATCTTTATTCAAAAAGTTGGGGTCTTACAATATACATATATACAAACTTTCCTTTTAATTTAAATTCGTGATTTAAATACTATTAATCATATTAATATATTTAAATCCTTAAAATTTAAACTTATTCCCTTTTAAATTATGTTCTATGTGTGTGACCATATAGCTTATTATCACGTTGGCAATAATTTTAAAATCATATTATAAAATTATAAACAGTGAGCGGCATCTAGTAATGCATCATTGCTACCCAAGTAATAATAAGATCGACGATTCGATGCAACCTTTTAGTGACCAATATTTTAATGTAATTTAATCCTTTTAACCTTAATATCCTAGATTAAACTCGAGTCATGGAATGTGTCATACTCTTCATAATTTAATCTGAGTTTTTTTGATCAATGAGTAGACTATATGAAACAAATCACTATTTGAGCATAACCATACTTTTCATAGTCCTACTCAATCAAGAGGCCTATGGATATCACCCATAATATATAGGAGGGTTAAATTCCAGTTAGATCACTCATATTCCTCACACGATTCATGATGTACCCAATAATCACCTTTATAGTCCACCCTATTAAAGGTGACATTTGATGATATCAATGTACATAAATTCCCGTGTAGTAATATAGTGATTTCAGGTCGGAGGACCATTACATCATTATTACTATGAGAATTTCTAATGACACTTCGCATAATGCTCCACATAGAATTCTCATGGTGCGTCTGTCCAGTACATCGTTCTCTAACATGTACCTATGCATTGACTTAATATCTCATATATTTATGACCAATGAGATTTGGTCATCAGTCAATCCACATACTAGTCTCAATGCATCAATGTTGTCCCATCAATAATTATACTCGACTAGGGACATTTAAAAATAATGATATTAATTGTAATTATATAATCTCATGTTCAAGTCACATACTTGAACCCATATAATTTGTATCACTATTCTAAGGAATTTTATTATGTTAACAATTATATAACGCAGTAAATAAAATCATAATAAAATCATTCATTTATTCAATCAAATATAATATCAAAACGTTAAGCAATTATATCAAATAATTGGCCTCTAGGGCATAAACTCTAACACGCCGAAGAGAATCCATAGCCAGAATCATACCAAAAACTGTCCATCAATGCACTACGGGCCAATGAGGAGTTTTTCCACATCATTTGTAACATTACGGTCATGATTATACCGAATAATCCCTGATCATAATCATACAAAGTCCATCTATGCAATACATGCCACATATGACTTTCAACATAATATAAACATGAGGATGATGACAATGATATAAGAATTCAATAAAATAAGTTCAAGAATTAAATTATCCAGGAACTAATAACATCCAAATTGTCAACATGATACTTTTTTGTAGAGTAAAATTCAAGAATAATATTCATGCAACAAAAATAATTTGGACAGAAAAGAATCAATTTTCCGTCGTGAATAGTGCCATGTGAATAGTACTTCGAGAATAGTATCTCGTGAATAGTAATCCGACATAAAAAGTACTTCAAATACCCGAGTGAATAATATTCGGGTGAATAGTAATTTCGGTGAATAGTAACTCGTGAATAGTATTCCGACATGAAAAGTGCCCCAAATACCTGAATGACTAATACTAGAGTAAATAGTAACCGGGGGAATAGTAACCCGTGAATAGTAATACGTAACGAAAAATACCAAATAAAATGATATTTCATGACGAGTATAGAAGTCAAAACTTTAACCAACTAAGTATATAAAGAATGGAATAACAAAAGAAATCATCATGCATGCGGTACTTCGCATAGACAGGTTATTCTAGCAGAATAATAAATAATGGAATAATAGAAGAATTTTACCAAGTATAGGGTAGCCTGCGTATACATGTTATTCCAACAGAATAATAAAAAATGGAATAACAGAAGTTCTCTTCATGAATACAAAAGGAATAATACCCCTTACCTCAAAAGAAGACTGTATACTGGAATAGTGAGGTAACATGCTTATCTTCTTCTTTTTCTCTATAGATTTCTCTCTATAATAATGGCTCTAAAGCTTTAGTGAATTGGTGAGAAATGAAGGAAGAATGAGCTTCTATTTATAGGAAAACATAGTTTCGATAATTGCACGTTTTGGGGCTCGAAAAATTACAGTACAATACCTTCAACTTTTCTTTCATTTTTAATTTAGTCCTGCAAGTATTATCAATCTTGCACCAACTCCCCTAATAGTAAATCATGTGAATCAATAGTAAAATCATGTGACTCAATAGTAAATCATGTGACTCAATAGTTCTAAACATGTGAAAAAAATTAATTACAATATAGTACCTCCATCTATACCTCCATCTTTAACTTAGTCATGCAAGTATTATCAATCTTGTACCAACTCCCCTAATAGTAAATGAATGTGACTCAATAGTAAAAACATGTGATCAAATAGTTATATAAGCATGTGAATAAGTAGCAATTAATTGTCATTTATTCGATAAATTACCCGATTTATTAATATAACCCCCAGACATCAATTATCATCGGAATAGATGTCGATTTCAACTAACATCAATAATCCCAACACAATGAAACTATCAAATTCATCTTTAATCAATACAAACTTATTCATCATTAATATTATAACTCACAATATTTAACAACCAGATCGTTCCCAAGAAAGAGGGGGCTTTTCAATAAGAATTTCTCCCTATTCGCGTGCAATTAGGTGACCAAACCTCTCATTGGCAGAACTTCTAGACATTATAAATATTGCAATTTAATAATATGAATAACTTTGTCGTCTCAATTGTTGATTTAATAATATATCATATAATGCAGAGGATACTGTGACAATAATCGAATCAATAATATGAGAAATATGATGCAACAATTACTATAGCAATAATTGAGTATAACTGAATGACTTCTCAAGTAAGCATCAATAATCAATACCGTGTGCTACTATGCAACCACGCGTATTACAGTACTTTTACTACCGAGTAGTTCAACAGTATTAACGGTAAAACTTTCGCCGTTATTTTCATAAAAATATTTTTTGTCGTTTTCTCAATCCGACAATAATTCCATTTTAGGGTCCACCAATGATTGTGCCGTCGTACGAATATTTCCCAACACAAAGAATATTTCCCGACCAATCGAATATAATATAACAACTTGCATACTTAGCAAAATTTATAAATACTATCCACAACTATAAAATTATCTCAAATCCACATCATAATATTAAAAAAATATTTCAAGAAATTTAAATCTTTATTCGTAAAATTTGGGATTTTACAATCTCCCCTCCTTATGAAATTTCATCCTTGAAATATACGTACGTACCTGGTATGCTGAACAGATGAGGACACTTCGTCCGATTTTAACTCTTGAGGTATAACCTTTAAGCGTAGAATACATTTTAATATTTTAACAGGTACATCTTCATGAATAGTAACTCGTCAATAGTAACTCGTCAATAGTAACTCGTGAATAGTACTCTGACACAAAAAGTGCCCTGAATACCCAATTGAATGATATAATCTCCAGACATCAATTATTATCGAAATAAATGTCGATTTCTACTAACACAAATAATTCCAACACAATGTAACTATCAAATTCATCTTTAATCGATACGAACTTATTCATCATTAATATTATAACTCACAATATTTAACAACCAGGTCGTTCCCAGGAAAGAGGGGACTTTTCAATAAGGATTTCTCCCTATTGGCGCACAATTAGGTGATCAAACCTCTCCTTGACAGAATTTTAAGACATTATAAATATTTCAATTTAATAATATGAACAACTTTGTCGTCTCAATTAATGATTTAATAATATAACATATTATGCAGATGATACTGTGACAATAATCGAATCAATAATATGAAAGATATGATGCAATAATTACTATAGTAATAATCGAGTATAACTGAGTGACTTTCACGTAAGCATCAATAACCAATACCGTGTGCCAGTATGCAACCACGCGTATTACTGTACTTTTAATACTGGGTAGTTCAACAATATTAACGGTAAAACCTCCGCCGTTATTTTCATAAAAAGATAATTCTGTCGTTTTATTACTACGACAATACTTCCGTTGTGGGTTCACCAATGATTGTGCCATCGTACAGATATTTTTGATAAAAAGAATATTTCCCGACCAAACGAATATTTTATAACGACTTGCATACTTTGCAAAATTTATAAATACTACCCACAACTATAACATTATATCAAATCCATACCATAATATTCAAAAAAAATATTTTGAGAAAATTAAATATTTATTCATAAAATCTGGGGTCTCACAATCTCCCCTCCTTATGAAATTTAGCCCTCAAAATTTACGTACGTATTTGGCATGCCGAAGAAATGAGGATACCTTGACTTCATTTCAGATTCTAACTCTTGAGATATAACCTTTGAGTGTCGAATATGATCCTTCTTATCCAAGATTTTAACATGTATCTCATCATACGTTAAATCTTCTGCTATCTCGTCAATAATGTGGTTCGGGTCGTCCACATATTTACGTAACATCGATACGTAAAAAACGTTATGAACACGCGACATACTTGGCGGTAAAACTAGTCTATAGGCCACAGTTCCTACTCGATCAAGGATTTCAAATGAGCCAATAAAATAGAGGGTTGGGATTTCCTCTCTTCATCGATTCTTACTTCTAGAATAACGCCCTCTTGAACCTTCTTTTTCACATTCATCAGCTCGGAGTATGTAGCTTGAGTGGCTTTAAATTTATCGATTAAAGTCAATTATACTCGTATATTCGCTATCTTCACGTGGGTCTCTATAGTCTTTAACTCTATATTCATCATTTGTAAGTTATACGAAATGGGTTTTTGTGTTAACAATATCGCACTCGTAAATGCATACGATCTTCTACTCAACACGTCAGCTACCCCGTTCGCTTTTCCATGATGGTATTGAATGGTAGATCATAATCTTCAACAGCTCGAGCCAACGTTTTTGGCGCATGATACATTCATTTTATTTGAAGAAATATTTGAGGGTTTTAGAATTGGGTTTTGTACTAGGGTCAATACAAAATTCGATTTCACGCTCTGGGTAGGCAAGGAAGTCTTCAAGAATACGTCAGAAAATTTATTAACAATAGAAATATCATTCAAAACTGTGACTCTCATCCAAGACTTGGATAACACATGTAATGAAGGTTTCTCCTAATGGAGTTTCAACCGATAAGTCAAAGTCTAATTTCTCCGGAGTCAAATTTAAACGTTGAACGCAAGCAAGAGAGATAAAATAATGGGTAGAACCGGTATCTAATAAGGTATAGATTTCGCAAGAATTTATAATTAACTAACCCGTGCTAACTTTGTTTGGGTTACTCGCTTTTTGAGAAGTCACGAAAAACGCTCTTCCTGAAACCATCAACTTTATTTTGTCCGTATCTGCCTTTGGTGCCACCGTCTCAGATGGACTTGACTTCACTATACGACAAAATCGAGCTAAATGACCTTCTCTTCTTGAAATTTCCACTTCTATTATCTTGGCCATGATTACCACCAAAGTAGTTACTATTCTTGGCATGATAATTTTCCCCACGATGGTTATCATTATTCGGATGGTCGTTGCCACCGGTACGATTATTATTGTATTGTTGGTCGTTGCCTTTTGGTTGTGCTATCTCATTATCGCGCTCCAATAACTGAGCCCTATTCGTAATATCTGAATATAAACAAAGTTTATGAGAAATGAAGTATTGACGTATATCGGGTTTCAAACCTCTTAAAAACATTCGCGTCATTCGCTCCTCATTATCGACCAAATGGGATGCAAACAGGGATAACTCCGCAAACTTAGCTTCGTACTACGATACGGTCATATTATTTTGCTTCATTGCTTATCTCAACATTTTCATATGCCATTTTCAAATACTGTCACAAAACAAGGGTTAATTGACAAATCACATATTATCCCTATACTCTGACCGACCAATTAAATACCAAATAAACTTAGGTAGGTCATACTAGCGAAGGAATTCCCCGTCTCTCCCCTCCTAGTTCTTGTCTCATATCTCAGCCAGGTATCATATTCCTAAGCTTTGATACCAACTGTAACGCCCCTAAAACAGGTTTTCACCACCCATCTTGAGTCGCTAGATACATGGTACATAAATTCAAATACAACATAATTATACAACAGTCGTGCAAAATACGACGACATATATACTGTGAGTTTTAATACATATATTGTAACGTATATAATACGACAATATTCATACTTCAAATTAATACATGCCATATAAAGTACAGCAGCAAATATTTCAAGTCTCCAAAGGGACACAAGAAGATTTCTGTTCTCTTCATTTTACTGCGGTGCACTTTTGACGCTTTCAGGGTTGGGTTCTCATCACCCTATTGTTGTTCACCAAAATCAATTATTAAGTGACGTATAAAATACGACAAACACATCTTAGGTTCTCAATACAATTATGTATTTCATGGCATGCCATAGGGAGGACTACTAATGCTATCATCTGGACCGTCACTCCATTTTCCGACTAGTCCCAGCTATATTCTCATTTCCTGAAGAGAACAACGAAAGAAAGGGTGAGTTCAACTAGCTTAGTAAGAAATATTATGACTAAGATAATACATAATAAATTATCATTAGCCTTCAACAATATTAAACTGATAAAATACAATAGACATCAAGTTTAACTGTAGCGGAACAAATAATCCATTAGAAAAGTCAAGTAGAGCATGATATCTACTATCTTCTATGATTTAAAATGTTTTCATCAACTTTATCGCTGAGACTCAGCTTAATAAATAAACCACATCATCGAATCATCCTTGCACTACGGGCCAAGGATATTCATTAAATCATCAATGGTCATGACTATACCGAATAATCCTTGGTCATAATCATACCAAGTCCATCTCTGCACGTAAGGCAAAAGATATACAACAATAACAACAATAATCAACAATCCATCTTTGCACGTAAGCCAAAGATATACAATTCAATAATCAACAGTTCATCTTCGCACGTAAGCCAAAGATAACTTTCATCACCATATAAGCATGAGGATGATGACAAAGATATAAACATTAAACAAACGAAAACAAGGATAAATATTAAAGACTTTAAATTTATACAAATATTATCAACCACTCATAATCTAATATTATTAATATCATAACAATATTTTAATCACTTCTTAAACTTATAAACAATTTATTTCAATTGTTTACACTTTACCAAATAATATATTTAATCATTCAAAAATGCCATACTCATAAGATTTCATCACCAATGATCAAATTCCTTATAAAAAAATCTGCAAATACCTTATATAGGATTTCCAAGCCATAAAATTCTATTTTCTAACTTTGTTACTTCACATAACATATTTAACTCATTTACTCATAACTAGATCATTTTCATGAAAAATACCAAATTAGTCCCAAAATATTTCTTTTCTGGGATTTAGCAGAATATAGTCCCATAATAAACATATATTTTTCTTGGAATTTTTAAAATTCATTTACTATTTTTCAAAAATTAATCTCTAATTAATTCCTTAAGAAATTAGCTACCTCAAGTTTAACTCCAAAAATTCCCAAATCTTGGCAGAATCTTACACATGATAACGTGAGCTTCCAGTTTAAATTTCATGGTCATCGGAGTTATAGAACACCGGTTGTAGCGTTTTTCGTCAAAAAAACTTAAATATTGAAATGGTCATAACTTGCTCATTTTAAGTCGGAATGAACTCATTTTTGGACAGGAGGTTCTTTATACCATATACTTTCATGTCCCAAAAGGTCGGAATTTTTCTCATAAATTAAGTGGCCAAAAATGCCCTTTTAAAATTCTGGACTGTAGCTTTTTCGAAATTTACAGCTTTTCACTCCTTTGCTAAAATCAGTCCACACGAAAATCTACAACACATTTTCCAGTGATTCCGCTTGGATAAGTTATAAGACTCATAGATCTAACTCTAGAACTTGATCACACTCAAAAATTCAAAATATAATAGGAGATATGGTCAATTGAATTTCATGTTCCATTTTCACCAAAATTTGATTTTTCAACCCTTTGTGATTTCTAAGAAACTTTCATGTTTTCACATATTAACCAACATAACTCATCATAACACTTACTAATACTACATATACCCATGGTTTTCATCAATCCATTGCTTTTATTATGACTTTCTTCATAATCCACGTAAATAGATCAATTCCACAATTTAATAAGGAATGAATACAAAGGATCAATCACCATGTATGTGGTAATCTATATAGACCAGTTATTCCAACAAAATAATAAAGAATGGAGTAACAGAAGGATTCACCATGCATGCGATAGAGACCGCACAGACAGGTTATTCCTAACAGAATAATAAAGAACAGAACCAGGTCAGACGTAATACGTACCGACAGGATATTCTAGCAAAATAATAAAGAATGGAATAACAACAGAAATCACAATGCATGCGGTACGTCGCATATACATGTTATTCCAACAGAATAATAAATAACAGAACCAGATCAGGCAAAATTCGCACCGATAGGATATTCCAACAGAATAATAAATAATGGAACCAGGTCCGGCGTAAACGCACAGACAGGATATTCCGACAGAATAATAAAGAACGGAATAATAGAAGAATTTCACCATGTATGCAGTACTTTGCATATACAGGTTATTCCAACATAATAATAAAGAATGGAATAACAGAAGAATTTCACCATGTATGCGGTACTTCGCATATGCAGGTTATTCCAACAGAATAATAAAGAATGGAATAACAATAGCTCTCTTTATGAATACGAAAAAAATAATACCCCTTACCTCAAAAGAAGACTGGATACTGAAATAGTGAGGTAGCAGACTTCTCTTCTTCTTTCTCTCTATAATTTCTCTCTATAATAATGGCTCTAAAGCTTTAGTGAATTGGTGAGAAATGAATGAAGAATGAGCTTCTATTTATAGAAAAATATAGTTTCGATAATTGCACGTTTTGGGGCTCGAAATATTACAGTACAATACCTCCAACTTTTCTTTCTTTTTTAATTCAGTCATCCAAGTATTATCAAACTTGCACCACCTCCCCTAATAGTAAATAATGTGAATCAATAGTAAATCATGTGACTCAATAGTTCTAAACATGTAAAAAAAATTAATTACAGTATAGTACCTCCATCTATAACTCTATTTTTAACTTAGTCATGCAAGTATCATCAATCTTGCACCAACTCCCCTAATAGTAAGTGAATGTGACTCAATAGTAACTCGTGAATAGTAACTCATGGATAGTAACTCGTCAATAGTAACTTGTGAATAGTACTCCGACATAAAAAGTGCCCTGAATACCCAATTGAACGATATAATCTCCAGACATCAATTATTATCGAAATAAATATTGATTTCTACTAACACAAATAATCCCATCACAATGTAACTATCAAATTCATCTTTAATCAATATGAACTTATTCATCATTAATATTATAACTCACAATATTTAACAACCAGGTCGTTCCCAGGAAAGAGAATACTTTTCAATAAGGATTTCTCCCTATTGGCGCGCAATTAGGTGATCAAATCTCTCCTTGACAGAATTTTAAGACATTGTAAATATTGCAATTTAATAATATGAACAACTTTGTCGTCTCAATTATTGATTTAATAATATAACATATTGTGCAGATGATACTGTGACAATAATCGAATCAATAATATGAGAGATATGATGCAACAATTACTGTAGCAATAATTGAGTATAACTGAGTGACTTCTCACGTAAGCATCAATAACCAATACCGTGTGCCACTATGCAACCACGCGTATTACTGTACTTTTACTACTAGGTAGTTCAATAGTATAAACGGTAAAACCTTCGCCGTTATTTTCATAAAAAGATAATTCTATCGTTTTATTACTACGACAATACTTCCGTTGTGGGTTCACCAATGATTGTGCCGTCGTACGGATATTCCCGATAAAAAGAATATTCCTCGACCTAAAGAATATTTTATAACAACTTGCATACTTTGCAAAATTTATAAATACTACCCACAACTATAACATTATATCAAATCCATACCATAATATTCAAAAAAAAATATTTCGAAAAAATTAAATATTTATTCATAAAATTTGGGGTCTCACATGTGGGGGTTGGGCGGGGAAGGAGGAGGTCGGTGGGGTGGGGTGGGGTGGGGTGGGGCGGTGGAGCAGGAGCAGGAGCAGGAGCAGGAGCAGGAGCAGGAGCAGGAGCAGGTGCAGGTGCGGGATGGGGATGGGAGAGGAGGGAGAAGAAGAATGGTTAAAATAGTAAAAATATGTTATTCAGACATTTTGAAAAAATAATTATTAAACAACATTTTTTTCATTCAGATACAATTCTATTTAGATATTATATTATTCAAATATCTAAATTATTCAAATTTTAACAACTAATTTTATCAAGCACAATCTTAAATTAATAATTCAATCTCAAATATAATTATTATAAAAAAAACATAACTTTAGAGAAGTGTCCAAAGAACATTACCAAGTCCCAAGGGTAGGCGTCACTAACATTTTTTATTAATAATAATGATGAAAAAGAGAAATAGGAGAATCATTTTCTAAACAAATTTTTCCCATTAATATTTTTGTTGTTTTCTTCCCTAGTAGTTTCCAGCAATTAATTCAAAAGACATTGGACATAAGAGCACAAAAAGGGTTGGGATTTTGCCAAGGGAAAATTAATGGAGAAAATCGATGTCCAAGGTTTCGTTGTGAAATACTATACATGCTCTAGCTATTTCCTTTTGTCTCTTTGTAGTAAGCATTATGCAAAGTGCTTAATTAATAATGCAGCCGTCCAAAAACTTTATTTTTATTCTCTTCCATATATATCTGTCGGTTTAAGTCATCCCTTAATATAAGTCGTTTTAGAATTATGCACAAGTATTAAAAAAATAATTATATAAGATTAAATATAATACTCTCTCCGTTCCTTAATAAAAAGATAATGTTATTTATTGGGCAAAAAATAGTGAGAGAACCAAAGTTATACTATTTATTATTTGGAGTAATACAAAAAACTAAGCAATTAATACTTATTTGAAATTCTTAAATGACTTATATTTAGAAACACAAACATTTCTCTAAAACGACTCATATAAATTTTTAATATTTTTATATGATCTCCTCTTATATTAAAGCAGGATTATCTTTTCTTTCCATATAAAAAAAGACCGTAAAAATATAAAAAATATATATAAAAATATCAGTTTCCTATATGTAACCATCCTTACTAGTTACTCCCTCCGTCCCAAATTAATTGCTCAGTTTTGACTTTTTAAAGTCAAATTGACCATTTTTAAAACTAATCTTTTTACTATTTTTGCTAAAATATAGGTGAAGAGATTATAACCAAAAGAAAGTATATACAATTTATTACTAATCCTAATTTTTATAATTTTAGAAATATATTTATATATGTTTAATTATTAATTCTAAAAATAGTCAATTTGACTTAAAAAAAGTCAAAACTGAACAGTTAATTTGGGACGGAGGGAGTACTAAAATGAAGAAGCTGTCAAAATGATCACCAAAACCTACCTTACCTTAAAAGGTTGTCGCACAATCTAAAATTATGGTGCATAAACTAATTTTATTTTGACTTTTCTATGTCACACTTTTCTCGATTTTTTTTTTAAAATTTATCGATGACCACTTGATTTACTGGTGTGACTCACTTCAATATCATGTTATGAAAATAGATCCAAAATGTAGCAGCCGTGATGAAGCTTGATGTTTTTTTAAAAAATTATGTATAATCTGTTCCAAGTGATTAATATTAACTTTTTAAAAATTTATTTGAAACATTTGTTAACTCAAAATTGATATGAATTCATGTAATTTATGTTAATAATATAATAAACTACTTAAAAAGTAGTATTAGTTATAAGATTTACTGATTTCAAAAATTAAATGAATCATATCAAATTTAATTTTAAAAATGTTACAAATAGACTTTTAAAATGTCAATATTAATCGTATAATTTAGAATAAATGAAGTTTTTATTATAATATCATTGTTAGGAGCGATGCTTATATATTAATGAAATGATCACAATATTTCAATTAAGGGAATTGTTAAATTTACATCAGTTTTTGTTATTTTTACAACAAAAGTGTCGCTGTAGATGTATTGCGACGGTGAAAACCGTCGCTATAGAATCTACAACGACACTTTTGTCGTGAAAATAACATTTTCTATCGTGAATTTAACAATTTCCTTTAATTAATTATGTAAGAGATAAACACAAAGTATTTCACTAATAAAAATTAATAACAGTTCTCAACAATTATTTTTTTGTTTAAAATGTACATATTCATTGGTAAAATTATTATTGATTTTATTTAAAATTTTTCTTTAAGTATAAAATTAATAAAGACCGGAGAGAAATACATACGGGAAGATTTAAATATAATTAGGACTATGTGAGTATATATACTCATTTCCCATTCTATCATTGGAATACCGCTGCTGTAGAGAAAAAGAATCTAACTGAACGTATTGTTCAACTAAATAAATAAATATTTTTTTAGTAAATAGTATAAGATTGGATTTATAGAATATCCAAACACGTGACGTGTGACGTGAGCTCAAAATTAATTGAATCAGGTTTTAATAGTTTTTGCATAACTTTTCCGCCAACCTCAAAACCCATCTTCAAGATTCAATATCATTCTTACAAATTTTCCTTCCGTTCCGTATTGCCACAGCATCAAACTTTCTGTCATCGTTCTCTGTATTTCTTACATTCCTTATATCTGTAAATTCTTGTTAATAAGTATTTTTAAAGGCTTTCAGCTCAGTTCAGCAGTGCTAATTCCCTCATTACCATTTTACCAATATGGCAGAATCACCAGCTTTAGGTTCGTCTTTTTCTATGTGGGTTCTATGAACATATATTTGAATAAAAAAGCATGGTTATATTTCTTTTCGAAATCTTTGAACTTGATTGTAGTTCTGGGATTTTAGCTTACGATTGTTAGTTTGTGATTTCTTCAAGTTAATTGTGTTTTTTTTAGTTGTGCATTGAATTTTTATCAAATCATTGTTAGGATATCTTAATCGTTCATTTGTGATCAAGGTGTTAAAATATCTTCCTGAATGTTCTTTCTTGTGGATCTTTCTTCTTGTATTTCTTGGGAATTTTTTTTTAAATTCCACATATTTTAGGGCACGGCATATGTAATACACTTGCAACTAGTTGTTGTTTAGAAACACTTCAAAAAGGGTCTATTATGTTCATTCTGGATGGAGCCACTGCCCCTTTCTAGCTGTGGAAAAGGGGATCAGACAGTTTTACCTTTTTACAATATGAAACATGGGAAATTTTCAGAACTGGATTTTGAATCTGGCATTGTTTTCCTTTTCACATGCAGAGGCTGCTTAACTATCATTTTCTCCATATACTCAAGAAGTTCCCAAACAATAACATTCTGTTCTTACGTCTGATTATTTGGTATTTTTCCTGTTAGATATGCCTCCAGGGTTGTCCAAGCAGGGCATGCTACCATGCTTACTACTCTGCCTTTTGCTTTCAGTAAATTATGTTTTGAGCGAATCATATATTAGAAGGCCCATTGCCTTGTTTCTGATATCAGTCCTATAAACTACTTCTCTACTGTTCTTTATGATCTGAAGAGATTGCATATATGTAGGTCAATTTAAGAATTTGACCTTAAATACCAGTGGAGGGAGACAGGAAGAGAGCTCACTGGTTATATGTTTTGGGGAAATGTTGATGGACTTTGTGCCTACGGTTGGTGGGGTTTCACTTGCAGAGGCAGCTTCCTTCAAAAAAGCTCCTGGGGGTGCTCCTGCTAATGTTGCTGTTGGTATCTCAAGACTGGGAGGTTCTTCAGCTTTCATAGGCAAGGTAAATTTGAGCTACTTTTGTCTTCTAGTACCACCTTCTGTGCATACCTACCATATAACTCTACTAGCAACAGTCCCGTGCCTTCGGCACTATGGACGTTGGGATTTATTCCAAATTTTGGACGACCCAAATGATTTATTGAGTGAGCGAGAAATTCAAAATCATTTGTATTTTATTAGATAGATGGATGGTGGGATTTATCCCAAACTTTGGACGCCCTAGATGATTTATTGAGTGAGCGGGAAATTCAAAATTATTTGTATTTTATTAGATATAATTAGATATATAGAATATAGATATAGATAGATAGAATTAGATAGATTGTATTTTATTAGATAGATGGATGGTGAGATTTATCCCAAACTTTGGACGGCCCAGATGATTTATTGAATGAGCGGGAAATTCAAAATCATTTGTATTTTATTAGATAGATTCCAAAAAGAGAGTTCCATTTGTTAAAAAAAACACTATACCACAAAGTCCCATTTGGTTAAAAATAAATTATTCCACAAAAAGAGTTCTTTTTTTGTATGTTAGTATAAAAATGACAATGTCCTCTAGTTTAACGTCATAATTTCACAACCACGCCATCACTACTAAATTAAACACTCATAATACTTGGGAATAAACATGGAAGAGAAATAAAACTTTAAGTTTACAAATTTTACAAATGGGACTTTTTGGTGGACCGGAGGTAGTAATTTTATTATACCCTCTATGTTCCACAAAAGGAATCCCATTCGCCAATTTTTATTTTTATTTCTTTCTGTGTTCCACAAAGAGAGTCCTCTTTTTATTGATACTATTATATACTAATATATGACATTGTCCTCAAGTTTACCATCTTAATTTCATTATCATGCACTACTACTAAACTAAAAATTTATATTTTAGGGGTAAACATGGAGCAAAATTACATCCTTAATGTTTTCAAATTTTTAAATGAGACTTTTTCTGTGGAATGGAGGGAGTATCATTTTTGTGATGCACATTTATAATCCATCACTTTAGCAGCAGATGCTTTTCAGCTATCCTAGTATTTTTCCTGTGAAAGTAATTGTATTTTTGACTAGCCAACGGATATTTTAGGGAACTGTGTGTCATGGTGTTGGTGGAATCTGATTTGGCATCCTGAGGAACAGGGACTACTGATGGTTGAAGTGTTTATTTCCTATTTTAACTGTTATGCTTTGCGTATTGGTTGAACAAAAATTCTGGTTACTGTGAAAGACAAAGTATTTAAGCAAATATCAAATTAAAAAGAGTAATTTTTTCTACTCGGCCTTTTGTTGAAAGACCATTTGGTAGATGGTCCTGTAGTGATTAATATGCTGGACACCCTATCTCACACTAAAATTTGTGTTGTTTCATGTCTAGTTAGGATGTTTCATATGTGTGACAAAGTGTTCACTGAAGTTAAGCTGTGAGCAACTTCTAAATGAGATATTTTTTCTACTCGTCCTTTGCGTGTTGGCTAGCCAAATTACCTTGACTAATATGGCTTTTAGATCTACTTTATCTTATCCTTTCATTGTACGAGTGTCATACATTGTTATTCTGTTAATTGCTTTGCCCTTTAACTTGATTGCAGCAATAGCTCTGTAAATAATTGAATATTGTATCTCAGGTGGGTGAGGATGAATTCGGGTACATGTTAGCTGACATTTTGAAACAAAACAAGGTCAACAACTCTGGCATGCGATTTGACCCAGCTGCAAGGACAGCACTGGCATTTGTTACACTCAGGTCTGATGGTGAGCGAGAATTTATGTTTTTCCGTAATCCTAGTGCCGATATGCTTCTTCGTGAATCAGAACTAGATATAAATCTGATCAAGCAGGTCTGTTTTCCTTGTCTTTTTTCTCATCAATTATGCAACACTTGATTTATTGCTCTTAGCACTAGTGTTAATTCAGTTGAACTATATCTAAAGCAGGCTACAATCTTTCACTATGGTTCAATTAGTTTGATTGAAGAACCATGTAGGTCTACTCAGCTTGTTGCAATGACTATAGCTAAAAACTCTGGAAGCATCCTCTCTTATGATCCAAATCTGAGATTGCCATTATGGCCATCAGCAGATGCTGCTCGAGAGGGTATAATGAGCATATGGGACCAAGCAGATGTTATCAAGGTATAATTTAAATTATATGAGATTCAACTGATTTTTAAGTTTCCTCCACTATCTAAGGCCTAACACAAAAGCATCTTTTAAGATGTCAATGACTTTGAATAAAATGACTTCTGTGTAGCACTTACTGGGACTCTCATGATTCATGAACTTCCAGGTAAGTGAGGATGAAATTTCGTTCTTAACCGGAGGTGACAATCCTCATGATGATAATGTGGTCTTAACAAAGCTTTATCACCCAAACCTTAAGCTTTTGCTTGTAACTGAAGGGTCAGAGGGTTGCAGATATTATACCAAGGTAATGTTATCTGTTATATTCCTTATCAAATGGACTAAGGTGTTTCTGGATTATCTCGAGTTCACTAAGTGATTCTTGTTGCCCAGAATTCATTACACAGTGCATTTTACAGTTTACTAATTAGTCTTTGATATGCCTGTGATGACTTGTTGCTTCTTTTTTTCTGTATGTATATTTCTTTCTTTCCTTCTCTGCTTTCAGTGTTAATTCTATGAACTTTTCTAGAATATTATTTTCTTGAATAGCATTCAAAAAAATATTCAGATTGCCTAGTATTCCACCAATCAGTAACCCAAGATTCCAGACTTTTATTAAATGAGGGAGAAATCCACCAGGGCAAAAATACTAGAGATGCAAGATATAAAAGAGGAGTGAATGCTTTCTTTTTTGCCATTTTTCATTACTGGGATCTAATTACGTCAGATGGTCTCTTTCAATTCTCTGTATTATTCACGAGTTATGAGTCCTACTGACATCAGCCAACATTTTGTGCAGCAATTTAAGGGTAGAGTTCGTGGTGTTAAAGTGAAACCTGTGGATACAACTGGTGCTGGTGATGCATTTGTTGGTGGCATACTGAAAAGTTTAGCTTCTGACTTGAATCTTTATCAGGTAACTTAGTTTTTGCAGATTGTAAGAGGATTAATTCGTGATGCCTTATTTATTGCTCCTTATCTTCAGGCAATTATTTGGCACTAGTACATTCATCTACATCTCATTACATCAGCTAATTTCTGTTTCCTCTTTTATACTCTATTAGAATGTGAGCTAAATTAAAGTAGGTTTCATTAATCATTTGAATGCTCAAATCCATTTGGTTTCATTAATCGAGGGGAGATGACCTAGACAAGGCTTGGTTTGCCCACACACCGCCGACCAGCCAGGCTCGTTATATCTTTTTGGGAAAAATTTATTTAAATTTTGGTTTGTTTGGTTCCTCTCTTTTTATTTATTAATTTTCTGGAGCAAGGCAATCAAAAGTGGTACTTGACACGCCACGACGCTCGGGTCAGAGCCGCGGCTAAAAGAGAGAGTTCAAAGCATTTTTTGGTTCATTGCATGTGTTATTTGTTGTGCTACTATAACACATGTTGTCATTGTATCCTGGAAAAACGAGTGCTGTTAACTCTAATCACCGATAAGGAAGACATAATTTATAGTGCCAAGTACTAGCCTTGACATATTAATTTCCTGTATTTTCAACTTTGGTTCACTTTAGATAAGTATATATATCCCTTGTTCATCCTTTTTCCAAACATACTCCACTAAAAAACATGTTTTCTATTGGTATGGCCTGTATGGGTATTATTCTTGGCTTCTTGCTTTAGTTCCATTTAGGCCTGAGAAAATTGTATTCTTTTTCATCTCTACTGTTTAACCGGAGCTGGGGATGGGTTTATACATGAATCTCTATTCGTTTTTCATTCCAAACTTGATGCTGGTCATATATTCATCTGTATTCACGATGATGTAACGGCTGTTAAACTACTACTTGCTACAGTAATTATATAGGGATTGGAAATTATTAAGTTGTCTGGTGGTTTATAAACTGGGTTTTAGCATCTTTGTTTCAAGGAGGTGGCGGAAGAAGCTCAAAATATTTCATTTTGGCTAGTGGCATCTGATACAAAAAAGGAATGCTTGTACTTGACTAAAAAATTTAAAGAAGGAATGTTGGTGAACATATTTTTGTGGACATGTCAAGATTGGATAAATGCAGTATGTAGATGAAGCGACTTTCAATATCTCAAGTATGTACACACTCCGCGCCTGCGCGCGCACACACACTCATAAACACATGTTCAAGACACATACTGTGGCTGAACCTTCTTTGGAGTTACCTGTGGTATTGGATTTTATATCATTATCTATTGCATGTAAGAAATCTTTAGTTATGATGCTGTCATTATTTCCAGTCATTTGTGGAGCACTTAGCTCTTCTTATGTAAAACTTGAGAAATGCTGCTTCTTCCTTGGACTTCCCCCCCGCCTAATTTAAAACCGAACTCTACTCTTTAAAGAGAAAAATAATCTAACAATAATCTCTGGTGCATATCCATTTGAATATCATCATCATACGACACCATTAGATTTGTTTGTCCACATGAAAAGACCAGCATTCCACATGTTACTGTTTACATATCTACATAATATGCGGATTGACTGTTGAGCGAACCATTTAGTGATTGGATTCATGGAGATATTTATTTTGATTTGTTGGCAGGATGAGAATAAACTAAGAGAAGCTCTTCTTTTTGCAAATGCCTGTGGTGCCCTCACCGTAACAGAGAAAGGAGCAATCCCTGCCATGCCCACAAAAGAGGCAGTCCTCCGAATCTTAACAAAAGTTCCTGGATGAGAAAAAGCTGGGAAGAAGAGAATATGGGACAGCCTTTTATGCGCTTGTAATAATGGATCTCTGCTGCATTTTCCTTTCGTTCTACACCATATTGGTTGCTTTGATTAGTCAATTCATTCATTCCACAGGATGAGGGATAGAGCAAGAAAGGAAGAAGAAAGGATATTATTATATAGATGTCAAGATCGAGACTCAGAAATACATGAATAATCAATCTTTTCGGCTTATATATATATATAATAATGGTGATAATAATACATAGCAACTTTCCTATACTTGATGTCTCGATAAATTACATAGGGATAGGCCATTGAACACTTTCAAGAGTTGTTCCTTTTTGTGTTTGGCCTTTCCTTGTATCCTCCCAGAGTTCCTCCTTTTTGTTTTGGCCTTTTCCTTGTATCCTATTGCAACCAGATATTAGTGCAATACAAAATAAGTGGAAACCTAATTTGAATTGAAATGTCATCCTAACTCCCACAAAAATTACATATTTGAATTGTAATAGTAAAAGCATAAGTTTTACCTATTCAGAGTATTTTTTTAATACAAATATATAGGTTATTAAGAAGTTAATTATTAAGATGTATTAAAATATAATTAAATATCACCTAAGAAAAGGTGAACGCCCAATTGATACAATTAAGGTATTAGGTAGGACCAGCCTGCCTTAAAAAAAAGCCAATAGTTATCACAATGTTATAAGTTAAGGGGGAAAATGTACCAAAATTGGAACATGAGCTGTCACTCTGAAACTGGAATGGTGGTTGTAAGAACAATAGTAACCAACTGAATTTATCAAAAGTAAGAATAAGTAGGATTAGTGGCAGTCAGGTAATTTGACACCCAGATCAATTATCCTCCTAAATCAACCGAGTGGATTCGAATATTGAATTGCTCAGATTTGATTCATAAAATTTATAGAGTATAAAATAAGGTTTGATTAAGACTCATTTAGTTACCGAGTTGAACACGATTTCAAATCGAGGCCGAATAGTTTCAATTTTTTTCTAACGAATATGATCCGAGTATCAATAAAAAATTATAATTTAAAGAAGTTTGAGTAATTTATCTAATTTTTAAAATGTGCTCATATTTGCGCATTTAGAATCCTTACCTCCAACGCCAACGGCATGTGAAGAATTAGGGAATGGAAAGTCCATTATATCTGACGGACTGTTAAATAAAACAGATTTCCCGGCCACAGAATACTTCCCTTTACCTCTCGCCGGAGTCTCAAGAGGAGAGCAAATAATTGCGTAATCTGCTTTCCTTGTAAGATCTCCGGATAGCTATTGAAATAGACTGTGCTGGTCGATCCATTACAAAAGAGAGGAGATCTGTTTAAAATGGCCACCAGCAATGCCAATAACAATGGGAGGCCTTCTCTACTTCCTGAGATCGGACCGGACGGTCTTCCCAGGGAATCTTCTGTCATCTCCTACACCGAAAAGGTCCTCCCCAACTCTCTCCCTCTCATGTAGTGTGTGTTTGTGTCTGTGTTCCCCCCAGAATTTTCATTGATTATGTTTTGCTGTTTTGTTTCAGATAATTGAGGAAGAACAACTTCAGTTGAGAAAGTACGTTCCGTTTGTTTTACATTGGATCTGTTGTTACCTTCATTCTTCTGAATTAACTTCTGTTTCAATTCTTCTTATGTGTCCTTGTCTACTAATATATTGAATTTGAAGGTTGCTTTCTCTTCAAATTTTAAATTGATCATATTATTATTATTTTTGGGTGTTAAAATGTAGAAGAATTGAATCTTAGCCTAGTTTATTACCTTATCTAAATTTGGTTGGTAAATTAATTTTCTCTTTGAAGAAGCTGAAAGCAGTTAACAACCTTTTATGTAATCTGCTTGTTCATCAATGACTGTAGAAAGGGGATAATGGACTAAGAGAAACTGAGAAAGCTCTAATTTAGAGCATTATACTTATGATCAGAATTCATCTGGTTTGTTAGTAATCTACAGTTGGAGTCATCAAATCTTACTATTATGAATTCGGAAATCTTAATGCTGCTTGACATTTATTGGGTTTATTTGCCCTTTGCAGTCCCGACAAATTAAGTTTTATGAAACTGTCTGAAGGTAATTGCTTTAGATGCTGCACAAATGGTTTTAATTTACTTGAGGCTCGGTTGCTAGCACCTCATCATGTGAGGCACTACAGGTTGCTTGAATTTGAGAGTGCAGATTGTTGATTTCAATCCCCTCCCTCTCTGTCTCTATATATATCCATCTACCTTATGGCTATGTTTGTTTGCAAGGATAACAATTGGTATTGGACTATTAATCCCAAGTCTCTTTTATTTTAAAAAATAGACTTGGGACTATTACTCCAGGATAATAAAATGTCCTTGAAAGGGGAGACTAATCAATACCATGTCCAACCCGGTATTATAATCCCTACCATTTGGGACTAAAATTTTGCGGACAAAATTAACTTTATCTTTGTTTAAAATGACCGATGTATCCTATTTTATCCATTTATACTCAAACTAATGAGAATATAATATCTTTGTTATTAGTATAATAGTCCAAACGGTAAGTTTTTATCCAATCCTTTAAATAATCTTAGACAAAACAAACATAACATGAGATTATTTTAAGTTATCACATATAATCTAATTAAAAACAAACATGTGACTAAGATTATTTAATTCTAGGATTTAATAGTCTTGGAAATATAATCCATGGGAATATAGTCACAGGATTATAATCCTTGCAAACAAACATGACCTATGGCGCTTAAACTTAGGCTTCCAGTTTGGGTAGGTTAATTAGCCGATCAGTTTGATTTACAACAATCTCTACTTAGATCTTCGTTCTTGGCATCTACTTTTGCTTATGATGACTTAGAAATATATTTACTACTGTAATGGTTTCTAACTTTCTTTCTAGTGAATATAGTTCTTTGTCTCTAATGTGAAAACCTTTTAACCTTTACCTGGTGTTTTAACTGATCTTTTGATACTTCCTCTCAGATATATTGAAGAAAATTATTCGAAAATCCGTGATGTTGAAAAAGAGCTTACAAATCTTAATTTGGAGATGAAACTTACCGCTGGACCAAAGAAAGCTGGTTAGTATATCGTCAAAACAAGTTCTTCCTAAATTTGAAATTTTGTGATGCTTTTATTTGCTAATAATGCATGGAATACACCTTCAGCACTTGAACACATGAGAAAGAAAATCGAAATGTCAACCGAAAAAATTCGTCTTGCTAAGCTGAAGGAAGAACAAGCACAGAAGGTTTGTCTCTTTCAATAGACTCAAGGGTACTTGCCTAATATCTAGAGCATTCATTCCAATCATCATGGATGATGGAACAAACTTCATATTATACTTCTTCTTGTCTCTGTATTGTGCTTCCTGAACATATAAAATGCTCCAGCTATTGAGTTTTAATTAGCATTGGCAACATGTTTAGTATTTTTATGTTGTATTTGCTTGGAGTCTTGTTGAAGTAAATGGGATTATACTGTTATGTTCAGTCAATCACTGCAGCTATTCGACCGTTTGATCCTTTAAACTTTATACTGAAAGTTAGTTTCTTTTTCTTGTTTTTTGTATTCAAAAGCCAACTGAAAACAAAAACTTTGTTATAGGTTTGTTTTTAGTTTCTTGTTGAAGCATGTGATACACATTTACTTTATACTTTTTTCATGATGTGAAAACAGCATAAGATATTAAGCGCCCCCCCCCCCCCCCCCCCACCTACACACAAAAAAAAAACCCACACCAAACCCACCATTCTGTTGGTGTGAAAGGAATGGTAAGAACTATAGTGTAATCTAGAGATGTTTCTCATTGATCTGGGCAAAAGATTTGAGGTTTCTTGTGATCTTGTCAAACCTGGTGGCAGCATGAAGGAAAATCAACTGCTCAATTAAGTTTTAGTCAGCCAAGCAACTAAATTATAGAAATATGTTTTTCTTATGTGAAGAATCATAAAAAATTTGTTATCATTTACAAATGCATGTTAACTAAACTTTGGTACTGTATTGGGGGCGTTTAACTTCTCAATCTATTTATGTTTTTCAAGTTTTTGTCCTATCCTTTCTTGGAGTCATAATGTTCTCAGTCTCTGAATTTTTGGTGATCTTCTCAGACTCGAACTATGTTAGTAGAGCAGATATTATCTCACACTTTGATCTATTGGAATTATGGAATGTTTTGATTTCTTTGCAGGCATGGGAAGAAGCATCAAAGGCTGTGAAGGATGAGGAAGCAACCAAGCAGAAGCTGTGCGAAGACTTGAATCATCTGGTATATATTTTCAATAATGTAGTTTTGAAATCCCAAGAAGTCTTGCTAAACATTAATTTATATCTTTTGACACAATTATCCTTCATAGGTTCAAGAAAGCAGCAGTGCTCAGTTTGCAAGACTGGAAGAACTAAAAAGGAGACTAGAGGCTTTAAATCCAAGCAGATCATCCACCTCTGTCCCTTATGTAAGACTCATTCAGTTCTTGCATGTAAATAACACACTCAAACTTTCTATTTAGATTCCAGAATAAAGGGTGAAATAATTAAGGAGAATTCTGTGTAAGAATTCTAGCTTCAAAGAGGTTTTCTCAGATGCATGCTTTTCTGAAACTCGATATAAAGTTAAATTATCTAATTATGTCACACCAACAATCTCTTACCTTTGTTGCTCCACAGTATGGTAGTGCATACACCATCATTTCTGTCTTTAATTATTGAACCTTCGTCTTTGCTCCATATCTTCTTGGAATACTTATTTCTGTGCCAGGAGAGGATTTATGTAAGTAATAAATTAATGGTGAAAACACTTTTCTTCATCTGTAATGCATCCATTTGTATCCTTTGCAAATGGACCAATTGGTGTGTATTTCTAGAGCTTTTGATCTCTTTGAATTGAAAGAGAGTGACACTATAGTAAAGTTGGCCAACTATTTTCTGACCTTTTCATAATTAATCAAAATTGTATACACACACACTCGCACTCGCACTCGCACTCGCACTCGCACTTAGGCAGATACTCGGATGAAATGGTATAGTGATAATTAAGTAAAGGATTTTAGAAGCACATAAGAGTAACTGTACTTATGTCCAGTCAAAATCAAAATCATTTGTTTACATTAGCTGATGAAAGTTTGAGTTACTGGACTTATGTCCAATCAAAATCATTTGTTTACATTAGCTGACAAAATTTTTTATATAAGCGAGCAATCATGGAAACAGTAGACAATCAAGTTGAAATTTGGTGTATCTTATATGAAAATCAACCAGAGTATAGTTTATCGGCTCATAAAATAGCATACCTTCCACTGTTGCTTTGATTGGCTGGTGAAGAAGTACCCATTCACTTAAATGCAGAATATGGAAACCATAAATTCTGTAATAGTCATAGTTTGGACTCTTTCTATATCTCTCTATACTTGATTGTAGAATATTATTGAAGCTGTAGTGAACTAGTGATATTGGGAGAGAAAAACTGTACATGATTGCCATGATTTGCTTAGTGTTACTGCCAAACTGAATGCACAATCCATTTCACAAGTGGGGGTCTCAATGATAATGCATTTGTTAACATTTTCAGCTGCTTGTAATGTGCATCACCATATACAAACATTAGAAAGTGCTATAACATTGAATTTGATATCATTTTTAGGATGGGAATCCAGTGGTACCTGTACAGACAGCAACAACTCCTGTTTCAGCATCAGTTCCCAGTGGAAATTTCTCCAATCAAGGAAATGTCGAAAACGTTCCAGTTGTGAATGGCCACAATCAACAACCTCACGTTGATGGGGAAGGAAGGAAGAAGAAAAATATAATCCAAGGAAGAGGAAAGGGAATTGGAGCAATACCCAAGGGTAGAGGATCTGCTGGGCCAGGTTGGACAGGGGCTGGGTTTGATGTGGATGGTAGAACTTGAGAGTACCTGTTTGAATTGACCTCTAATGTGAAACTATGAGCTGAAAGGTTTACTGAATTTCCAGGTATATTGTTTAGTCTATTTATTTATTTATTATTATTATTATTATTAACCAGTATTTTTAAAATTAACTGTACAAAATTTGGCAATTCAATAATTGAAGTTCCTGTTCATTACTACTTTAGATTCATAGAAATGTATTTTTTTTTACCAGTAAATAGTATTTGTATATTTAGGCATAACAAAAGAAAGCTAAAATAGTCTCTCCTCCCAATTCCCATGAGAAGGCACTATTGAAGTCTCTTTGCATCAAACAAATAAATACTGTATATGCACAACTCTACCTTATCACGGAGACTGGACTCTGGAGTTGTAATTTTACAATAAGAGGAGGAAGATAGTTGCTGCTTCGTCTTATTTATTTAATTACAAATTATCACATCTTCAGTACGAGTTGAAATGAATTATTTGCTTTTGACAATCATAAGCGCGTGCAGCATAGAAATGAAGTTTATTGTATGTATGTTATGTATATGTATGTATGTATGACTGTAAATCAAGTGCATACCCTTTTATAGCCGTCTCGCTAAAGGTGGTGAACAAATATGTAAAATAAAAGGATATTCACCTGCTTCAAAATCGGACTGTGTATTATCTCTAAACCATTTGATTTTCTTTATTTAAATATTATTATTAATTATAAGATTTATTATTTTAAAAACTTAAATTAATTAGATCAATTTTAAAATTATAGATATTTAAAAGTGACTTTTAAAAAAGTTTAAAATGTCTTAAATTTTATGCCACACAATTTTTAACATTATCTTTTAAACTGAAACAAAGAGATTATATATTACTCGTTTATTTTCTGATATTTTTTCTTTGGACATCACAAAAACCTCTGAAACTATTTTTATATTATTGTTAATAAATTATATGAAAATAGAAAATATATGATGTGTATGTGTATTTTTTACTTTAGTTTTTTGACATTTTAAACGAAGAAAATTATTGTTAATTTTTGACTCTTTAAATCAAGAAAAAAAAGAAAACAGAAGAAAAGAGGATAAATGAAGTACAATAAAACTTCTATTTAGGAATAGACTTGGGATCAAACTATTTGTATTCTAATTGAGAGGTTATTACTAAATAGAGGTATTGGTACAAAATATTTTCCGAACACCTAAAAATATTCACTTTAACAAAAATATAGATTTTATAACAAAAATTAAAAAAAACATAAATTATTTAGATTTTCAAACTAGGAAAATGTAGTCTTTTATAGGAAATATAGTCTTTTATACGAAAATGTGGTCTTTTATAGGAAATGTAGTCTTTTATAGGAAAATGTAGTTTTTTATGGGAAATGTAGTATTTTCTTGAAAAATATAGTTTTTTATAAGAAATATATTCTTTTATAGAAAATGTAGTTTTTTAAAATTAATATTGTCTCTCTCTCATATATATATATATATATATATATATATGAAATTATTACTATATAGAGGTATAATTTCTTAATACGGGACTTAAAAAGTATATAACATATTACTCCCTCGGTTTTGAAATAATTGACGTTATACTTATATGTCAATACACATCTATTAAGAAATTTAATTACTCTAATTCATTTGTCTATTCATCCAATAAGAAGGAGAGAGAAAATTTCACGGATATACATAGAAAGATAAAGGAGTCCAATAAGAAAGAGAGAGAATTCTTAAGTCTCTAATTTTTCATAGGACTCCAATGAGAAGAAGTGAGAATTTTCAAAGTCTTTAATTTTCTTTTGGGACTCCAATAGGAAGGAGAGAGAGGATTACATGAAAATCCTATAACGTCAAATATTTGAAAACAAAAAAATTGATATATAACGTCAGTTAATAGGAAACCAAAAGAATATAATTTAGAGGTTATTTTTATTTATAACTAATCTAAATTGGGACTAAATTTTTTTATAATATTATAGAAGTTATTTTTATATAGATTATTTTTAAATAGTTAAATAGGGGGTACTGTAATAACGATGGTCCAAACACTAGCGCTCGGACGAGTCCGCCAATTCCGAGAACTCCCCCAACAAAACCACCTCAAACTGAATTATTAAATACGCACACACCAAAAAGTAAAACCTCCCTAAAACCCCCTCCCCAAGATTTTTTGTTCTTCAGTTTTCCAACAAACTTGCAAATTTCTCTGAAAATCACACCCACAAACTTCCTCCCTTCTCCCTTCCCATTTCACCAACCCAATTCTCTCCTTCCAAATCCAAACCCTCATAATCATCCTTCCGTCGCCACCAACAACAAGAATGTTTAGTTTAGTTACACCTTTACGAGCCGCAAAAGGGTCGGTCTTTTTGTCAGCAATCGGCAACGCAATTGAAGAAGAAGAAGATTAAGGAAAGCCAGAGCTGAGGTCAACCGTAAAGGGGCCGACTTGGCGGATTACTCAATCGAGGTGATTTTGGTTGCTGGGCACGAAACTTTAATATTGCCCAGCAACACGTTAGAACTAGCTGGTATGAGGCCCAAAGCTTAAGTTGTTGACACAGAGCTAATCTACCATCTAATGTCAAACTTAAATGAATTATATTTTTGTAATGTTTTATCTTGGTAAAAGTAAATGTATATGAATCTATTTTTTTTGTCTGAACAATTTATTACTATCTTTTTCCATTCCTTAATAAGCAATATCTCAAAGTCTAGTGTTTGTCAAAACACCCAAATGTTGGTCTAGTGTCTGAAACTTAGAGCTTTAAAGCATATAATGTGACCGTACACATTCTCTGAGGAGTGTTGGGCTGTTGGCATATGACACATTTCTGATATGGACAATACTGTTTCTTAGGAGTTCATTTTAGTATTTATTTAATATCTTCAATACACACGGATTTACACAAATAACAACATGAACTCCTAAGATGTAGAACTATCCATATAACCTGAAATGGTCGGTCCTTTAATATGTGGTCTGTAAAGATTGCATAATATATATGACCAGTTAATGTCCTACATATATTACATTGGAAATTTTCATTGGTATGTACAGTAAACGTTAGATATGAATATACAAATCATCTTATCTTGATGATTTTTGATATTGAGGGTGTACTTTGTGAGGCCCATCTAGTTAGAGTGTCTTGTTTGACCAAGTATAAGCCTTGAATATTCTACCTTAATTGATGTATAAGAGAACTAAACTTTGGAGCTTAAACTTGAATGTATGTGATTTCCTTGAGGATTCATTTTTTTTGAATTTATCAATCCTTTTCAACTTATAGATGCTCAGAAGTTTGCTTATTTAGTATGATCAGGGTTATGTCATATACTTAATTAAAAAAGCAATATATTCATTTGAAAGGAAATATAAATCGAGAAATTGAAGAAGTCTGGTGTTGAGGTTTGTAATTCTTACAAACAAATTTTGGTTATATCAGTTATCCTTTTTCATTTCGTATTTGGTTACCTTTAATATTTTTTTGTTCGATCACAGATAACGTATAGGTGGCCTTGACTGGAGATACAATGTCGATTTTTTCCTTGATCCACGCAGTGCTGACGCCTTGAGGGCAAAAATTCTTATAACTGAGGTATATATTCTTGTATCTGGTAATTTCTTTTATAACTGAGGTATAAGATCTTGTACCTGATATCTGTGTAAAGATGCTAGTGTGATCATTCATCATGTATGTTTCATGAAGTCAAGTTTGTGTTTTTGGAGACGTTTCTTGATCATCTAGTCATTAGATTTAGTTTGCAAGCACATAAAGTACCTTAACTTTCTTCTTCTACACTGTGTAGATAACATATTATGAAAATATCAAATATAAGTTCTGATGATTTTGGTAATTTGTCCCCCCCCCCTCTCAGCTGCATCCACATCCGCCAAAATATCTAACATGCCTAATGGGTACATAGTATATCAGTCATAACACTGACCATTTAATTCTATATGCAACATGCATACATAGTGTTTTTCTATTCATCCATTTCATCTAGAAAAATTATATTGCGAAATATATTTATCGTATCACGATCTCTGAATGTTGTCAGATTTCTTGGTGAGAGAATTATTATTCTGAAAAAAAATAAATTACGACTATTAAAAAACTTTTTACCAAAAGAGAACAAAATTGCCTCTTGCAGCAAAATTACAAATAGAATGATTAATACATCTGAAAATGAGTGTCCATTTGTCTATATAGGACAGGATCCCCTTCTATAACCGATCCGCAGTGAGTGTATGATTTTTCAGGAAAATAGGAAGTGATGAACATTTTTCCAAAGTAAATGCTACTCTTTTTATACAGTAAATTGGAAAAGTAGTTATGAATGTGTAATACATATGACCCGCCACTTCATCTGAGTCATTTAGAAAGCAGTTGTACTAATAAATGAAACTCATGTTTTGACATGCGACTTTCTTGAATGAAGTTTTCAGCATTGAGTATGCATGAGAACATGGTCATACTCATATATTTGAGGTATGTTTGATGTTGAAAAACTTGGGCTTGTAGTTGATAGCTATGTATAGAGGGCTCCATATAGAAAATTGCAATTTTTTGGAAACCATATGATTTCTTTAGGATATCCTATTATGCAAATAAATTCCTTATCCTTTATGATTTCCAGGTTATGGTCTTAATGAAATTGCCTAGTTTCTGAAGTATCAGATTGTAAAATGCAGATCATGGAGAATGCCAGATGGATTTGGAAAAGACCATTTTATTGACTCATTTCTCTTCCTGGTATCATATTGAGGTAATTAGCTAAATGAATTAAGTTTTAGTAATTAAGTAATGCTAACTTGTGGAATGAATTGAAAAAGGGAAAAATTAAAGTAATCCTCAATATGAACTAAGCGCAGCAAAATATTTCTTATGACAAGAAATTGAAATATTTTAGCATGATACAGTTAGCTTTTGATGTTATCTTGTAAGGCAATGCTATGCATGATTCCTTTGATGGGTGGCTCCTACCTTTTTGACATCCCCTGCCAATAGAAGTTACTAATTATACATAAACTGATAATAAGCATCGGTCGGGTTGTTTTTCATACAAATACTAGTTTAAGTTGGCTCCTACCTATCTAATATTTATTCCTGCAAGCTCATTTAAACTTTTGTTTGGCTGCATAAAAGAACATTATTTTATAGGGTTGAGAATATTTATTAATCTCCATGATCTACCATTGATGCTCATCAAAATATTTGTTTCCCTCTTTTTTGGTACACTTGAGAACTTGGGGGTGTGTGAATGCAAAACCAACATCTAATGGTGTTACAGGTGGCATTTAGCCGCCAAACCATCCTGTTGGGTATTCCTCGTTCCCTCCTTCCAGTAGATTGATGCAGACTGGATAAAGCACGTTTTACGCGGCCTCCTGAAGGGACATATTCTGTGGTGATTTGTATTCGCAAATCTTGTATAGGTTTTAGGAATAGTCTTGTACAAGATGGCCCTCCGTTCTTCACCATAAAGAACATACACCGAAAATTTCTCTCTATTACTTGAAGGACATCCGGCAAGCTGTATCAAAGTAACAATCTGAGGTTTCAGTCAAAGTGATTCCTCTAACAGAAGGCTTTAAATCAATGTACTCACAAGTTATACTCTAGGGTCCATTGGTCTGCTGCTTCCTTTTAGGCAGTTGTACATCAGTTCATTGTAATTAATTCTTTCTATTTATTGATCTTTTTCTGGGGCCTCAAATACTATATTTAGGATTTGTTGTAAGATATTGATGCAGTTGTAGCTTGTTTCAAGAACTTGTGGTGGGCAGGCAATGGTAACAACATATTCATTGAAATAGTATGGCACTACCTCTACTGGCTGGATGTATTAAGAATGAACTTGCTCCTTTATGCCTCCTAGAGGAAAAACAAAAAGGGGAAAAGAACAAACTTTGGGCCAGTTTGTCCATCTCAGCTGTATATTTACACATTAGCTCACATGATTCCATGGTACAGGGCACCCTAATAAGATCACAAACTCCACGCTATGTAACCAGTGCAAGTGACTTCAACATATATGGATATACATTATATACAAAACTTGTTCCAGCTAAAAATTATTTTTAATGTGGTGTTCTTTCAGCACCAAAAGGAAAGGATCTTTGCTGTTTGTTATGATTTACCAAATATAGTGAAAATATCAACTAAACCTGGATTTTTCATATGCAAACGACTTTTCAACCATTTTGGCTGATAAAAAGATATTCTACTTCAAATTTTAATACCATCATAAAATTTTACTGTTTAAACAAATTTTCACACCGTCATAAAATGTTAATGTTTAAATAGAAAAAGAGGGAAGCCATGTAAGAGTAGGAAAACCCATACTTTCCATGTACAATAGATAACTTAATTTCATTGAAGTCCTGTCTAGGAAATCAACCCTCTGAGGAGAGACTAATAACTAGAGAGTGATATAGATCCTTTGCCGCAGCACATTGAGAGACAGCCCACATGCATATACATATACTTGCTCTGTTTCAAAATATAAGATAACCTGCCTTTGTGAATGTTGTATTTTATTTTATTTTAATTATCTATTGAACAATTTTTTTGCTAATCCCTTTTGTGGAGCTACCCCTTGTACAAAGATTTCGATGTTCCCTACCAACTGAAACTCTTCTATTACCAAAATTCTTCCCTGATTGAGATTATGTCCAAAACTACAACAAAGTAACAGCTGAGGAGCTCAATTATGCTAATTCTGGTCAACAATGTTGCTCCATTCCTCCTAACTTGCCTCTTTCAGAATAAAAAGTTGCTCAACGATTCAACTGTTTAAGAGGTGGATGCAAACAGCAAGGATGCATTTGTACCACCGAAGCCAAAAGAGTTTGACAAAGCTGCTTTAATTGGAATCTCCTTTGAAACAGTCAAGGGCATGAAACCATCACTGAAAATGGGATCTGGTTTAGTGAGATTGAGGGTTAAAGGAGCAATCCCCTGCAACAAGACAGCAGAACAACTAGTGGGTCAACAACCAAATTTTCTAGAATTACACATGATAAATTCAGGACAAGTAGGCAATCAAAATTGCTATAAGAGTAGCATTATTACTAGTGTTTAGATAAAGAGTATTACAATTTTTATTACCTTAGTAATTGTGTCCCATTATGATAGATTTAACAATTTAAATTCTAGCAAGTAACAATTTTATAAGCTTTCTATTTGACTTCCTAGTTTAGTGCGCTCTTGTAAGGCTTTGCAACATAACTTATTATTTGCAAGTATTGTCATCCAGCATATTTTGTCCATTCTCTTGTCTTGGGACCTTGTAAAGAAATTTTATCTCGATCATCCCATATTCATGCATAGAGCCTACAGATTACATTTAGATTTGTCACCTTCTGATGCAAGGGCTTATTTAAATCAGGCCTAAGAACCTAATATGATGTAATAGGTAAAAGGTTACTTAAGCAGTAGGTATTCTTAGATATCCACTGAAATTTATTTTTTATAATCAGAGAGAAGTAGCCATGTACAATCAGAAAACAATTAGAAAGAAGAAAGACCTCTTAGCCACTGAAACCGACTTTTATAATATCAGAGAGAATTAACCATGTTCAGTATCGGCAATAAATAATAAATAAATAAAGAGATATACGCAATCAATTTTCAGAACTTGAAGTTAAGCAAGAAATTATCAATCATAATTTGGGAGAATTTAAAAGAAAGAAAAGATAAAATTACGTAGTGTATGGCCAGAACCGCGAAGATCGCTTCCACAGCTCCAGCTGCTCCAAGGAGATGACCAACAGCACCCTGAGCCAATAATTAGTATGGACAATAAAAACACAGTTATAATATTAGCCTTGCTAAATGAGAAAATAAAATACTTGTAATGAAAACCCAAAAATGTACATAACTGTAAACAAGCATCTAGAGACTGAAGAAATTATATAAATAAAGTGTTACTAATGCTTGTGTAGTTGTAACATAAACCTCCACAACTAAGCAGCACGACTAAGCGACACATCACTCCATATTTTTTAGTAATACTGAGAACTTTTGAAATGATTTCAGATATCAAGGGAAATAGTAAGACTGGGGAAATATGGATTGTTGATATTTAGAGAGACCAGTGCAGGAATAAATCTAGGGCTGTAATCGGAGACCGAAATATCCCTATCCGTTTGAAGTATCCGATAACCATATCTGCTCCAAGCAGATATTATCCGATATCCAGACAAATCAGATATTATCCGTTTTGCATCCGTTCTAAACTGATACAAATATGGCTATAGGCATATCCGTATTTGCTGATATCCGTATCTAGATAGCAAATAGGCATATGTTGTACTTATCTATAAGCAATTTTTTTAAAAAAATGTCAATAATGTAACAGTAAATTTGAAAAGTATTTAAAAGAAAGTAAGGGCAGTTTTGACTTTATAAAACAATTAAAACCCTAAATTTAGATGATTGGATTTGAATTTGCATAGGGTAAGGGGAATTATAACCCAATTTGCAAGAATTTAGTATGTACAATTTATTTTTTTCTGACTATGTTATGCTTTATCCTTTAATTGAATTAACAAAGCATTGGATAATTTGTTATAGATGAACCTTACTTTTGGTTTTAATATTTTATTTGGTTGGTTAAGCTAGGTCTGTAAATGACGTCAAAACATTTGACATCCGTTAGATATATCCAAAATCTGTTAGAAATATCTAATTCCGAGATGTATCCGGTCAAAGTGGATATTATCTTATATCCTGTCAAAGTAGATAATATCCGTATTTGCATCAGCTGAAATGGATACACATTCGGATATGCAGATATCAGTGTCTGTCTATATCTGTTTACACCCCTAAATAAGTCAAGAAGATTAAAGTACGCTAGTGGAGGTACTCAACATCAGGATAACAGTTTAAGTTGATCAAGATTTCAAGTACATGTTTTACAAATCTTTCCCTCGACTTCTCAGAAATACTAAACAGAATAAATACCTTGGTGGAGGACAAGGCCAGATTGCCGCATGTTGCACGATTTGAAAATACAGATTTGATTGCAGCGGCTTCTACCATGTCACCTGAATAAGACGAGTTAGTAGGAAGGGAATATTCAAATTAGGTTCAACACACGTAGTACAGCTAATTGCACCAGAAAAAGTACCGCAAAGCAGCATTTTATGAAGATAAGAATGATTTACCCAGAGGTGTAGATGTAGCATGGGCATTTATATAATCCATCTGATCGGGATGAAGGCCAGACTGCCAGTCATATAAAGAAAAACATGTTTTAGCATACACAATGAACTTTTCTGTGTACAGGATGCCTGTTGGATTGGTCCAACATGAGACACCATCTATCAGATTCAAAAAAACAATACAGCATTTGTATAAAGACTGAAATGACATTTAAATGCTATTTAAAAGTATATTTTTCTTTCAATATTCTTAAGCACATATAGGTAAGTAGAAAACATCAAGGCTCAGATGGTCAAAGTTATCCACCGTTACCAAAACCAGTTGTTGAGTGCTTGAGGGCACATATTACTTTTGGCAAGACATTAATATGAGTTGTTTATTACTTTCTATATGTTTTTTTTAGTTAAGTGGGGTGGATGTAAGGCTGCGAATATGAGCCATGACAATCAAATGCAGTTATCTTAGAACTTACCGTGAGAGGATCTAAAAACTTTCGCCAGCGATATTTTCTTTGCTGACTAAAACTAATGGATTTATGCTACACTAACGCTGGAAAATGCTACTCATAATTGTAGGGCTGGCAAACAGCCAAAAAATCAGTTTCAGTTTATTACCTGCTGTAGAGCACGGGTCATGGCCAATATAGCACCTCTTCCATCACAATGTGGTTGAGTTATGTGATATGCATCACCTAGACAAGGTTAGTAGATGCAGAACTTTTTTAAAGATAAAACAGGTGTTTAAAGAAATTAATAGCACGTCAAAAACACAGCTAATAAATTAGAAGCAGCAACAATGACAAACCTGACATTCCATAACCGCGAAGTTCTGCATAAATTTTTGCTTCTCGCTTCTTTGCATGCTCCAGTTCCTTTTACGAAAAGTTCAGAAAAGAAGAGAGAGAATAAAATTCACAAGAAAGAAAATAAACCTGGAGTTATGTTAATAAAATCAAAAATATAAATAAAAGGCATAAAGACACAAGGACATCCACATACACAACTTTTAGAGGGAACAGAGAACAAAGAGGGAGGAGAAAGAAATTATATGTTGTTAAAGTTTGTAGGATTATTATCTCAAATCTTGTCAAGTAAATCTTACAATATTTTGCTGCAGTCCAATACTTATTTCGAAGTTTATTTGCTACAGTGCACCAATCTAACTTTTAGTGTCTGACACTATTAAATTTCTTAAAAATTCAAACACTCACCAGTACATCTTTACAAATGTTTCATTTTGGACATACTGGTTACTACTTATTTCCAATATCTGTTGGGTGCATCTGTAAATTGTATGACTGCAGTGTCATGTCATGTAACATACTGTAACAAGTCATGCATAATAATCAAAGGAATAATTACGGTTTATTTTAACCACACGGTAAAAGTGCAACAGTCATCAGGGTACGAGGTAACACCTTGCATCAAAAAGTGAAGCAGGCTTAAAAAATAAATTTAAAAAAGGTAGTCTGTCAGTCCTAATTAAACCAAGTTTGACCGTCACATAATTTTCAGACTTGTAATGATTGCTTTGTAATGGACAAGATCAATGGAGCTTATAGATAATATTGGTTAGAAAAAAAGTTGCATGCTTCTATAAGGAAAAACTTTTGATATTCTGGGGTTTGTTTGTGTACTTTTCTTACCACCCCAATTGCCGCTATAAGTTATACCACTCATATTGTACATTTACGTCATAAATATATCAGGGGTCCAACACAAAAGTATACAGTTACGTTAAGCAGCAAATAAAGTAGAGAGTAGGTTATGCAAAGGAGGGAAAACAGGAAAAGAGACAATAGATCCATATTCCAGAATGTACGCATATTTATGGAAGTTACACAATAATAACAGAAGTACGATTAAACTATTAAACTAAAGCCCATAAAATGGCTCCACTCACCTCCAACACCAAGACACCAGAGCCTTCACCTATTCTGCATTAAAACAATGTTTAGATTTTTGATTAGCATAGAATTTCAGCTTCAAGTTTAGATGTGATGTTTGCCACATTACAACTATTTCCTTACACAAATCCGTCTCTATCACAATCAAAAGGCCGTGAGGCTTCATCAGGGGAAGAGTTGTACTTTGTCGTTAAAGCTCTTAACCTGCAAAATAAAAATAATAGCATCAAACAAATTCTAATAGATGAGTGAGTACCATGAACTCAATTTTTCAATAGATTGTTAGATTAGACCCATTTCTTTGGGCATCTTTACCCGTTTTCCAATTTTCTGTGCCCTACTCCCTAAAAGATGTGATCGCCCTAGGCAATTTTTTACTTGGATGACATGTTAAGGTGGCAAAGACGAATCAATTCACCGTTATTCACCCCAAAGGCAATGTAAAAACACGAAAATCTGTTATTTCTCTCGTGGCTCTCCTTTTGCTAATGAAATTCTAATTTATATCAAAGAAATTGCCCATATATGGATCTCTGTAAGGTAGCATGCAAATAAGGAAGCATATAGTTTGAACAGTAAGCATTACCTGCAGAAACCTGCTATAGATAAAGCATCAATGCTAGCCTCTGTTCCTCCGGCCACCATAACATCAGCATCTCCAAATTGAATCATCCTCGCTGCATCACCAATAGAATTTGCCCCAGTAGCACAAGCTGTCACTGCAGCATGGTTTGGTCCCTATAATCAAAATCAGCACTAGAATATCCAACATCTTATATACACAAGTAATATTGACAATCTCTTGATTACTGAAAAATATATCAAATGAACAGACAATTGAAACAAGGATTTGCATATGATGAACAAAGTCTTTTTTAAAACATGGACACAACAAAAGTGCAACCAAATATTGTGTATGATGAGGATCAAAAATTATTCTGATGGTTAAATTCCATGTTTAGACAATGTGCCTTGGTATCAACATGTATACTACTGATTTGTAGCTACCTCACAATTAAAATGTGAAATATTGATTTTCTAATACACAACAAACAGGAAATAAAGCACAAAACAAATAATTATATGAGAGACTTGATGTATGATCATATATTGTGCATAAAGAACTTCTACTGAAAGGTGTCAAATACACACCTGGAATCCGTATTTCATGCTTACATGACCAGCTGCCATGTTGATCAATATTCGGGGAATGAAAAATGGACTAAGCCGACGAAGACGCTGTGTTTAAAGAGAATAAATTGTCACTGTCATGGAATATTTCTCCTTGAGCCTTGTAAATAATTTCAAGCCTCCAGTTACGACATTGAATTAAATGACCAAGGAGAAAGAGGAGGCATGCTCAAAAAAATATCATCAAGCAACAAAGGGTGGGAAAAAAAGAAGAAAAAGCCAACCTTCTCACAAATCATTTGAGAAGCATCCAATATATCACTAATGCTTCCAATTCCCCCACCAATAGAAACTCCCTGATTGCCTTCAAGTTAGATATTAAGCCACACCAAAATAAACTGTAACATTATCCTTTGACATGCAACGAAGAATAAAACATTCACCGTCTTCTCCTTGTCCTCTTGCTTAGATGGCACCCAATTTGCATCTCTAAGAGCTTCATCAGTGGCACATAGTGCATAAGCAATAAATCTTGAAATTAATCTATGATCCTGTGGAAGGGGAACTATTCAATAATATACAAGCTTATCTTGGTAGTGTAATATTAGATAGGAAGCAAGATAACATAGATACTGGATTGAATAATCAACAAGAAACTAACAAAAATGAAACAAGCAACAAAACATAACTAAATACAAACTACTTATCTAGTAGGAGAACCTCGGTAGTTCAGCCGAAGTTTCAGATATCTTCACATTCCAAACTGACCCCTTAGGCTTCATCACTATTTTGCAAATACGTTTAATCCATCTAGCTTCAAATCCAGTCACCACATCTTTGTGATTGATAAGTATAATTGAGTAAAACACTATTAAAGAGCTCCCCATATACTTATAACCTACTACATTTTTAAGTGATTATATGAGTGCAAAAACTAAAATAATATGTCTAGGTGTTGTTCAAAAATGTTGAAAGAAGTATACTTTCGCACACCACTTTACCTTCAAATGCATACATGCCTATTAAATGGTACTTGAACATAAACAATCGAAAACTAAGCATGAAAATAACATATAAACCTCTCCTTCATCAAAATTGGGAACCAATGACAGCAAAACAAATAATTTGGTAAGGAAAAAACAGAAATTACTTTGGAAGTGAGCCACAACTCGTCATTAAATTCCCCTGGGTTAGTTCCACAAGGAACAATTGCAGCAACTTTAGAAGTCAACTGATCAAATGTGTGCGATTGGGTGCCTTGATCAAACGCATTCATGTTGAGATCTTGAGGAGTTATAGCCCTAATTCCACATTCCCCTTCTACTAATCGCTTCCATGTTGTCTCCACGCCGCAACCAAGCGGCGTAACCATTCCTAGACCTACAATTCATATATACATGTGTTGTATAACAATTCATCTATACATATATATATAGAAAGAGAGAGAGATAGAAAATAAATAAATAAGAAGAATTACCAGTGACGACAACTCTTCGATGAGGGAGAACGGGAGGGGGTTTAAAGGATTCTGAAGATGACAAAAAACGACGAAGTTGAAGACAATAAGGGATGACTCTCCACAAATTACACCTCCTATTCATGCTTTCTGTTAACTATCCAAATACTACTTCGAAGCATTCCACCATGGATGTACAAACAAGACTTCAGTCTACTATTTACCCTATTGTTTTGTTTACTTTTTAATTTTTTTTCCCTTTTTTTTAATAAAAATTGAGTTATTTTCAAAAAGTAATATTGATATTAAGATCCTTGAAAATTACTAAAAAAATAGAATAATGTTAGAGATACAAATTAGAATATTGTTATCAATGGTATCATCTGTCAATTAGACGGTAATCTATGAATTAATTTTAAGTGATAAACATATAAGACAACAATGTATAATTAGAGAGCTTAATAAATACAAAAAAAAATTGATTTCATTAAGATCATATAGTAATAATACTTGGAGTTCATTTGGAAACTTATTTAAAATTATTAAAAGACTCAATAAATTATAATTTAAAATAAATTGGTGTATTTTAAGTACATGAAAAAGAAGCTTGGTTGGATTGGGCGCCTAATCATTTATCTACCCTTCCCACTATTATTATAGATACATATATTTGGATGAAGGGAATAAGATAAATATATTTAATAATGAAGATAAATTTTAATAAAATAAAAATTTATTTATCTCTTTATTTTTATTTTTTATTAAATTAAAATTTATTTAAATAAAACGAATATATGTCATAATTATATAACAACATCGCTACCTACCGATACAAACTAAACATATACTTAAAAAATAATTCTATTCGGAACATTTTCATTTGTTCGATCCAAACACAACATAAAGTTCTTAGATCCTAATCTTATAAGCAATTACCCAAATAATATCTTTCTGAGTCATGCACTTGAATACCCGTCTTCAATTATAACAGACGTTTTGTTCCCTTAAAATCTTGATATGGAGTGTAATCATTATCTGGGTCTGAACCAAACAGTATGAGTATGAGGAAGAGAGAGCGAGAAAATCCTTGTGGGGGTGTGTGGACACTACCACAAGTACGAAGAAGGAGAAGTTTGTGGGCACCGGATGCCAGACGATGGCGAGAAAACTTCGATTCAAGTTAGCGCCTTTCCGTCAGAGATATTGCCGGAGTTTTTATATCTCGGTAGCTACGACAACGCTTCGCGTTCAGAGCTTCTCAAGACTCGGGGAATTTCTCGCATTCTAAACTGAGCAATTGAATTTCCCAATCTGAGCTTAATAAATTAAATTGATCAAATCCCCTCTTAATTTTACATGTCCTTTATAGGCATTAGTAGATGTGAATTTTGGTTAATAGTTTTTTCCTCGTGTTTTTGTTTAGGGATTAAAATTCCTGTTGTGTCTATATTGTTTGGTGCCATTTGTTTACGTTAATCAAGTAGTTGTGCAATTAGTTTCAAATCTTGTGGGGGTAGTGATTGAATATGCAAAAGTTTAATAAGCTCAACTTGGTTTAGTTGGTCATTATCGGTTGAATTTTGAGTTGCTCACAAAGTATTTGGCAAAAGGAAGCTCCCTTAATTTGTCTTGTAATGATGACTAAAGTGGTGGCATCAAGATTTTTTTGGGTTATTAATGGAATCCTTTGATTTGGGTGGGTAGCAAAGAGGGTATTTGGTAATACTTGAAGAACACTTGAAGAACACATGAGCCATGTTGTTTAGATGAACCATCAATCAGTTGAAGTGGAGAATGTTTTGATTGATTATAACTCTCAAAGAGTGTCATCTAATCCCTCGCACACCTCTTTTTTTGTCAAATAACTTTAATTAAATGAAATAGGATAGTGGAATTAATGATGATTTGTTTTTTGAATACTGAGTGTTGTTTATTTAGGTCTCAAGTTTTTTGACTGGTTAGGATTTACACAAGAAATAGTAAATTTTCCTTTTCTTATTCTCCTCCAAAAATGGAATAAAGGGTAGTAATAGTGCACTGCTGATTTGGTTGATTGTTCTACGTGAAGATATAGATGTTGATGCAAAAGCAAAACACAAGATGCATGTTATGGTTGGAATTTCAAATTTTGGAAAGGGTTCTTACAACGTTGAAAACTCAACTCAATAGATAGAGTCATAGAGTTAAGTGCCCTATTAGCTATGGACCAGGAACGGTAATATATAATTAAGATTTGGCATCTATTTCAAATATTTCTTGCTTCTTCTATTGATATTTTGGCACGCTATGTTCTCTGCTATAAAAATTTAAAAGTAGGCCCAAGTTTGGTAGTGAGTGTGGCAAGTGCATTGGTAATAATCAACATGATAATAATCATGTAACCAAGAGTTACTAATTACGATTGTTCTGCATTTTTTGTCTGTTAAAATTTTATATTTTATCAATATGATAATGCTTTATGCCTGTTGTTTATTACTTGAATGTGACAGAATGAGTTTTATATGATTGATCCTAGTTAATGGAGCTTTTGATTAGTGTTTGACGTCCAAGGGACTCTCTTTGTCTTTGTCTTTGTTTTTGATTTTTCCCCTTTCTTTTCCCAGAAAAACGTTGAACTTTTACTGTTGAGGAGCCTCAATGTTTTTTTTTGGTTTCGCAGACAGTACCTGCTTGTCAGAATCTTTACAAGAACTCTTTTACTTATCATTGCCTCCAAGATGACCAAAACATACCGTTTGATGATGCTATGACATTTTTAGGTGTGCATCTCTCTGCTTCTATGTTATAATTTGTTTGCTATTTTATTCCCATTAAGATGCGTGTATGAAGTTATACCTGTTGCATATATCCGAAGAGCAAGTTTCTGGGTGCTCACATGTCACAAACAATAGAAGATGGTCTCAAATAGGCAAGATGTCAGCGTTTTTCCTTTATTTATTTTTATTATAAATAAGCTTAATAAGTCCATTGATCTTTCCCCATATGTATTTAAAATAACTGTTTACTCCACCCCATAACCATAAAATAGGTAACGGGTTAAATATACTTTTTCTTACTTTACTTGACCTCGGTTAACAAATGCATCATTGGACTGGTTTTTTTTCCATTCGACTCACTGTACTATTTTTTTTAACAAAACGTTACGAAATCTGTCCAAAACAGTCGACTTTTAACGGAAACAAATAAAAAAAAATTAATTTTATTCAACTATCCACGTGAATTTCCAAGATTTGTCCATGTGGCTTCCATAGTGAAATATAATCTATAAAAAAAAGTTAAATAAGCTTTAAAAATAAAAGAGTAAAATACAGTGACATCGTAATCATAATAACACTCATCTCCCTTCTAGTTTTTTAAATAATAACTAGTACCCCTTCAAGTTTTTAGGGTCGACTAAATAGATTAAGTTACATATTTATCCAAGTATGTTATTAAATTTTAATTCCTAAATAATATATATATATATATTATTTAATTATCTTTTTTAATACAATATGTTTTAATTATAGTTTTATTTGTAATTAAGACTACATTCAAATTGTAGGTAACTTGTAAAAAAATTAATTTAGTTTAATTAGTACATATTTTTGGATAAGTGTTACAAATATTAAAAAACTTAAATTAAATTATTAATGGAGTTGTTCTAATTAGTGATTGAGTATGTTGATATTTAGTTTTTGGTGTTTAACGACAAAAAATTATTATTTGAATTCTTAGTTTCATATTATGATTTTTATATGTTAAATTTTGTTGAGTATATGTCAAAATTTGTGATGTTTATGATTTTGATTACATTTTTTAGTATACAGTTGGTGTTGTTTTTGTGAAATGTTAAATAAAAAATAATAATAATATTTATTACTACCTTTATCTTGTAAAAAGATTTTTCTTTTAATATATTTTTTCTTTTTTTGAGTAACAACATTTGTTATTTTTACTGTTAATAATTATGCACAAGTGTGACTTATGTTTAGTTTAATATTTGAGAAAAATGATTAATATAATTTTAATACTTTTTTATATGAATAATTAGATTTTTTCTGTAATAATAAGTTTGTTTTACGTAAATTTTAATATTTGGGAAAAATAATTATAATTTTTTTGCATTAATTTATAATTTTCTAGGTATTAAAATTTTACCTTTTAATTGCAAAAAAATATTTTTGAATGTATATTACGTAAGTTTTAATCTTTGAGAAATTTTATTAGCAAAAAGTGTATGATTTTATTTTCCTAACAAAATGAATATTTATTATTTTTGACATTTATGTTATTTATTGAACAAGTTTATAATTTAATTCATTAGATCAATTTAAGTAAAAATAATAATATACAAATTTATATTTAGTGGATATATTAAACATTATAACTTGAAAGGTATATTAGACATTATATTAAAAATATTTTTGAATATTAGTTGGTCAACCACACTAGGAGTAGTGAATGCTACATATTGTAGACTAGAGGGGTATTGACTGTTATTTGAAAAATTAGAGGGTGGTGAGTGTTATTATAATTATCTACAGGGGGTGTCAGTGTATTTTACTCAAAATAAAAATATGCTAAAAAGTAATTTTAATATATTACAAATTAAAAAAAATCAAAAGATTAAGGAAACCAAATCAGACCAATCCCTAAACTTCTCTCTCCAAATTCAAACCTCCATTTCATTTCTCTCTCTAGATTTGTGAAAGCTGATATGGTTTTGAAGAAAGAGAAAGTTGATTGGAAAGGGGTGGAGGATTTTATGTCATAATTACAAAGTCACAAAGTTTGATCTACAACATTTTGTTTCTCTCTAGATTTGTGAATTTCACCACTTGCAACTTTATATCTCTCTCTCTGAATTGGTCTCGACAGCGTGAGGAGAACAACGTGAAGACGCCAAGATCTGGACCCAATTGGTAAAGTAGATTAATGTGGTAATTTGGTGTTTCGTTGGATGATGTTGTGTTTCGGCATGGTATGCTGGTGTGGACGGTGGTGAAATTTGCCTTGAGAGCAGAGTTCGGAAATTCTACTATTTCTTTCTCATAGATTTGGTTTATTAGGCCATTGAGTTGACTCGATTGCTTTTTATTTTTCGAGTTGACTCATTTTTCTCCTAAATTTTAATCAGCTTCTTCTCCCTCGAATGAAATAGCCACCGTCCAATCCAAGGAAAAAATTTCTATCTTAATTGGTTCTTTCTAAATCAGGACTATTTGATTATTTCTTATCTTTCGTGGTTTGATGATTATCAAGACTTTAGCTACAAAACCAAATGATATACCACGTGCACATCAAAAACTCTTTGGGGTCAAGGACCATGAACATGTACAATTCGTCTATGGCTCTAGAACTAAGCATGATTGGGTGTAGATTTTAATGAAAGATCGAGCTGAGTTTTACATTTAGATCGAAAACGAAAATTCTGGGTTTACGTTTAGATCGGAAACGAAAATTCGATTTGATTTGATTTAGGGAGAGATGAGTGAGATAGAAGAAGGCGGGGTTGTGGAGGTTGTGAGGCGATAGTTTTGCATGTGTGACGGCGGTGTTGAGCACTGATTTTGGTGGTTCAATGGTTAAGCCGTGATTTTGGTGGTGACGGTGATGTTGTAATTCATATTATTATTATTATTATTATAATTTATTATTTCAAAATATTAGATAATTTATATTTTTAAAGTGAAATTAAAATATCTAAAAAATTAAAAAATAATATGAATTCATTAATTTTATATAAATACATTTGTAAAAATTATACATTAATATATTTTATTATTAATTAATTTTATTATTTGTTATGTACATTAATTTGATTTATATTTTGTTTAACTATTTGTTATAGAATTGACAATTGTTCTGTTTTTTAATTGTTGAATATTCACCTAAGCATCTGATGTGGTGCCACATAAATTTTCCGTTAACTTTTAACACTTTTAGACGAAAATTTCAATTTTTGTAAAAAAGTTATAGTTCAATGAGTTGACCGTAAAATATTTGAGTTCAGTAATGTATTTGTAAATCGAGATCGAGTAGAGTGGAGAAAAGTGTATTTAACCTAATAGGTAACTGATGTATTTTGATGTGTTTTCTACAGTGAGACAAGCTTTACTGGGGTTAAGCTTGAATTTCTCTGTTTTCTTTTGATAGTTTGTTCTCATCAGGTCTTTGATTATGCTACTATAATCTTTTTTACCACAACTTACCTTTTTCTATAACTAATGACATTGGCTCCTTTACTTTTGAGTTTATTAAAAATTGGATCTCTATAAGTTGTTTTAAGTTTTTCAGCTTTTTTTTTTCCTTTTCTTTTAGAAAATAACTTGTAAGCTGGGTCACAATTTGTTTTGAATTGCAATATGCTTAATACTTGCAAATATGGAGAAAAGGAGAGGAGACTTTTATTGCAGGGGAAGTCGATACTAATTGTTTCTTTGCGCAGAGCAATGCGAAAAGGACAGGGCACGTGTTCTTGTGCACTGCATGTTAGGAAAAAATAGGTAAATTTCTACCAGAAACCGAGTTTTATTTAGTTTTCTATTATAATTTATATGAAACTAAGCATCTGTTTATTTCAAAGAAAGTGGTTTCAGAAGAACTTTTAGGGACAATTATTACCGAGTTCAAATGTATCACCCATTTTTCAGAAAATTAAGGTTAATAATGCATTGACACGTCTTATTTCTATTTGGCACATTTCCATTATAATACCAAGGATTATGAAAATTTGGAAAACATTTTCTGGGCAAAGTTATCCTTGAAAGCTATGGAACTAAAGTGAAGAGTCATACACACAGATTCGTATGCATCCTTAATGCGACATATTAGAATGCTGAATTTGATGAAAAGGAGCCTTGGAGGTTTACCTTACGATGTTTGGCAACTGTAGAATAAGAATGCTATTCGATTCGACCGGCCATAGCTAAAGAGTTATGGTATAACTGAAGGACATTAAGTTTTTATGTTAGCATGCATGAACCAGATTGATGATCTTTTTCAGGAGATTTGTTTTAGATAACTTAAAGTCTCTTAGTAATTATGTTTGTGTTGTTTTGACAGGTCTCCAGCTGTTGTAGTAGCTTACTTGATGAAGAAGAAAGGATGGAGGCTTGGTCAGAGTTACCAGTGGGTGAAAGAGAAGAGACTTTCTGTCGACATAACACCAGGTCTGTTCATATCCTGATGTTTTGATTTTCTCCTGATGTAGATTGGGTAATATGTATATTTGTACTGTGAATAATTGATGTATTTCATTAAAGCCCTAAAACGGGCAGCTGTTTTTAGGTGGCATATGGACCATGAATTTCGTCCTTAGGTTGGATTTATTTGGGTAATGAAAGGATCCAAATTGTATACTTTTTCCATAGCAGAGTAAAATCCTTGGTGGCACATATAAGATCCAGGGGGAAAATATTGAACCGGGACTTATTGGCCAATTTTCTTTGTTTGCAATTTGGAAACATTCATAACTATAGTGGGTGTGTGAGGACGTGCAATAATCAATTTTGAGGATATTGTGGCCTCTTTAATTGTTAAGGAAAAAATTACTTATATCTGAACAACACTATAACTCAAGAATAGTATAGAATATCTTTAGAAAAAAATTCTCTCTTTATGAGTTTCGTAAATGTAACAAACCAAAAAAAATAAACAAGATTTATATCAGTAATTTTCAATGGAGACTGCAGAAGATTATCATCTATACGAAGTTTCAAGCTTTCTGTCACATAATCACATACAAATCAACCAAATTCAGTTCCTTAACATCCTATAGGATGCCTTAAAGGATAATTACAACTACAATTTCTATTGATAAGTGCACAAAATAACAATGGTACCAATTTGACAGCTATTTAACTCATCTTAAGCGAACCAGACTTTGTGTAAATTATACTCAAAAACATAAACAACTTAGAACTCACAGAGGGATCAAAGAAAAAGATAATGCTAGTTACAAATATTAAAATTCTTAAGGGTTAATAACTTAGAGGTGTCTTGTCATAATCCCCCCTTTATGCTTTTGTGCGTAAGATGTAAAGTGCAGATATTCAAAAAGTAAAAATTGGATTGTTTGCTCTTGATATCTGACATTCAGGTTTTTCATTCATGGATTGTAGCTGTGTACCAGCAATTACAGGATTATGAGCTGAAGATCTTTGGGAATGAGAACCACCACCCCACTTTGCCAGGCTTATCATCTTCAGGTGCACCGCCCTTCAGCTTTGACTTTCCGAAGCCTAGTGATGCGGCTCCTTTCCCTGTTTTCAACAATACTGGTGCGACCTCCATTTTTGCCCGTTCAACTTTAGACGTTCCTCCGCAAGAGTTTACCTTTGGAGCTACCCAGACTAGGAACACTTCTGGTTTACCTTTGGGGGTAAATCCTCCAAACACAAAGGGTGATGTTCCAATGGATGGTTCTTGATTTTCTTATGTTTTTCATTACCTTGTCATGAAAAATGTTGGTCCAAAGTCAAGTGATTCACCAACTTTTATGAAGTCTATAGTCTATACTGCCGGAGTTCCAATTATGAAATAGGAAGAAAATGTTTGTAATACTTAAATGTATATAGAAAGGGGAAAAAATGCTTGGATTTTTTTTTTTGGTTTGCAGACTTGACCAATTCCTTTATTAAATTATATACAGGGATCATTTCGTCGCTAATTATGTATGAGATGAAGAAAGGAATTTTAAGTTACTTGTCTTGCCGCTCTAATTTGTTTATGGAACTGTTAAATTATGAGAAATAGTTTGAAGCAGCAAAGTGTTTATATGTTTATTTAGTTGCACTTGTATAATTCTGGTGGTTGGCCTCCAATTTCTCTGTGTGTGTGTGTGTGTGTGTTATTAATGCTCGACAGAACCCTTTTCATACAATTATTAAAAAGAGAAATTACGAGCTTTGAGACCTAAAACATACATTCATTGTATCTAGACAATTACACACTACTGCGTGCATACTTACGGAGTAATCTAGTCGTACACCAAGAGGAACATCGAACCTGGACGATATCTATCCATCCATATGAATTTATACTGTAGTAAAACAAATATCAAATCATTTAATTAGTTCCCAATTGAGTAATTCAAGTTTATTGAAACATAGCCCAAAAGTTTTTTTTAATAAAATTTTATTTTGTAATGTTTTCTTAATCATAAATTTTGATATTCTTAAAAATTGACTCAAATATGCATAAATTTTAATTTGACTTCCACAAATGGTTTAACTAAATCAAAAAAATTTAAACTCCTAATTTATTTTTAAAGCTCTAAACCTCAAATGAAATGCATTTGGTTTTTGAATATTACTACTAGCTAGCTAGCTAGCTAGGTACTCCTTTCATTAGTTAAATTGTTTATAGTACAAAATTAGTGTTTAAGTCATGAAATTAAGTAGTAATTGATTTTTACAAGTTTTAAATTTATTGATTATATATGTTCGTAAATGTAATAAAAACTCTATTTATGTGAAGCTTCTGGTCGAATTCTATTAAAAATGTAATAATTAATGTGAAAATTTATACATTATTTTTTTTTAAACAATTTAAATATGAGATGAGAGAGAAAATATCATTGTAATATAAATGTTGAGTATTTGAGCTACATTCGCATATTAAAATAACTTATATTTTATTTTCATAGAATCTTACAACGGTTTAATTTATATTTTATTTTCATAGAATCTTACGATCCGATTCTACGGTTTAATTTTACAATTCTATTTTATGAACCCACATAAAATTCCGATTTTAGCAACTTTGGTGAAAAGCTTTGCTGTGAGGACAGACAAGTCAATTGACCCACTAAATTTTTAAGAGAGACAATTTGTCTTTCTCTCTCCACCCTTTATATACTGTTTATTTAAAAAAATTTAATGAATATCTCAAATTTATACACACTTTTTATTTTTCAGTCATTTAGTCACAAAATCAACCCATCAAAGAAAATTCTTTTAAATATATTGTAATTTTTCTTTTTTATAATTTCACAAATTTAGTAATTGTTTGTGAATTTTTACAATTGTTTAAAATGAGACTATCATGATATTTTTCAAACAACGTCGACCCATTAAAAAAATAAAAAATTTAAAGATAAATGAAAGAATGATTGTTTAGTAACTTACATTATTGAATTGTAACTATTGAAAATGAGACTATCATGAAATAATTTTTAGTTATGGAGTTTCGAAAAATATTATTGTAAATAATATATGAGCATTATTTAATTTTGTAATTTATTATATTATATTTTTATTTTTTATTAAAAAAAATTCTTCAAATTTAACCCCACTAAACCAAAAAAATTGAATCCGTCACAGTAAATAACTTCTTACTAATAGTTTTGAAAATATTTAAATTCCAGTCGTCTATTATTTTATAAGGCTCATAATGGGGTGGTCGAGAATAGTATCATAATGGGTTGTACAATCTATTTTTTACATGTATCTAAATGATACCAAAATTATTATATTTTATAAAAAGTTCAATTTTAATAAATTACATTAATTATTTGAGAGTAAAAAGCAAAAAAAAAAAATAATTAAGGTGCAAACCTGTCGCCAAAGACTTATTGTACTTTTTTCTCTCCCTCTAGCGTCTCTCTATCTCTCTCTCTTTATATATATACTAGCCGTACTATCCGTGCCTCCGGCACTACGTACGAAGGGGAGTAAAGATTGTCGGCACTAGAGAATGGAGGAGGCAGAACGGAGGAGAATCTGAGAGTGAGAGATCATAGCAATTTTTTATCCTTTGAAGTTAAAGATGATATAATGGACGTACGGTAGGATTTATCTCAAACTTTGGACGGTTTTGATCGTTTATTAGGGTGAGCGGGAAATTCAAAATCAGTTGTGTTTTATTATATATATATATATATATATATATATATATATATGAAATACTGTTTCCGTTTTAAATTATATAATTATTATTGAATTTTAAAATTAATTTAAAATATTTTTAAATTTTAAATTGAGACGACTTATTAAAAAATATAAAACAATAAAATTTACAATGAGTAATAATTTCTAGATAATTTATAATAGGAAAATGATATATATTGCGATATATTCCTTCCGTTCCATAGTTGTATAAGCTGATTTTTTATTTTGAGATGTCCCAATATATAGGCTACTTACTATTTATAAAATTTAGTTGGTTCCTTATTTTACTTTTATGCCCTTATAATAAATATTCAACCATCACTTAAACATTTTGTGATTGGTTGAAAGTTTATGTAGATTAAAATTTTATCTTTGGTTAAAGTTCTATTTTAATGGTCAATACACGTTGATCAATTAAGTTGAGAATTTCAGTGTGATAAGTAAGGAGTAATTAAATTATTCATTAATTCCAGATTAAGGATATATGTGGAAAATTACTGTTAAAAATTGCCACTTAAACTATGTGCCAAATGAAATCAGCCTATAACTATGGGACGGAGGGGGTATTTTATATATTAATTTTTTATTACGAGTTGCGTAGCTAAATCTAATTAGTAATACGTTTACGATATATTTGATACAATGAGTTAATTTTATAATGTTGTCTAATCATGTATTGATATACGTCGCAATTGTAATTTGACTGAAATCTTTCGTAATATATAGCCGGACTAATTCATCATTGTAGTGATCTATGTTAATTTTGAGTTTAAAAATCTCTTAAATTAATTTTAAAAAATCAATAGTGATGGATTAATATGAAGCATAGAGAGAGTAATGATTAACTAAATATTGTTACTACAAAGCGAAGAAACATCAACTGATCATATTAATATTCCATTAGTTTCTTAATTTAGAGCGTTTGTATTTGTTCAGGAGTTCTACATCATCACTTACGAATTAAAGACAAAAAAGGTTTTTCTAATTAATCGATTACTTATAATTTTTTCTTCTTTTTTTGATAAAGAAATGAACACTATAAGAAAAAAAAAATTAAATACATAAAGTTTTATAATCAACATCAATAACTTAAAAGGTCATTTTGGATTTTTGTTAAAAATGGGAATCAATAGCTAGCAGGTCAATTTTTTTAAAAATAACTCACAAAAAAATAAAATATAATAAATTAAATAATGCTCTAAGGCAATATAATTTTTTAAAAATAACTCACAAAAAAATATAATATAATATAATATATTATAATAAAATATAATATATTAGTGACTGACGTGTCATTGTCGCCAGTGTTTAATTATCCAAAGGCAAGAAAGTTCGAACAACAAATTAAGCTTTTAACACGAAGTTCTGGAGAGCTTTAATTTGTGAGGCATTTATTTATTTGGGTCACTTTGTCTATTCAGATAATTATATTTAGAGGCCGTTTGGGAGTTTTTGGTTGGAGTACAAGTATTTTTAAATAAATATAGAAATATGTTGACCTTTATGCATGTGATCTCTATATGATTCATTTCAAAATAAAATATATATACATTTGTTTGTAATTATAATTAATGTTACATGAGATTGGGACTATATATATATTTATGTTATTATAATATATTTAAGTACAATTATTTTTATCATTAATATCACTCCTCAAATATAACATTAAAAACACAAAAAATAGTTCTGTTCTTGATTGATCACATCATCATAATATCTTAGTGCTAATAAAAATTATCCTTGAAGATATATCTAGCTATAAAAAGGTACTACAAATAGTACTACAAATAATCTGATCATTCAACATAATCGAAAATAAATATAAATAATAAATTTTGAAATATATATTATTAGCTAGGCTTGAATTAATATCTGAATGTACAAGAGGAAGATTACTTTCAGACGTTTCTTCCCACCAATACATTGTTACAAAACCGGGCATCACCGCCCTTATTGTTCCATTTAGCAGGTTATTCGGTCCATCGATCGTCTAAGTAAAATATTTAGCAAATCATATATATATATATATATATATATATATATATATAGTTTGATAATTCATAAATAGAATCATCAACAATTACCATGCATACATATATAGTAGAAATATATTAAGTAAATTAAGGTTGATCAGAAAGTATGCTGTCAGCTTTTTCTTTAATCTGATCAGCTGCAGCACCAGCTGCATCATAAATCTTACCAGCTGCATCCGTAAAGGTAAAACTTGACGCTTGAATTTCCCCATTGATTTGTTGAATCAAAACTGCAAAAACCAAGACCATAACAAGGCACAAAAGTAGCATTCCTCTAGGAGTAATCAGGCTGCTTATTGCCATTGTTAACTGATTATTGATGATGATATATAATGATTTCTTTTGAATTGGGATATAGTATAATGGAAATTAAGGAATTGGTTGAGGAGTATATATTTGTATTTAAAAGAGATTGAAGTGGAGCTTTAATTTAAAAAGTGAATGCATGCATGCATGGCTTTCCGGTCATTGTTATGGTTGAGAGCTTTAGTTAGGTTAGGTGGCGTAATTTAGACCTCCAGTTAAGCTAGTCTCAAGGCGTATATACGATTACGTACGTGAGCTGACGACTATGGTTATATATATGAATATGGTTGTCAATTAATTATGCATAAAACTCTAAGCAATAATATATTTCTCGGGATCCGCTGAATCAGGATCCTCTCTATTTTAATTTTAATTTTAATTTGACTCGTCAAATTTAAAGTTATTAGATTTAAGGTTGTGAAATTATTAATTTAACTCATTTAAAATTCACCAACCTAACTCTAGTCACTTTATTTAAAAGTCATTAACCTAAGTCTAGCAATTAATTTAATATAACACTAATATATTATTATTAATTATTATTATTATTATTATTATTATTATTATAACTTTAAATATGAACATTTAAATGGAGACTCCATTTCAAATTGAAATAGAGAGGATATTTAAAATTATTATAGGCTATTTCAATTTTAAATGGAGTCTCCATTTAAATATGACTTATAATTTAGGGTAGTAAATCATATTTAAGCCTTATTATTATTATTATTATTACTATTAGTGTTATAATAATAATAATAACAAAGTAAGCGCTAATAATAATAATAATAATGATATTTAAAATTATTATTTATTATTTTAATATAACACTAATGTAAGACCCCAACTTTTATGAATAAAAATAATTTTTCTATAATTATCATTTTTGAATATTATGGATTGAATTTGTTATAATATTATAGATAGTATTTATAAATTCTGCAAAGTATGCAAGTTGTTATATTATATTCGATTGGTCGGAGAATATTCGTTTTAGCAGGGAATATTCGTACAACGGCGCAATCATTGGTGGACCCCACAACAGAATTATTATCGGATTGAGAAAACGAAAAAAATATATTTATGAAAATAACAGCGGAAGTTTTACCGTTAATACTGTTGAACTACTCGGTAGTAAAAGTACAGTAATACGCGTGGTTGCATAGTAGCACACGGTATTGATTATTGATGCTTACGTGAGAAGTCACTCAGTTATAAACAATTATTGCTACAGTAATTGATGCATCATATCTCTCATATTATTGATTCGATTATTGTCACAGTATCATCAGCATAATATGTTATTTTATTAAATCAATAATTGAGACGACAAAGTTATTCATATTATTAAATTGTAATATTTATAATGTCTAAAAGTTCTGTCAAGGAGATGTTTGGTCACCTAATTGCGCGCCAATAGGAAGAAATCTTTATTAGAAAGCCCCCTCTTTCCTGGGAACGACCTGGTTGATAAATATTGTGAGTTATAATATTAATGATGAATGTTATTAAAATTGAAGTTGTGCTCGGAGTTGAATTTGGAAACGCGGACGTGATATTTGAGTCCGGAACGATAAAATTAGTAAAAATAAATTATAAACACAAAATTTTCTGGATTTGACTATTTGGTCAAAAAGTCAACAGTCGACTTTTTTGGGAAAAGTCAAACTTCAAAATTTCAAAATTTATATTTTTGATAAAAATAATTTCATTGTGTTGGAATTATTTGTGTTAGTGAAAATCGATATTTATTTCGATAATAATTGATGTCTGGAGGTTATATTGACTAATCGGGTATTTAACCAAATAAATGAGTAATTGATTGCTATTATTTCACATGATTATAACCATTTGTTCACATGTGTATACTATTGTTTCACATTCTTGTTACTATTAGAAGCGTTGGTGCAAGATTGATAATACTTGCATGACTAAGTTAAAAATGGAGGTATAGATGGATGTACTATATTGTAATTCATATTTTCACATGTCTAGAACTATTGATTCACATGATTTACTATTTAATCACATTATTTATTATTAGGAGAGGTGGTGCAAGTTTGATAATACTTGCATGACTAAATTAAAAATAAAAAAAAAGTTAGAGGTATTGTACTGTAATTTTTTGAGCCCCAAAACGTGTAATTATTGAAACTATATTTTTCTATAAATAAAACCTCATTCTTCCTTCATTTCTCACCAATTCACTAAAGCTATAGAAAAATTATTATAGAGAGAAATTGTAGAGAGAAAATCTGTAGAAGAAAAGAAGCCTGCTACCTCACTACTCCTATATCGAGTTTCTTTCAAAGGTAAGAGGTATTATTTGTTTCTTTCGTCTTCATGAAGAGAACTTATGTTATTTCATTCTTTATTATTATGTTGGAATAACCTGGTTATGCGAAGTACCACATACATGGTGAAATTCTTCTGTTATTCCATTCTTTATTATTCTTTTGGAACATCCAGTTTATGCTTTACGCCGGACCTGGTTCCGTCTTTATTATTCCGTTGGAACATCCTGTCTACCGCATGCATGGTGATTTCTTTTGTTATTCTATTCCTTATTATACTCAGTTGGTTAAAGTTTTGACTTCTATACTCCATAAATTAGTAGAATATCCTTGATATTTGCGTTTCATCCAGTATTTTTTCATGGAAATATTTTTCTGAGCATTCTTGAATTTTACTCTACAAAGAAGTATCATGTTGACAATTTGGACGTTATTAGTTCCTGGATAAATTAATTCGTGAACTTGTTTTATTGAATTCTTATATCATTGTCATCATCCTCATGTTTATATTTATTTGAAAGTCATCCGTGGCCTGTAGTGCATAGATGGACTTGGTATGATTATGACCAGGGATTATTCGGTATAATCATGATCGTAATGTTATAAATGATGTGATAAAAGTCCTCATTGACCCGTAGTGCATTGATGAACAGTTGTTGGCATGATCATGACCATTGATGAATACACGAATGTCATTGGCCCGTAGTGCATAGATAATTGTGGTCGTGATACTAAAGAATATCCTTGGCCATAATGCAGGGGTGATTTGATGATGTGGATTATTTATTAAGCTGAGTCCTAGCGATAAAAGTGATAAAAAACCTTTTAAATCATAAAAGATAGTAGATTTTATTATCTACTTGACTTTTTTAATGGATTGTTTGTTTCGTTGCAGTTAAACTTGATGTCTATTGTATTTTATCAGTTTAATATTGTTGAAGACTAATGATAATTTATTCTGCATTATCTTAGTCATAATATTTTCTTATTGGGCTAGTTGAGCTCACCATTTTGCTTTCATTGTTCTCTTCAGGAAATGAGAACGTAGCGGGGACTAGTCGGGGAACGGAGTGACGGTCCAGAGGATAACATTAGTAGTCCTCACTATTCTGTTAAATAGTGTGACAATAAATATAATGAGGACTTATTCTGAGAGTGGATATTGTCTAGAAGACAATATTTGTATTAAAATCCATAGCTCTTTTGTTGTATATTAAAGATTGTATTTGTATTCTGTACCATGTATTTGACGACTCAGGATATGTGATGTATACCTATTTTGGGGATGTCACAACTATTATTATTATTATTAGTGTTATAATAATAATAATAATATAACATTAAACATTGTATATAACATTAAAAGCGCGTCCCACATATATTAGAATAATATACATTATATTCATCTACGTACAATACATAATTGAGCATAATATTAGGCTTGAAAATAGGGATCAGGATATTATTTATTTTAATTTGAAATAGAGTGTCATTATTTAAATATCCAGATTTAAAGTTATAATTATTATTATTAGTGTTATAATAACAATAATATATTAGTATTATATTAAATCAATGGCTAGAATTAAGTTAGTGGCTTTTAAATGAAGTAACTATAGTTAGGTTAGTGAGTTTTAAATGAGATAGTTATAATTAAGTTAGTGACTTTTAAATGAGGTGGCAACTTCACAATAAGAAAATCTAATAATTTTAAATATATACCTTTAAATAGAGATTCTCCATTTTAAATTGAAATGGAGAGGATATATAACAAAACTCATAATATATACTACATTCTTTTTAAAATAAAAAATAAATTTTAAAATCAACTTTATACATTTTTAAATTCAAATTAACCTACATAGAGATACATCTAATTTTAATCTATTGTAAACAAGCTAAAAAGTATTACTAATTATAATATTTGTTGTTTTGTAATTTTTATGAATGTTATCAATTTTTGAAATTAAAATTGTTTTAAATTGTCTTTCAAAAGTCAAAAATAATATTTATTTTCCTTTCATTTATTTTTTATTTTTTTATTATAAACTCATTTATATAATGTAAGAAATTATAAATACGTAGAATTATATTTTGGAGCATAACTCTATTTTGTTATATTTTGTTTTTTTAAAGTCAACTTAACTAATTCTAACTTCAAACTTGATATGAGATAATTTTAATAGGGGGAGATTTTACTCCGCCTTAAGAAAAATTGTAAAAAATTATATAATACGTCAAGTTTTTCATCACAGTTTCATTAATTACTACTCCAATAAACTAAACATTCATTATATTTAGGAATATATATGAAACAAATATATCTTAATTTTAATTTTTTTTTGTTAAAGCAACTCCTTATAATATATAATTAATTAACTTGTTATTTTTTGAACACTTATATCTATACGTGATATTACATAATAAAGTAAAAAGTCTTACCATTAGTCTATCAATTTTGATCTTATAATAATTGACTTTTATTTAGTAGTTCATAAAATTATTTACTTGATTGCCTAAAAAACAACTTTGATTTTTAAACTAGTAAAAAATAGCTTATAAAATGGTGAATGTGATACATTGTTTAATTATTACTCAAATTTTAAGTTTCTTTTGAAAACTCCTAATAAAATTTTCTATATCTGAAACTTTACAATAAAATAAATGAATTATGTCGTAAGAATGTCTAGCCAACTTAACCCTTAAATACTTATATTAATATGTTCTTCCTCCTCATGACACCAATTGTTAACGCTGGATTTTGTGCGTTTCACAAAATTACGAAATACACATAAATAAATATATACACATTATTATAAGATATATAAAATATGGACACAAAAATTTATCTGAAAACTTAATTGGAAAAAAATAAGAAGAGAGATGAGAAATCTACTAAAATAATATGGAGAGTACAAATTATTTATTTGTGAACTAAAAGACAATTTGCACCCCAAACTTTACACCCATGTTGACTAAAAGACAGTTTGGGATGTCTAAGTACACCCCACACTTCAATTACACTTAACAAAAAGCACGTTTTCTTCACTTAACTGGTCAAAAGTGACCGACTAAGGCACACATGGATATTTAAGTCTTTTCCACATCTTCTTCATCAGCTAATTCCTCTCCTGTTTCTTCACCAAACCAAGCCATTTGGTATTAAGGATCCAGAAATAATAGATAGTTCGCCACTATCTATTATTCAGCTCTGACAAGGCATTAACGTCGTCGTCGTTCTCGCCCACGTCGGGGATGAGATCCAATGACCGTTGACGAAAGACGAGGCCGCCGTGAAGCTCAATGGGTCCCACTATTTCTTCTTTCTCTGTGTTCCGACGGATGAGTATGAGAGGAGAAATGGGGAAGAGGTTGAGAATTTGCTGAATTATGGATTGACTATTGCGTCGAAAGGACAGGAGCATATATTGAAGGAGTTGGATGGAATTTTGGAGAATTATATAGTGGGTTTTCGATGGAGGAAGTTAAGGGAATGTGAATTGGGGGAAGGCTGCTAAGGAGGTGTCGCTAGAGGAAATGGCGGCGGATGTCGGGAAGAAGAAGGAGATGGAGCGAAATTTGGGTTCTTACTGGACTACTCTGACTCCGAATGTGGAGGATTCTAGTGGGAGTGTGGCAAGGATGATTTCGATCGGATCAGGGAAAGTGATTAGCAAGATTTTGTGGTGTGGGGATGTGACTGTTGGTGGGTTGAAATGGGGGGATAAGTTCTTTAGAAAGAGAATGGGATTGTGTTCGGAGTTGAATATTAGTCTTGAAGCTTTGAAAAGGTTTGAACTTTTTGAGAATTTTTGATCAACTGCTAATTATTCATTTATTTGCTTTATTTTTAGTTTCTAGATATAATAATGCTTTGTTTGTGTGTTTGTTCTTTCAATCCATTTATAGTTTTGGAAAGAATGTATTACTTACGATTTTCCTTACTTAGTTGGTTTCTTGGTATAATGTTTTTTTTTTCTAATCTTCTTTATCATCTATTTTAGTTCATAAATTTGCTCATTATGGTTTATAAAGGATGAAAAGTGTTAAGGTGTCCATTAATTCTTGATCAGTTGCTTATCATTATTTATTTTTGAGAACTTTTAATTTGTCCCACTGTTCTTTCGAGTGCGAGCTAGAGATGAAGCCAAAAACTGAGCGAAGGGTACTTCAGGTGATGAAGGTGTTGTCATTTGCACAGGTTCATGAGGCTGAGTGAAAGAAGCAGTGGATGGTTTAGTGGTGAATGTAAAAAGAGTAATCTAGCTGGTGATTGGGTGGCAGATGGGGGATTTGATTGGAGAAAAGATGCAAGAGACGAGGGCGGAGGAGAGAGAGAAGAGGGCGGATGAGAGGATGGTGGAGGTGGAGAAGTCGAAGTAAAGAGAAAAGGAGATGTGTAGTGTATGGGTTAGTTGACTCAGTATAGGAGTGTGGGTTTAGCAGAGAGAAAGAAGGCAGGGGATTGTGTGAAATAAATAAAAACTACCAAGATTACCCCTCTGTAATAAATATTACAGCCTTAGCCGATCACTTTTAACCGGTTAAGTGGAGAAGATGTGTTTTTTGTTAAGTGCAATTGAAGTTTGGGGTGTACTTAGACACCTTTTTCGATTTGGGATGTAAAAGTCAACATGGGTGTAAAATTTAGGGTGCAAATTATCTTTTAGTCTTTATTTGTGTCATATGTTATTGTGTCCTTGTGTTCTCCCCCAAACCTTGCTTATTGTTGTCTTTATAGTTGTCATGTCCAACAAAATCTAATTAAGTGTAAGAGTCTTTTTTAGAATCACCTTATAGCTGCAATTAATAACTGGTCGATTCATTCCCAAATTAGATCTCTTTATCCCACTAAATAAGAAAACACAATTTTACTTTAATAAGTACTCTCTCACTATTTGAGCAAGCTATCAAAATAAATGTATATGGGCCAACATCAGATTCGAACCATTAAATAAATTAGGTTACATCTTGGCTAAACCCAAATAATCACATCTCAACCCCGATCATTCAGATAGATAGGGTAAACTAATGAGCTCAGATATTAATAAACTCTATAAAAGTGTTATCTATCGAAATAATATTCTTACCGAGTTGTTAACAACAAATAGATCAACACTCAGAAAATTAGTAATGCGTCAGGAGAAATTGGTATAAGAAGCCGTGTATACACTTTTTGATAATGGACAATGAGGACGATCATAATAAAGTTTACAAGTCATTTTTAAATATACAAAAATAGAAGATTTCGTGAGAGTCTGTTTAACAAACAATCTATATATAATAGGAACAATTACATTTTATAGTACATTTAAAAACATAATTAAAAGAAAAGTGCACTCATTAAATATTTACACAATTAATATTTTTAAAATTTTATTTTTATTATTAGTACATATTTATGCTTCCTTTAATTATGGGATGTGTTTTAATTTTCACGATTCTCTCCCACAATTTTCTCCTCATCTCTCCCCCAATTTTCTCCAACTTCATTTCTGTTTACCTTCTCCTCCCTCCCTCCCTCCTCCTCCTCCTCCTCCTCTTCTTCCTGCTGTCCAACCCCTCCCCACCCTCCGCCTCCCCCTCCTCCCGCCTCCCGCCTCCCTCCCTCCTCCCGCCTCCACCTCCTCCCGCCACTCCCTCCCCACCCCCTCCCTCTCCTCCCACCCCTTTCTCCTCCTACTGCCGCCCCCTTCTCCCGCCCCCGCCCCCTCCCCCTCCCCCTCCCCCTCCCCTCCCCTCCCCTCCCCTCCTCCCCCCCTTCCACTTCCACTTCCACTTCCACTTCTACCTCCCTTTGTCTTCCCCCTCCTTCCACCCCCGCCTCACCACCTCCCCTCCCTCCGCCTCCCCTTCCTCCCACATCCCCCTCCTCACGCCTCCCTTTCTCCTCCCTCTCTTCCCGCCCCCTTTTTCCTCAACCCTCCTCTCCCCCCCCCACACCCCAAGCCCCACCCCCTCCTCCTCCCGCCCCTCCCTCTCCTTGATCCCTCCGCCTCCCACCGCCACCGGTCCATTCTTTATTTTCACTGATAACGAAATCTTCCGATAAGGTAACCAATTCATTTTTATTAGGCTACTAATTTATTTTGGATGTGATGCAGTTGATAATCAAACTTCATGTAGTTGGTTACCAAATCATTTGATAAGGTAACCAATTCAGTTTTATTAGCTTACTAATATATTTTGAATGTGATGCAGTTGGTAACCAAAATTTATACAGTTGGTTATTAAACCTTCCGATAAGGTAACCAATTTAGTTTTATTAGGTTACTAATTTATTTTGGATGTGATGCAGTTGGTAACCAAATTTCATATAGTTGGTTACCAAACCATTTGATAAGGTAACTAATTCAGTTTTATTTGATTACCAATTTTATTTTAAATGTGATGTAGTTACTAGTCAAAATTCGCATAAAGGTAACCATTTCAATTTTTGTGGGTAACCAAATCGTCAAAAGAAATTCAGAATAGCAACTCCGTTGGCGGCGGCGGCGGCGGCGATGTGGCGGCGGCAGCGGTGGCGGCGAAAGAGGAGTATGATGAACATTAGCTCCTTCATAATTTTTTATTTTTAATTTTATCATTTTGATTTGAATTTTGAAATATGAATTTGAAATTGTTGTTAGAGACAAGATTTGAATTTGAATTATTAGTTATCCTTGATTTTAGGTTTCTTTATTAATGTGAATTGTACTATTTTTGTAATATAAGTCCTAATTACACTCTTTTTGTAATTATTTAGTTGATGCAATTTTCTTGTAATTACTTTCTATTTGTTGTATATTTATGTAAAGGACCCTATATAATATGGTACCCAAGTTTCGACAGAGGATCTTTAATAACTTTCACCCTCTTGAAATACGAGGGATGAAGATAACCATTGGCCTATGAATGAAGATAACTATTGGGCCAAGGACCTTTGGTTAAGTAACTTTTGGTGATTATTATTTTTGTAAATAAGTAATCTAATATAGCCACAAATGTGGTGATTAAAATTAACCAATGAGACATTAGGGTTATTCATTATACAACGTGTTAGCACCACTTCATAATTATTGGAGTATAATTTTGCCAAATATATACAATGCCTAATCTAGTCAAAATTGATTTCTCCTATACACATACTGTATGCAGACGAAGCAAAGCTTAATTTATCTCTCTCTCTCTCTCTCGGACGGACTTAAGAAATTATATATTCTTCTTTTAATTAATTGTTACAGGATGGCCTTCCAATCTCATTCAAGAAAACAAAAACTGTTCGATCAAAAATTCAGTCATAGTATTGAACTCCCCGGCCACACTTGTAGTTAGTTTGAGTTTTGTAACTCTTATTATTAGTGGATAACCAACGCAATTTTGATTAATTTAATTTTTCTTCCAAGATAAATGACCTTTATATGCATGTGAGATCTAGTACTAAAATTTAGTACTTTTTCGTGTTACCTTATTTTATACATTGTCGACTTATAGCTTTATAAAAACTCATTAGGAGACATAATTTAGGTTGGTATAAAGTTTAATTTACTTTACCTCGATGTAGAAATGATTCTGGGAGTAATTATTCATTTGATTCAAGTAGGAATCATTTGATGTCTGGTTATCATGCCTAGAGCGAGGCATTTGATAAGGTGCAAATCATCTCACTCTCGGAGAGCATAGTACAGTATGTGCAGCAATCATGCTTGGTGTGTTATTAGGAAACACAGCTTCCAAATCCTTCTGTAGTATCGAGCTTTTCCCATCAAGTCGTTTTAGTGGGCATACTAATTCAATAACCTTTTCAGCAGCAGCAATCTGTTCTTCTCGGCGGCCTTCACAGTTTATGACCTCTCTGCAAATATTGCCATCCTTGAGTTAAAAGATCCACCAACGAATAATTATTTAAGATTAAAGCATAGCAGTAATTAATAATGATATCTCATGTAAAAAGTAAAATCATTTCTTAAACACCATAGGTTTCAGCCATCTTTTGATTTAGTACTTTAAGTCTACAGAACGATAAAAGGGACTGATTCAATTATCCAAACACAGAAGTGCAGATTCATCTCTTTCATATATTTGAACAGATATATAACATATAGCTCCTTTGAACTAATAATATGAGGTAATCGACTCTATAAGTTACTTAAACAAGGCATATTATCATAGTAACAATAAGACATAATTTCAGAGCTCTGGTTTCAGATTTTCAACAACACAGACTTGATAACAAGATGGAATATTTATGTTAATATAACATGATCTTACGTGAGCAGCGATGCCAGTTTTGAGGGAGTGCATGCTGCAAAGAGAGCTTCAGGAATTATGGATGAATCCAAAAGAATATTGGGCAGGGAGATATAGGATATTTTAGCTTTATAACGTATGCACCACTCGGTCAGTAGATGGGCCCGATATGCAACTATGCATGGTAATCGAGCAAGCTGCAACTCCAAAGCCACTGTGCCAGAAGTACATAATGCTACTCTGCTTGCCTGCATTGAATCCAATTTCACCTTGGTTAGGACATGAGTCTCACTAAAAGTAAAGCAATAATTCAATAGTGAAAGTGGAACGCTTTCAGAGTGATAGTACCCGGATCGTGGGACGCATGGTAAAAAGAGTTCCATGGTAACAGGCAAGGCTAATAAAGATGCTGGATCCTTACTATCTTTTTTCTATAAATTTAAACAAATGATAGAAACCTCACGCTGCCTAATTAATTATGGCCTTAAAAATTTAGCATGCTGACAGAAATAAATGAATAGAGAGATCTAGAGGTCTTACCGCAAATGCATCGTACTTAATGTGTGGCGATCCCCCTGGAATTAATACAACTGGTATAAGCCACTCACCAACACCTTTGTTGATGTGGTCTTCTACATTCTGATTAGGTGCAATGTGCACTACTGCGGTCAACTCTGCAATTGAGTTCTTTAGTAGCTCCATAGTGCTTGAGAAGACAGAAAGCATACGGGTAACTTCTTGTAATCTACTCCCAGGGAGCAAGGTAACAACTGTGGATCCTTTAAAAGATGAAATTCACAGATGAGATAGTTAAAGTTATTCTTGCTCAACTATAGATCAAGCAATTTTTTATTTTTATTTTTAACGGTCAACCACGAAAAGATGATATGCACAACGAGTTGAATTAGGGAAAAGTGAATGTCTGATATGGGCTGCATCTATAGTTTTAAGACGCAATTCTTGAAAATAAGGAACATTGCTAACAAAGATCATGTTCAATTGCAGATGAGTTTTACATGCCTTCTTAATACTTAACGGTGTTCAGTTATAGAGCAGTTAATGTACAGCCGTCTCAACTCAAATGTTCTACCATATTATAGCCCGCTCTTCAAAGATAATAATACATTTGACTTGAACTACCTGAAGATATTCCATATTTTCTTCGAAATTCTTCGCCGTTTCCTTTCAACTTCCATCCACTCTCTACAATATCATGTCCCTGACAAAAATTGCACAACTACATTGTGTATATAAATAATTCCAAATGATGTGAAGTTATGAGATTACGAGGCAGTTACTTGCTTCATTATATGTCTCCTTATAAAACTATTATATCTATGTGGTTGAGCAGAAAAACAAACATAAGATTTGAGCATGTATCTTTACCAAGTTCAGCTCTAACACATCTTCCAGTATGGGGTGGCCCACAAAAGTTGCAGCTAATCCATTTATTTTGCAAACTTCCTGTTCAAACGGAAGGATGCACAAAACATGGTCCACAATTTCAGAGAGCCCTTTTAGTCTGGATTCACCCCCTTTCCAGGCCCAGAATGATGGTGCTACATAATGGAAGTGTGGGGGGCCAACCAATCCTTGCCGAGCATATCTAACTGCAAAAAGCATTTCCCCATTTTCCTACACCATACTTAAGTTGCTTAAGAAATATGTGGAGGACTCATTGAAACTTGAGGAAGATGGCTGGAAATTTACCCCGTATCTCCTTTAAAAGACGAAATGAGAACCCTTTGGAATCCACTGTCACTACAACATGAGGCTGAAACAACACAGCAGCATTTGTTGCTTGTTTCAACAGAACCTGCATTTCAAAATTTCAATACAAGATAAATCCAAATCAGATTCACCAGTTTAACAAATTTTCCTATTAGCTAAACTTTAAAATATAACTAGACCATATGGATTAAGGGGAACAATAACATTTGTGTTTACTTTTACAAGTACATTTGTGTTTACTTTTACAAGTACATTTGTGTATCTAGGTGGAAGTGAAAGACATAATGCTCTCACTACTCACTCTGAACTTATGCAGATGTGGCAACAACTCCCAAATCCCCATTACTGCAATATCCTCTATGGGGAAGACAGATTTCAATCCTTGCTTGGACATCATAAAGCTGAAAGAAACAAAATATCAGTGAAAACTGGTTAAATATGAAAAGGAGAGTTCATTTCATTGACAACAATTCATCATTCCGTGATTGAAAACAAAAAATTTCATCCAGTATAGTACGGCACCCAATATTCTTGAGGGTTTAAACTCGATAAAAATATTTATCAAGTGGGCTGATGAACAGGGAAATCATGTTCACTTTCAAACCTAAAGTATAGTTTGCCTTCATAACATAGTATACATAGAGGCTTCTTAAATTCCTGTCATTACTTCTTTGAATATCAGTAAATGGATTAAGTTGTTGCCCCCTGCCAATACTTAATATATAGTCATCACTGACAGTGATGGATTTTCAAATAGGTGGTGGTGTTGTTTTATGAGATGCTCAGTTGCTCACATTCATGTTTAATGACATTTCTTCCTTCTATGGTCCTTGTACAAACATGGTGACTGGGGTTTAGCAAAAGATCTTTTAGTTGTCCCATTTTCAGAGAAGGAAATTGTGAAACTGATTCTCTTGCTGCATTTGGCATTTCAAAGAGGCAACCCAATTATCACGCCTCAAACATTAGGTAGTTGGTGGTACAAGATGCTGTTGGTCTTATCACTTATGTCTTATAGGTCCTCTGAGGAGTTTATTTTTCTTGCCTTTGGCTTTATCTTCTGGGGTCTGGTTAATGACCCCACCTTTGTTCTTTTCCTTTTTCCTTGGTAATGAATAATTTAAAAATAGAAAACGTGTGAAGAAAATCCGTTCAACCATTTGACTGAGCTGAATACATATAAATGTGAGAGACAAAAACAAATGGTAATCAGATACCAAATGATAGTAGAAGTAACTTTAAAAGCATTTTTACTTCGTAAACCAACAGTCACATAACAAGAAATGTGCCCACAGGCTGACATAAAACTTTTAGCTGTCGAGACCAGTCTAATATATTTTCCATCAATTTGAGAAAGTAAACCAACAAAAAATTTGGATGAAGCTAAACTAAAAAGACATAAAGTTGTAGCAAACATAGTGTTAAAAAAATAAAAGTCTGAGAAGGTAATGGCTTACCCTCCAACACCAGCAAAACGTGTAGGAAAGGGAGATAGCTTCTTCAGAGAAGCCATTAGGCGAGAACCAATGGTGTCCCCAGAAACTTCTCCTGCAACTATAAAAACCCTTAGTTCTCCATCTTTAGAAGCCATATCTAAGGCTGCTTGACCAGAAAATGAGAAATATCTTTTCTCTAGCCGCAAAAAACCAACGTTAATCACTCTGTTGAAACACCTGGCTGTTCTAAACATCTTCAAAATTCCCTGAACATCAACAGCAAAAGATTTTCAACAAACTTCAGGCCATCAGCATTAACACAAATAGCATTGATAAAACTAAATCTGAAAAGTATTAATTCAAATTGTATGAACCCATCAAAGTTCTCCCCCCACCCCACCCCACCCCTCCCCTCCCCTCCCCTCCCCTCCCCTCCCACACCAGCTATCACAAATTGTGCTTTTGAGAGGATGTCAAATACTTGTAACTACTACTATATTATTCGAGACTGTAAACTTATAGGATCAACTTTTTGAAGTCAATTTGATATTTTCTTTTAATTTTGGCCGATATAATTATGAAAATCATAAACCATGCAAAATATATATTCCCCTGTCCAAAATCCATATATATAAACCCATAATTGACTTTTTAAAGTCATTTTGAGACAAGATTCATTTGATTTTAATTAATAACAAATAAAAAATACCAATTACAAGATTTATTGTTTAGTAATTATTAATGAATTATGTCAATTTTGATTTTATAAAAATGTACTTTTAAAAGTCAATAATCTTATAGTAATTAGGAACATAGGGATTACTACTTTTCAAACTTGACAGGGGCGGAGTTATTGGTTTAAACTTAGCAAAGCTCTGCAGTTAACGCCAAACACGATGGGAATGCAAACACATAATACTGAAGTACTTAAACAAATACCCAGAAAACTGTTACACCTGTCAATTAAAGTTCAAATAAGAAGCGAAACCCTAAATTAAAGTAAAGAAAGAAAAGGAGAGAGAAATGACAGCTGTGAGTGAAGGTAAGTTGAGGATCGGCCACGGTGGTGCAGTTTTTCCGGCACCGCTTCTGCTAGGAAGTAGGAGCATGTTGAACGGGGGCCAATCGTAGTAGCTCTTTATGCATTGGGTTTGGTTCAGATATCCATTTTTATGGGCCTATGCCCAGGTTTAATTGCCGGAGGTTCTGTTTCTAATTTTAAACTACTGGCACCAGCGACGAGGTCTTGCTATAGGAATTTAAGTACATTTTGGATGTATAATAATTATGAGTATGTTAACTAAATTTAAATAATCACCAACGCTATCTTTATTTATAAGAATTATAATTTATGAGATTATAATTTTAAGGTTATATTTATTTACGAGTATTATATTTAGGATAGAAGTATTAATCTCAAATATGTTGTTTTCAAATTTAGACTTTGGACTATTAGTCTTGGGATTATAAAATAGTTTAATAATCTTGACATTATAATTATAATCTCAAAATTATAATCCTAGGATTAATAGTCTTGAGATTATAATATCATGGATTATAATCCTTGCAAATAAATATAGCCTAAGACTATTAATCCTATGATTATAATTATAATGTCAAAACTATTAATATATTTTATAATCTCGAGACTAATAGTTCAAAGTCTAAATTTAAAAACAAACAAGACAATTAGAATTAATAATCATATCTCAAGTATAATTCTTACAAACAAACATAGCTCAAGTATTTTTTAATTGTGCACTTAAAACCCTTGTTCTCAAAGCGGATGACTTGTACACGTTTCATCTATTTTAACTTTGAATACTAGCTACCCAAAACATATATTTATATTTGTATGTAAACACAATGAATCGAATGTTACATTTTCATTTTTCTTATGGTCACAAAATAGAAACAACAAAGTGTTCACGAAATCACTAACCCCCAAATTTGAGTCTATTTTCAGTTTCACCCAATTAATTAGCTCACTTTGTGCATGATCCATCTTTATTGTGTTTTAAATTGTAAGTACATGCTTCAAAGTTAATACCCCAACGAAACTCTTGCTTATTTGGCTCTATCTGGTTAGCCATTAATATTTGTTGGTCCTATATTTCGTTAGCCATTAATATATATGTAGCTTCAACAAACTTGCTCCCCCCCTCCCCCTCCTATAATTTTTATCACAATCCACTAATATATTCTATATATGATCTGTATAGCCTCCCTATATTTATTTCCTCTTCATGCTCATGGGTGATGAGACGGAAAAAAATAATTATAATTAATATTGTACATATATATGGCAAACAATATTCAAATTTCATGGCTGATCATACTTACCCAATTTTTCCTCATCGTAGTCTCCACTGCCGGAGGAAAAGTTCCGGCAGTCATCGTGTTCGGAGACTCGTCGGTTGATGCTGGTAACAATAACCAGATTCCCACAATTCTTAAGAGCAATTTTCCGCCTTATGGGCGTGATTTTTTTGGTGGCCAACCTACCGGGCGTTTTTGCAATGGTAGGATTTCGCCTGATTTTATATCTGAGGCTTTTGGGCTCAAGCCTAGTGTGCCGGCTTACTTGGATCCTATGTATAACATTTCTGATTTTGCAACTTGAGTCTGCTTTGCTTCCGCTGGCACTGGCTACGATAATGCTACATCTCAAGTGCTTGTAAGTCCCCCACTCCCCCGACCCCTAGCCAGCTATAATATATATATATATATATATATATAATTGTAATAGTACATTATATTCTCATCGATCGTCAGACCTCCCTTTTTGGGTGAACAAAAAACAGTACGTGTTTTCAATTGCCAAATAAAGGAGGATTCAACAGCTAATATTAATTTGCTTAAATTAATTGCATGCAGTCTGTAATACCTTTCTGGAAGGAGTTGGAGTACTACAAGGAATATCAGAAGAAACTAAAAGCCTATGCTGGTGAGAAGAAAGCCGAACATATAATAAGAGAGGCTCTTTATCTAATAAGTTTGGGAACAAATGATTTCTTTGAGAATTACTACACACTTCAAAATAGAAGGTTACAATACAGTACTGCTGAAAGATACCAAGATTTTCTGCTTGGAATTTCTGAGAATTTTATGAAGGAATTATATGGGCTTGGAGCTCGGAAAATATCGATAACTGGGCTTCCTCCCATGGGGTGTTTGCCATTAGAGAGAACCACAAACTTCTTCAGAGGCGATGGAGATGAATGTAATGATAGTTACAACAATGTCTCTTTGAGTTTCAATGTCAAGCTGAATGGTTTGGTGAAAAAGCTAAACACTGAGATTTCTGGGGTCAGACTGGTCTTTTCAAATGCTTTCTACATTTTTCGCCATATTATCCAAAAACCTTCTTCATATGGTAAGTTTTCTTATTTCATGTAATTAATTGATTACTTGGTTCTACTTAGACCTGGCAAAATTGGGCCCGGCCCGCGGTGGCCCGGCCCGCGGGCGGCCCGTGAGTTTTTTTTTTTTTTTTTAAATAAAATTTTGCTACTTGTAGGGCTTGAACACAAGACTTGTAAGTAAATAAATAAGAGTTCAAACCAACTAAGCTACAACAACTATTTGTTTTTAATGCAATCTTCAATAAATTTTAACTATATTTGAAAATTATAAATAAGATATGTAGTTAATGTAGGTAATTAATTAATAATACTAATTTATAATACTATTAAAATTTTAATTGATTTAGATATGTAGTTAATAATTTTAAAGTATAAAACTATTAAACTAACAATTATTAGTTTAAGTTAGATAATATAATTATAAAAATTTAAAATAATATAACAATTATTAGATTGCAAGTCCAAAATCTATACACAATAATATAGATAATTTTATCCCTTAATTATGCAATCCCCTACTTATTGTAGTACATTTGGAAAGTAAATTAATCATTATCCCTTAATTATGCATTCCCTCTACTTATTTGGAAAGTAAATCAACCATTATCCCAAATCATGCCTTTAGAATAATATCTAAAATTATAATACTATTAAAATTTTAATTGATTGAGATATGAAGTTAATTTAAGTAATTAAAATTATTATTATTACTATTTTTGGTGTATCAAAATTTTGCAAAAAAAAAAAAAAAAAAAAGCCCGCGGGCCGGCCCGGCCCGCCCAACCCGGGCCACGGGCCTCACTTTTTCAGCCCGCCAAAACCCGGGCCGTTTTAGCCCGGCCCGTTTTTTGGCCCGCCAGGGCTCGGCCCGGGCCCGCCCGCCCGCCCGCCCGCCCGTTTGCCAGGTCTAGTTCTACTATAGTAGTAGGAGTATATCATTTGGTTAATTACCATATTACTCCCTAAAAATGCTGCCAGTTAGTACTCCACTATTGATTAACCTATACCTACCAATCCACCATTACTCTCTCTCTTTCTCTCTCTCTCTATATATATATATATATATGACATACGCTTGATTCATTAAATTTCTTGTAACGAACTAATTAATGTCAATTCATGACATGCGCATGTTCCATGGCTTTCCAATTTAATTTGTAGTGTATAGTAGTAATATGGAGTATTTATGTTTCGCACCAAATTTTGATGTCTCGTTAATTTACTATTCGGCCATCTTCATTCCTCCACGTATGATATAATCAGTCAAATGGTAATTAAATTTGCTGCCGCTTTGTTAATTAGTTTCCCATGCATGCATTTTTTAATTTGGAGATTTTTTTTTTCTAACCATGCAGTATAGTTTATAATCAGTAGATATATCTTTAGTAGTACAGTTATGTTTAATTAATGGAGTATAATTTATGCATGCAGGATTTGAGGTTTCAGCGGTGGCATGTTGTTCCACAGGGTTGTTTGAAATGAGTTACTTATGCGATCAGTTTAATCCCATTACATGCACCGATGCAAATAAATATGTGTTTTGGGATTCTTTCCATCCTTCTGAGAAAACCAATAAGATCATCTCCGATTATGTGGTTAAACATTGTCTTCACCAGTTCATGTGATACCAATTAGTTAATTAATTATGATCAGTATTGGCATTGTTAAACGTTCCTTCATGTTACTTAATTCATTTGTATTACTACATCCGTTCCTAAAAGATTGTCATTTAAGGTTTTGACACATGAGTTAAGAAAATATCATTTATTAAGTAAAATTTGTTTAAAATTTTATCACTATCCCTTTATGAAAAGTTAAAAACTATTAATACAAGAGAGAAAATTTCTTGGGATAATGAGAAAAGATATGGGTAATAAAGGAAAGTAAATAATTTATTCTCTTTAAAAATTGTAAACGATAAACTTTTAGAACAATTTTTTTTTTCTAAAACGACAATATTTAAAAAACGAGGGGAATATTATTAACCGAACTGAGCTCGCTCGCTCGTTAAAAGTCAATTTTTATAATTAAAGAAAAATTAATATTTATTTGCAGTGTAACCTCTGATTTTTATCACCTTAATTAATTTGCAGCCAGAGAGAGATTGTACTACTATTTATATATTATTCTTAATTTTCTAACATGCATATATTGTTTGAGATGAATATTATTTTAATTTGATTATTTGCCATGTCTTGAAAACTCTGATTGATTTAGTACTTAGAGTAGCGTGATGGTTATATATATATATATATATATATATATATATATGGGAATGATCCGTAGAAAGCGTTAGTTATTAGCACTGTTTGAACTAACGCTAATCTAGCCGTCTAATATTAGAGTTAATGGCTGAGATGAATGCCCAGCCGCTAGAGGGAGTAGCGGCCAACAAAAAAAATTGGCCAATTACTGATTATCCTAATTATTCTCGTACATGCTACTTATTAATTAGTAAAATAAAATAATAAAAAATTATAAGTATAATTATAAGGATAATCAATAATTATCTTTATATTTATCCTTATACTTATTAACAAATTATCCTTATACATATTACTTATTAATCAGTAAAATAAAATAATAAAAAATTATAAGGATAATTATAAGGATAATCAGTAGTTATCATTATACTTATCCTTATACTTATTAACAAAATAAGTATGTATAAGAATAATTATTTACTGATTATCGTCTTATGATTTTTAATTATAAATAGAAAATAGTGATTGAGTTTATATATTTGAGTAGGGATATAATATAAATTCAATCACTATTTCATATTTATAATTAAAAATCATAAGACGAAAATTATTAATTATCCTTATACATACTTATTTTATTAATAAATATACGGATAATTACTGATTATACTTAAAAAAATTTATTATTTTATTTTACTAATTAATAAGTAGCATATACGAGAATAATTAGGATAATCAGTAATTAGTCAATTTTTTTTGTTGGCCGCTACTCCCTTTAGCGGCTGGGCTATGGGCCAAATTAAAAAATCCTCTGTGTTGGCCGCTAGAGGGAGTAGCGGCCATTCAAAACGACGACGTTTTGACTGGCCGCTACTCCCTCTAGCGGTCAGGAGAGAGAATTTTTTAATTTATTGCTGGCCGCTACTCCCTCTAGCGGCTGGGCATTCATCTCATGCATTAACTCTAATATTAGACGGCTAGATTAGCGTTAGTTCAAACAATGCTAATAACTAACGCTTTCCACAGATCATTCCCCATATATATATATATATATATATATATATATATATATATATATATATATATATATATATATACACAGAGGATCCAGTCCGGAATTCCGGACTGGTCCTAAAATTCGGACCTAATTTTTTTATTTTTTTTTGAAACAACTAAATTTTTTTTTATAGAATTAGAATTTTTACATATTACAATGTTTTGGGTGTATTTTTAATACCTATACCAACCAATGAATGTACAGTCTGTCCAGACTGTACAAAAATATTTTGGTATAGGCATCCAAATCACACCAAAAATACTGTATTATGTAAAAATTTTAATTTCATAAAATTTTTTTTTAGTCGTTTCAAAAAAAAAGAAAAAAATTGGTCCGGATTTTATAAAATCCGGGATCTCAGACTGGATCCGGACTCATATATATATATATATATATATATATATATATATATATATATATATCTAATAAAATACAAATAATTTTGAATTTCCCGCTCACTCAATAAATCATCTGGGCCGTCCAAAGTTTGGGATAAATCTCACCGTTCATACATCTATCTAATAAAATACATTTATCTATCTAATATCTAATAATTTAATAAAATATAAATGATTTTAAATTTCTCGCTCACTCAATAAATTATTTTGATCGTTCAAAGTTTGAGATAAATCATATTATTCATATAGTGCCGGAGTCACGGGACCCAACTAGTAAATATATATAACTGCACTAGTACTGTCTTTGCAGGAGAAAGCTGTTTGACATTTTCTTTATTGACTAGTGAAGGGTTATTAATAAGACACAATGACACACATAATATATATGGATATGGAGTATATAAATAGAAAGTGGTTAGCAAGTTTATTTTTAAATAAGATGGTTAATTGATTAATAAAGTGTGTGTGTGTGTGTATATATATATATATATATATATATATATAAATTTATTGAATAGTAGGACTATGTTTATTTGTAAAAATTATATTTGGGATAAAACTATTAATTTCAAATGTCTTATTTGTTTTTAAATTTAGATTTAGAACTATTAGTCTAAAAATTATAAAATAACTTAATAGTCTTGTGATTATAGGGATTAAAATCTTAAGATTAATAATTTTGAAATTATAATTTCACGAATTATAATCTCAAAATTATAATTTTTAAAACAAACATAATTTATGAGTAATATTTTAAACGGTGTCTTTGTGAATTCGCTGAATTAATTCCCAATGCTACATTTGTATGTACCCTTATAAATCCTGGAAGTACCCTGAGTAATAGTAGTAATTAATTGTTTTAGTACAAAAGGCAACATTAATTAATTAATACTACAGTTGGAGCTAGCTAGCTAGCTAGGCTTAAACATGTTTCCTTGGAGCAATTAAGTTGTTTCAAAAATATCACTTATTTAGGAGTGGAGGAAGTGCTTTATTTTAATATTACCTCATATATTAAATATAATTTTGAGTTATGTTTGTTTATAAAAATTATACTTGAGATATGACTATTAATCCTAATTATTTAATTTATTTTTAAATTTAGACTTGAAACTATTAGTGTAGGGATTAAAAAAAAACTTAATAGTTTTTAAATTATAATTATAATTATGGGATTATAATCTTAGGATTAATAGGTTTGGGATTATAATCTAATGGATTATAATCTCGGTATTATAATCCTTACAAACAAATATAGTATTGGTTCTCGAGATAAATAACATCTTGGTCACTGTACTGGGGTCCGATTTTTATTGTGGTTATCGAAATTTTTTTTGTTACAATTGAATAATTATACTCTCAAAAACTTACAAAATGGTCATTCCGTTCGATTTTCGTCCAAAAAACGGACGGAATGCTGAATGTGCAAGTTGACTCCATTTTTTTGTTTACGTGGAGCACAGAAAAGGCAAACAGACGGATTATTATAGGACAAACCAACAAAACTATTAACAACTTCATCTAAACAATTCCAATACTAATAATAATAATACTAATAATAATTTTAAAATAATAATAATAATAATAAAATACTAGTTAATAATAATAATTTTAAAATAATAATAATTTTAAATAATAATAGTATTACTAATAATTTCAAAATAATAATAATTTATATAATCTTTAAATAATAATAATGATAAAAATAATTTTTAAATAATAATAATAATTTCTTTTTATTTTATTTTAATGGAGAATAAAAAATGATTTGTCAAATTTACCCTTACTCAAATAATTTAAATTAATAAATTAATAAAATATTTTTTTTAAATACACATCAGTTTCATATAATTTTTTTTATAATTTATATAACTTTTTTTAAAATTTTAAATTTTTAAAAATTATTATTATAATTATTACTATTATTATTATTACTACTATTATTAATAATTTCAAAATAATAGTAATTGTAATAATAATAATTTTAATAATAATACATTTCAATTATCTATAATACCTTTTATCATATTTATTTCACATTCGCTCTCTCCTATCTACTATAATATTTTTTCATGAGGAATAATTTTAGAAAAAATGTGGCTAATTTTCTTAAATTATATAAAAATAAAATTGTGAAATAGACACAGTGTTATTTTAGTACACAGTGTTATTTAGTAAACTATTTAGTAAAAATATAAAAATTTTATTACACAACGATCTCGGACCTTCGCCGGAATCTGAAAATATTTAGTAAAAATATAAAAATTTTAGTACACAGTGTTATTTTATATTAATATTAACATAAATTAAACTCCTTTTTTGTAATAAAAAAATGACCCTTGAATTCCAAATGATATAAAATATTTTTATATCCGAAAACTAAAACTGATGTGACCCTTGGATTCCAAATGATATAAAATAATAGTAATTGTAATAAAAATATTGTGAAATAGACAGATAGAAAATTATTATTGTGAAATTATTATTATTATTTTGTAATTATTATTATTTTTATTAATTAAAAATTATTATTATTGTTGTTGTTATTATTATTATTATTTTGAAATTATTATTATTATTCTTAATATTATTATTATTATTATTCTTAATAATATTATTTTTTATTATTATTATTTTAAAATTATTATTAAGATACAATTATTCTTAATATTTATGAGCATGTGCTTGACACATAATGATACACATGGCAAAATCATATACATATCAGCAAAAAAAACGAAGTCAAATCGCCAACTCAGCACTTCCGTTCGCCAACTCAGCACTTCCGTTCGTTTTTTAGACGAAAATCGAACGGAATGACCATTTTGTAAGTTTTTGGGAGTACAATTATTCGATTGTAACAAAAAAAGTTTCGATAACCACAATAAAAACCGGATCCCAGTACAGTGACCAAAAGGTTATTTATCCCCTTGGTTCTCTAACTATTTTATATCCAATAAATAACACCCTATTTTTCTAATACAAGAATAATATAGACAATTGATATTATATTTAATGTCATACAATAATTTCCTTAATATTTATACACAATTCTAATTAATAAAGAAATGATTGTATATCATTAAATATAATATCAATTGTCTATATTGTCCTTGTATTAAAAATCAATTGTCTATATTGTCCTTGTATTAAAAAAGAGAGTGTTATATATTTATTTGGTAAAAACTAATGACAGAACTAAAATTATATTTAATACTTGAGATAATATTAAAAATTAAACAGTTAATGTTTAATTAAAATTCTCAAATAAAAAATATTAAGAAAAAAAAAATACTTCTCTAAAATAACATTTAAAAAAGGACAGAGAGAGTACTTAAATCAGAGGTCGTGCATATCATAGTTTTTTGTTTGATCTAATTAATTAATTAACACTGACCTAAAATTAATTTAACATTAGTCCTATAAGAATTAATCTAAATACGAATTAATCAGGGAGAACGTATAATCTGATTAATTACTACTTTCTTTGAGAAGGATGACACTTTGTGCATTTAAGTTAAACTTATAAAAGCAGTAGAATATATAATTTGTAAAGATGAATTTAAAAACAAATTAATAAAATGAGCTAGCTACTAGCTAGCTAGGTACGTATGTATGGCGAGAATATATATTATTCCACGTACCTTCCAACATGCTAAAAATGAAAATTCTCTCTACAATCAGGCCCACGCTCCTCCGCGAAAATGGTGATCCATGGCACGCTATATATCTTAAAATGGAAGTGTTAGCATGAAGTGTATTTTTAAATAAGTTGATTAATTGATCAATAGAGTGCTGACACGTAGGCGAGATTTTATGTGTATCAATATTCTATTAATCAATTGACCAACTTATTAAAAAATAAACTTCGTACTAATCGGATGTCTAAAAATCATCATCACCCGGCCGAAAAATAAAATGATTGATCATTTTATGACATGCATCATGCATGCATGGGTAATTAATTAATTAATGCAACCTCACATAAATTAAGGCTCTTAAGTACGTAATATATATATATATATATATATATAATATGACTTTTTCATGTTCTTTTTAATCTCAAGTGGTCTTCATTATTCGACATTAACCTATGTCTAAAAACCCTAAAAAATTTAAATTATCCGTCACAATTGTAACTAACGATTCGTAATTACATGTATAGCTAGAATCATTAATTATATCTAAATTAATTCAATTAATTAAGCTAATACCGGATATTATTGTTGTTGATAATATAACATATATAAAAGTCTCCCATCGTATGTCAATGGATTCATGCATGCATGGTTGAAGCTGTAAATATGTTGTTATTGAAATATATATATATATATGTTCATTAACATATATATATATAGAGAGAGAGAGAGAGGTGAGTTTTACTATTTGGCTTAATTAATGATATATATAGCTAGGTAGGGTCTCTGTATTTATTATTATTATTATTATTATTATTATTATTATTATTTTGTGTTAGTACACAATTAATGTGAATATAATTTTGAGTTAAATGCTAAATAACATATATAATATTTTTTCAATTCTTAAACCTACCCACCTACCTACCTAACGTAGTTCATGTTCATCCAATATATATAATTTTAATACACATGCAATCGATTAGTTTAAAATTACATCACATTGTGACGGACCTGCATGCATATTGAAAATACAAAAATCTCAAGCAATTACAATCTTAAATTTGAAGTGCTAGGTTTGCTTGTATGCATGAGCAAGAAATCACAAAATAAATATAGATGGAAAAAACCGAGTCCAAATTAATATAATATGGATGGATGGATGGAAAAATTAAACCAAGTCCACGCATTTATATGATGCGCGTGACAATCACCATCACTTACTCAGTATCCTATTCTCTGACATTAATTTTAATTCATATTCATATTCATATTCATATTCATATTCATATATAGGAGTAATAGCTAATAAGAAGATATATATCCTCCATTCCCAATAAGCTCCACTCCTTCTAAAGTCCAAATTAAGCTTTAATTAAAGTTAATAGAATAATAATTCTCTCATCCATCCATTATGAAAAAGCTCTCCACAACCAAAGGCAAAATCCACCCTTCATCACCGCCGCCGCCGCCCAATATCTCCGATCACTTATCTCTTCTTCCGGCAACAATATTAACACTCGCCGTGGCTCTACCGCCCCATGACAGACAAGTCTTGGCCTATCTAATCTCATTCTCTGGATACTCATCAAATAACTTCTCCGGCCACCACAAAGGGAGGCCGAAAAGGGACCAACCACCGGAGTTTGATTGCAGCTGTTTTAGATGTTACATGAGCTATTGGGTACGTTGGGATAGTTCTCCGAACCGTGAAATTATACATGAGATTCTAGATGCTTATGAAGATGGGTTGCTGCAAAAGAAGAAGAATTATTGTTATAATAATGTGAAGAACAGGAAAGAGAGGAGAAACAGAAATTCCAATTCTAACCCTTCTTCTGTTGACACTGAGAAGAGGAAGGGTGAGAAGAAGTTGGTAGAAGTGAGTTTTCAAGGTGATGTGGAGGAGATGAGAGGTGATGAAGAAATAGACAAATCAGGATCATCAGTAAGGAAAATTGTAAGTTTGTTGGGGAAAGGGTTTGGGGGGTTTTGGGTTTATGAAATTAAATAACACGAAAAAAGAAGAAGAAGAAGTTGTTAATTAGCCATATATTTATATTGTTCTTCTCTCAAGTAAATGATATGTAATTTTTCCTTCTAAATCATTCCTTTTTACATTGATTATACTCATCATCATCATCATCTTAATTTGAGATGAATTTGGATATTTGTATTTTATTTTTTCTTCATTTTTCTCTAAATGTTATATATATATATATATATAGTATTTTTTATAAGGCAAATAAATAGTTGATAAATGTATTTCATTTTTCATTGAGTTCAAAGATGCCAATATCGCAATAACTTATGAAAGATGTCAGCCAGCAGCTTTTTTTGTATTAAAGTAAAGTAATGAGCAGGGTGCCGCGTGAAGGAGTCGGTCGGAGGTCAAGATTGGGTACTGTCCGTCCTCCTTTGGTTCAAAGACCAGACAACTAAGAATTTTCTACACGGTGTGAATAGAAACAGAGTAGTCAGTCAGTCAGTCGCACGTCTTGACTTACTACTTTCAATTTCAACTAATACTATTATACTAATACTAATGCTAATGTTCGTGAGAGTATTTCTTTTGTCAAAGTGAGTCGTTTTCCCAATAAGAAAAACTACAAAGTTGCATTATATATATATATATATATATTTTTTTTTTAAAAAACACATAATTAATGTAAATTAGAAGAAATGTAGTTAATCCGTCTATTATTTAAACTCATCAAGTAAACTAAACTTACAAATACACTGCTCCTAAAGATCAAAATCATTTCGAAAAAAAATATATGTTCCAATTCATTCTTCTCCACTGTCGTAATGTCCACAAGATTACAACTCGTCCTTGCTTTCTTCACCCATAAGTTCTTCAAGAGAGAATTCGTCTTCCTCCAGGATTTGTCCATCCTTGCCATCCCATGGTTCAGTCTTGAAAATCTCAGGGGTGCTCTGAAGAGGCAGATTACCCTTTCCCCCACGTCCAGCTTCTTTAATAAACTCTCTAAAACACAAATGAGCCAACTTTATGTTCAGATTTCACTCAACTTTTTTTACACTAGAACCAAAAATGTTAATGAGATAATACTTACATAATTTGGTCACATTCAAAAGCACTACGAAGTGGGGCATAAGCTCCTTTCTTTATATTCAGAGCCACCAAAGCCGGATACCCATAACCACCAACACCTACCTGCTTCTCAAGCTCTGGTTGCTTACCTGCTGCTGCCCAAACATAGCTGCAAGAGAGATAAAATACCTTAATATAAGTTGACTCGAGCTATTGTGCATGTGCACTTATCTATATATATCTCATGTTTCTGTCAGTCACCTGGAGGTCTATGAAGATTATCATTTCCAACATATCACATACATTCCAATAGATCGTATTGGGATATAAGAAATTTATGATGAAGGAAGAAATATATGATGTCATTTCATGGAACTTAATAAAGGGTAGTTTCTTCTTGCCTATAAGGACTCCTTTTGAACTTCTCAGTAACTGATAACATTATCTCTAGGTAATTGTTCCTTCCCTTAGCCTTGGAGTCCAAAATGTCCGGGAGGAAGGCAACAAAGCAGATGGCAGCTGGACCGCACTTCTCTTCCATTACATCCTATGTGGGAAAAAATAGTCATGACTGCTTGGTACTTCAAGTACTTAACTACTTATCAAGTAAACAGAAAATACAGTATATATTAACACTATCTAATAAAATCCTTGGCTTTAAATAAAACTTACTTGGCCAGTTAACTCAGTCACTTCGGGAGGAGAAACATTTGTTTCCAGCTGCTCATGAGCAAATGACTCGATCGCAGAGGCAGATCTTGCTCCTTCATATGGGAATGGGCTATCTTTGTCTGCACCAAATACCAAGATGGTTGGGAAACCTTGCACATTGAACCTGCTCATTAAAGACTGGTAACTCCAACCCATTAGAACATGCTGAATTCAATCAACAGTAAAATTGAAAATTTATCATAATGCAACTGATGCATTCTATAGCGTTGGTATATATTTCACATGCAAAGCACAATACAAAGACGGCAACTAATAGTTAGGCATAATTGCCTAACGTCAATAATTTCTCAATCAATTGCTTAAAACCACAACTTGGCAGAATATTATTAATCAAGAAAACCAGTTTAATACCTTGTCGGCATCACAGTCTACATGTCCCAGCTTCACCTTGCCCTTCAAGTTATTTGAAGCCTTCTTCCACTCTGGAGCAAGCTTCTTACAGTGTCCACACCTTGAAAGAGAGAAGAATAGATCAGCTTTAACGTAAGTATACATTATATTATGTATACATACTGCAACATTCATTCACTCAAATTATGCCCAAACAGGAACACTTGGATTTTCATTCATTCAACCTTTGGACAGAAAGATGAGATAACATGAAACACTGTGGCTAGCTTGTCAACATTTTAATCTTCTCTTAATAATAATAGTTCTTAGCTCCACTGTTTTAGAATTACTTAGTTTTTGCTTTATCAGGATTATGAATTATGACTCTTCGGAATTTAAGATCCCCACAAAATAAGCCCCAAATCACTACACCCTGCAGTCAGCCAGCTTGTGCCACAAAATATGGTACAACCCGCATAAAGAAAAAGTATGTAGTATCATATTTGTTACTCTATGAATCACTGCAGTTCGACCAACTTAATTAATTTACAAACAAAAAAATATCTCCACTAGTGACTCGGAGAAGATTTAAGTAAATCATTTGTGAACAACTTTGAACTTTCTTGACATAATATTGGCACAAACTCAAAATAATTTGATTGTAAGGGTTGAACCAGCCACAATATCACAAATGAGCATTACTTACCAAGGCGCAAAGAACTCCACAATCCAAAGCTCTTTACTTTTAAGCACCAATTCATCAAAATTACGGGAATTTAATTCTACTGATGCACTAGGCTCCGATTTCTCACTTGATCCACCCGTTGCTTTTCCACTTAACCGCTCCTTCAGAAGTGCCTTGACCTGTACACATCAACACACCGCTTATAATACTCTCTGGAGGGAAGTAGCCAGCCTGAAGCCAAGAATAGGAAATGGTGATACAAGATCCTTGCTTGATATATTTCATCTTTCACCATATAATCATTAATTCGCCACTTTGGGTAACCCTCAAACATATTATCACATAATCAACTTCATAAAATGTATATCATACAATTCCAAGATTACTAGGAGATGTAGCTAAGATGGCAGAACTCTCACATGGCTTGCAAAAGTACGGTGATCGATGCCCCGAATACCCAATCATCTTTAAAATAATCAGAGAGAAAAAGGGAGTGACAGAGAAAAGAGAGAAAGGGAGTGAGAGAGAGAGATTGCTAAATGATGCATGAAACTTTATATGAATGTTATTCCCACTTTTATAATTATTTCAGCACATCCAGCTATTTAAGGAATACTAAAAATTAATATAAAAAATAAAAACAGAAAAAGATAAGAAGATTTGCATGATATCCAAGAAAGGACAATCTTTGCCCATTACAAAAATATTTGAAATTGTAGCACCTTATGCAACTGAGAGGGAAGAAAGAACAAAGTAAGATACCAATAGTTATAACTGGGACTACAGCTCTGACCTGTTTTAGTGCAAATTCAGCAATTGGTTTGACATCCCTAGCTCCTTGGTAATCTACCGGAGGTTTTCCAGGTGCAAACACCTTGATTGTTGGAAATCCTTTGATCCCATATTCCTACAGGAAACAAGAGAGAGTTAGATCAGTACAAATAATGAAATAAACACAAAAATAAACAACTTTTTAAAGAAAGAAATGAACATCAAAGCTTGGAATGAGGATTTGTCTGTAAAGTGAACGGTGATCGGATAATATATATGATAATATTTTATAGGCTTCATAATAACCCTTCGGACATCTTTCCCACCCAACCTTTCCACTTAACATGAGACATAATTTCAGATCATCTGAACATCTTCTATAGCTTATCCTACCTAAGTTCATCACAAACATAACCAACTTTATTCTAGAAGCTATTGCTTTTGTGGGGAAAACTTATTTCCTTAATTCCTACCATAGGTATCACCAAGACCAATATCAAGTTACATCAATATTCACTACTATGATATTGGTATACTCATGCCTACTATTTTCTATTAATTATTTTCTGTAAAGTTGATCACAGTTTGCATTTCATGTAACGGATACAATGACAATTTATTTAATTAACCCTTGGAGTTGGAAAAAGTAAAACATTCAACCAAACAATTAATTTATAGGAGAATCATCTCAACTATATAGAACCTGAGCGAGGGACTGGTGAGCATCAGCATCAAGAGCTGCTACAGTTGCAACTCCTTTCAAGACAGTAGCCACCTTCTCCCATGTGGGTGTAAGAGCTTTACAATGACCACACCAAGGCGCAAAGAATTCAACCAATACAATTCCATTTGAATTAAGAACCTGCCAATATTAGGATAAAAATAAGTTTGATTACGAAGGGAAAAAAAGTTAGAAACCTAGGCTATAATCTAGGATCATAATCTCGGAATTACAATTATAATCTCATGACTATTAAGCCATTTTATAATCCTAGACTAATAGTCTCAAGTCAAAATTTGAAAACAAACAAAACACTAGGGATTAATAGTCATATCCCAAGTATAATCGTTACAAACAAACATAGTCCTAGGATCTTTAGTGTCCATCTAGAAATATCAATACCGTATCAGTAAAAGGCCCGTTTGGTAACAGTTTTTTTGTATTCTTTTGATAACAGTTTACAAAAACGTTGTTTGGTAATTGTTTCTATTTCTTTTATTTTGCAAACGTTTTAACTTTTGTGCCCAAAACTCAAAATGGGAAAAAAAGTCGTTTTTGTTTTGTTTCCAAAAAATGGAAACACGCAGAGGGAGTCTAGGTTTAATGAGGTTTGGATATCAAAACTTGCTAGAAACAAAAAATCAACCAAATTATCAAAAGATATTTTTAAAGATCAAAATCTAATGCTAACTTCATTATCTCCCAATTCTTCAATCTATATTAACATCGGCCCAAGTTTCTCGTATCTTCATATCAACTACTTTAGGTTCATTATAAACTATTTTTTCCCTCACTTTCATAATCTACTGCAGATCTAGACTTTGTACTGGCAGTGATAATGAAAGAATCATCCAATTTAATTCTGCAAACTAGTTAGAAAACTAGTCGTAGGAGATCGGGTATAGTGAGATCACTTTTCAGCTTCTCAAGTACGGTCGGCGTACAGAAATTTATTATGAAGCATTTGAACAGTGAAATAGGAAGCTTGATCTCAAGATGATTTTGATTGTAATGCATCAACCATGAAAATTTCGGGGTAATAGAACTGTATTAAAGAAAGAATTTTGGGGTCACAAAGGGGAGTTGAGAGAGAAAGAAGTGAATTTGCAAAGTGAGTACTGATTTGATTTGAGATTATCATGTAGTAAGATTGAAATTCTATAATGGAGGAAAAATAACTTTTAGAGAAAGAAACAACAGATAGTCGTGAATTAATTATGTGGATGAGTTTAATTGGGTGGCATTAGTTAAAAAATTAATAATAATAAAAAAACAAATTATGTCATCCAAACATGTTTGTTTTGTTTTTGTTTCAATTTTTAATGTAACAAAAGTGTTAGCCAATCATGTTTTTTTTTCCATTTCAAAATCAACACATAATAGAAACATGTTAGTGTTTTTCTTTTGAAAATTAAAAACAAAAACAAAACGTTACCAAACAAGCCCTAGTATAACCGAATCATATAACCCCATCCAAATAGTATGGCTTTTGTTTTTCTAAAATCAGAAGTCTCTGTTACTATGTATTGCCACGAGATGAAAAAGCACAAACTTGGCTTCTTTTTTATGTTTTGGATAATTTTGGCCCCAATTATGGGGATTGGAATTAGCAATCTAGAGGTTATTCCTCAAGCCCTTTTCCTTTCTAAATATGCAAGGGGTAGACAAACTTCTCCCTTTGCATAGAAGATTATGAAAAGAAGTCAATTAAAGAAGAAAATAAACAAAGAACTCTGCGCACAGTTTGAATTTTATTTTGAATATCTCAATGATTCAGAATTAACAATGCAAAGTTGGTGAATTGGAGTCTGGCCCAAATAATTGGCTCTCACAACAAATACTATTAGTTTCATCAAAGACGTTGGAACTTTGGGGAGAGAATGGTGACTAAATATAAAAAGCTAATCACAACCTGTAACTTTAATTAGTAACAGATTCTCTCTGGAACAGTAATTCAATACATATATACAAACGCCATAAAGATACAAATGTCCCATTACATATCTATCAAACCAATCTCACCCACCAAAAGAAAAACATATCAAATTCTGAACCCGAAACTTACTAAAAGAACACAATGATTAATTCCAAACAGTAACACTTGTTCCAGACCACAAAGAATCTATTAATTCCAATAAGAATCAGATCTCAAGCTTATCATACATTCAAAATTTCGGAATTGGAAAGCATCAATTACCCAGAAGTTGTAAATATCTGATAAATGAAGTTAATTTAACTCAAAAATATCGAATCCGATGCATTCAGTTGGAAATTAAAGAGTGGATCGGCAGTCTGTAGGTAGAGATATACCTTGGACTTGAAGTTGGTGGGATTTAGCTGAAGTACTGGTGATGATGATCCATACAATGCCTCAACACTTGTACCAAGCACGAGGAATAATAATAAAGATGAAACGACTATTAACACTGGTGAAGATCTATGCATTCTATCTCTCTCTCTGTGAATATTATGAACTCAGAACTCAGAAGAGAAACCTTCCGATGCAGAGATGGGAGGCAAAACGAAAAACCCTTCCTAATATTGTTTGCTGGACTGAACCACGTGGGCAAACCAATAGGAGATTTACACATCATCCGGAATTTAATTGGGGAGAATACATACATTGTTCATGGACGGACATGATACGTTTACATTAATTTATAATATAAAGTTAGAAATTCATATGAATCTTTTTGTACTTTAAATTATCTACATACATGGTATTATTAATTATAAAATTTGTAGTTGTTAATTTTAAATATTTTAAATCCTAAAATTCATGAAATGAGTAACAAATTAATAATGTTTAATATAATTTAATTATTTAAACAATCACAATAAATGTTATAAATTAATAGTAATTAACTAATGTAAGAAGGACGCATAATTTATTTTACTAAGTTCTAATTTGTTACTTAAAATCCTAATATTACTCACATTTATTATTTTTATTTTCATATGAGGAGGAAGACATTACAAAAATATTTATAAAATTATGTATTTCTTTTAAAATATAAGTAATTTGATTTTTTTAAATTAATTTGAGACATTTTACATTTAAAATTATTTGTTATACTCAATATATTTTAAATAGTACTCCCTCCGTCCCAAATTAACTGCTCAGTTTTGACTTTTTAAAGTCAAATTGACCATTTTTAAAACTAATCTTTTTACTATTTTTGCTAAAATATAGGTAAAGAGATTATAACCAAAAGAAAGTATATACAATTTATTACTAATCCTAATTTTTATAATTTTAGAAATATATTTATATATGCTTAATTATTAATTCTAAAAATAGTCAATTTGACTTAAAAAGGTCAAAATTGAGCAGTTAATTTGGGACGGAGGGAGTATAAAATATCTAAGATTAATAGTTAATGCAATAATTATTGCTTTCAAAATTTTGATGAATTCCTCAAATTTTGGAATATAAAATTGTCTCAAAGTGATTTCAAAAAGCAAAATTAATCTTATATTTTATATTTTAGTACAAAGCATGCAAATTCAGATTCAGCCCATGTTTTCGAGGCTGGCCCAACAAAAATTTAAGCCCACTCCATAGATAAAGGAGGAAGTGAAGGAAGAAGAACAATTACGAAAATTACTTTCTTATAAATGTTCAATTGAAATTAAAAATAGATAAATGATATACATATTCACAAATAGTTATAGATTGCATGAAAGTATATGCGATAAGATAGAATAAATTAAAATGACATCTTTCTTAATTTTTACATATGTCACATGAGATATGCTCATATTATAAATAATAGTAATTCGGCTGAATGAGATTTATGCAAGAAAAAAATAATAAATGGTCCCATAACAAAACCCAAACACATACTAGTATATAAGAAAAATAAAACACTTAATTTAATGTTTTCTTACTTTCCTGTCATCAGCCAATATAAATTTTGGGGGCTCTTCCTTCACTATGAAAGAAAGCACACTTGATTTTCTTGTTTTGCCAAATAAATATACATTTTTTTTGGGGGGTGGGGGGTGGGGGGTGGGGGGTGGGGGGGGGGGAATCTTTAAACTTAGATAAGCTGCGTACGTGGTTTCAGTTTCTCTTTTTGGCCTCTCACGTATGTAACGTCCTGGCAGGCAGCAAAGTGACTAATACAAGTGTTCTAAAAGCAAGAAAAACACCCCCCTCCCCTCTCTCTCATTCATTTTTAACCCAACTGGCACGGCACTGCTCATCTTTCTCCCATACCAACTAATTCCACACAATCCAATCCATGTGATTTCATCCCTTAACTCCCATCTCACTATTGTACATAACATAAATACACACCACTACTACTACTTGGATTCTTTACGTACAAAATAATTGAGATCAGAAATAGAGAGCCGATGGGAATGGGGAAGGTCATGACAAAATGCTGTAAAAGGTTGAAGAAAATGTTTGCATCTAACAAAAGCTCTCTTGTTGATCATCATCACCAACCACCAGCTCCAGCGCCTCGTCCCATTCATTGTGAAGACCTCTTCGCCTCAGAGAAAAAAGGTGGGCAAAAGAATCAAATGGATGGGGATGATTTACTGGCGTATCATATTGCCGCGCAAACTCACTTCTCCATGAGGCCTAACATCTATATGATGTGATCGCAAGAAAATAAATATTTCCCAATGTTGTATTTTAACCATCTTTTCTCAGCTATGTCATGTATGAAAATGAACCAAAAGGCTAATCAACTGTCATCATGGTTCGATGCTAATATTCCATTTCATCTGCTACATCATGTTAATGCATTCACAAAACTGATCTTTTGAATTTCAATGACTTGACATCAAGATTACAATACAACATTTTGAATTCATAACAAAATTTGATACAAGATTCACAAAAAAGAAACAATACACATTCTGTTAAAGATTTTGTCAATGAAGTTTGAAGAAGGACATGAGAGGATTATAAACAACTTGTTTAGCATTTACAGCGAAAACATAATCTGCATGTGCATAGTCCGCGGTGAACTGGACTACAAGCTTATCAGCGTCGTGATCATCAAGGCTGTCCAGCAGAGTCTGCACATCCTTCACATCAGAAAGCAAATCCTGCCCTCCATTGCTGAGGAAAAGAGGAACATCTTTTGGAATGCTTGACATCTTGTATTCAGGAGGAGTGGGCTGCCCATAATGTTTGTTGTTCTCAGCAGCACTTCCATAATCGTACATTGCTATTGTCCCTCCTCTAATCACTATTCAACCAAAATGCTTAATTAACAAATAGATACGAATTTTGGTATTTCCTTGCTACTACCATAGACTATATTCTAACAACAAAATCGCATCAGTTATTCCCCTGCAAATGTTAATTATATCATTGCACCCTTGGTAAAAGATCAAAAGACAGGGTAAAAAAAATTTTATTCCCTTGATCTTGCTTTTGAAAGGAAAGAATATTTGAGGGATTGGAGATAAAGAGTATGCCTACTCTTTTTCCTTTTCACCCTTTGTTTTCTTCCTCTTTTTTATTCCTTCCAATCCTTTACTCCCTCCTACACAACAAAAGAAACCTCAACCGTCCCAGTTCTTCCTCATTCTTCCTTCCACATTTTACCTCAAAATAGATCACAAAGTGTCACTATCAGAAACTTAGAAGGAATATAGGTTGAGCAAATTAGAAAAAACTGTTCTTAAAGTCGAAAAGTTTTGTGTTGAAGAATACTAGTGGAGATATTTTCATTGTTTCAATGTTCTTTCACTTCGAGTCCTTAAATTTGCTTACCAAGTTTGTTTAGTTATGTTTTAGTAAAACATAAACTTACTCTGAGCTAGATGGATCATGTTCTTTGTTGCTGTTGACTGAGGTTCGTGTTGGAGAAAAATATCAGTGGCAGAGGAGTTCACACAGCAATTCTTGCCTATAGTATCAGTTACAACAAGCCAGTCACTACTGATGAAAATATTTTTTTATCATGTCAGAAAAGCTATGAGCAAATCATGGACACCATATTACCAGTAAAAGAAGTCATCAAGTCGCTGCAATTATTATCTGGTTTCTGGCATAATTCTTCCAGAAGTTTGACAACAGCCTCCCTATACAAAGATAAAACATTTCCACGTAATTTGAACTTACAATGATTCGTAGAGGTTAACATCTAGCTTTTCTAGATATTATATCGAGCTGTCTTGAAGCAACATACAAGAATTTGTAATTACAAAAATAGCAAGTATAATAGTTGTACACCATTGAATGATTTGTGTTATTTTGTTTTGGAGATATTAAGCTTATTAACCATATTGCTACTATTTTGGACATATTCTCAAGAAAGCTTAATAATTTTAGGGAACTTTTATTTTCACATGTATTTTTGATATTTTCACATGGTCCTCTCTCACATGAGCATACAGTGGGTCCCACCTTAATGTGAGAATGCTATTTTGGACATATTCTCAAGAAAGCTTAATAATTTTAGAGAACTGATATTTTCACATGAATTTTTGATATTTTTCACATGGTTTTCTATCCCATGAACATACATTGGGTCCCACCTTCATGTGAGAAGGAATCATGTAAAAATATCAAAAACACATGTACATATAGTGCTCCCCTAATTTTAAGCTAATGTCTTATTTACTAAACCTGTGCTAACCACCAAGAGACATGTAAAATTTAAATGTGTTACATGTGAGATTCTGAAGTATATGCTTAAGTTACACTCACCCTCTTGGAGCAAATTCATATATACCCAACCAGTACAAATCCTGTCAAAAGATGACATGTAAGGGAGCAAGTAAGTGCAAGAGAAAAAGAACCAATTGCAAATTAGAACAGGAGAGAATTAAAACTTACTTCAGCTAGAAATATTTCAGCAGCACTTCTTGCGAGAACTGAAGACATTTGACCCAGATAAGCAATAGGACTAAGCAAAGCAGCTGACCGTAAAATATTCAACATCTTGTCTTGGGAAAAAGAGGCGAAAGCAATCAAGGTTCCCTAATTAAAAATATCATTGAACAACAAGAAATAAAATTTTTCTCAGGATATCCACCTTTACATGCAATAAAAGAGCACATTCCCAACTTACATCTATAAAGAAAAGAAATTTCTCAAACAGAAGACTACAAATTATGCAGATAACTACCAAGGAATGCCCAACATAGTGTATTTTCTGTCCTGTTTGATCGTGAACGTATTGAAATGTGGCAGGAATATCATACGCGACTAATTCATCCCATGACCAATCCCAGTAGGCCTATATATAAATAGATAACTGAAGCAAATCAAAAGAAAATTCAACCAGATGTCATGTAATGAAAATTAAAAAAAAAAGCACAAAGTTGAAGAAAACCGGGTCAGCAGGGGTTAGTGATGTGTGTCCGCGGCTATAGTTGGTTCCTCGGGTGTTGGCTATCCAAACGTCGCATCCATTATCAGCCAAAATAAATGCTAAAGACTCGTTTGGAGAATTCAACAGCCATGTTATACCATCCTGTAACCATATCATAACTTGTAATTGTATTGATACACTAATATAAAATGGAAACTGGAAAGCAAACTAACAAACATAAAACTGGTAAAAAGATGAGTAGAGTGCAAGGTATAAACCATAAACAGGCCGTGTTGTAAAAGAACTGGTGGCTTGTCTGGTTTTTGTCCAGACCTCCTCCCTTTTGGAATCCTCTGCATGCTAAGAATATAACCATCTTCTGTTGTTACCTAAAAAGCACGTTAAAATTACCTATCAGTAGATAATGGAGTAGTATAATCTAAAAGAAAATTTGTAAAATTCAGAAGCATTGAGCCTTTAAGTATCGTACGTACTTTGTGCTCTTCACACGAATAACCTTGTATATCCACCATTGATTTGCATATACCGTTTTGTCCATCCACCGAGTAAAGTCTTGGTCTTGCTCCAGCTGCAGCTGCTGAGGCACAGAAGAGAATTAGTAGAAGTAAAGGTGTTAGTGTGTGAGCCATGTGTTGATTTTAGTCCTTACTTCAACCTACCTTAATTCCATTTATAGTACCAAAAAACTAATATACTATATGCATGCAGACAGAATAAAGTATATAAGTTTGGTAGTTAATGTTAAGGTCCTACGCAATGGTTTAAAATAACAATTTTTCTATAAATAATTAACAAGTACGCATCCAAGACTTTAAGTCATTATCAAAGATTATCGATCGGTATGAGAGCTTCCGTTGCTGCCACGATTTTGTATAACTAATTAAAAGCTTCTAGGAGTATTATACTACATGCATGCATGTTCACACTGATGAGTGATCAGACTACTGAGTTGGACATATTGTATCGAGCCACACACATGGTGTACATTACCAGTCCAGTCCAGTCCAGTCCAGTCCTCCAGCAAGTGTCTCAAATTTAAATTTGACCAAATTTTTGAATGCCACTGCGCGCACGCTTTCTCCACCACCACATTTGGGCAAGATTTAGAGTTCCGTTGAAGAAAGAAAAAGAAAAGAGACAGAGCGAGAGCGAGAGCGAGAGAGAGAGGACAATTGGATTGCTCCTTCTTATTCTAGCTACTTCTTTCCTTTTCGTCTTTTAAGGTAGTATAGTTTCTCGGAGATGGGGGTTCCGATGGTGGTTATGGTGAGGTTTTTCCTTCGTTCTCTGGTCTAAGACTTCAGTTTTAAAGTTCTTGGTGATTGGCTTGTGATGTTGAGTGTGATTAAATTTAGGGTTCACTTACTATTTTTGGGGTTTGAATTCAGCTTACTCTTGGATAATGAAAATTTGCATTAACTTCAAATGTTCTGGATATTGTTGTGTGGTGGAGATGGTTGCTGTTACTTGGTGGCTTCGACGGCGGTGTCTTGGAAAGAGGAGGAATTAAATGAATATATATATATGTATATATATATATATATATCGGGAAGAAGAGATAATTAAAAAAAATTAATTGATTAGCAGGTTTTAATTGTCCCATGTAATTGATTGGGTCACTTTATTATTTACATTTTTGCCCTTTAGTCTAATAAAAATGACAAAATCTCATTTAAAGATATGTTTTAATTACATAGATGCACTATCATTAATGACATGTTCCATCGAATATAATTGAAAATATTAAAATTTTGGTCACCTAATTACAAAAACTAAATAATAGCTCATCGAAGTAGAAAAGAAAAAAATAAGCATGAAAAGTTTTGGAATTTCCTTTTCAATTCAAGCCAAAAATAAATAGAGTTCTCATGGCTCCGAGTTTGGAAAATTAAAAGGGAATGTATACACTTTCATTTATGTGAAAATAAAAATCAAATGGCAGAAGAATAAAAGATTATTAATCTATGGACACGAAAGAAAATTTCAGACTGCTTGATGGATGGATGGATGATGTTGTCATTGAAGCCTAAAGAAAGCCATGAGAGGATCATACACAGCTTGCCTAGCATTGACAGCCATGACATAATCTGCATGAGCGTAATCGTCTCTGTATTCAAACACCAACTTGTCCCCGTCGTGATTTTTAAGGCTGTCGTGTAAGCGCTGCACGTCGTTGACATCAGAAAGTGCATCCGCCCCTCCATTTGCAAGGAACAGGGGAAGATCATTTGGAATGATTGTCATGTCATAGGGGAGTTGCCTGCCCATAATGTTTCTTGTTCTCATCCTCATCTCCGTAATCGTACATTTGTATAGTTCCTTCTCTAATCACTGTCCATAATAGCTCAGCCAACTAATTTTCTTTCTATCAAAACCTTTCAAATCACTACAAGGTACCAACTACCAAGTGTTCTTTGCCAGGCCCATTGAGAGCATTAATGCAATGTAGAACACAAACTTAAGAGATACTTACTCTGACCCACATGAATCATGTTCTTTGTTGATGTTGACTGAGGCTCGTGTTCCAGAAAAAACCCGACTACTGAGGAGTTCAGACAACAATTCTGACCTATAGTAATTATAAACTTTACTTCACTAATAGAAGCTAAAACTTTCAAGGTCAAGGACAAATAAAAACTTTGATTACCTGTGAAAAAAGTGAGCAAGTTTGTGCAGTCAACACCTAGTGTTAACGCCAAGTTTTATCGGCGCGTCCAATCACAGAATCCACGCGCTAGAACCTGCACAATAACAGATCACACAGAAGCTTGACGGCTTATGCCGCCGGGGATAGCTCCGGTGTGAGAATAAGTACAGGCCGTTCACAAGGTTTAACAAATGGAGGCTAAGTGTTTAGTGTTCAAAAGTAGGTATTACCTGTTAATTGTAACATTGGCCTTGTATTCATAGTGTTCACCGCCTTTACAATCCTTCTCCGAGTCGAATTAGGACTCCTAGTCATGTTAGTTACCATAACTTGGGTCCAACACAATCTCCTTAAAAAAGTGCAGGTGGAATCCAATCCAACCACTACCTTTGGAGTTACCTTATTCAATTATGATTAGGATCCTGAACTCTGCACGCAGGAGAGCCCACTGTACAGGCCCAAACAATCCCACCATCAGGTCAGGGCTTCGGTCCAAAGGACTCGGACGCCGACCCGAACCCCTTGGGCTTCAGCCCAATAGTCTCCTAAAGCCCTTCTAACGTCAGGCTTTCGGCCCTCGTGAAGGTCGGTAAAATGCTCCCGAACTCCTGGTTTTGCACAGAGATCCTTGAGAAGATTGATTACAGCAGCACTGGACAAATTAGGAGAAAAATTCATTCCCACAAATCTCAGTCGCCAAGTTTGATATATTTTCATTTATTTTCTAAAAGGATTCGCAAAAAAAATAGAGACCAAATTCTAACTACATTGGAGCACAATGGCCGGTTTGGGAATCTGAGAAGTTTCATACTCTTACTTATTTTCAACCTCCTAATTTTGGCAAGTCTAAATGTAAACATACCATATTATTATTTATCTCAAAGTGTTCGTGATAGTGGCAAAATTTTTCTAGATTCTTAAACTCAAAACAGTAATAGATGAGAAAGTTGATTAGGGAGAAATGACTAGACTCTTACCCCCTTGGATTAAAGTCTTGAATGCCCAACCACTTTAAAGCCTGTAAGAATAAAACCAAAAAAAATGATTTTCAAACTTATATACCCTATGGAACACTGTAAACATAGAGTGAGAAAAAGAAAAAGAACAGTTCATACTTCGGCAAGAAAGTTATCAGCAGCGTTTCTTGCTAGTGGAGAGGTCATCTGATCGACATAAGCAATTGGGCTAAGAAGTGCAGCTGACCTTATCATGCTTACAAGCTGCCCTTTCGAGAATGAAGCCAGAGCTATCAAAGTTCCCTACAAAGGATCAAAGAAGTTAACATAGCCACTATCAATTGAGAGGCTCTAGGAGCAAAAGAAGCAACAGAATCATAGCATAAAATTACCAGGGAATGCCCAACATAATTCAGTTTCTGTCCTGTTTGATAATTGACATACTGAAATGTAGCAGGAAGATCATAAGCTACCAATTCATCCCATGTCCAATCCCAATAAGCCTACCAAAAAAATAAATCAAGTAAACAAGAAAGTCATCAATAAAAGTAATTTGGGAGAGAAAAAATTATGTGATGACAAAAAAGCCAACTGCCTCATCAGTGCTGAGAGATGTATGCCCCCGGCTATATTTAGTTCCACGCGTGCTAGTAAGCCACACATCAAATCCATTTTCTGCCAAGAGCAATGCCAAAGATTGATCCGGAGGACTCAGCAGCCACGTTATCCCATCCTACGACAACAACCCCCCATTTCTTTTCCTATTAGCAACGTTCAGTTTATCAAATCAAATTTGAAAGAAAACAAAAAACAAATTCTCAGAGAAAAAGCCCAAACCATCAAGAGCCCATGCTGCAGTAGAACTGGTGGCCTATTTTCTGCACTCCCACCCAATCGTCCCTGTGGAATTTTCTGCACACTGAGAATATAACCATCTTGTGTCGTCACCTGAAACCAAGTGTTTTGCACCAGATTAAAGTAACAAGTGATGTAATAAACCTCTTATTTCATAAAGCTTAGGGATATTACAGTGTGTTCTTGACAGACGTATCCCTGAGGATCGACTACCGATTTGCAAATGCCATCATCTGATACTGCAGATAAACCTTTCTGGTCTTCAGCTGAGAACAACTTTGTTCTGGTTCCAACAGCTGAACCACAGAACAGAATCACAAGAATTACAGAGGCTAAACTGTTGGTCATATTAATTGGTTTTGCTCCTGCTATGTTAAAACAGAACTACCTTGCATTCTTTATAGTCGGTGAAACATAGATACAAACATAAAATTCTCCCATGTAAAAGACACACTTTTACTTTAATCAAGGTATCTTATGGGACTCTATCCTAACATAAGCGATTGTTAGATTTCATCAATGCAAGAAATTCAATATTTAAATATAAAAAAATAAAATTATAGAGCATTGAGGTTGACTAGGCCAATGCGGTTGATATATTGTAAGGAACGCAGCTAGCTAATCCAGTTGGTTAAATTAGTTAAGTGAGATTAATATAGATAGTTAAGTGAGAGGGTATTTCAGTTTTTTATTATCACATTTTGCAGCTATGAATGAAAATAACGAATCTGTTTCTCTCTCTATTAACTATTCTTGCTCCAACAAAATCAACTACTACACCATAAATTTTAATGCTCGTCTCCAGATCCAATTCGGATTAAGTAAACAGACCTGCAGTCCGGCTATAGAGTTGCTCAGGCAGCTACATCTCTATCTTTCCGAGGAGTTTACGCAGTTAGGAAACTTGGAAGGAATTACATACAAGATCTGCAAAACCAGTAAGGACTAAAGAGTAATAAGGAATGACATGACTAATGAAGAGAAAGAGACAGGGTGGGAGTCACGGGGGAAATGTGGCTATTAGAATCAAGACAATAAAACAAACATGTAACAGTGACACCCCATTACAAAGTAAGTACACAACTGCATCATGCCCACTTGATGAATCAAATTGTTCCAACGGGAAACAATTTTTCCAAAAAATAAAAATACTGATTATTTACTTATCACGAGAAGGTAATAAGTTCTGTGATTAATTTCTAAGTTAAAATGATCAACTAAAAAAAATCATACAAACAGAAAGTAAACACACCCGCCGAGAGAGATTCAAGGAAAGACGAACCGTAGATTATATTTCTTCTTAAGAAGAGTACAATGAGAACCTCCAATCGAATGTTTATACAAACTATGTAATACTGTTTTAACCAAAATTTTCTGAGAAAAATCATAGAATTTTATGCAAATATCTGTATCCATCAACACCCAGGGAGCTTTGATGGGAGTATGTAATTTGGGCGCATCCTTTGGCAATGCTGCTGATGTTTCAACTGCACTTCCAGGCAATTTTGATCTTATCAATGATCTTCTCAGGAACTTGAGGGGCCACCTTCTAGGTTTTATCTGTCCTAACAACTTCATCTGCTCCTTTCTGAACTTCCTATTTGCATACCATTTTCCGCCTCGCCAACCAAATCCATACCTGCAATTCAGCAAGGTGAAATATGGAAACTGCAAGGCAAATTAAAACATATGATACTCATTTTGAAACTGAAATATTTAGCAATCTGACAGAAAAATGAAAGCAACCCAGCTATCAAAGAAATCACTTTGGTGCAAGTATAATTGTGTGTTTCCACATTTTACAAAACCTATTGCTATTAGAAACTTCACCAATAAACATATATATAAATATATATATATATATATATATATATTAGAGTATTGCATGGTGCAAGACTAGTATAGCCATTTGTCATATTTGAGGTTAGTTTTTATAGCTTTTGGCATGTATTTTTGGTACAATAGTCTGCTCCTGTGCACATATAAATAAAAAGTCCTCCACAGTAATACACAACTGATGACAAAAAGCCTAAACATACCAAATTTCTACGGACACCTCTTCTTTTTTCAAATTATTCGGCCTTTCAAATGTACAATTTAACCATATCTTTTACTTCCTTTTAACATACATATTAAACTTTCTTAACTTTGTGCGAAGAATAGTTATACATTTGGGGTTCACTTACATTTTTTATGGGGGGCCTATATGTTGGAGGTTGATGCTACATCTACAGTAGCAAAACCAAAAACTGAGGCATAGTACATTGCAGTGAAGATTTGTGGCAAAAAGGACTAGTCGAAGAACTAGGATTCAAGCAGCATCGCATTATCCAGATAGTGCGTGACAGTGAAAGAAATATTCATCCAGCAAAGAACAAGGTTTTACATGCAATGACCAAATATATGGTCTTTTGATATCATAAAATATATGTGTGGTTGAACAATGGTGACACTACATTTTGCAAAGTTCATATGAAGGAGAATAGGCAAATATGCTTACAAAAGCAGTTCCTAAAAAAAATCGGACTTAATTCACTTCATCAATCGTTGAGTTCATAGTGGAGTATATAAAGGGAGAGCATGCAAACATTCAAGAAGAAGTTAATATTTTGCAGTATCTGAAAATACAAGTCAAAGGTTAAAATTGTTCACTATTCATTAGGAATAGAATGATCCACCAAATGGTCATGTGACCTTATTAGGCCAGACTTTCTTATTCCTATTAGGCAAGGCATCACTGAAAGTTCATGCTGGCCAGACACACATTACGACTTTTACAAGCAGCTTTTAAATTGATTGCGTGAAGATTGTTATGTGAAATACAGAACATGTTTGATCCTCGCCTATAAACGGCAGGAGCTATCAAGTAACACGAAGAGTGAGAGTAACTCACAAAGAGTGAGTGTTTTGTACAGAGAGTAATCTCTTGGTAAGAGAGTGGGGAATAGTTGTCTTATCCATATATTTTTAATAGTGAATTTCTCAGATGATTTTTTCCAGTTGGGTCACTGTAAATTTTTGTGTCCCTTTATTTTGTTCTTTGTACAATTGTGAGCGTGTATAATTCTCAACACAACCAAAACAAATCTTTTAAAATACAAAATATTACGAGTCCTAATCAGCAAACAGGGCTGATTTCAATCTTAAAGGCAGAAAATTAGCACTAATATTTCAATAGAAAGGAAAAGTGACAAACCCAATAATTAAACTGGTTCCAGCTGTTGCAACATAAGCTGCAGTGCCAGAACTACTCGATCCAATAAGCTTTTTAAACTCAGTATGTTCCATGTGATAATTGCTTTTCATCTGCAACAAAACAAAAGGAATACATTTCAGATCCAATTCAATACCCAAGGGAGAGAAGGGAAAAGGAGGTAGTTAGTCGATCAGGTAGAACTTCAACAACATGTACAAAACCCACAATAGAAGGAGATTCCAAATGAAAGTGCCTGAAGGCCCTAAACCATTAATATGTTAGAGGTTTTCCAGAAGCACACTACAAGCAAGCAGATTGATTATGTTTAAGTCTCAATATCAGGTTTAAAAAGAATTAAAAAAATAATATCTTTACAACACAAGACTACAAAGTCAAGAACCAAGATGATTCTTATGACTCTTGTAAAGAAGAATAGGGAGAATAGAGATATTGGCACTCCATAATTTATTAAAAGATAGGCATCCTGCACATTAACATCGTAAGTCGTAACTATAAAAATAAAATAAATGAGTGCCAATATTAGTTTCCTGCCCATCCAGTTGATGCTGCCCCCTTTCCTAATTATGTATGTTAATGCTTATATGTGCTAAAATAAACATCAGTAAAAAAGATGATCCAGAACATAACCTCTCTACACAGTAAAGGCTTTGATAAGTATCGCAAAAATTGAACAGTGATCACCTCCTGCTATCTTGATTGGAACCTGTACTTTGTGGAGGGAAAAGAATCTCCCATGCTAAGGATAAATAAAGAGGGAGAATTTTATTTTATTTTTCTTTGTATGATGGTGGAAAATCAATGAATGTGCAATGGACCAACCAGCGGGTACCCGCAATACCCCACAGCCCACACACACCAGGTAAGCCCATAATATGTGGCCCCCAAAGGAGAAAAAAGACACATGTCAAACAGAACACAAATCCAAACATTTATGACTATATCCCAGTTGCTAAATTTATTCACCGTTTGCTTATTACATGTACAAAAAGGGGAAGAATCTCCCCTAAGTAATCCCTCTCCACAATAAAGGCTTTGATGTGTTGCATAAAAATTGACCAGTGACTATCTTGATTGGAACAAGTACTTTGTGGAGGGCGGAAGAATCTCCCATGCGGAGGATAAAATGAAGAGGACAGATAAAAATCAAATAGAACTTGTAGCCCTTTTTTATGTGATTATATGAGCCCACTTACTGATTCTCCTCACTGTTTGCTTATTGCAGATACAAAAGCACACACCAACGGATGGATGTCTGATCTAATTAGTGAGGATCAAATTAGAACTGAAAACTTCATAGATCATCATCTATAAGAAATACATTAAGGGAAACTTTTCAGTTAGTTACTCAGGACAGATCAAGAACTTGAACCACGCCATTACAAAAGACTGACATGCTCAGCTTTATGAGGAATACATGATTGGAAGTAGTTAAGAAAAAAACTTGATAAGTTGTGTTTAAGGCCATAGACAGAGTTTATGGAAGAAAAAAAAAAGATTTATATAGCTCAGTAGTTTTGTTAGTTGAGATGAGACTCCGTGGGCTATATGCAACTGACCACAAGAATGCTAATTCCAACTTTGCCAGCATAAAATACCATACAATATAGCAGACAGGAAAAGCTAATTAAGTTAATCTTGCAAAGTCTTTTTGATAAGTTAACTTTCTACACCAGTGTTCTGAGTTCTGACCATCACCAATACCTGAAGTTTTAAGCTAGATGTCAATATTTAAATAGCATATATTAGAAGATGAAGTTGCCATTGTAAACAAAGTTAAGCAGTCATTAACATCACAAGAGTTCTATGAAGTAACATATCCTTACAGCATTCTCAATTGAGTCAAGCCTTTGTTCAACTTTTGTTTCGTGAAGGTGACGTAAAGTATAACCTGCACCCACATCACACACTGAGTCGCTACCAACTTCTTAATCAAAGAAAAAATAAATTTGCTACAAATCTACATGGAACAACCAAACCACTAGTGTCCCAGTAAACACATTCCATGATTCCATCAGTCACACTTGAACAAAAAGAATTCATGATTACTGACACAATATTGACCAGATAGACCATAAGTTGCAATTTTCCTCTTCAGCTACCCAGGCCAGGATCAAATGTCCATTTTGCAAGTTTTATTGATCATCCCCTCATAGAAGGGAGAAGATGCAAAACATGGGACTCTTGCATTGACATTCATCTTACTAACGTATATAGATTATCAGTCCCATATAGCAATTAAGTGTAATTGTAATATAATTGTCATTCAAGATATAATAAGTTTCCTCCTTCATGTTATGTCACAAACAAACAGCATGTAAAATCTACAACAACAAAAAAAAAGTAAAAGTTCTAGCCCTGCCAAAAGTACCAGCTCTGGCTCCAACATGATTAGGGTACATAACGAATGAACTCAAAAAAACTAGCAATTTGTGTGGAAATCAGATATAGAATTGGTATACAAGTGGCATCAACAACTAAAACCAAATATTATTTTCACCACAACATTCAATGTAAAAAATCACAAGAGAATGTAGCGTCAAAAAGAACATACCAAGCCATGCTGTAGCAACCGATGCCACTGACGTTGAGATAGTGAATACCACTTTATGCCTCTCAAAAGTATCCTAAAAAAATTAGAAACATATAAAAAACCTAAGAGCATACACTACAAACCCTAAATTACTCTTCAGTTCATAACTATTTCTTTAAATAAATAAAAAACACCCCACCACAAAAAAAAATACACAAAAAGATTGAGACCAGTAAAAAACTTTAATTTTGGGACTGCACCTTGGTTGAAAAATATGTGTCCTGGATAGCAGACCATGAGTTCAGAGCTTTTTTCTTGATATGAGGGAGTGCGAAATTCCCAATTGTTGAAGAACCCGAGCTCCCAAAACGAGTCATACTGTTAAACCCTCCGGTCCAGACCCAGTTGAATTTGATTCAACTTCCCTTCTGATTTTTCAATAGCACCTGTTCGGAATGACTTATTTTAAAAGAAGTTATAAAGACGGGATAAACTTACAAATGAATCATTAATTATTTTTTTTCTTACAATCAACCCAATAAATTTTAATTTTTTTACAAATTGTTAAGAAAATTTGTTAGGGGTGTTAGTCGAGCAGAGTAGCTCGATACTCGATTCGAGATCGGTTCGAAAATATGATCCAAAGTTCGAATTCGAAGTTGATTCGAGTCGAATATGATCCATACTCATTTTTTGTTTAATGATACACAAGTTGAATTCGAGTATACCAGTATTCGCTCAGATTAGGGTTCGAGTATTTTATTTTTTCTCGAGCCATACTCGATATCTGCTCGATGGATCATTTTCGAACATTGGTCTGATCCATACTAACAAGCTAAATATGTGATATTTATATCAATCTTTATAATTTATAAAGTGTAGTATTAAATTGTGTAAGCTTGTACGTGAATAAATTAGTGAATTGATTGTCAATTCGTATAACATTCTTTGTAATTTCTTTACATAAATAAAAGTAAAATATTTTTATATATAAGTATTAGTTCAATAATCAATTTAGTTTGTAGTGATTCAGTATTAAGTGAAAATGGTTCATATTCGAAACTCGATTTGAAGGCTCTTGAGTAACTCGTTTTGTAAACGAGTCGAGTACTTACGAGCCGAGTAGGTCCGAGTAATTTTGAGTCGAATCTGGCGCAGAATTAGAAATTCTTTATCGAATTCGAGCTGAATTTTTTCAAGTCAAGCAGAATCTGATCATTAGAGTATTCGCTGTTTCGCTCCTAAAATCTGTTAACTTGTGTTGACTATAAACGGTTTTTCACATCAACTCATGTTAACCTTAAACGATTTTTCATGTCAGATTCCACATAAGAAAGAAAATTGACATTACAAGAGAGAGAAAACTACATGATAAAAAAGAGAGAAAAAAAATTAGAAAAGTTAGCAAAAAAATAGAAAAAATAAAAATAAAAATAAAAATATATTTATTTTTCACTACTTATACTCAAAAATTACAGTAAACAGGAGAGAGAAACAAATCAAAAGAAAAAAAAAGGCAGGTGAGGTGAAAGCTGTCTCAGATTAAAATCCATCGGCTAGTTGCTCATTTGGGTCTGTATTGATTTTCAGTCTAGAGAGAGAAACATGGGTGCATCATATATGTTAATGAGACCAACATTCAGCTTGTTATATTTGCCTGAAATGTTTCAACATCACCACTGCCTCTTCTTCTTCTTCTTCATTCGACGCGATGGGAGTGAAATTCTCAGAAAAAAGTCGTACATCCGTCTCTATTAGGTCGCCGGGGAGGATTTCCAATGCGGCGGAGGCGAGAGTAGATCTGAGGATGCAGGATTGTGCGGATCGGGCGGCGACGGCTGAGGTGAAGGATGATATGATTCTGGCGCCTAAGAGGGAGGTTAATCGGTGTTCCTGTTGCCGGAGGAAGGTCGGATTGACCGGAATCCGGTGCGAAGAATTGTTCTACTTGGAGCATCGGTACTCAGATCGGCACGATTGCAGTTGCGATTTTAAAGCGGCTGGTCGGGAAGCGATTAGCAGGGAAAAATCAGTGGTTAAAGCTGCTAATATTGTTATAATTTGATTTATTTTTATAATTATATACACGTGAAATGAAAAATCAGAAAGATCCAAGCTCGATCTCTCGTTATCTCTCAAAAATAAGTGTTCTAGTTATGGATTGAAAGAGTTCTAGTTATGGATTGAAAGAGATAATTCGTGACAAACTTTTTTGTTTTATTTTTCTTTTTAATTTAATATAATTATGAGATTGTGCTATCCATTGCAGTAAAATAACTCCATAATCAATCTTCAAATTTTCAAAAGCATCAAAGGGCAACCGTAGATGCTTTTTAATTTTTTCTCATTTGTTTTGGCTTTTTATACATCTTTGTTCTATACAAGGTTATTATTGTTAATGAATTCTCAATACGAAAGCAAAATAACGAATAGACAAATCATATATCAAACATGGCTCGAATACCAAAATTTGATTTAAATATTCCGGTGAGTTTTGAAAAAAATCGGACAATAATTAACAACTTTTGGTGAATGAAATCAATTTAAATTGAAGAGAAAACTTTTCGTAGTCCCTCAAAAAATGATAAATCTTGAATAAGAGAGAAGAAATAAAATAAATTAAGTAGTGTTTTAATGAGAATAAATTTTCTTGAAAAGTGGAGAGGAATTAAAGGTATTATAGGAAGTTAGATAATTTTTTATTCTAGATATTAGAGAACGACTATTAATTTGAAATAAAAAAAAATTCATAAAACGACTAATAAAAGAGAACCGGAGTATTATATTTGATCAAACTAATTTATTTTAAAATAAATTACAAGTCATTTTTTAAATAAGTCGCAAATAGTTATTTATTTTTTTTAATTCAAAACTCAAATTATAAGTCAAAAAAATAAGTAATTGTTAAACACTTTATAGTGAAAAAAACTTAAAAGTTAATTTATCAACTTATAAATTGTTCCCAAACAGGATCTTAGTTCTCGACTCCCAAGTCCCAACCCATACATGAATTTATTTTGTCGGATGGAAAAATCTTTTGATAATCCCCTCGAGTATAATTTAACTTGTTTAAGGGTGTTTGATAATAACTTTAAAGTTGGTCAAATAAGCTTATAAGTCATTTTGTAACATTTGCAATAATTTAATTTTGTACTTATTTTTTAATTTATAACATTATTAATAAGCAATAATTTTTAACTTATTTAAAAATGGTTTATAAATCATTCCTAATAAGTTGGCTCGACCAAATATAATATCTATTTTGCTCTTCTTTTATTTTGCTAAATTACATATTTATCCTTCCAACCTATTATTTATTTATTTTCCAACGTAAACAAACTTGAAATAAAAAATGGCAAGACAAAAATATTGTCACCCATATAAATAAATAAATATATATAATTGAAACAATACAATATATTATATAATATATTAGTAGGTATTATATTTATTTTGTATTATATTATAATATAACATAACATTAAATATATAATATTATAACATATAATATAATATGTTATTAATATGAATTATATTGATTTTATATTAGATTTATGATACAATATAATATATTTATTTGTTTAGTGTTTTATTTAATAAAAAAAATAGTGATTCTTATTATATGATATTGAAATAATATATATTTTTATTAATGTTCATTTTAATAATTTTTGTATTTTATTTTAATTTATAAGTTATTATTAGTCAAATACTTTTATAATTTATTTTAACTTAATTTTTGACTTATAAATTAATTTGGTGTAAATATTTTTATATATAAATCGAAACTTAAAATAACTTATAATTTATCTTAAATTTTAATTTTAGGTCATTTTAAAATAAATAGTTGTCGAACCGGCCCCAAGTCGTGGACTTGGACCGTCCATCTCGGGACCTGACGAAAACAAACGAGGTGGGCCGTTTGGTTTATTTTTTTCCTTGGATATTGCTCAACTTGTTAGTTGTCCATGTATATATCTATCTAATAAAATACAAATGATTTTGAATTTCCCGCTCACTCAATGAATCATCTGGGCCGTCCAAAGTTTGAGATAAATCTCACCGTTCATACATCTATCTAATAAAATACATCTATCTATCTAATAATTTAATAATCTAATAATAATTTAATAAAATACAAATGACTTTAAATTTCCCGCTCACTCAATAAATTATTTTGGTCGTTCAAAGTTTGAGATAAATCATATTGTCCATACAGTGCCGGAGGCACGGGACCCAGCTAGTATATATATATATCCTAACTCCCCGACTCTAAGAACAAGTTTTGTTTTTCTCTTTATGCTTAAATATGGGTTAACATCTTAAATTTTTAATTTATTTATTTTTTACTTTAAAAATTATTTTCTTATTTTTTCCAATTAGATGATTAAATTTTTAATTTTTTCCACTTTAAAGATTATTTTCTTAATTTTTTCAATTAAGGGATTAAACTTTTATTTTTCTGATTACGCCTATTTGATAGTACAATCATCAGAGATTGATGACATAGAAGCGACATGTGGCTAAAAAAATATTTATGTGTAATATTGAGTCTCATTTTAATATTTATTTCATTATTTTTAATACTAAAAATGATAAATATAAGACTATAATTAATTTTTTAAAGTAAATTTAATACATTACAAACTCAACTTTAAAAAAATCATCAATAATCAATATAATAATAAATATTTTAAAATGTATAAAATATACTACTAATTAAAATATTATTATTTCATAATCATCTATGTAATTTAGTGTGTGTGCACACCTAAAAGGGGGTTGAATAGGTGGTGATTCTTGAACCTATTACCAATACCAAATTTAAATTTTCTATAAAATGAATCCAAATAGGTAAGACATCTGTTTTTGTGTTGGCTTTATTCTAAGTTCTACTTAATTATTGTGATGACATAATAATATGTTTGCTTAAGTGTCTGGATTAATGTATATATTCAAATGCAAAATAAAAGAAAATGACAAAATAATAAGCACATCAAAAATTTTTTATGTGTTTCAGTCCCTACCCTCTAATCTAGTACACTAATCCACCTCCAATATGAATTAGTATTGGAGATTCCTTTTACTAAAACAATATTCAAATAGTTGCAAAATTTTTATTTTTATTATGATATTGATATAACTTTGGAAAACATGGCTCAAGATTTTCTCAATTGATTTTATTATTAAATACTCCCTCTCTTATTAATATATGGCGTTTTAGAGTTGTATACAAGTATTAAGATAATGATTGTATAGCATTAACTATAATATCAATTGTCTATATTGCCCTTGTATTAGAAGAAGAGATTGTTATTTATTGAACAATAAATAGTGAGAGAACCAAAGTTACATTTAATACTTAGGGTAATATTGAAAAGTAAGCAATTAATGCTTACTTGAAATTCTCAAACGACTTATATTAAAGAACAAAAAAAATTCTCTAAAACGACTTATATTAAGAAACAGAGGAGTAAGTAATTTCAATTTTTTAATTTGAACTTTCACCACATGGAATAAGGAATAAGTTTTTTACTTTGAAAATATAGTTTCCAATTAAACATAGTTTCTTAAGGATTTTGAATTTAAAGCTTATCAGATTTTTTTAAAACTAATTTTCAGCAAAAATAAAATTGTAATGCCATTAATAGCCCAAATTAAAAATTCTTACATTGATTTGTTATGTAAAATCCTAGAGACCTAAACCAATGATGTCTCTAGGAATTTTTCTCCATCATGAACCCAAGTCCAAACTTGAAAAGCATAATATATCCAAACAAAAAATATTGTCATTATTAAAACCAAATATATAAACGAACAATCAATAATCAATACAATGACAAATTTAACAGTCTATTTTTTAATGTATTTTAATAACTCATATATTTGTATTAAGAGATCCTTTAAATAGTTAAAATACAAATATAAATCTAAACTATACAAAGATGTGAGTTATTAAAATGCATGCAGGCATTAAGATGCAATCAAACTAATCATTTTTTTGTTTCAACCAAACTAATAACAATTGATTAAATACACTATTTAATTTCAGATTCGGATTTAATTTAGGAGGGTTTTTTTTATCTTTGAAGATATCCTCCCTATGATCATAACTTTCCTGCATTAATCAGGCTCAACTAGCTATCATGAACATGAAAAACTAATATCTCACTTGAACAATCTATCACACATTGCCAAGGCATATACATATCCATTCTAATTGCGTAAGGGGGGAAAAATGGGACAGGTAGCAGCAATACCACAGTCACTGGCTAATAATAATCCACAATCGCTAAATATATATATATATTTTTTTTCTTTATATATATATCTATATAATAAAACAGAACCCAATTTGAATTCTATAATTTGAGAAAGCACAACAACTCAAATTTATTGTAACTTAATCTAAAATCTCACATTTCATCTCACATACATGCAATCCCGCCCAAATTACCTCCTTCTCCTTCTCCTTCTTCTCCCTCTTCTTTCCTTTTTTATTTCTTCCGCCTTCTCTCTTTCTCTCTCCTATTCCTCTCCTCATTTTCTTTCTCCCTTTTCATCTTTTTCTCTCTCTCCTAGGTCTCTCTCTTCCTCCATTTACTTAATTAATTGGTATTTTAATATTTTATTTTAAATTATAATAATTTTTTAGAGTGTGGATTCATTTAAAATATATAATACATAAAAAATATCAATGGTAAGAAAACAAAAGTAAAAACAAGATCATAATTTACTTATAAAAAAAAATTACTTATAAATAGATTCTTTTTATTCTTCTTTTTTTCTTTATCAAATAGAACAAATGTTAACAAATTAGAAAATTTGTTAATTGTTATAAGTATAATATTATTATAATTATAATAATAATTATGATAACAAAAATAATTTTAATACTTATTATTATTATTATTATAATTATAATAATAATTATGATAACAAAAATAATTTTAATACTTAAAAAAAATAACAATAATAATAATAACAATAGTCATTATTGATGATTTGTAAGTTTTGTAGATATGTTTAGATTTTTTTGAATATCTATTTTTAAAAGAAAATTAATTATTACGGTGGTGTGGTAAATTATGATAATTGTTATGTATGATTGTAAATTATTTAAGGTTCTAAAAAGTCTTTAGGTAATATAGTATTTTTTGAATTTTAATTTAATTTTTCGTACGGATAATTATTAGTATATATATAAAGGAGATAGGTGCAACAACATTCAAACGAACTATTTTGAATTTTTATTATATTCTTTATACAGTAGAAAAGGAAAAAAAAAACATACAAGCAAGAAGATTGGTAAAGGGAGATGAGAGGGAGGGAACTCGAGATCATCAGATCAGATCCCAAATGTTTTTATGTGGTACACATACAAATGGCAAGTCTCTGTAACTCTACGATCCAAATCTTCAACAAAACAGACAAGCCCATAAAGTTGAAGCAAACCCTAGATCGAGTACACTAATTCTACTTATCATCTACCAATTTTTTTTTTGAAAATTAACAAAAAAAGAAAAAGATTAAAGGAATAAAACCCAGTTTCTCTCTCGCATTAAAAACAAATAAAAGGAAAGAACCAGCAAGTCTTTCTTTCACCATCGTCAATTAGAGGCACAAGGCCGTAGCTTGCAAATCATAGGGATTCCCAATATCCATATCATCATCCATCGGCGGAGGCAGATTTAGATCGAACGAAAATGGTTTGTGGAACGAAGCCGTGTCACAATCGTCCACCACAGAAGAAGATGAATCGCAATCGCTATGAAAATCATCTACCTGAATCGGCGGTTTGAACCTATGCTGGGGTTTGATCCGCTGAGGCACCGGTGGATTCGACGCCCTGGGCCCACATGAGGACTCGACGGTGCTGCTCAGGCTGCTCGACGTCGGTCGGGAAATGTAAAATGGTTGGATAACATTGTTGTCGCCGCCATGGGGACTATCCTGAAAAGGGAGGGGCAATAACGGAAAATTGGTTTTAGCCTTGGGTCCGCGGAGGGATCGTGCGGCGGCGTCATAGGCGCGAGCTGCGTCCTCGGCTGAATCGAAAGTGCCTAACCAGACCCGAGTTTTCTTCCACGGGTCTCGGATCTCGGCGGCGAATCGGCCCCAGGGACGCTTACGGACGCCGCGGTATCTTGGCTCGTTTGCTGGAGATCCTGTGCCGATCGGTTCCGCCGCCGGCTTTGATCTGTTACGGCGCATGACCTGTTTATGAATCGGCGGCGATCTGATTGAGAGATCGGAGATGGTAAAGTGGTGAAATTGCTGAGATATTTGGGAAAATATAGGCCACCCACCTCCTATATTGAATCTGTTAATCTTCTTCTCTTTCCATTTCTCTCTCTTTATATATCTATGTGGGTTTCTTGAATCCTCTCCCTCTCCTCTTGGTTTTTCTCTCTCTTCGTTTATCCTTGATTTTATCTCTCTCACCCTACCCCTCTCCGCAAAGGAGAAACCGGCTTCATTGTAATTTCCTTTCCCTTAATTATAGTATTATGAAATGATGCCAGCGAATGGACCTAAATATCCCTCCTTTCTCTAATTTTATTTCACTTTTCTCCTTATTCTTTTCCTATATTGGCGGTATGGTTTTGTTTTGCTCATTCTATTTTTGTGGTTGAGAGGAGAATGAAAACTTTCATTCGGAGCCAAAGGATGAACTTGTCATTTCAAAATATACCATTTGACTAAAACAAATAAACACGCGGCCTGTCACCCAAAAAACAATAATTAACACGCGGTGTTTAAATTTAATTTTGTCCGTGCCATAAAGTTGAGAAACTTACTTTATTTGAAAATCCTATTTTTATTTGTTTCTATATTTCACATGAAAATATATTTTAGTCTGATATTTTAATAATTATTATATACTCTGCCACAAAAATTAAAATAACATCCTTTTGCTTAATATTTTTTTTTAGCAATAAATTTTAATTTAAGTTTAAATTTTATAAACGATCATCAAAAGATACATATCTTTGTAATATTACTATTGAGAATATTATTAGTTATCGTAAATATTTTATCTTAAATAACGTGACATCATTACATTCTTGAGAATAATTATGAAAATATTAATACTAAATTATTTAAAATTAAAATTTTAAAATTATTAACATTATTCAAATACTAAATACAAAAATATAGTGGTATAAAGAAAAATATTAAATGATGGTAAACTTAATTTGGCATATGACACGCGGTGTTTAAATTAATTTTGTCCACGCCATAAAGTTACAATCTTTTAATTTTTGCTAAGGGCCGTAAAAAAAAGATTTTTTTAAAAAAAGAAAGAATTTATGAGTGACACCTAAAATAACTACTAGTGAATTTTTGGGTTTAAATTTCCTAAAATATGTGGCACCCATCGAATTCTTACATCCAGGGTTAGGGTTGAAGATGGTGTTTTTGACTTTGTCCTTACTTAAATAAATAACAATCTTTTTCTTTATTTGCAAATTCTCAGATTGGGCGGTGAGAAGATGCATGTGCCGCGTAGGGTGGGGGAAGTGGGTCCACCGACCACATTTAAGGGCTTGCCGGAGGCCGAATTTATGAACCATTAAAAACGTCAATACCCAAATAATAAAGATTTGGGTGTGCTAAAATGCATTTAAAATATGGAAATTACATTTTTATTTGTCTACTTTTGTTTGTTTGAAATAAATAATTAAATAAATAATAAAATGGATTACCTAAATTAAAGTAGTAAAATAAAAGCCATAGAGATTCTGGAGCAAAGCTTTACCCGGTTGTTGGTTTATCTTTCTTTCACCTACCGATACCATGCATGATTTGATTTATGAGCATCATTCCATCCGAATTCAATCTTCGTTTGTCCATGCTGTTTGATTCTTTTGGTCAGTTTTTACTTATTTCTAATGTTATTCTAGCACTTGCCAATTGTATATCAATCTGACGGTGTTTTTTTCTTTTCAGTCCTCCAGGTGTTTTCGTAGGAAAATGGATCGATTTGAACCCCACATGAGGAGTTGATTTATGTTTACTTCTTAGATACAAGTAAGAACATTACATTTCAAATAAAAAGAGCAGAGATTCTGCCAGAGGATCCAAACCCATTTTCGTCTTTATAGAGCTCAGTTCTTAGGTAACTGACCATCCCACCACACCCTAGTACAGCTCAATTCATCGATCAATTACCCCTCAATAGTCTTTTCCTTCACCATTTCCAGTCCTTGACCACTGGCAACAAGAAACACTATGGGCCTAGCCTCTCTGTTAATTTGTTTTCAGAAGCTTGCTGCAAGTTCAAATATTGAAAATCCTTTTCTGCCTTCAGCCATATTTTAAACAAAAACCACTACCAAGCCCTTGTAAGCTTTTCAGGATCACTCATCCTCCCATCGACCAAATAATATCATAATTGAAACAACCTTCACCTCAAAGGCTTCAACAACAATCACAGCCAATTTCTCATGGAAAGACATATTATCCGCATTGATGTTCAGTTTCAAACAAAAAGAAGAAAATTGGAGTTATCTAACAATTTCTTCATCAAAATTAAAATATCCTTCCCATCCTCCAGCTTTCACTCTTTGCACTGGCTTTGTAGCAACAAATCCCCGCCCTCAAACAATAGTAGCAGGCCAAAAGGGAAGAGGAGGCACGAGCCATAAAATTTTGTTCGACATGAACTCAGTAGCATAAACCAAAAAAAAAAAAAGAAACAAAAAAAAACCTCAGTAGCAAGATGAGAAATGCAAAACAAAAGGATAATACTTTTTTGATTTCAATCAGAGTGATCGTCAGGTTGCTCTGCTAAAGCTGACGAGGAATTTGAGGGAGATCCAGCCTGTTCTGACAATTCTTCAGGACTTTTAGCATTCCATTTTCTGTTGCCTGCAGCTTCAAATTTCCCCATCCAGTCAGGAAACTTCGGTGATTTCGAGGGAGATGTCTCATATGAATGGATCATCGGCAAATTTCTCTGATAAGGGAAAAGAGATGGATCGGGCATGGATAAAGTAGGCAGGTTCACACTGTAGTTATATGAATATCCCAACAAGGGATGATCATATTTACAAGTGGGCCCATACTTGCAAAGCCCGTACATCGTGTAATATGAACACACCGCTTGCCCCTACATGTAGAATGAATGGCAAATTAGTTGCATGCACGGAGAATTAAAAAATTAAGCATTAAAAACCATACAGTTTTAGATTGAAAAAGCCTAAAAAAAATGATTGAATAAAGTACCAAATAACTATAGTATGCACGTGCATGGGTTTAACTTACAGGTCTCAAGGGAAGGCCAAGTGGGCCCAAGGAACTAGCTGCTAATTGGGCAATCTTTTCTCTTGGGTGATTGTACTTGCAATCTGATCCATATTTGCAACTTCCAGTAATCATGAAATGCCGGCATTCTGGTTGATCAGGTCTCTCGGGCAGATGAGAAACAGATGCAGGTGAAGGAGGTACCTGTCCGCTCAAGCTACCCTAATAGACATAAGGATTAAAACGTCAGAGGTAGATTATATTATCTCAGCTGAACCCGTCCCTTGTTGCATTCAGGCACACAGTTAAAAATTTAAAAAGAAGTAATATAAGTCCTCATATGAGCCCAAACGTGAACCAAAAGACGTTTCAACAGCATGAAGCTGTCTGAATAAAAAGTATAAACAAAACATTTAATCACATTCATCAACAGAAGAAAGCTAAACATTAATAAAAGTATTATGACAATAAATATGGCCATCTGCTCCATAAACTTCCCCTACAATACAACCATCATATTTGTATACCCAGACACCCGTGGGAAAAGGAAAGAAAGGAAAACAAGGTGTCATGCCTGACACCAGTAACCTGTTACATTTAACTAAATGACTGCATTTGAAGAATCAAGCCACTTCATTGCAAAACAAATCCGAACAAATGCATAAATCAAATTCTGAAGTGTAAAAATACCACTATGCAAATTGCCATTGGCCAACTTAAAAGTTAAAACGAGCTAAATGTTCAAAAGTTATTATCCTATAATCAAGATTTAAAGTTAGGGTGTAACTAAACAATTCCAAGAAACAACATTAATGAAAATATTATGTAGGACAAATATGGTCATCTGCTCCATAAAGTTTCCCTTGACCATCATATTTGCACATCCACACACACACACACACTGGAAAAGGAACATAAGGAAAAGAAGGCACCATTTGTCTAACGCCAGTAACCTGTTACATAGTTGATTAGTTTACCATTCAACTTAATGACTGCATTTGCAGAATCAAGCAACTTCATTGCAAAACACATCATAATGCATACATAAATCAAATTCTAAATTGGAAAAAAAATTCTATACAAATTTTCATTGGCCAATTTAAAAGTTAAACTAGCTAAATATTCAAGATTTATTATCCTATAATAAAGACTTAAAGTTGGTCGTCAAACTATTAAGAATAAGTAAACTATTCCAAGTTAGTCCCATAATCAGTCGACAGCAAACATGCCAATGATCCATTATAGATTTACGCATAGGAAGAAACATAGAGGATGACCAACTCAATTCAAAGTCTTAATGCTTTATCAAGTGCTTTAAAAAAATTAATATCATCAAAAAAGCCATTTTTTTATTATTTATACGTGTATTTTTTTTGGGGGGGGGGGGGGCATTTGAGATGCGGGGTAATAGTCCCCACAAAGCAGTGAACTAATCATGAAGTATGAAATGATTTCGTCAAAATGCAATCGCTAGATCTAAATAGCTCTCAAACTTAAATTATGTAATTCAACAAAAATAATTTCGTCAAGGGTTGTCTTTCCCCGGTCCACGTGAAATAAAAAATGTCACGCAAATTACTACGACATATGAGAGTAAGGTATTTCCGTATTTATGCATTCCTCATGTGAGTCATTTCAAAGAATTGTTCATAGGGATCGATTCATAAGACATCATCATCATGGATAATTCACTATTTAGTTATTTATTTATTTAGTTCGTGGACTTGTTATTTATTGGTTTATTTTAGTATTGAGTTATTTATTTAGAGGACCCAATTATTAATGGGCTTAGGATTATTAGTTTCTTTTTATTATAAATATATAAGTCGTGACAGATTATTAGACACACTTTGATATTAAAATTATCCTAATTATTAGTTGCGATCAATACTTTTCCTTTTTCCTTACTTGCGGTTGGAAAACCCTAGGGGTAGTGATTCTCCTACGGTTGGATCACCCTAGTTCCTTTAATTTTCCTTATTGATTTACCACTTCGAATTAATTATTTGTTCATCAATTTATGTCCTACATCATATTGGTATCATATTCACAGCCGGGGAGAGTAGATAGAGATTAATCCATGAGACGTCGTCGACTTGAATGATTTGCTATTTAGTTATTTATTTATTTAGTTCGTGTACTTTTTATTTATTAGTCAATTTCAGTATGGAGTTATTTATTTAGATGTCCAATTGTTCATGGGCTTAGGATTATTAGAATTTCTTTTTATTATAAATATGTAAGTCATGCCAGATTGTTTGACACTTTGATATTCAAATTATCCTAATTATTAGTTGCGATCAATACGTTTCCTCCTTACTGCGGTTGAGAACCTAGGGTAATGGTTTTAATTTTCCTTATTGATTTATTACTTCCAATTAATTATTTGTTCATTAATTTCTCTCATACATCAATTGTTATTTTGGTTGTCACCAGAGAAAGATTAGAGACCATATTCCCGTGCCTAACAATATATCTATCTACATAATCGGAGGCCAAGTGGAATGTTTCATATTTTTGTTCTGTTTTCATTTATCTGTCTTCCCTCCGTTTTATTTCTTCGTTTTCATTTTAGCTTTTTATATTTAATTATATACTTTTTATATGTGGGTGTTCTACTGTGTTTTTACTTTTTGTTTTACTTATCTCCATTCATTTCTACTCTATTTTAAATTGCTTATTTAATTTGTTTTTATCTTTTTAGTATTCTTTTTTGCCTTTCTACTTCTATGCTTATATATGGGATTCATTTTTAAGCCTAATCCAACTAGTTTGGGATAAAAGGCAGGGCTAAAAATGAAGTGTTATCATTTAGGTAAAATGTTTCTCTAAGCATATACATTAATATATACATCCTTCTGGTTTTGAAACGAATCAAACAGACAGACAGCCACAGATCTAACTCAATAAAATGGAGAAGAGCTACTCGGTTACTATTTGAGAGAGAGAGACTATAATTTAATATCGCTGAACGCCACAAAGCTTTCCTCGAAGAATACTGTTATAGGCATTACGTGATAAAGGTCACAAAGCTTATTCTAGTCCATAAATATCTGTCTAGTTGACAAATATCAGGCATACAACACAATCACAAAAAAATAAAAATAAAAATAGGGAATTTAACACCAGGCATCCAAAGATATCCGTGAACTACAGAAACTGCCAAGTCAAACATGATATTAGAAAAAATAACAATACTGAGAGACATGTAGTAAATAAAGATGATTAAACTTTGCAGCAGAAAGTCAAAGCACAATAATCTAAATAACAGTACATTCTTCTCAAGTTGACTAATAATCTAAATAATAATACATGCTTCTCAAGTTGACTAAGTCAAGTGTAATGCAGAAAGGAAGCAACTGCAATATCTAAATGATGTAACAAGAGAACTGTAGTACATATTTGAGCTGTTGTTGGTAACTATATTTTCTAGAGTTTAATAAGAAATGACAATCATATCACAAAACAGAAAAAAAGACCATAAAATTTAAGAGCCGATGCTAGCAGGACAATTAAAAAATAAATATCAGGTGTCTTGGTGACTGAAGATACCAAACGGAAAGTAATTTGCACCAGAAAACATTGGAGACTGACTTTGTAGGGTTTGTTGCTATGCAATCAGTTAATAACAATATATAAAAAGTGAATAATCAAATCTGATTCAGTTTTGCAGTTTAGACTTTAGAGGCAGGGGAAGAAGAATAATTTTTTGATAAATGTATAATGCTAGTTATCATGTTTCATCTCTACTGATATACAACTCATTAAGTTCGATAAGCATTGAACATTTAGAAGTGACATTTCATGTAAATCCATTAGCATTCAAAACATAGGAGGTGTCTTTTTTTGATGAAGAAATAATTTGCAGGACCATTAAGTCACCATTCACACTTCATAGAGCAGCAAAACCCAAAAACAATGCACTTCTTCAAGGGAATAGAACATGGTAGGATAAAAATTATCACTGTAACCAGCTCAAACCTACAACACAATCAAATGCAGACACCTCTAAAATAGAGCAGCTGACTGTAAGTGACAAATGTAAAAGCCTTGGATACCAAAGAACTTTCCAAATGTAGGGCTATTGCATAAATGATCATAAAGAAAGTCGCATAATACACCTACGCATTATAAGGAACTCTTACTAACCATGTATGTATTCCATCCTGGTGCCGGTACAATGCCTTGAGAGGGAGGAGCAGATAAATATGTTGATTTTTGTAATGACCATGAAGGAAGTCCAGCAGCATAGGATAGACCTGATGAAGGTAAAATTAATAAACCAGTAGATACATATGCAGCAGGTCCTTGAACAGGTAAAGCAGTTCCAGCAGATGCAGGCTGAGGATGATGGAACTTGCACGCAATCCTAAATTTACATTCTCCAGTTTGCATGTAATAGGGACATGGCTTCTCCTCCTGAACGAATTGCATAAGAAATTAACATTTTGAAACATATCCTTACAGTATACATTCAAGAATGAAAACAGGCGATTTTTTTTGCATAAAGATACAAGCACTGGGTTTACTGGGAGAGACAGGATTTTGTTTTTTTATTTTTTTTTGGGAGGCAGGGTTTTTTTGGTGGTGGTGGGGGGGGGGATTGTTGTCACACAAGACATTTATATAGAATTATTCCTAGTTGATACCAAGAAAATTGTCTACATTTTTCTATGTATGTGAAAAATATAAAATAGTCCCCCGTTCCAAGATATAAGTTCAAGTCTCACTTTGAAGTCAATATGAGATATTTTCAAACTTAAAATTTCTGTGATTGATTTGACTTTCGAATGCAATAAATCTCGTTTTTAGTAGTACTTTTTAAAGATTCTATAATTTTTATAATTGTATTGTCTAAAGCTAAATGAATTCACTTCAATTTTAAATTTGAAAATATCTCTATTTGACTCCAAAAGGTTAATATTGATCGTAAATTTTGGAATGAAGGAGTACTCTATAAAAAACAATGCTTACAAAAGCACTAAATGAAGGGCATTCTATACATACACAAAGTCTAAAATTTTCAAAATTAAAGTTCGACTCCATTTTTAGAAATATCAAAATCTATACTAGTAATTTTTTCTTTCTACAACTGGTTATAAGGTGATCACAATTGTACATTTTTCATTTACAACCTACATTTTTCTTGAAGGATTTCAAATCAGAACTAGTAAAAAATTGTTTTCAAAATCACAAGGAGGTACTTGCGCACATTTGGGCCTTGCCAAACTGCCCTAAATTCAAGTGCTACTATTTTGATATAGTACAAAGGAATTAGCCACACAAAACAAGGAATAAGCACCTGACGCATGGGAAGCCCCAAAGTGTTCAACACGACTGGTCCAGCACCATGCCTATCCGGCGGATGATGATATTTACATGATGATCCATATTTGCAAGTACCTGTTTTCAAAAAGTACTGCAATGGACAATCATCAATACCAACAATTAACGACCAAAATTACTCTTCCCAACAAAAAAGTTATCAATAATCAACATTCCAAGTGTTTATAAGTTTATTCTCCTCGCCGCAAAGTTATACAAACAATGCGGTAAAAATAATAATTTCATGCAAACGACCTCAGCTTATCAGTGTCAGAGATACTTTTAGGGCTTTGTTCAACAAGTCAGTTTATGGTGTTTACCATAGAACACCCACCAGTAATGCGGTAATTGACATGAAGCATCATATGCTTCTAGGGGAAAGAATCTGGCCAGTGCTTCACTTAAATCAGAGAGAGTGCATTTAACATGTGGTCAACTAAGTTTTGTAAAGGATTCTAATAAGCCATAATAAATATAGCCAACTATATATATATACACACACACACACACACACAAAAAAAACAAAATCAACAGTATAGGTGGACAAGCATGAGCATGAGTAAGTACCCAGCAGATTTACCAATTACAAGTCAAACATGTTTACCCATCAGATGAAGCCCACATGATAATAACAATTGAACAACCAATGAAATTCAACACTATTTTACAAAGACTTCCGTATGAGAAAAAAATTCATGATATTCTCCAGCCTCCAGGAATACTTGCTACAGCACCAAAGCTAACTATAAAAAAAAATCATAAACACGAACATATTATAATACATGAACTGAGTTTAATGGGGAATACAGCAGTTGAAGCTGGAACAAGACTTGCCTTAATTGGATCACCATTCAAACTTCATTAGTTGGAGTTTCGGAAAAGAACTTTTCACCAAAACCGTATCTCTAAAATTAATGTTTCATAGCGTAGTTTGACACTCGGTAAGTGAAAGCAAACATGAAATAAAATAAGTACATGTTAAACATAACAATCTCCAATCTCAATTAGCGAAGAAAGTTACCCCACAGTCTGGCTGTCCAATTCTTTCAGGTAGTTCACCTCCATACTGACCAATCTGTAAATTAATTGAACCACTGACAATAAATATACTAGAATAGAGAACCAATACCAAAACCAAACTAGACAACCACCAACAAACTGAGAATTTAATACTAATTTATATAAGCTTCACTCTGAAACTACCACAACCACTTCAGGCCAACTAAAACTGTTAAAAAGCTCAGTTACCTGCCCTATATTAGAAGGGTGATTAAATCGACAATTGGGTCCATAGCTGCACGTTCCTGTTCTCATGTAATAACTGCAATCTGGTTCGCCCGGACGATCTGGAAAGGGTCTTGTATGAGCAGCAGTACCTCCATCATCATATTTTTCACTAGTCTGACTTCTCAGTCTCCTTATGGCCTCTGCAATTCCAAAAAAATATTCATATAAAAATATATTATAATATTCAAGCACAAGAAACAAATCAATACAAATTAGACATCTAGGAAAAGACCATTCAAATGTCAGTATTTTCTAATAAACACATGATAAAATAAAAAAAGAATCAATTTTTCTAAGAAATTGACTTAAAAAACAGTTCATTAAACTGAATATAATTTTTTTGGACACAAGAAAAGAAATTAAACAGATGAAACTGCTATTTTACGACAGAAGATGCATCGCTGTGTACGAAAACAGTAAAAACAACCATTCACAAAGCAATGATCGCATTCAAAAGATCACTGGTTCAAATTCAAGAGTTTTTAATAACACGCTCGAAAAACTGATCTCGACAGGGAGAGAGAGAAAGTCTTTCACCGTACAGTGAATAAGATTAAAAAGAATACCTTGAATGTTATCGACAGACTGATTAGAAGAATTGGGGAGCCCAACATTCGTCTTCACCTGCCGATTATCCGGCATCTATGTCCGATTACAATATATATTTCCTTCAGGATTATGATCCTATTCCTACCAAAACTGAACTCACACTTTTTTGATTGTGAAGAGACCTTAGACCTAATAATAATTTATGATCATCAATGTGTGGTGTGAAGCAAAAAATAAAAGACGGAATATAATTACCAAAAAAAATTCCGATTGGGTAATTTTCTCCAGTTTCTTCCCTCTTTTTCTCTCTTGCTTTTTTGTTTTAGATTTCCTTTGGGGTGTGAAAATCCGAATTTAGGATACTGCAATTAATAATAAAGAAAATTAATTAAGTTATTTCACTCGTACGAATAGTATAGTACAAAGGTGTCCCCTACGTGCTTATTGTCATTCTCGTGACGTGGAGGCTAATTTTGTCATTTAAAATGTCCTATCTTTAACCACATTTATGCGTGGATGAAAATTTTGAAATATCGGTTAGAATTCCCTTATATATTAATCCCACTCTTTCACATTTTCTTAATTTATTTCAAAATTAGAAGAATTTAAAAAATATTTTAAGATTTTTAAAATTTTACATGACATTTTTATATTTTAGTACGAACAACTATGGTTGCTATATATTATCTAAAAATTATTATTAATTATTATGTGGTTGTCAAAAGGTAAGTAAATTCATATTAATTTTAAATGTTTGAATTTTATAAAATTATTCTAAAAAAATTAAAATATATTTTTAGTTCTATAGCGAAAATAATATATTATTTATATTCTAATTAAACTTAATATTATTATATCAATATTAATATTTTTCACTAATATTGCCAATATATTTTTCTAAAAATAATCGTTTTAAAAATTATGTATATAATTTTAGAAAGTGATTAGCATAAAGTTTATTTTGATCAATTGACTAATATATTATCGTTATCGTTAGACAATGATAATTTTTCTACCTGTCAATATTATATTAATTAATAAATATATTTATAACGGAGGGAGTACTATGCTATGTTTCTATAAGTAGTACTACTCTTTAGGTCTTTAGGGGTGTCGAGTGTCGACTGTCGAATTGGAAAGTGCAGAAAATCGTCGCCGTTAAAAGGGGGCAAAATGGTTGGCGTGAGTACTGCATTTTTATTTTATTATAAAAACTGCAAATTATAAAAGTTTACCAAATGTTGAAACAAAATATTTTTTGTGTTGTTGCTTTTTTTTTGCGTTGTTAGTTGTCTTTTTTTTGTGTTGTTTTGGTTTTTTGTTTTTTTTAAAAAAAACTGTGCTTTTTTTTATTATTACAAAAAAATTGCATTTTTTATTACAAAAAATTGTGTAGTTTAGGATAGTAAATAATATTTAAGCCTTATTATTATTATTTTATTGAAATACTACAGTGTATTATTCCTTTTTTGTCACTGTATTATTACAATAATAATATATTATTATTACAGTTATTACAATTATTATTATTATTACAATTCATAGAAACGATGCTACTTAGTTTAAATATTAGTATTACATAAATTTAAGCACGGTGGATAGTCGGTACAATGTTTTTTGTTGGAATATAAGGATTCTAATTTGAAGAGGTATAGAGTTTGAGACTTGTGAGTAACAATTTTTTTAAGGAAATTTTTAACCTCCACATCAGCAAAAATAACGGGCCACGTCAGCAAAAATAACGCCTCAACTTGCACAGTCAGCATTCCGTCCGTTTATTGGACGAAAAATAGAACGGAATGACCATTTTGTAAGTTTTTAAAATACAATTATTTAATTATAACAAAAAAAAATTGATAATCACAATAAAAATCAGACCACGATACAATCACCAAAACGTTATTTATCCAAGTGTTAAATGACTGCACTTTTGAGTTAGCAGAACATACTACTCCAACGACTCGGCTTCAGAAATAAGAATTTTTTAAAAACATTCAAAGAGTAATTAATAACTACTACTAGTAGTCGACTAGTACAACTAGTTTTTCAAACATTCAAAGAATTCTACTTCCTCTATCACTTATATATGTCGGTTTTAATTTTTTTTTTCTCTAATTATTTGTCCATTTTATATAATATAGAAGAATCAATTATAATTTTTTCAAAATTACTTCATATAGGAAAATATTACGGATTATAAATATGGTAATTATGAAAATTTAAGAGTATTATAGACAATTGATATTATATTTAATGTTATACAATCATTTTCTTAATTGTTCTGCATAACACTAAAACGACATATATTAAAGGACGGAATGAGTAGTATTGACCAATACAATATTAACACGCAAAGAGAGATTACATCTAGGTCAAACCAATCTTAAGTTGAAGACGTTGAATATATTAGTTAATCCTCCTGATTGGAGTATTTTCTTAGGCAACTTGAAGTCGGTAGTTAATATGGAGTTTGAAAAAAAGGTTGGAATTTTGGTACTAGTATGGAAAGTAGTTGGAAAAGTAAATGATAGGGTGTTAAAAGACTTCTTTCTTTTTTTCTTTTTGTCTAAAGTAGTTTTGACTATTTTCATTCACTTCTTTTGTGTTGTCCTTTTGGATTCCCAAAGAAACATATTCCAACCTAAACAAGCTATCATAGCATAGGAGGACTGAGAAATAATAAAAAGGCCACAGTTGTAAAAAAATCAAAGGGTAAAACTATTAGTACTAGTTAGTAAAGGAAATTAAAGCTAGTTCACAAACGTAGAAGGTGTAATAGGTTAAATAAGTTTTAAGCCCAATGAAGCCTGATTTCAGGCAGTCCAAAATACTATAAATATTACTACTAGTTGCCTAGTTGGTAAAGAAAATTGCAATCGTATATAAAGGTCAAAAAAAGGCTGATTTGAGATTTATTTTGTAATTATCCATCTGTACTGTATTGTACTGTACCACCAACCGTGCATCTTCTCTTCACTTCAGCAGAAGAACATCGACCCAGCGACATTCTTATGCAACATGGGCATCTCAGGAACATGGATACTACCTGCTGAGGTCAGGCTTCCACGTCCTGAGGAGGAGCTATCTTCAAACTTGGGCATAGCAGATGGGTGCCACTGCATGGACAATAATAATAATTCAACCAAACAAGGGAATAATGAATTTAGATTTAGTACAAAATTATTAACATTTCTTCATTTTTTTATTCAAGAATGAAAGAATAAAAATGACAAATAATAGATATTGCGGTAGTACTCCTCTGATACCTGAAGAGACCAAAGAATGTTGTAACGTCTACTATATAAGTTTCTAATTTAGCGAAAAAAGGTGAGACATAAAACTTACACATGATAGTGAATGGATGAAATTCTGCTGATCATCACGAGAGAAACCAATCTCGTCAACCAAGACATGATAGTGAGCTGGACGAGAAGTTCCCTATGGAATTAATATTGTTAATTGATTAAACAAAGGACGATAGAGTAGGAAATTTTTATAAACACTTGACAATATATAGAATCATCAGTTCATGATTAAACGAAAAGGCCATCAGGCTCATCATGAAATTTGAAAATTCTAACTATCTTTTTAAGAACCAAAACAAACTAAGTGCAGCTACACCGACCCTAAATATTGGACAGTGCTAGCTAACTGCGTAAAATACAATCATAATTCCGTATATGTATTGATAAACTGTGCTGTCTGACTCTCATGAATCGAGGAAACATGTCAAAACAACATGCATCAACTAAAGATTATGGGTAGAGCAAAAAAATGTAGCAACTCACAATCATCCCCGCCTGAGCACACATGTAAAAATCTTAGTTTTTTGGGTGTACAATTTTTGTGTCCACGACGGTACCTGCAGCGCAAGCACAAAAAACATAGAGCACCTCAGAACAGGTTACATGAAGAAAAATGAAGTGAAACAGTAGGAAAAGGCAGACCAGGAGGAACGTTATCAGTGCCGCCACCAGCATTAAATAGCTTTGTATAGTGATTCTTTTGGGCCACAATCACTGTGAACTTGGGAACATTTAGTGATAAGCCTACAGAAACAAAATGTAGCAAAGCTCTATCATAATTATTAAGGTATTCAATTAGATGATTCTAGTGGTTAACATAATCCTTGAACATGCAAGAAAAGCATGAAACACCAATCCTCGACAAAAATAGCAATGTTTCAAACTTAAGAGCAATGTGCCTTTCTTAGTTCTTAGCGACTGACATGGTTATTTGATTTTATTTTTTAAAAGAAAAGGAGGTGTTGTAAATGTGTTGCAAATGTTTTGGACCAAAGCACACAGGTGATGTAAATAAGTGGCTGGAATTTGCCGGCAAGAGGCATTATAACTCTTTTGTCCTCAAACTTTCAAATCTCAACTTATCAATTCAAAATCGTTAGACAAGCAATAAAAATAAAGGTACCTTCATCATTTGATCAAGCTCATGGTTTAGAACTTGGTTAAACTGTGATTCACTAACCCCGTCCCTGAGCATAGACAAGATAAAAGATTATATTTTATGTAGATAAGGTCATGTACTCAATATCAATAACTTAATTCATCAGTGATACCTAAAGACAACAATCTGAGATGGTTTACGGCCGTTGCTTGTATTGTAGAAATCCAATAGCAGTTACCTGTAGCGTAACAGAGAGCAGTACTATGATAAATTTCAAAGCCAAAAAGTTCAAAAAGCTTATATATTTACATAACTATGAGTATGTCCAAAATGAGAACGGAAAATTGTTAGATATCAAACATACCTCATGATGCCAAAATCTTTCCCATCCGGTGAAGGTTTGAACAAAGCTTCAATCATCTCAACTTTTGATTATTGTGTTCGCACAGCTGCTCTGTACCTTGATATTAAAGGCCAAGATTGAGATCCAACTACCTAAAAGTATGAACCATTAGTGGAGCAATAAAAGAACTATCACACATTATTTAAGAGAGAGTGATCAACTTAATATGCTACACAGATAAAAGTGGTAGCATGAATACCGCAGAAATGGATGGGACATCTGATCTACCGGGAGAGCCATGCGAGACATCCATGCCCAGTATCATTGTTGGAGTATCTTTTATTATTGGAACAAGAGAAGCATGCTCTATCGCCAACAAAGAATTAGTTCCTCCTAGCTGAAAAGAAAAGTAACACAGACAAAAACTGATAATGTTATGTAAAAGAAATAATTAATATGATTAGTCTCTTGAGCTTTGATTATAAATACACCTTGGAATTGATTTTGAGAAGAACATTTGTGAGGTACTGGTCATTGATTTTTGTAGGGGAGACACATTGCGTGGCAATTCCAAAATCACTCAGACATTTCTTCTTCCAAGGTCCTTAGGCACATAAACCAGAAGGCATTAAATATTACATTACCCTCAAAATATTAGGTACAAGAAGGAAGCATATTCAATACCATGGATATCAGAATTCTTTCGCTCTGGTAAGACGCAAAGAATTAACTCAGGAGGACCAGGGAGCTTTGTTTTGATCTGTTCAAACATCTTCTCTACTCGTACTAGATTGCTAGCTCTTCTATACTGTTGTTCTTCCTCAATTAATGTATATGGGCGTTCAATAGCCTGAAAGAACAAAAACATGAAGGATAAGATATCAACTAAAATATTCTCAAAAAAAATTTACAGTAATAATAGTATGAACCTACAATGCCCTTGTTCCTTCCAGAGTTAATTAGCTCCCGTGATAGATGACTTGAATCACAACGAGCAGAGAAGTTGACAACTGCCCACCGTTCTATTCTGGTGGGGGAAGTCTCTGCAAGGAAAAAAATAAACTTAATCATTGCACATATCAGAGAATAATGAGAGAACGGAGGATAACATACCAGGTATCCAAGATTCCAAGTTAGATATCCAATCCTCTAATACTACTCAAGACAATTTCACTAAATGTGACAAGAGACAAAATTAAATGGAGTAAATGTATTCAAAGATAATAATAAGTTCAAAAATGTTGAGAGAGATTACAATCTCTTTTAATTTGTCTCAAAAGTCTGAAGTATTACAATCAGATATTAGTAGGGAACCAATGTTATTTATCTCTCTCCTCCCCCCGCCCCTCCTCTGTCTCTCTCTCTCTCTCTCCCCTATAAACCAAAGGAATATTTCAATATGTATACATAAACTAAAACCATTTAATTGATCGAGGATGTGTGAGGAGGGTTTACCAATTACGGGGCATTACCTTGTTATTAAAGTTCCATCGTCCATTACGGGGTATGCAATCTTCACTATTACCAACCTTCAACTGCAGTTTGCATGAAAATTAAATTAAAGAGGGCATCAGCAAACAAATTTGATTCAGAGATTATTACAGAGGTACTTTAGGAGAAACTACTATCTACCTTCGGTGCCTCGAGGACCCGACCATCAAATTGAGTACGCTGTTTCTCAATAATTATACCACAAGCAGAAAGGAGGGGGTCTTTATCATAATGGTAATTGTTCATAGCCTGTCCAATTGAACGACCATTGATTTTTTTTAACATGAAAAAATGAGCTTTATAATGTTACCAAAGAAGAAAAACTAAGAGAACAGCATCAAGTGTTGAGGAAATTTTACGTCAGTAAGAACACGTTTTCTCTCCTGAGGCTTTTGCCTTGACTTTTCCACTAGTGATGCTCTTTGCTGTGAAGACAGTGCCTTTGTATATCTTTGAAGAGAAACCAGAGAACAGAGCTGGAATCAAAGGGGAAAAAATTCAACTGCTTAGTGCAAAGAGAAATGTTCTGAGAGTGGAACCGCAGACAAGAATCACCAACCTCTAGCGGTAGATAATTGGGCTTTTTGGGTTTACCATGGCATGTACGTAGAATAAGTAAGCTCTATGTTCCTGTGTTTTGTAAAGTACTCATACACCGAAATCTCAACAGAATTTCCTTCATCATTAGCACCATCTCCACTTTTCCCTTTCAAAGAAAAACTTTTTAAAACATAAACAAAATTAAAACTTCACGTGGCACGTAATTTATAATAAAAGGAATAGATCAATGGAACTGAACAAACGAACACTTACTACAGCTCATTGCAAGGCTTTTCACTCAACCCTGTAATTTTGAATTCCATGTTGCTGTGCCTTGTCTAACCCTCATATTTTCAGCATTTTTTGGCCTAATGCATTCATGAATTTGCAATTCAATATGAAACAAATAAAACAAAGCGAAACACGTTGCACAATTGAGATAAAGAAGGGTTGGAGTTATGAACTTGCTACCTTCACCCAGTCTATAGCACGAGGATCCCTTGCACCCTGGTTAGCTTTTAGAAACTCAATTACAGGTCCGGGGGTAAGGATCATAGTTGTTGATACATCTGAAGAGACAAATGTTGGCATCACGAAAAATGAGCATGTGACACCATATAAAGATAATGATAGAAGAAAATAATAGTAAGCATACCTATATTCAAAGACAAACCGCCATGTGTTGGACGAAAGCTTGAATGAAGCCCTCGACAGCCCGTTACACCGCCTCCAACATCAGTGAACATCCTTGAATCATCATGAAAGAACGACTGCCTGACTAAAAGGAACCCCCTGGCATTCAAAACCCATAAAAGTAAGCAAGCAGCAACTTTAAACAGTAAAAAAGAAAAGAAAAAAAGTGAGCAGTTTCGAATACCTATTAGCAGCTTGCTGTCTCAAAACAATATCAAGCACCCTCAATGCATCCTGAACCTTTTCAGTCTCAGCTCCTTTGAGGGCGAGCAAAACAGATTTCAAGGGTATCTTAGTAGCATAGCTGATCTCTACTATGAAAGATTTTGATTGCAAGGATCGTCTAGACCTTTTACCAGGCTCACTAGGGTTTCCATTGCGGGAAGGGCTCCCACTAAAATTCAAATAATACATTGTAAGAGTCTACACAAAGGGGGTATATAGACAATTAGAAAGTATAAAGAGGATACACACTGTTTTGCAAAGGACTCCTCAAGCACCACCGTAAACTCCAGCTTATTTTGTGGTAGAGGTCCCACAGTGTACAAGCTCTTCTCTCCATCATATGCAAACGTCTTCCCAGCAAGTTCAGAGGAGTATGTCTGGTACAATTTATCAACAATTTTTCTGCCAATTCCCTTGTTCTCAACAGCTTTTTTTTATCTTCATAACTAATAGAAACCTGCACAATATTATATAGCACAATTAAAATCATTTTTGAAATGTTAACTCCAAAAATGAAACAGAGATATGGGACAATCATACAGTATACTGGTAAAACGTTTCATCCGCAGAACTGACAGAAACTTTAAAGTGGTTTGCTTCCAAAGCAATACGACGTCCACTACTCCCAAACCCTGGTCTACTAATCATAGGACGCTTTGGAGGATCAGCTCGTTCCGGCTTTACATTGGGCGGTATAAATGGTGGGGCCGGTGGCAAAGGCTGATCCCCACCTACCTTCTCATTACCTGTTTTCTCCATCTTATACTTCAACTTCAGAACCTTACAAATTTAATTCAATAAACATATATATATATATATATATATATATGAATCATTATAAAATCAGCTGGTTCTTACTTTCTGTAAGAGGGACGGATAAAGAGATTACATGTGTTCAATCCAAAATAGTATTAAGGAAATGATTTGATAAAAAAAAAAGAAACACCACTTAAAAGATTATCATCAAACAGGCAATTAGCACTTGAACATACAAGTCAAGCGGGGAATTAACACTCCCATATTCTGAATAGTTATAGGCTGGTAGTTTAACGAAACTAGTTATGAAGAAGCTTAAATCAAACAAACAAAAAAGGATGCAATCTTATGCAACTGCAATTTTGTACAACCATGATCAACAAGGATTACATAAAAGAGGCTAGAAATTTAGAAGACTTTGAAAAATACTTTCCCAAAATCAAACACAATTCTGAACTTAATTTGAAACATCTTCATCACAAATAATTCGGGATAAATCTAACTAAGATAACATGGAAAATATATAAGGAAAATATTTATGAAGTTGACTAGTAGTCCCTCAGGAATTCTTCCCTAGTTGAGGAAATGTTCATTAGTACTACTGAAACAACCCGGGTCAAATCCCGAGTCCGGAACAAATCTTGGGTCAAATCCCAAGTCCGAATCGAATCAAATCCATCCAAATAAGGCCTCAAACCACTGGCCCAATAGTATCTTCTTGGGTCATCTAGCCCACCACAGGCTCCCAAAAGGTCATAACTTGAAGGTACTATTGGTAGTAACTTTATTTCCTTATATGCACAAATTTTTCCCCCTATCTTTCGATGTGGGACTGGGGTGTTACAACTACTTTTATTATTTACGTAATTTTACTGTAAATTACATATAAGAGAATCCCATATGGTAGTGGAAACTGTAAAGCAATGATACTAGGCAAAAAATAAACTCTTCCTCAGAAACCAACAGCGATACACAAAGAAGCACACACAAATAAACATGCCTAGTTCATTTTGCAAACAAGCATCCAATTCAGTAACAAGCATGAACTAAGATTTACAAGTGTACAAGTTGGTTTACCGTTTACAAGAAAAGATAGCTAGTAAGCTACAATTGAGCATACAATACTCGTATATGTATGTGTGTGTATATATATATACGAGTCTGTATCTTAAGCGTACCTCTTATCTAAGATATTTTGCATATGCAAGACAGACCGGACGACGATTTGGCCCGGATATATATATATATATATATATATATATATATATATATATATAGTAACTTGTGCGCGTGTGTGCCAAAGACTGTTGTTAACAACAGGTCAAGCAGTGACATAATTCAAATAGAGACCATTTAACAAATTACTGAATTTTCCTACCAACATCCTCTTTAGGCCTTTACCCTCCCAAACACAAGGGAGATGCAAATAAGTAAACTAGAAATAAAACACCCAACAGAAATTTAAACACACAAGGCAGATGCAAATAACTCATTAAGTTAGGTTAGTAGCAGAGGTTCAGAGCTCTGGTCGGATAAACCAACCCGCGATGATTTCCGACAAGATTTTCTTGTATTTTTAAACTAGAAATAAAACACCCAATAGAAAAAAATTTAAGAGTTAACCAACAAAAGATTAGAAAAACCATAAAAAGATTACTAACACTGGTTGGTACAACACAAAATCAACACAGCACAAACTAAAATATACCTTATATTGGAACAAACAAGTCAAAGTTGGTTTTGCACACTCACATATTCTGAATAAGTATCTGCTGATTGTTCAATGAAACTAGTTACAAAGAAGCTTATATCGTTGTTGGTTTTTTTATTTAAAGAAAACAAGGGTTTTGTATAATGATGATGATCCACATGATTTACATACAAGATTGACATACAAGATTGACTAGCAGTAACTTGTTAAACACACACATATATATATATATAAACCTTATTCTGCAGTGTACGTGTTCACTGTTCAGTAAACAAACACCAACTCCTTCACAAGCATGCTACGCATGAATAGAAACTCAGGCTCAAATAATACCAAAAGAACATGAATAATAAATTTTAAGAGTTTATAAGAAAAGTTTAACATTATCTCTCACCTAGCGATAGTTTTGATTTAATTAGGGTTTTTAGTCACGGCTAAAGAAGAGATGAACAGTTCCCCTTTATGGCTCTCACTCTTCACTCTTTCAGTTATTTGGCTTCGGAAGGAGATTGGAGGGAAAGGGTCTCTGCTTTGCTTTGTAAAGTAGTAGTATTTATTTTTTCTCTGTTCTCGCTGCAATCGTTTTCTCGGGGTAATTTATTGTTCTGTACGTACTGTACCATCATATATATACTGTACATAGGGTTTGATGAGTGTTGCTCCACCGTTGGATTGCCAATAGTCGTCATATTTTTCGATGATTATCAATTGTTGAATGTAAATATGAATGAGCTGAATTTGAATTTGAATCTGAATGAAAAAAATTATTTAATAATTGACATATCTAAAATATTTAAATAATATATTTTTATTATTTTTCTCCTCTAAAAAAATCAAAAAATTGTTGTAAATTTATTTAATATTACTTTTATAATAGTTAATATTGTTAAAAAAATTGTTCATTCAGCCGCTCGTACAGTTAAAAAAATTGGACTAAACGATTCAGACAATTTATTTTTCAAAACAAACACGTTAAATAACTGGATCAATCAACTATTCAGCTGCAATCAAACAGACCCCTTAAACCAAATAAGAACAATTATCCTTCGATATCAATTCAACATGTTTTGGGGATATATATAATATGTGACAAATTTTTTTATTTATTTATTTGGAAAAATAGGATATGTAGTAGATATTCAATAGGTATGATTGTATCAAAAATAAACAGGTACGATCAATTACATATATCTACGGTGGGTGTTGATCACATGAATTATTATGTATAATGTACGGTGTACGTTAATGGTGTGCAATACACTGAATTATATCCCTTACTTATTCCGAATAGCAGGAGTCCTTCTTAAGGTAATTGGTTCGTTCAAATCGGGGGCAGATATCACGCGATTTCTCTGTCCGTGTTAACACGCATTTGCAATCGTTCGCACACATTAGCTTCTAATGTGTATTGCACGTGGCATATGCGAGTGGGATAGCAGTTTCTTGGGGCAAAGGTTCTGTTTGTAAGAGATACGCTGTATTAAGAACACTGCACTGGTAGCCGAGACTCTGAAATTGCTTCTCTCTTTTTCTTTTTTACCCTTTTGTTTAGCCCCACTTTTTGCTAATTTTGTTTTTTTGTGTTTTGTTGAAACCTTTTTTTTTTTTATTGAATCCAATATAATTCATAATTAAATACATTATTTTTTATTATAATATTAAGAACCAATCACATTATTAATCAAATCAATCACCTAACGTATTTGTCCAATAAAAAAAAAAAGACAACTCATCACGTCAGTCGTCGCATATCAAACAATTCTCACAATAAAAAAAAACACAATTCTATATAAAAGGAAAAAATAAATTACTTAAATGAGAATCGAACATTAAATTTAAATGTCATAATAACACAATTTTAAGCATTATGTTAAGATGTTTGCATGCTCCTTGTTTCCATATAAAAACAAAGAAATGGTAGTTTAATCTCTTTAATAAAAACAGGGGTATAATCTTAAGTCAGTCTGTAGGATGTTGTATGTTGGGATTACAATTTGAATCGAAACTGAACTAAAATCAATCTAATCAAAACTGGATCAATCAATTTTTAGCTGAACTGATGACTTGGTAGGTGTTATTGTACCAAATACATGAATTGTTGAATAATAGGAGTATTAAATAATATAATATCACTAATACATTATAATATAATATAAGAAATTGATATTTTTACAACACTTTTTAATATTTTCATAATAAAAGTGTCGCTATATATGTATAATGACGATGAAAACCGTTGTTATTTTGTTGTGAAAATATCGTGGATTTATCAATTTTTACAATATAATTCTTGTTGTAATTTTTTTGTCAAATGCAGTGCGATTTAAAACAATGAAATGCCTAATACATTGTGGTATAACATTTTCATGAATTGTGCAATAGGTATGATACACAATTACTTGATAAATCGTTATGGCACCTTACCATTATAATCTTAATTATATGTTGTGGTACTCGTACAGAAAATCTTGCTTGAGTTTGCTTTGGAATTTTATTCAGCAAAACTAATTTTAAACTTTTGGATGATCCACTCTTTTTATTGAAATAAAAATAAAATAGATCATAATTAAGAGCTAGTTGACGCATTGATCTATAGATGATCAATTTTAGGGAGTAGTTGAAGTCCCCTTTTTACATACTCCTATTATTGGTACTATATGGATATGGATATGGATTTATTCGTTCTTGAGATTTTTTAGTTGTTGAAAAAGAAAGGATTATTTATCCTTTCTAATACATTTTTAGAAAAAAATTTACAATAAATTGCATCTAAAAAATATTTACAGAATTAATATATTCTTAATATTTTATTTATAAAATTAGTGGATGAGCTTATTATACCCTTCTCCCATTCTCACTCCCAATGCCGGTGCTAAGAATTAAAATCTCATCATCTCCCTCTCTATCATCTTTCCTCTCGCCCCACAAATCCTCCCTCCTAGTCATCTCTCCCCAATTTACCTCTCCCACAAACTCAACGACCTCTCTCTCTTCCAGAAAGCCACCCTCCCCTCCGCCAAATCCCGCCTCCGCACTACCAATCTCCGCCTCGCCAAATTTTGTCTGCACTCGTTATTGGTACTTTTTTTTTCATAGTGTAGTTGGTAGCTAAACCTTCATACCCAATTAATTATAAAAAATTTAAAAACAGTTTTCAAGTGTTACATATATTTATTTTTTTCAACATGTGAAACCATTAACAGTTTTATTGATTGGTTTCTGCAATGGTTATCGTCGGTATATTTTTTTCATACTGCAGTCGCCAGCCAAACCTTCATACAAAGGTAACCAATTCAATTTTATTGGATTACCAATTAATTATAAAATATTTAAGAATAGTTTCCAAGTGTTACCTGAATTTGTTTTCTTCAACATGTGCAATCATGAACAGTTTTATTGGGTTCTGCAATGGTCGTCGTCGGTACATTTTTTTTTTCATATTACAGTTAGTAGCCAAACCTTCATACAAAGGTAACCAATTCAGTTTTATTGTGTTGCCACTCACGTACTGTGACGCCCCCAAAATAAGGTATACATCACCCATCTTGAGTCGCCAGATACATGGTACAGAATTCAAATACAACTTACTAATACAACTGTCGTGTACAATACGACAAAACATAACTGTGAGTTTGAATACAATTATTGTCTACTAGAGATCATACAAACTCAAAAGGAGTCCTCAATACAATTATTGTCACACTATTTAACAGAATAGTGAGGACTACTAATACTATTCTCTGGTCCATCAATCCGTTCCCCGACTCGTCCCAGCTATATTCTCATTTCCTGAAGAGAACAGTGAAAGAAAGGGTGAGCTCAACTAGCCTAGTAAGAAATATTATGACTAAGATAATGCAGGATAAATTATCATTAGCCTTCAACAGTGTTAAACTGATAAAATACAATAACCATCAAGTTTAACTGCAGCGGAACCAGCAATCCATTAAAAGAGTCAAGTAGAAAATAAAATCTACTATCTTTTATGATTTAAAAGGTTTTTCATAACTGTTATAGCTGAGACTCAGCTTAATAAATATTCCACATCATCGAATCACCCCTGCACTACGGCCAAGGATATTCTTTAGTATCACGACCACAATTATTCATGCACTACGGCCAAGAATATTTGTGTATTCATTAATGGTCATGATCATGCCAACAACTGTCCATCAATGCACTACGGGCCAATGAGGATTTTTAATTTTTACATCATTTGTAATATTACGGTCATGATTACACCGAATAATCCCTGGTCATAATCATACCAAGTCTATCTATGCACTACAGGCCACAGATGACTTTCAACAAAATATAAACATGAGGATGATGACAATGATATAAGAATTCAATAAAACAAGTTCAAGAATTATTTTATCCAGGAATTATTAACGTCCAAATTTGTCAACACGATACTGTTTTGTGGTGTAAAATTCAAGAATGATCAGAAGAAGATTTCCATAAAAGAATACTGGATGAAGCGCAAATATCAAGGATATTCCACTAATTTTATGGAGTATAGAAGTCAAAGTTTTAACCAACTGAGTAATACCGAATACAATAACAAAAGATATCACCATGCATGCGATAGAGACCGCACAAACAGGTTATTCCCGCAGAATAATAATAACGGAACCAGGTCAGGTGAAATTCACACCGACAGGATGTTCCAACATAATAATAAATGCGGAATAGTAAATGATGGAACCAGGTCCGGCGTATAGCACAGACAGGATATTCCAACAGAATAATAAAATGGAACCAGATCCGGTGTAAAACACACAGACAGGATATTCCAACAGAATAATAAAGAATGGAACCAGGTCCGGTGTAAAACACACAGACAGGATGTTCCAACAGAATAATAGAAGAATGTCACCAAGTATAGGGTATACCGCGTATACAGGTCATGTATAGGGTATGCCACTTTTACAGGTTATTCCAACAGAATAACAAAGAATGGAATAACATAAGTTCTCTTCAAGAAGAAAGAATAACACCCCTTACGGGTACAACAAATAATATTCCCTACCTTAGAAGAACTGGATATAAGTGAAGTAGCAGAATACTTTTCTTCTTTCTCTCTATAGCTTCTCTCTCTAGAGTTTCAGTGAATTCGTAAGAAATAATGAAGGAATGAGCTTTCTATTTATAGAAAAACTGAGGGTGGCTCTTGGTCTTAACGAAGGGTCAAAATGACTCTTGGTAATATTGAAGAGACAACTACTATTTGCGAAGGGTAATTAACCCTTGGAACACCGAAGAGGCAGTTAACTCTTGGTAATATTGAAGGGACAACTACTATTGACGAAGGTAATTACTATTGACGAAGGTAATTACTATTGAAGAAGGTAATTACTATTTACGAAAGTAATTACTATTTACAAAAGTAAATACTATTTACGAAGGTAATTACTATTTACGAAGGTAATTACTATTTACGAAGGTAATTACTATTTACGAAAGAGACTCTTAGATGACGACATATGGCCCCCCATAAATAATTAAACTTATCACCAACGTCTCATAATAGACACTTTATATTCATCAAGGATTGAATAAAAATTACCAGAAATCATTTTATTTTTAATCAACACATATTTAATCTTTCAACAATTATTAATCATTTATAACTCGTCGTCTCGATTATTGGTTAAATAATATAACATATTATACAGATGATACTGTGACAATAATTGAATCAATAATATAAGAGATATGATGCAGCAATTACTGTAGCAATAATTGAGTATAACTGAGTGACTTCTCACGTAAGCATCAATAATCAATATCGTGTGCTACTATGCAACCACGCGTATTACTGTACTTTTACTACCGAGTAGTTCAACAGTTTTAACGGTAACACCTCCGCCGTTATTTTCATAAAGTATTTTTGTCGTTTTCTCAATCCGACAATAATTCCGTTGTGGGGTCCACCAATGATTGTGCCGTCGTACGAATATTCCCCGACAAAAAGAATATTTTATAACAACTTGTTTACTTTGCAACATTTATAAATATTACCCACAACTATAACATTATATCAAATCCACACCATAATTTTCAAAAATATAATTCGAGAAAATTAAATATTTATTCATAAAATCTGGGGTCTCACAATCTCCCATCCTTATGAAATTTCGCCCTCGAAATTTACGTACGTACCTGGTATGCCGAACATGTGAGGATACCTTGACTTCACTTCAAATTCTAACTCTTGAGATATAACCTTTGAGTGTTGAATACGATTCTTCTTATCCAAGATTGTAACACATATCTCTTCAAATGTTAAATCATCGGCTATCTCGTCCGGTTCTAAATTAATAATGTGGTTCAGGTCGTCCACATATTTACGTAACATCGATACGAAAAAAAACGTTATGAACACGCAATATATTTGGCGGTAAAACGAGTCTATAAGCCACAGTTCCTACTCAATCGAGGATTTCAAATGGGCCAATAAAATCGAGCGTTTAGACTTCCTCTATTCGTCAATTCTTGCTTCTAGAATAACGCCCCCTTGAACCTTCTTAATTCTTCACATTCATCAGTTCTGAGTGTGTAGATTGAGCAGCTTTAACTTTATCGATTAAAGTCGATTCTACTTGTATATTCGTTATCTTCAGGTGAGTTCGTATATTCGCACTTGTAAACGCATATGATCCTCTACGCACACGTCAGCTACCATGTTCGTTTTCCCACGATAATATTAAATGATATGATCGTAATCTTCAACAGCTCGAGCCAACGTCTTTGGCACGTTATACGTTCGTTTTAGGTGAAGAAAATATTTGAGGGTTTAAGAAATGGGTTTTGTACTGGGGTCAATAAAAAAAGTCGATTTCACGCTCTAGGGGTAAGCTAAGAAGTCTTCAAGAATACGTCAGAAAATTTTTTAACACTAGAAATATCATTCAAAATTGTGACCCTCATACAAGACTTGAATAACACTTCACATTGATACCTATCAACTTGTCATTGTCATTCACGACGTCTCCTACGAAAAGTCTGTCTTCGGTGCATTCCACATAAGGAAGTCAACAATGAAAGGACTGGGGCTCTTTATTTATGGCTTGAAATGACAATGATTGACTTTAGTGGTTTGGTTGCTTGAATTCGCATAACAGGTTTGTTAGGAATATGAAAGCTAACAACCTTACGAAAAGCATGATGAGTAGTTAACCAATCTTTTCCAAAAAATCACATCAAAGGCAAGTATTTTCAAAGAGATAAGATCGACAGGTAACGTGAAAGTGTTGATTTGAATCAAACAAGATTTATAAATTGTGGAGGTAACGAAAGTTTCTCGGAGTTAACTTCAAACATTGAACACAACTAGGTGAAATAAAAGAGTGAGTAGAATCGGTATCTAACATGGTATAGACTTCGCAAGAGTTTATGACTAACATACCCGTGATAATTTTATTCAGGTTCCTCGTCACGAAAAAAAAAACGCTATCTCTTAAACTACCGGCTTTGGCTTACCTGGGACATCCTTTGGTGCCTCCATCCTAGCTGAACTTGTCTTCGGTGAACGACAAAATCGGGCTAGGTGACCTTCTCTTCCACAATTATAGCATGCTTTGGACGGCATCGCACAATTTGGACTGATGTGTCCCTCCCCTCCGCATTTGAAACATATGATAGGTGGTCGTTCTCCTTCCTTAACGACAGGTGCTGGTGCTGACGTCTTTCCATCATTGTTGAATCTTCTCTTCTTGAAATGTTCATTCTTATTGTTTTGGCCCTGATTACCACCGAAGTGGTTACCATTTTTGGCCTGTTGATTCCCTTCACGCTTGTTGTCACCGCTTCGATGACCACTCTCGCTGGTATTATAATTTTGCCGGCTGCTCTCTTTTAGTTGAGTTGACTCGTTATCGCGCTCCACTAACTGAGCCCTATTTACAACATCTGAATATAAACACAATTTGTGAGAAATAAGATGTTGACGTATCTCCGGCTTTAAACCTCTTAAAAACATTCGCGCCATTCTCTCTTCATTATCCACCAAGTAGGACGCAAACCGGGATAACTCCGCAAATTTTGCCTCGTATTGCGACACGGTCATATTGTTTTGTTCCAACTTGATAAATTCCACCTCCTTCATGTGGCGAATACTTTCGGGAAAGTATTTGTCGTTGAACAGCTCCTGAAACTTCTCCCAAGATATCTTCAGTACAGCAGGTTGAGTACGTTTTACTGATTCCCACCAGTAATCTGCCTCTCCGCGCAACATAAAGGCGGCAAATGGAACCTTTTGCTCCTCGGAGCATTCCAAGACATCAAATATCTTGGTGATCTGCTTTATCCATGTTTCCGCCATAAGTGGTTTTGGATCTCCCTTAAACTCCGGTGGTCCCAGCTCCTTGAACTGTTTAGCGGTGACCGCCCGAGAGTTTCCCGTGTTTCCATCTACGTTTTGGACAGGAGTCGCTCTCGCCTGCTGTTGCATGAATTGCATAAAACCTCTGAACATTTGATCATTCATCATTTGGTCAGTGTTGTTGTTTGCATGAGGATTTTCGCCTTCCTGATGCACATTATCCTGATTATTGATATGTGGTGAATCAACGATCGCCTGTGCTCCATTGCTATTCTCAATATTCTCAGATGTCATTTTTAGATACTGCCACAAAATAAAAGGTTACTTGACATATAACATATTATCCCTATATTCTGACCGACCAATAAAATAGCACATAAACTTAGGTAGGTCATACTAGCGAAGGAATTCCCCGTCTCTCCCCTCCTAGTACTATTCTCACATCTTAGCCAGGGATCATATCCCTAAGCTCTGATACCAACTGTGACGCCCCCAAAATAAGGTATACATCACCCATCTTGAGTCGCCAGATACATGGTACAGAATTCAAATACAACTTACTAATACAACTGTCGTGTACAATACGACAAAACATAACTGTGAGTTTGAATACAATTATTGTCTACTATAGATCATACAAACTCAAAAGGAGTCCTCAATACAATTATTGTCACACTATTTAACAGAATAGTGAGGACTACTAATACTATTCTCTGGTCCATCAATCCGTTCCCCGACTCGTCCCAACTATATTCTCATTTTCTGAAGAGAACAGTGAAAGAAAGGGTGAGCTCAACTAGCCCAGTAAAAAATATTATGACTAAGATAATGCAGAATAAATTATCATTAGCCTTCAACAGTGTTAAACTGATAAAATACAATAACCATCAAGTTTAACTGCAGCGGAACCAGCAATCCATTAAAAGAGTCAAGTAGAAAATAAAATCTACTATCTTTTATGATTTAAAAGGTTTTTCATAACTGTTATAGCTGAGACTCAGCTTAATAAATATTCCACATCATCGAATCACCCCTGCACTACGGCCAAGGATATTCTTTAGTATCACGACCACAATTATTCATGCACTACGGCCAAGAATATTTGTGTATTCATTAATGGTCATGATCATGCCAACAACTGTCCATCAATGCACTACGGACCAATGAGGATTTTTAATTTTTACATCATTTATAATATTACGGTCATGATTACACCGAATAATCCCTGGTCATAATCATACCAAGTCTATCTATGCACTACAGGCCACAGATGACTTTCAACAAAATATAAACATGAGGATGATGACAATGATATAAGAATTCAATAAAACAAGTTCAAGAATTATTTTATCCAGGATTATTAACGTCCAAATTTGTCAACACGATACTGTTTTGTGGTGTAAAATTCAAGAATGATCAGAAGAAGATTTCCATGAAAGGATACTGGATGACGCGCAAATATCAAGGATATTCCACTAATTTCATGGAGTATAGAAGTCAAAGTTTTAACCAACTGAGTAATACCGAATACAATAACAAAAGATATCACCATGCATGCGATAGAGACCGCACAAACAGGTTATTCCCGCAGAATAATAATAACGGAACCAGGTCAGGTGAAATTCACACCGACAGGATGTTCCAACAGAATAATAAATGCGGAATAGTAAATGATGGAACCAGGTCCGGCGTATAGCACAGACAGGATATTCCAACAGAATAATAAAATGGAACCAGATCCGGTGTAAATTACACAGACAGGATATTCCAACATAATAATAAAGAATGGAACCAGGTCCGGTGTAAAACACACAGACAGGATGTTCCAACAGAATAATAGAAGAATGTCACCAAGTATAGGGTATACCGCGTATACAGGTCATGTATAGGGTATGCCACTTTTACAGGTTATTCCAACAGAATAACAAAGAATGGAATAACATAAGTTCTCTTCAAGAAGAAAGAATAACACCCCTTACGGGTACAACAAATAATATTCCATACCTTAGAAGAACTGGATATAAGTGAAGTAGCAGAATACTTTTCTTCTTTCTCTCTATAGCTTCTCTCTCTAGAGTTTCAGTGAATTCGTAAGAAATAATGGAGGAATGAGCTTTCTATTTATAGAAAAACTGAGGGTGGCTCTTGGTCTTAACGAAGGGTCAAAATGACTCTTGGTAATATTGAAGAGACAACTACTATTTGCGAAGGGGTAATTAACCCTTGGAACACCGAAGAGGCAGTTAACTCTTGGTAATATTGAAGGGACAACTACTATTGACGAAGGTAATTACTATTGACGAAGGTAATTACTATTGAAGAAGGTAATTACTATTGAAGAAGGTAATTACTATTGACGAAGGTAATTACTATTTACGAAAGTAATTACTATTTACAAAAGTAAATACTATTTACGAAGGTAATTACTATTTACGAAGGTAATTACTATTTACGAAAGAGACTCTTAGATGACGACATATGGCCCCCCATAAATAATTAAACTTATCACCAACGTCTCATAATAGACTCTTTATATTCATCAAGGATTGAATAAAAAATACCAGAAATTATTTTATTTTTAATCAACACATATTTAATCTTTCAACAATTATTAATCATTTATAACTCGTCGTCTCAATTATTATTTAAATAATATAACATATTATACAGATGATACTGTGACAATAATTGAATCAATAATATAAGAGATATGATGCAGCAATTACTGTAGCAATAATTGAGTATAGCTGAGTGACTTCTCACGTAAGCATCAATAATCAATACCGTGTGCTACTATGCAACCACGCGTATTACTGTACTTTTACTACCGAGTAGTTCAACAGTTTTAACGGTAACACCTCTGCCGTTATTTTTATAAAGTATTTTTGTCGTTTTCTCAATCCGACAATAATTCCGTTGTGGGGTCCACCAATGATTGTGCCGTCGTACGAATATTCCCCGACAAAAAGAATATTCCCCGACCAAACGAATATTTTATAACAACTTGCGTACTTTGCAACATTTATAAATATTACTCACAACTATAACATTATATCAAATCCACACCATAATTTTCAAAAATATAATTCGAGAAAATTAAATATTTATTCATAAAATCTGGGGTCTCACACGTACTTTGTGTCTTGTGTATCTCATCAAACAAAGCATTAAAACTCTTGAACTTCTCCTTCGATACCGGCTTCACCACTTCTCCATTAACATTTAATCCGTCCATAGACAAGTATTGCAAAAGTTTTCCCTATGTTTTTCTTTGATAGTTCTTATGGTATGCTCGATCTTTCGACACCGTGTTTCCCCCAATATGTTTTTTATCTCCGATAATCCCTTTATTTTTTGCAATATATACCGTCCATTATTCATTAGGAAAATTAGGCTCAACAATGTGTCTTTATATAGCTTCGATTTCGTGTCCAATAAATCCATCACTTTCGAAAATTGTAACTGAAATGGTCGATCAAATTGGAAAAAAATAGAAGAAGAATTGAATTTACAAAAATTTGAAGGACAAACTCAATCAAGAAAAATTTATTATGTTACATTTTTTTTATAATTATTTTATAAATACAATAAGGTGATGTTTGTTTACTTTTTAACAGGTCTTAATAGACCACCTCTTATTCGCTAAGAGATTAGATGTTGTTTGTTTGTTTTTTGTTACCTTTAAATGCATATAAATGGTTGAGATAGAAAATAAAATCTAAATTATTTACACATGCCTCTTAATGAACTTTGCTATTTTGTAGACACAAATATCCTTTTCAATATCATCAATTTTGTTGTGTATTCATGCTAACCAAGTAACCATTGCCACCCACCGGCGCCACCACCGCCTCGCCATCTCCGGTGCCACCAGGCAATGTTCACGATTTTCAGATCAAAGAGACGAAATTGAAGGATTAAGAACCTGAAGACTGACGGTTAGTTTGAGCAAAAGATGAAGCATCAGGTGGAATTAGACTGTCGTTCTCAGATGAGAAATCGATCAGACTGAAGCCCCCAACTCCGTTCCATTTCAAGGATTCAACAAAATTGGAAGATCGAAACCCTAATTTTAAGAAAAGATGGAATCTTAATTGAGAAAGAAGCAGTGAATCACCAAGATGTGAAAAATTGAAAACTGTTGAGAAACACTCTTGAGAGTACCTTGTGGTGGGTACACAAATACCCTCGTCTCTTTGATCTGAAAATCGTGAACATTATCGGTGAGGGAGGAGGGAGGAGAGAGGAGGGAGGAGGTGGGACGGGGACGGGGACGGGGAGGGGGCTGGGCGGGGCGGGGCGGGGAGAGGAGGAGGGAGGAGAGGAAGAAGAAGACTGTTTTTTTTTCAAGAGTTAAAATAGTAAAAATAATTTATTTAGAAATTTTTAAAAAAATAATTATTAAATAATATTTTTTATTTAAATATAATTTTATTTAAATATTATATATTATTCAGATATATATATATATATATATATATATATATATATATATATATATATATATATATACTAGTGTGGTCCGTGCCTCCGACACTGTATAGACAGTGAGATTTATCTTAAATTTTAAACGGCCAAGATAATTTATTGAGTGAGCGATAAATTCAAAATCATTTGTATTTTATTAGATAGATGTATGGACGGTGAGATTTATCCCAAACTTTGGACGACCAAGATGATTTATTGAGTGAGCGGGAAATTCAAAATCATTTATATTTTATTAGATAAATTTATTAGATATATGTATGGACGGTGAGATTTATCCTAAACTTTGGACGGCCAAGATGATTTATTGAGTGAGCGAGAAATTCAAAATCATTTGTATTTTATTAGATAGATATTAGATTATTAGATAGATAGATGTATTTTATTAGATAGATGTATGAACGGTGGGATTTATCTCAAACTTTGAACGGCACAGATGATTTATTGAGTGAGCAAAAAATTTAAAATAATTTATATTTTATTAGATAGATATTATTCTAAATTATTCATATGTTAACAATTAATTTTATTAAACACAACCTAATTTTAAAGAACTTATGATTTATCCGCCACATAGCCCACACCCATCAAATTCTATCCTCTCTCCTCTCTACGCCATCTCTGTGACTCTCGTAACCAAAACTTTAACTTCTTAATAACCACTCCCCTTTCATATACATACAGACATACTCACTCGAACACATCTAGAGAGAGAAAGCAGGTGTCGCGAGAGATGGAAGAGGTATCAACGGGGTCAACGGTGCCGGCGATGAAGACAAAGCTAAAAGGAGCATCCTCCGGCTTCACTTCGCCTGAATTTTGTGGAAATACTGCCGGAAAAACAACAGACGATAAAGGAGTTAAGGTGGAGCTCGATAAGGAATTGCTATGTCCGATTTGTATGCAGATCATAGAAGACGCGTTCCTGACGGCGTGTGGTCACAGCTTCTGTTATATGTGTATCATCACTCATCTTAATAACAAAAACGACTGCCCTTGTTGTGGAAATTCTCTCTCAACGAATCAACTCTTCCCTAATTTCATCCTTGATAAGGTTCGTTCTTTAAATTTCCGTAGTTTCCATAGTTCTAGTGATTGTTTCAGTTTCTGATTAGATCGCATAAATATTGTGCTTGGATACTGAGAAAACTGATGAGAAGGATATCGGGAGAGGAAAGAAAATGTACGTATTATACTGGAATTAGCAATTATGCTACACAAGCTATTTAAATATAGTTTCCTAGAGTTTTTTTTGGTTATCTATCACATACATGTATTGATATGTATGCACACATTTTACATTTCTCAGTTTTGGCATTAAAAAATGATGTAATCTAGTTGTTAACATCAAATTTTGTACGCATGATGAAATCATCAAAATAGCAGGCCAAAATTGCGCTAACAGTTGATGGAGTAGTTGATTATATCAAACTCACGAAATACATTCACATAAACATAAATAAAGAAATATAAAGTGTGAACACAAGATTTACGTGGAAACCCAATTGGAAAAAAACCACGGAGAGAGAGAGTAATCCATTATAATAATATTGAGAGTACAAGTTGATAATATGGAGAGTACAAGTTGTGTATTTGTGTTGTATCTCTTGTGTTGTATCTCTTGTGTTCTTTCCCTCAAATCCTAGCTTGTAGCCGTATATATAGAAGCCACCTCCCCCTCAATCCAACTAGAAGAAGGACTCCTTTTGTAGAATCACCTTATAACTACCGAATCCAATTAGGAGTAGGAATTCTTATTAAACCTCTCTATTTCACCAAATAAGGAAAAACAATCCTATTTTAATAAGGACTCTCCACTACAATAAATACATATGAGCCATCACCAGATCCGGACCATTAAATAGACTGGGTTGCACCATGGCTAGACCAAATAATCACATCCCAACATTGCCCCCCAGTCTTTTATTTATAAGGAACTTATAAATGAGAGAGTATACAAATTTATCTCAACAAAACGACCATATTTGCCGAAGACAAAATATCATACCTGAACTTCATATGCCGAACTAAAATTGTTGGCTCCCCATATTGTCGCCTCACTACTCTTGTTTACTCCTAAATAGATAAACAATTGCCCTTATAATATTTCTACTAATGAATCAACCTTATCACTACCGAAGATATAAAGAACCAATCTTATACCAACCGAACCAACCTTATACCAATCGAACCAACCTTATCACTACCGAAGATATAAAGAACCAACCTTATACCAACCGAACCAACCTTATCACTACCGAAGATATAAAGAACCAACCAATCGAACCAACCAATCGAACCAACCTTATACCAACCGAACCAACCTTATCACTACCGAAGATATAAAAAACCAATCTTATACCAACCGAACCAACTTTATCACTACCGAAGATATAAAGAACCATCCTTATACCAACCGAACCAACCTTATCACTACCGAAGATATAAAGAACCAACCTTATTACTACTGAATCCAATTAGGAGTATGAGTTCTAATTAAACCTTTTTATCCCACCAAATAAGGAAACACAATCCTTTTTTAATAAGGACTCTTTCAATGTCAAAATAAATATATATTATGGGTCAGCACCAAATCTAGCCCATTAAATAAATTGAGTTACACATTGTCTAGACCCAAATAATCACACTCCAACGTTGCCCCCCAGTCTTTTATTTATAAGGAACTTATTTATAAGAGACTATTCATAAAGTCTCCGTGGGATTTTTATCATCGGGATTTATATCCTCGGGATTTATATCTGTAGAATATTTATCCTTTCGGGATATTAAAGCCTTCTCGAAAGACGTTTGTGTGACCTTATAACCCCTCTAACCTTATGCCGCCATAATATCCGTCCTGATCCCTGTGAGAGGTTTCGATCAGACTTTATATCTGCTGAAAGTAAACAGCCGAAGATATGATGAAACCGGTGTGGCTCGAAGAGGAATCGCTAAAGAGATTGTCGAAGTGGTCCGAATCTAACTTCATCTGTTCCCATGTGGTCGACAGATGTTGATAGTGACGAAGGACAACGAAACCTTTTATTTAATATGTGGAGGTGATTGCTCGCTCCCCTCCATTTGTGAAAATTAAGAGCCACACATTCTATCTAAGGCTTGTTATTCTCCCGACGATCAATGTTGATTTCAGGTGCTAGTTTTATTTTGCTGAAGCCGATGGATTTGGATTGCCTTGGTTGGCTTCGAGAAGCATATAGAAAATGTTGCTGACTCATGACATGATAGGCCCACACGAATTATTGCGAATTATTGTCGCTTAGGTGGCAACCCTTTTTAGAATGTTAGCAGCAATGCATCTTTTACTCACCTGAATCAATAATCAAAGTGATTAATGCTTTGATTTAATATATATAACATGAATACTATCTCCACCTTTTATGATATAAACGATGTAACGTGTAAAGTAATAAATACTCGGTTACAATCATGTTTCAATTGCTATTAGCGTCGTACATATAAACACACGTACAAGTATATATTTAATTTAATAAAAAAGAATCACTTATCTCCTTCGGTGAATCGGTGATTTTAAATCGACACTAGAACAAGTGTCTTGTTTCCTACAGATGGCGCCAATGTTAACACCAAATTTTGTACGCCTGACGAAATCACCAAAACAACAGGCCAAAATTGCGCTAAGAGTTGATGGAGTAGTTGATTATATCAAACTCACGAAATACATTCACATAAACATAAATAAAGAAATATAAAGTGTGAACACAAGATTTACGTGAAAACCCAATTGGAAAAAAACCACGGAGAAAGAGAGTAATCCACTATAATAATATTGAGAGTACAAGTTGATAATATGGAGAGTACAAGTTGTGTATTTGTGTTGTATCTCTTGTGTTCTTTCCCTCAAATTCTAGCTTGTAGCCGTATATATAGAAGCCACCTCCCCCTCAATCCAACTAGGGGAAGGACTTCTTTTGTAGAATCACCTTATAACTACCGAATCCAATTAGGAGTAGGAGTCCTAATTAAACCTCCCTATTACACCAAATAAGGAAACACAATCCTATTTTAATAAGGACTCTCCACTGTCACAATAAATATATATGGGCTATCACCAGATCCGGACCATTAAATAGACTGGGTTGCACCATGGCTAGACCCAAATAATCACATCCCATCACTGGTATAACGTACATAATATATCTCATGAGATGATAAAAGAAAATAGAAACCAAATTCAGTCAAGATTAAAACAGGGAAACATAATTCGTAAACAATCATTAAAAGATAGAACAACAATTATTATATGGAGATTTATACACGGTATGACCAAACATTGTGTTGAAACCTCAAACCAAATATTTAACTATTACTTTGGATACTTCTTTCACACTTCTCTCAATGCCGCATGAAGAATCTGTGGATAATCTAGCTCTGAAACCATTTAACGGAACTCAAGCCTGACTGGTGTTTGACACTGTGGTGGACACTTAGTAAAGACCCACTGGTATATAAGTCAATACAGCATTATCTTTATTATTAAATGTGTGTGTTGCGGGGGGAGAGTATATATTGTTGCTATAATACATTTTCTAGGCTGATATTCTGTTCGACTTGATCAAGATTCAATCTGTATAGTCTCCTGTCCATCCCCAGCAATAGTTCAAGTTTAGAAGTTAATTATTTCCCCAGATAGTTCGACTTGAACATAATCAATCTGTAAAGACTTACTTCCATCCCCAGTGATGTAAGTTCTGATGTAAGCTCAATTGTATATGCACACACTATTACTTTCGTCTAGCTCTCTCATGTGTTACACCATTATTCTTAAGTCACCTTAACTAGCCTTAGGTACCAATTAGTTAAAGAAACAAATGAGGTTAGTTTGTTAATACCAATTTTTTTTAATTGAAATCTTGTTATAATATTGTTTGGATATTGATAGCTGAATACGGTATAATATAAGCTGTCTTTCATTTTCCTGTTTTGCATATTATTTTTAGCATAGTCTCTTGAGGTAGTGGGATGCTTGGTTTAGCTTTATGACTTTAAGAAGATTGCTTGTCTGGTTTCAACAAGATTCCCACCTTGAAATGGTTTACCTCACAATGCAGCTTATTGTTATAAGGTTTCTCTGTACCACATTGTAGCTATTGAAGAAGGCTTCTGCTCAGCAAATCTCAAAAACTGCCTCCTCCATCGAACAATTTCATCAAGCATTACACAAGGTAAGCTTGTCATTTCATAGTACAATAAGGAATCCAGTTTCCCAGAATAAATTGGCTTATTATTATCTTATCGACACTGCTTGTAGAAGTGGAATGTTCTCGAGTCTTTCAATTCCTTGTTTTTCTGATCTCATTCTTTGTATGTGTGTCTTTCATTCTTTCTAAGGGAGTATGCATATTTGTTCTTTAGCATGCATTTTCGACCCAACTATACTCTTTGGTTGATAACAGAAGTTAAATTTGATATCTATCTTCTGAATTGTTGATTGAGATTGTTCTGAAACAATAAAATATCCAGATTGTTCGTAAAAATTAGATTTGATTATCAAACTAGGGTGGTTAGTGGTACATATGCTTTCTTCGATATTTGTTTTTTCCCTTTCAATATTTTGCTCTATTCATCTCTCTTTCATTCTCTTTTCAGAACTAGGGTTTGTACGTTTTGATGATGTTTTTGTTGTTTTTGCTGTTATCATTTTTATCTTATTGCTACTGTTATTCAATGTGGAAGTTTTGTTCAATTTGTTGTATACATTATAATTCAAATTGGATATATGACACTACATAATGTTTAATAATATATTATTAACATACCCTTGTCTCATCTGTATCCTAATCTTTTAAGAATAACCGTATCGATATCATGTCATACCCATATCCATACGATGCTTCCTAGGTTTTCAATTAGTCAATTGAAGTTAATTGGGTCAACAACTGAGGATGGTCTCAAGAAATCAAGAGGAAGGCTGAAAAGAATTGCATTGAGACTTTCCTATGCATTTCAAAAAACTATGGAACAGAGGTGACATTCAGCATTGTGATAACATACAGGATCTATGCATTTAAGACTGTTGAAACTCAGATGTTTACATTACGAATTTCAATTTAATTGTTATTGATATCTGTTTTCTATGTGCTGTTCTAATGCTGAAAAGATGCAATCATTCAACTGCATAATATATTCTACTATATTAAGTTGAGCTTTCATGAAAACATCAAATCTTATGCTTTCTCTATATTGTTAGACAGGGTTGTGAAGTGTCAGTGAAGGAACTGGACACACTATTATCGTTGCTTTCACATAGAAAGAGAAAATTGGAGCAGGAAGAAGCTGAGAGAAATATGCAAATTCTGCTGGACTTCTTGCACTGCTTAAGGAAACAAAAAGTTGATGAGCTTAAGGAGGTTTGTAGTGGAACATTTTTTAAGAAGTTTGTACAATGAAATTGGACCTTCTGTATTCATAGCATATTCATTTTGCCATCGTCTAATGGCTAGCGAGAATTTAAATATCTGAAATAGAAATTTTGGTAGAATACATTTTTTCTTCTGCTTGTGGAATAGTCTATTGCCAGAATTTTGGGTCCTTTGTCTCTCAAATTACTGTATGCTAGATTTCATGGTGTCACCCCTCTGGCTTGGTGCTGGGTTTGCCTAAGGGTGTTCCTCTTTTATTGCTTAACTAGCTAATTTCCAAGTAAAAGTTGACTACCAATTTTTCATAAATAACTGTCTGGTCTTCTTGTAAAATCTTTGTACACAGGTTATGCCCTGTTGGTATTTCTTAATGGAAAACTTTTACTACTTTTAGGAAAACTTAAATGATAAATAATCATATTGATGATTTTATGTTTTCTATTGCAGACACAAACTGATCTGCAGTTTGTCAAAGAGGACTTAAGTGTGGTGGAGCAACATCGAATAGATTTATATCGAGCGAGGGACAGGTATTCAGCGAAACTGCAGATGTTTGCTGATGATTCTACAGCAATGAGATCTTGGTCTTCATCAATTGAAAAGAACAGTAGCAGCCTTATCTCCAGCTCTCGTAATGTACATAGAGGAATGTCTACTGGGAATTTCCAGTACAAGAAAATGGACGGAAATACTCAAGTTAGTGCCCTTGGACCTCAGAAAAAGGATGGTTTTAGTATATCAAACTCACAACATATGAGCCAATCAGGTCTTGCTGTAATGCGGAAAAAGCGTGTGCATTCACAGGTTAAGTTATCATCTCATTCAGAAACCATGGCTAATAATTGATTTGTATCGTATTGGTCGTTTGCTGGAAATTTCGGTGGTTATTAGAGAGTGAACTGGTCATTTTATGAGAGTACAACCTCACCTTTTTATGTGATTTTATTCTGATTTTAGACACAACTTGAATATATAACCTCAGGATCTTCTTGTGTCACAAATTGGCCTTCTGATCTTTGGTTAAACTATTTTTACCTGTAATGTAAATGGTTCTTCCTGCTATTTTGATTTTGATGTCGATAACTATACCATAAAATAATGAAGTCCACCGAAGACAAAAAACTTATCAGAATACTTGCTATTCTTGATATTTTTCTAGCATGAATAAATGTAACATTATTTTATTTATTTTGACAAGTTAAACTTGCATGATTCCCAACCCACAGTTAATAAAGGTTCTTGGCTTAGCTGTTGCACATTTTTTAAACTCTGAACTTCCAAGGGATAATTAGGTCTGATGATATATTGTCCTGATATATGTGGTAGGTTTTCACATAATTAAGATTTAATTGGAAACTATATTACAGTTAAGTGCTGAAACTCATACATAGAATTTTATATTAAATTGTCATCATCCGTCACTGCAGTTCAACGACCTTCAAGAGTATTACTTGCAAAGGCGGCGTCAATTGGCAAACCATGTAAATAAACAGGAAGAAAGTCAGTCAAATCTCATACAGAGAGAAGGGTATAGTGCAGGTCTATCGGATTTTCAGTCTGTACTGACTACCTTCACACAGTATAGGTATAAGGGTCAAACCCTCAGTTCAGTAGTGAAATTCACGGCATTGATTTTTTTTTCTCTTATTGTACATGGGTGCCACCCCCTTGATGCCTCTTATACTATTACTTATCAATAAAAATTTATTGTGAAACAGTCGTCTGAGAGTAATTGCTGAACTTAGGCATGGAGATCCTTTTCACTCGGCCAATATTGTATCAAGGTAAGTTGATTATTTGCTGTACTAAGTTTTGGATGTAACCATTATTAGTTGGTTAAATAAAAATATAACATGTTTTCATTTATGCATTGAAGCAATTGCTTCTGAAGTATGTAAAATCATTGGAAATCATCTACCTCGCATACTATTTGTTGTTGTCAATGCTTTCTGATTGTAAAGGGTCCTTTTTCCACAGAATTTGTTTCCCTCCCCAGCCCCTTTATTGGAGAAACCTTAAATTAGAATGGTTGTCTTCTTGAAACTCAATATTTATATTGATGTTCTCTCTCAGTATAGAATTTGATCGTGATGATGAGTTGTTTGCTACTGCTGGAGTTTCAAGGCGTATAAAGGTTTTTGACTTCGCTACGGTAAACTTTTGATTTTCAACTGATTTCTCATTTCTATCTATGCTATTAGGAGTCTAGTAACAATTGAGCATGAGTAGATGTAATGTATGAGGATGACTGTAATAGAAAAATGCTTTGAGAGAGGAGTCATGACATAATGGACAACCTTAGATGATTAGTATTTTTAGCATGAGAACAGCTGAGGAAGGGTGAAGAAGAGAATGGTGGCTTTCTACTTTCATCGAAGTCTAGTATTTGGAGGACCTGCCTATGAACACGTATAAGAGTAAAAACTTACGGAACAAAAGAACTTGATCATCACTTTAGTGTATACCTTATTAATCTTGGTATATGCATATGGTAGTGTTCCTTATTCTTAGCCATGGCACTCAGCATGTTTATATTCTGCATGACAATTAAGACCTTTACTACTTTTACTTTTTGGGTGACTATTTACCTTGCTTTTACCTTTTCAGGTTGTAAATGAACGTGCAGATGTCCACTGCCCCGTTGTGGAGATGTCAACACGATCCAAACTAAGTTGTTTGAGTTGGAACAAATATACTAAGAACCATTTAGCTAGTAGTGATTATGACGGAATAGTAACTGTCTGGGATGTGACCACTAGACAGGTAATTCTAGAATCATCTTGTTCTATTCCAAATTTTTAACTTAAAAGTGCTGTGTATGTCATGTACTACGAGTATTGTTAAATTTAACCACCTATGTCTTGACATTTCCTAACAAGTTCTATAATTTGTTTTTGCTTATATATTTTTCTGGGATATTCAGAGTGTGATGGAGTATGAGGAGCATGAAAAAAGAGCATGGAGTGTTGATTTCTCACGCACCGAACCCTCAATGCTTGTATCCGGCAGTGATGACTGTAAGGTAAAAAGTACACATTGTTTGACTTAAAATAAATCTGAAAGAATTTTCATCAGATATAAATAGGGTAATTAAATTTTATACGAGTCCTTGACATCTAAAAACTAGTAAACATCTAGAAAAGTATCTTTTAAAAATTCCTGCATTAACTATATCTAAGCTGTATCTATAGTTTGCTACAGAAAATTGCCACCTTGGGATGCATGAAGTTCAAAATTTTGAATTGAATTACCCCGAAAATGTTTAGATGTGAATCTAATAAAATAAGTCCAGCAAGAAAGTAGAATAAATCCAAAAAAAATTCACAGAAGCATGCTCCTCATCTATTTCGAAATTGAATACAAACTTTTATGTTTCATTCCATTTCATCATCTACTAGTCTCTCACCTGAGTTGGGGACCAAAGAAGTCACTGCTCACTATACTTTTGCATCTTATCTGGGCAATCGCAGGTCAAAGTCTGGTGCACAAAGCAGGAAAGCAGTGTTGTTAACATTGATATGAAGGCAAACATATGCTGTGTCAAGTATAATCCTGGGTCTAGCATTCATGTTGCGGTAATCTATTACATCAACTCCCATTTTCTCATTGCTTGTTCTTTATTAGTAGAACCATTTACCGGAAGTTGTCGAATTTTCTTTTTGTTGGTTGAGAGAGAGAGAAAGAGGAAACGGTGCCGCTGGGTGTGAGGGAAATGCTTTCTGAGCTTGTATTGTCCAAATTGTTTGGACTTTTTAACTCAATTCTTGTGGGGCCCATCTACTGCATAAACACGGAAACATCACAAATATGCCATTTATTACCAACAAGTTTGAGCAAGAGTGTACTGTTAGTTATACAACGGCCCTTTCAATCTTCGCTTCTTGGTTTGTTTATTCCTGGGAAGTTAGATTTGATTTCACCATTTTTAGTTTACTTATAGAGTTTACGCCTCTCTTTTCCAGTTAATGAAAATTCTTATATTCCCAAACCCTTCTCTTAAAGCTATAGCTATAAGAGACAACATAGGATGGAATGATGATGATGAATCAGAACAAATTTAAGCAAGTGTTGTGCATTTTAGGAACAAATGCTAAGTGCCCTTCGCAAACTCTCAATCAGCGGACATGCAAACTTCCACCTATATTGCTTACTCTATTTACGTTGGTGTTTATGAAAAATCTTAGTGGATGGATTCTTACATGGGCATTTGAACATTTGGATTACTGGCATTCATGGCTGTGCAGATTTGGGATTTGAATATCAGTTGATTAAAACCTAGACTTCCCCATATATGGAAGCAGGTTGTTTTTATCTTCATAATCTGATATCTTAAGCCCTGGGCCCACTTTACAAAAGGATGACATAAAAGCATTATGTAGGGTGGTATGTATCTAGGTATAACTAGATAACATTACCATCTAACAGTTAGCAGTGTCATCGAATTGCTCAGAGCCCCAGACACTTCTCATCCTTAATCTTTCTTCTTTCTAGTGAGAGAGTCTTAATGCTTTGTATCTTTTGGAGTATGCAGGTTGGCTCTGCAGACCATCAAATTCACTATTATGATCTAAGAAATACCAGCCAGCCACTTCATGTGTTCAGCGGGCACAGGAAAGCTGTTTCATATGTGAAATTCTTGTCTGACAATGAGGTTGCTTCTGCATCTACTGATAGCACCTTAAGATTATGGGACGTCAAGGAAAATTTGCCGGTGAGTTGGATTTGAAAGAATGGATTCCGTTGGATCTCTGGTTTGCTCATTTAGGCATACTATTTTTATGACCTCTCTGTATTTTGAGACTTGCTTGAATGACACCCTTGATGAATGATGTTTCCAGATCCGGACATTTAAAGGGCATACGAATGAGAAGAATTTTGTGGGTCTGTCGGTAAATAGTGAATTCATTGCTTGTGGGAGTGAAACAAATGAAGTGTTTACCTACCATAAGGTGAGTTACATTTTAAACAATTATTGATGATGCAAATGAAAAAGACCAAACAAGTAAAATAGTGGGAACTTGCAGGCAATCTCTAGGCCTGTGACTTGGCATAGATATGGTTCACCTGATGTTGATGAAACGGATGAAGAAGCAGGGTCTTACTTCATAAGCGCTGTATGCTGGAAGAGTGATAGTCCCACATTGTTAGCTGCTAACAGCCAAGGGACAATTAAAGTGCTTGTACTCGCACCATGAATTTTAACATTTTGTATTCATTGTTCTCTCTCTAATTCTCCTTAGGGTTGTTTAAGCATAGATTTTCACTATTGCTTCATTGTTAGACTTGGTGATTTACTATTATTTTGTACATATATATAGATGCTAGGTGAGACCATTATCCTAATCACTGAAATGACCGCTGATTATTAACGTGTACCTTCTCAAGATGATGATTAATATACATAATGAGATTTGTGAATTATTTTAAAAATATACATAGTGCTTATTTTAGACTAGTACAAAAACCACTAGAAACTCCTATTATGAATGAAAGGAGTATTATAAATAAATCTTCACATTTGTTATGCATATTAAAGCTATTTTTACTTTTGTACAATGAGATTAAGGTAGGACACATGCATTTAGGATTGTTATTCATAATTTAATTATAAAATTACTACTACTAGTATTTAAATGTGTTTCTGTCCTAGACAAAAAGTAATGAAGTATAAAATTTCGAAAAACCAACTTCCCCTGCCTGCCTGCCCGTCCCCTTACTTTTTATGATATTACCTTCCAATATGAATATCATATTATTTGGAACAAATTCGTGCAACTAAAATTTAAAATTTGTAAACCAAAATTCATACTCTCTTGGGAAAAAGGTCTGACTCTAATGTCAAAGTATTATATAAAGTGACATGGTAGACCAAAAGAGTTCCTTTTGAAAATATGCATATATGTATGTATATTTTTTTATATATTTATCTTTAAAATAATTTTTTGTTTGCTTAGTAGTATGATAATAAAATTATGATAAAAAAATTTAAGAATATTATTTCGTTTTATATTTATCATTAAATTAAATAGAAAAATGAGTCTTTTATAATTTTATATACAAATGAGGTTTTGTTTTTGTGACAAAAATAAAAGATAGACACGGTTGGTATCTTTTGCGTGGTCAAAATCATTAAGTAAGTAACGTGCTGTCCTCTTCACAAGCAACCTGCATTTCACATGAAACCAAAATGAAAAATGGGACGAACAACTCTCTCTTGTTTACGGCAATATAATTACCAACTTCATTACATAAATGAATAATGTTGGAGACACAAATTATTCTATAAATATTTTATAAACTGCTGATGTGTCATATTCTATATCAACATATTGTGTGGGGTCGAAGACTACATTGAAATAATTTGTTGATCAATAAGCTGAGATGGACTATGTCACATCAATAATTTATAAAATATTTATAAAATAATTTATTTCTGTAGCATTACTTTTACATAAATATCGGTTGTGGCATCACCTCAACTCCAAAACAATTTAAGTTGTTCCAATTTTCATTTCTTAAAATGTTCAAATTATATTCGTATTGTGTCGCAAATATAAATATAATATTACTATATATATATATATATTGTAATTGACTTCCACCGTTTTAAGTTGATGATAATAATTATCATCCGTTTCATAACAACCTCCTGAACTCCACTTTATGTTCATATAAGAAGTAACTTTGTGAAAATATAAATTTTATAATTTAATAAATACTCCATCACATCGCATGAGATGACGGGAAAAAAAGTACGTGGCGCAGAGATTTCGCAATAACCGCACGACCCACATACAAACAAAAGACTACCAGCCAGTCAGCAAGCAAGCATATTCCTCGAATGTACTCATATATCCTGTAGAATAATGTACTACTACCTCCATTCAAATAAATAATAGTTACCTTGCTATTGCTTGGGACGGGATGGGGATGGGGATGACGAATGAATATATATATATATATATATGAATAGCAAGGATCAAGTACATATTTTTTATTTTATTCACTCATACTCACTCTCTTTTAGGCGACGATTGTATGATCAAAATTATCGCCTAAAGGGGGGTGAGCACGAGTGAGTAAGATAAGGGGTATGCACTTGATCCGGATCATATATATGAGGGAGTCAGGAGAGATGCTCATCTATCTAATAAAATACAAATGATTTTGAATTTTCCGCTCACTCAATAAATCATCTTGGCCGTCCAAAGTTTGGGATAAATCCCACCGTTTATACATCTATCTAATAAAATACATCTATCTATCTAATAATTTAATAATAATTTAATAAAATACAAATGACTTTAAATTTTTCGCTCACTCAATAAATTATTTTGGTCGTTCAAAGTTTGAGATAAATTATATTGTCCATACAGTGCCGGAGGCACGTGACCCAACTAGTATATATATATATATATACCAATTAACTTGTACGTTCAGTTTTAGATAAAATTAAATATGAGTTAATAAAAAATACTATTAGTAATTAAGAGACTGCATTTCTTGCATGTGGATATATAGCAAGGTTTTATAACTAACTACAAATACAATTATAGACCCAAGCTTAATTAGGAGTAATTAACTTTTAACATTTAAATACGATTACAAAATAAAAATATGAGGAGTTAACTGGATGCTTATAATTTATTTTCATTAAAAAAAAATGAAGAAAAATGCCGTCACTAATTTTTTATTTATAATCTTTCTGTCTCCCTCCTCGCTCCTCCCTTTTACGTAGCACGCATATTCCACTGCGCCCACCGCGCACTTTAACCACCTGCGCCACCCCCACTCTCTCTCTCTCTCTCTCCTATATATATATAAACACAACCTTCCAACTGTCAAAAAGTTACCGCCACTATCTCTGAACCTTCAACCAGTATCTATCCAAACACAAAATAGCCATGAAACCAGAAAAAATTCAAACCGATGGTGACACGTGCAGAACGATTCAAGTCGCCGTCGTCGAGACTCAAACATCACCGGCACCGAAATTCTCTCCAACCGACGGATATTCCGATGACGAGCTATTATATAGTCCGCCTCTCAACTTCGCAATGGTCGACAAGGGAATCTACAGGTCTGGTTTTCCGGACTCCCCCAACTTCTCCTTCCTACAAACCCTTGGCCTCCGCTCCGTCATGTAAGTATATAATTTGTATCTATAATTCTATATTCTCGTACATGTATAATCTGTAAATTATAGGAAATTGGCAATCTTAGGGTTTTGGCATGTTCTTTTTAGATATTTGTGTCCGGAGCCATACCCGGAGCCAAACTTGGAGTTTTTGAAGTCAAATGGGATTCGTTTGTTTCAGTTCGGGATGGATGGCCGTAAGGTAAAATTTTATGCTTTCATCCTTTATCGTCGCTTAATTCTTCTTCGTGTTTTTGTAGAGCTAATATTTGGCGTATTTATAGTTTTTAATATTATAATTAGTTGGTTTTGAAGTTCTGTGTGTTGTGATAGAAAAGTGGAGATCTATCTGAAGTTGTTGGAGTAATTCTTAATTACTAGTTGCTGTTTAATGCTAATTACTTGAAGTAATAATGTGCTTTCGTTTTGATCATATGAATGTGAAGTCTTCGGTGTTTAAATCTTAAGAACATATTTGTATAATTAAAATTGGGGACATTAAGATTATTAAAGAAAAAAAGTATGAATGGTGTTTTCTTATTTTACTTCTTTTGTTTGTTGTTAATAATTTTTAGTGGATGTGTTGCCTATACTGATCATTTATCACAACCCATGATGCATATATATACGTTAGTAAAATTAAATGAAGGAGGTGAATTAATGCCATCTTTATCAATTATCTTATCAATATTTTATGTTTCAATATGGAAAGTAAAAATGTGTTTAAGATTTTTTTGGTAGCTTTTTTTGTTCCTCGCCTTTACCGAACTACATATATAATTATACTCTATTATTGGAGCCATAGCTCAAAGGCAAGAAGCTAGTGGAGTTTCTTTTAATAACTTTTCCTCTAAAGGTGGACTGATGTTGTAGTTCTTTAAGCATTTCAGATAGGTTGAATAAACCATGATACTCTATGGTTTCCTACTTTTAGATTTGTTAAGTACTTAATGTTTGGTGCTTTTTAAATTGCAAGTATTCCTTGAGCTTTGAGTTTACGAGAATATATCAAAGTAACAAACTCACACACACACACACAAACACATGTACATGTTGGCCAGAAATTATGACCGGCTCATCACTTTAGGATTATTAAATCAAATTAATGACATGGTACCTGGTGTTGATTATTAGAAATGATTATACTTCCTTGTGTCAATGGTCTTACCAGTTAACTCACATACAATATAATCTTCTCATCTTCGGGGGCTCATTAGGAATACAATTCATTTATTACTCAGATTTGATGTCTAAGTTCTTCTTGCTACATGCATGTCACTGTTCATTGGGCTTCAGGAAATAAATAATTTTAAATCCGATTAAAGAATTTGTATAGGGGTCTATATGGGAATCTGGTACTGATTTAGGCGAGGTACCATCTTCAGCCCATTGTTTATGTCTTTGACCTCAGAACTAAATTACAATGGCTTGTTTCCTTTATTTTCTTCTTATAAGTTGAATTGATCCTAATAATTGAATTTTCAATTATTACGGTCAACCTTTTCATAGGTTTTGCCACATAGGAACTTGGGCTTTTGAGTACATTCATTATTGAACAGTTATCTAATTTCCATTAAGTATGCTTGTGCTAAAACCATGCTACTCATACATATGATTGAACTATGATGAACTCATTAACAATAATCTGGAATGGAGTGGGACGAAAAAATTGTTTCGTTTGCATTTTTTCTTTCCTAATTGCTACCAAGAGATCATCTGAGTGTGTGTGTGTACGTGTATTTGTACATAATTTCATGCTCTGAATCCATTAATTATTGAACTTTAGTCGTTGGAGTGGGTGACTTCTAAGCTCCATCAATCCTAGTCTCGAACTCTTAAATTTTGCACTAGGAATTAATAGGATTTTTGCCAGAATAATTTGTTCAGCTACAAACATTTGAAATAAAAGTACAATAATGCGTATGAAATTCTGACTTTCTTTGTCTTTTGTATTGACAGACTTTGCAAGTCAAGACCTGTACTACTTGCTAAAAATTAAGTTGTAATGACTTCTAAATGCAAATATCACATTCATTTTGAGTATTCCATATATGTGAAATATGTTTAATTTCTTAACCAGGTGTGGCTCATATCAGTATACTGCTTCAGAAAAAAAAAAGAAACAATATGTAAAGGAGAGAATTTTAATAATCAGATATAATTTCCTTGCATAATATTTATCGAAATGAATAATCATCTTACCTATGATTAGAATGGAGAATCATTAATTGCTACCTATCTGCTATCTTCAACAAGAGTGTTCTTTAATTGGGGGGCTGTTGTGGAACCTGCTTTTTTTTTCTCTTGATATGAATGTTTAATAATAATAATTGTTTCATTACCTAACTTACCCCTCTTGCATTAGTAATGGAAATTCTTAGGATGCTGTGACCTATATATATTTCCATCAACATTCCTCTTAAGTATTTTTTTGCTGGTAGTTTTATTAGGGTATCACAAACTTACTTTTCTTCTTTGCCTCTTTACAGTGCGTGCTTACTTTGTGAACGGGTTATAATGTGAAATCCTTGCATGATCTGTTGGTTGTTGCACCTTTAAGAATTGTAGATGGACTACTGAAGCTTGATCAACCTTAGGACTGCCTATCATATATCGTTAACCCTTTGGCTTTCACCCTTACATGATGTTCACTTATCCTTGGAATGTGCATCCTGAAATTTCTCATCTCTTCTAGTTTTGTAGATGATATTTTCTAATTGTAATAGAAGTGTTAGATTTTACAATTTGAGAAACAGCATAAGATGACCTATTGTTAGTATGCAGATCGCCAATTGTTTATGGGAATTTAGTGTCTTGATATATATTGTATTTCAGAACAATAGATATCAATTATGTTTCTGAATAAAACTTGTATATGTACTGTTATACAATATAGCATGGAAAGTGAAAGAAGTTTTCAGTTGGAGTAATTAATTAATTCTGTTAGTTGATAGTCAAATTTGTTTTTTTCAGGAGCCTTTTGTTAATATTCCAGAGGATACAATTCGTGAAGCACTAAAAGCTGTCATTGGTATTGTACTGTCAATACTTTACAATCTGATTAGTCCGTGATGAAATTAAGTCTGACGGGTTGGAGTTCTGATTTATTAGCTTGTTCTTCTCTGTGCTGGCATTTCAGATATCAGGAATCACCCGTTATTGATCCATTGCAAACGAGGCAAGGTATGTGCAGTGTTTGGCTTTTGCAAATCCTCGCCATCAATCTTTTGAAACAATTCCTAGATTATACGGGTGCTTTTTATTGCTATTTTCTTCAGCACCGAACAGGTTGTGTAGTCGGGTGTTTGAGAAAATTGCAGAGATGGTGCCTGACTTCTGTCTTTGACGAGTATCAGCGCTTTGCAGCTGCCAAAGCTAGAGTTTCTGATCAGAGGTTTATGGAGCTCTTTGATGTGTCTACCTTCAAGCATATACCTATGGCGTTTTCATGTTTGAAGAGGTAAACATCCTTCTATGTTGAAAGGTTTTTGTTTCTTTTGATTATTGGAAGCTTATCCTAGTTCCTGCTTTGGATTGGAATAAATGGAAAAGATGTTGATTTTCTGGAATGAATTTCAGCTGTGAAGGAATGATGGATTCTTTCCCTTCTGAGGACAATAAATAGCAGCTTTTCTTGCTTTGAGGTCCTCGACTGCTTTCCTTCTCTCGGAGCATCAAGTTTATACGAATGCCATTATACTGCATGTTTGGTTTCATATTTGTTCATTCTAGTCGATGCTAACTAGTCCTTACTAGGAGGATAGTAGCTAGTATATTACATTTCAAACTCCACCTGTCCTCAGATGGTTTTCAGAAAATACTGTAGAGAATGTATCACATTTGATAGAATATTTGAGCTTTCACCAGATTAATTTCTATTGAAGTCTGAAGAGCAGGCACTTCACCTATGTTTTTTTACTTTAGCTGGAAAATTGTCAAAGCTTATTCGTTTTTTTTTTGTTGAATGATCTCTTGGGAATTTTAAAATGTTGATAATCATCTGTTTTCTGTTGACAAATAAGAAACCTTGCTGGGAGAAGTAAAGTTTTTATTTTTATTTTTATTTATTCTGTTGTTATTACTAATGCTGAATAATAGGTTTATAGATCACAAATTATTCCTACATGTGGCTGTATGGGTAAATATATTGATAGAATTCTGAAAAGATCTACAGAATTTAATTGGAAAATACATAAAAAAAAAAGTCATAAAAATATTATATGCAATGGATATATATAGGCCTTGAAAGTATATACATACATTGCTATCACATATATGTACAGATAAAATGATATCACAGATTATTAAAATTTATATGGTGTTATTTTTTAAGTGCCATGTGATTTTCATTTTCCAGCATTCTGTATTTGCTTTGTTAGAGATGTGAATCTAGAAGATGGAATATTTATCGAGTAAAGGTATGGTACTAAAAATATAATATAAGAAAATACTACCAACATATAAATCCATTAGAACTGGATACAAGTTAAAATGAGACAAAATAAGGAACCAAATATTTGCACGGTAATTATAATATTAAATAACATTTGAACAATATTTTAACTCTTAATGCAAGTGGTAGCTATAAAATTGGAAGCAGGATGATAAAAAAGCATTGAAACCATTGTAAACCTTAATAGCATCATCAAGTACAAATTGTAATCAATTGGTCCGACTTCAAAATTATGACCTTTAATGATCAAGTTAGATTCAATCATTGAAAAATAATGCTTGAATTTGATGAATAGTAAGTAGTAGGTAGTAGGTACACCTACATTGACTAAATACTTTGGTAAGAAGTTAGTATTGATGAAGAATGTTTGGGAATTTAATGTCTGAATTTTCAGCACCGAAGAACTAGAATCTTTTTATGGTTCTTGTTTTGCTTATTATAGAGCAAAAAGTACAAATAATTTAGTATTTCAGGAATCCTTAGTGGCTCAGCATAACAGCCTCTTTTTCTGATTAGAAATCTCATATGCCTATTATTTGATCAAGGTATTGTGGGAGGTATTGATAATATTAAAACACTGTACCCAACCAGTGCAAAGATTTAATTAAACATGGTTTAAAACTATGCTTAGTATGTCTTTCCGAGAGAATTAATGCTTGTACAAAGTTTGGAACTTTAGGTAATGCAAATCTAGTTGGTGTATGTAGGAATATTATTCTCAGTAGAATATGGATGAAGGTCTCTTTTAATAGATGTGTTTTAGTGGAAATAGTTCGATCTCTATTACCCTTATAAAAAGGAAAAGGATTTGCAGAGTTGGATCAGAAGGCTGAAACATAATTAATTACGATAATCTTTATCAAAAAAGAATGCATGGTATTAGCTCCTTTTGACATACGATATATCCAATGCTCCAATATGTGACCCTCAAATCTAAACACACATCTTTCTGAAATCTATATCTGAGTTACTAAAGCCAACTCCAATATATACTCTTTTGATGATTGATTCCAATCATTTATTCAAATGCAACCTTGTCTAGAAAATATTATTAATATTCTCTATTTGGCAAGAAGTATGACTATGCCATTGTACAGTCTGTTCTTTAGAGTTTCCTTGCAAGATCATATTCCTACTAATCTTGCGTTAAGGGAAAAAGAGATAGAGAGAGATTTAAAGGGGTGAAAATCTAGCATTACAAGCCGTAGAAATTTTATAAACTGCTTTTAGTGCTACTAACGCAATTTTTTCTTTATCTGATTGTCTTGCAGCTAGCGTTGATCTTTATTAGAGGAATTCAGTTTCATTTGTAAGTAAGGAAAAAGGTTTGGTCTTTTTTTAGTGTTTCAGATACATAATTGCTGATCCACTTAAACACGTTGTGGGCTGACGTGGAGTACAAAAATTCTTTTTGAAGCAACTTTTATTGGTGGATATATTCCTGAAAACCGATTTTAGAGAACTCATTTTAGTGCCCGCTTAAAACATCCTTCTTACTTTCTTATATTTTATTTCTTTATGAGTCATGTAGTTGATATTACTACGACATTACTTTTCCATCTTGAACACTAGAGTTTAGGCTTGAATTGTTATGTGTGAGACTGTGAGGGAATAAAGAGAAGTGTGGTAGAAGACTAGAAATCTTACTAATCAGCCAATAGATGGTAGAAACCCTAAACACAATGTTTGCATTGGACTATCAGTTGGGCATAGTCTGCCACCTATTTTAAATTGTATAATTTTGCTACAAAAGAAATTAGTAGAGCATTACAAAATTTATGTAAGATTTTTTGGTAGCCAACTTTAAGTTACCATTGTCAGAGTTGCAATAATCACAAACATTGATACACAATTGTTTTCCTTCTTGGTTCTTTTTCTCTTTCTTATTCATAGTTATATCTGGTGGGAGTCAAAACTAGACATAAATCGAGGGGACCATACTAAGTGTCAGAAAAGACATTTGGCTAAACATGGGGAGTTATAATATTTCACAAGACTATGAGTTAGTTGCTTTGAAACTAGTTCAGTTGACATTTGGATTTACAGAAATGCTTTTATGCTAGATTTGGACACATGGACAGTAAGTTTGGTGTCCAATTCCTAATATGTTAAGCATTGGAGTGACTTCATTATCACTTAAAATTTCTCTTGCTTTTCCCTTTTGGTATTTGGCTTTTTTAATCTATCCTCCACTATATTTTTGTTCTCTTTCAATCTTATTAATTGATGAGCTTTCAGCTCCGGCATTTTTCCTGTTGTCTCTCTTATGGTTATTTTGGGATTCTTTCAAGGTTAGTGGTTCTGGTTTCTTGATGATATTTTAACCTTTAGTTATATTCGATTCATTGCCAAACATGCTTTCCTTTAATCTATTCCCTGGGCTTCGGTCGCTTAGTCTTAGTCCTGGTATTATACGACTATATTTTTCCTCTTACTTATATGAATTATGACTGGTCTTTAGTACTGTTTTACTTTCTGGTTACAGGTCTGTAGTCCACCACTATCATTTTTCTTCCTTTTGTTTTCTGAATAAATTAGGAGAAAGGAGAACTTTGACAAACTGATATTTTTATTGATGTAAGACGATTTTACAGTATATATTTTTGGGTACTTTACTGGAACCAGAAAGCACACCCTTATATAGTAAACAGTAATCAACTATAACTTTAGAAAACCATATATCATGTTTATGAACTTTTTAGACTGGTCACACTCCAAAGACAAACAACACCCCCTATAATTATTTATATTTTAAAAAGCCAAACATCTAAGCTGTTGCAATCTGGCCCAAATTGACAGTAGCTTCCACGGCTTTCATGGCTTCAAACCGTGGTTCCTTGGCCTGGAACTTTAGGCCAGCATATAGCTTCATGTAGTCCTCAAACACGAATTTCGGGTATATTTCCTTCTCATCTGCTTCTTTCCCCACCAATGCCGATGCTGGATAAATAACAGCATCATTGCCAGGGTTGTAAAATGAAGCAATAGACATGCGGTTTCCATCTGATTGAGCTATCACTCGGTGAAGCACACTCTTGTATTTGCCATTGGTGATAACCTGTAAATAATCAGCCTCCTCGTTAATATTGTACGTGAACCAATTTGATTAGTTAAATCGTATACAAAAACACATACCTCTAGTTGATCACCGAGGTTGATGACAATGGAATGGCGCATTGGTGGAACATCAACCCACTCGCCGTCCTTGAGGAGCTGGAGACCGCTGACCTTGTCATCTTGGAAAAGCAATATTATGCCACCAGCATCTGTGTGAGCTCTCAGCCCCTTGATTAATTCTGGGTTGGGACATGGTGGGTAGTTGCTGACCTTGGTGCCAAAATTGGGACCCTTGGTTCCGTGAAGGGCCTTCGTTAGGTAACCTTTCTCTAGCCCAAGATTCTCGCAGAGTAAGTCCAGGAGTTCCTCTGCTAGTTTCTCAAGCATTCCGGCAAATTCCTTCATCACCCTCCTGTCACCAAAAAATATATATGAAGATAGATACGAGGAGAAATAGATAAAATTTAGGAGTTTTTAGACACTGATTACTGTTATGTTTCATTATTATAGTAATAATTGAGTATAATAAATGTGCTATAACCAAATACTAATTGTTTGGTTTCTTCTTTACCTGTACTCATCCTCGAGATCAGGAACTTCTGAAATGTTTGAATCTGGGAGATGGCGCAGGAAGAAGGTGCTCTCCCAATCCATATCTGTCACTTCTGCTTGGACTCCCTCCAGAGCTTTGCTTGCAACCATTTCTTTGAACCTCTCCTCCATACACTTGTTGTAGTGCTCCTTTGTCAATCTTTCCACGGTGTCCAATAGATCATGTGAGATCCCATGGTTCACAAGCTGCAACAAGATATAGTTTCCAGTTGGTTCAATACAATTAACATGAGGTAAGTATTCCTCAAATTAATCTTTGGTTGAAAGGGAACTAATTTATAGTTGGTTAGTACATTACCTCAAAGAAACCCCAGTTCTCACAAGCATCTTTAATGAACTCCATGGTAGCGGCCCTCTCTTCACCAGTTCAGCTTCTCCAAGTTGATAATTGGAAAGTTCTCCATCTGGCTGTTCCTTTCTCCTCTTCTATCCGTCTCTGTTGTGCGTGTAAATTGAAGCATGTGAGTTGGGGGATGAGTTTTGGGTCCAATTTATAGGGGAATTAAAATAGCGGTGGAGGTACAAATAATTATGTATTTATTATATGATAGTGAAGTGTTAAGCTTCCTTGTTCGAGCATATATCCTCTCCCAAGTGTGATAGGGCCCCACTTTGGTGGCTATATATATATATATATATATATATATATATATATTGACCGCCCACAGAGAAGCTAGCTAGGTGGCTGCTGCTACCTTTTAGCATATATTCATGTTTTTGATTGGAAGTTTAATTTTACCTTTTAGCTAGTAGGAAGTTTGTAGTAATGACGATAATAACAAAAAAGATTAATTTTGATAAGTACTTTTTTAGAAGACAAAACAGTGGGGATTTGAGGCTTGACATATAGAACAAACAAAGGCTAAATTCTGAAAGTCATGTGGGACTCTATCGTAACTGATTTTGATTTAGCTTTGTACTCTTAAAAATGGGGTTGAGTTTAACTTCAAACTAGGAGAGAATAAATTTAAAGGTGAAAAGAGGACAAATTTGGGGCCGCATATATAGTGGAGGACACGGAGAGGCAGTTAATAATGGAATCATGAACAAACAAACAAACTAAAGGCTAATTAATGGGGTGGGGGCAATGCTGAGTCAGTTTCCAGCCGAGGGTTGGTGTCTCACTTTGATCTTATGATCCTGTACTGTAGTAGTTAGTTATAAGAAACTCATCATACTAGTAGGAGTAGTATTTACCAACACTACAACTACAACATCATCTAAATAGCTGTGTGTGTCAGTGGCAGTAAAAGAGTGTCCACACCCCATGTCCATGGATTCAATCAATGTCATAGTGGGGGTGTAGGAATGGAATAGAGGAGGAAATGAATTTGGTCACATGTTCTCGAGGTACGTTAGTACTCGTACCAAATTACTAGTAATCTTTTTGAATCCCTACGTACGTACGTTGTTATATACTAAATGGAATACATATTATGTAATGTAGTATGCAATAATGTATGTTATAGTGAGTGATCAACTAGTAATTTTTTTCTTTGTTATCATAGGTTAACTACTAGTAACTCTTGTTTTCTTTTCTTTTCCTTCAACTAATGTATAATAATAAAAATAGTTTCCGAAGTATGTATAATTGAGTGGGCAGAGCTTGTGGCTTGTGGTAATAAATAAAATAAATTTTATGGTTTTGGTTCTTTCAATACACAAAAATTGTGGTGATTCACGTCTTATTACTACAAAAATATATATTGACCTGGAAGGAAATATTAAAATGAATGTGATGGAGTGACAGAATTCAAAAATCAGGCCAAGTCCTTCCATAACCCACATACACAAAACAAAGAACGTATGAACCAATGAGGGAGGGGAGGACGGTGAATTATTTTTTTCAAATAATTTGTTCAAGTGGTTTTTGGTCACGCCCACCAAAAGTCATTTCAAGTATTCTTCAGTTTGTTGCGTTTTAATATGGTGGATAACATTTACAAGTTAAAAACACAGAGATAGGCTAGGCTTAGCTGCCTGGGTATCGTATCAGGAGGAGGAGGAGGAATTGCATTGCACGGTTTCAATGGTCTAGTCAATAATCCCAAAAGTGGCACAGCACAATGCTAGGCCGGATCTTTATTCACAAAAAAAAAAAAAAATAGATTACGTATGATAAACCATGATTGAATTTTAATTTTCTCTCATTTTTAATCTCGGTCATTGTTTGATTGGCTTCTACCCAAATATCTTCAACATCATGACAACAACGATAATTTTGGGGGTTAAGAAAATTGTTTTATAAAGACTTTGAATGTGGGTCAATTGATTTAAGAATTAAGATCAAGTCCATATTTATAAAGTTACGTGGTCTGTTTTCTTATAAATTTACAAAAAAAATTATTATAATAACGCCGTCTATTTTCTTGTACATCTATTTCATGTGATTTTTTTTATTGTTTGCATCCTTTATTGCATGGAATTGATTTACTAATACTTGTTTAAGGATATGCATTCTTCTTGAATTTGTCCTTGGACTGTTATTTTCATGTACTAATTTTTATTTTTAATTCTAAGGTCATTTATGTTATGAGGACTATATAATTTCAATGTGTAATACGAGATCAAATAGTTCATAAAGACGCATGAAATAAATATAAATAATCCGATCTCGTTAGCAAACAAACATACTAATGACTTCTACCGTGCATCTCTTCTTGCAGGGGAAATGCCAAGGCCTTGGATTCACGGTTAGAAAGATGTTCTCAAAAAATATGAATGATTACTCCTTCGTTTTTTTAACATTAAGATATTTATTAGACATGCTTATAAATAATTATTTTATACAATAAAATACAATACAATTCGGCTGATAACTCTTGCATCAAATTTAAAATCCCATATTAGTCCCCTTGTAAAAACTTTCACCAGGCAGGGGAGCACCACACAGTTGATGATAATAGATGGACATTTTATCAGCTAGCTATGACCCGTTTGAGGTTTAAATATAATTTCATTTTCTATATCAGCTAACAAGCTAAGAAAGTAAAAACTACTCTATTACAATATCTTCAAGTAAAAAACGACCGAGCTTAGTTTTTCCTCTGTTCATCATCGTTCAAAGCTCAAAAAGTATACGTGAGATTTCAAAAATACATCACGTAGTAGTAGTAGTAGTAGCAGTTGTTGTTGTCAGTTGTCAGCTGTCAGTGCTCCTCTCTAACCTAATGTACTCTGAAAATGACCAAGGGCAATTAGGTTATATAGCAGCACATCACCAGGTTATGTGTGTGTATACACGAATGTCGCATTCTACTTGATTTTATTGCTCTGCGACTGAGCCAACTGAATCTGAGAGTATACAGAAATGCTGCAAATAAAGACACCAATTCATATTAGATGAGGTAAACTCATCCCTCAATTGGGGTGAAGAATTATAGAGTATCAACAGCTTTACAAGTCAAAGACTTTATACACTCCCCATGAAACACACGACTAATATTTATTCACTCATTTAGTTATCCTTTTTTGCACAGGGTCCTTGTATCGATCCTAAGTATTCTCTCCCATCTAAAATTATACATCTCTAAAACGATGATTTTTAACGAAAATTTTAGTTTTTTCAAACATATCCCTATATTCGCTAGAAAGATAGTAATGATGGTATGATTAGGGGCAATTTTCGACACGATTCATAGATGAATTGGTGTTATAAACACGTGTCATAAACGAGTTCGTATCATAAATAGCATGTATCAATTTTAGACACGAACACGATTCATAAATAGGTTCATGTTATAAACACGTGTATACACGAGTTTCGACACGACACGAATTCGCCTAACACGACATGATTGGGTATGATAGTATTCAATTTAGTTGGAATATAAGTAATGGCACGTTAGAAACTTCATGTCACTTTGTAGTTTTAAAGTAGAAATATATATAATTTTGGAAGAGACTAAAATGAAAATTTTATCTCTTATTTTGGAATTAAGTACTTGAGAAAGACGGAAAAAAGAAGTGAAGATTGATACAGATGTAATATGAAAGAAAATAATAATGCACTGGTGGGGACAAAAGGATCTTACACAGTATTAATCTTTTAAAGATCAACATTGCAAATTCTTTCTCACATCTGCTAAACGAAACCTGACAAAGAATTTCAGAACTACTATAAAAGTTACATTTAAAAGGAAAAAGTGTAGGAATGTCAAAGGCATGCAACTGAAATACAAGCAAGCAGAAATTGGAAAAACAGCATACGTCACACCACTAATTCCCAATTAGTAAGTGATAGAAATACAGCAAATTCACCTTGCAGATTGTGTAATTGGTCAATAAAAAGAGTAAAAACCTTTCCAGGAAATGCATATTGCTTCCTATTTCCTAAACTAAAGATCAACGCATGGAACTAATGCACATTTATTGCTGCTACGGAAATTGTTCTATGAATTGCTTACCGTTCCAATATGATGGTCAAAGAAAAGCCAGCATCACTAGGAGCATCAGCTTTTCCAAAAAACCTGAAAGAGAATTAAAGCAGTTCCATAATTAAATATATATACCTCTTTGAATAAGGATCTTGTGAATGTCTGAATCAAAACAGAAGTAAACATTTCACATTAGCCACAGATCCTGTTATTACATTTAGACCCCATATAGCATAAATAAATCGGGACAAATCAGATTTTTCACTTAAACAGATGTGAACATACCTCGACCTCTATTTATAGCCTACTTGTAACATCAAATGACGATAGCTGCGGCCTCTTATAATACGTTGCCACAGGTAGCGGAGTGAACTCTGAAAGCTCATTTGCATCCTTTCCTGGACAAGCCTGTAGCACATAATTAAATATTAGCAAATAATGTTTTGTCCTGCCCTAGATGTGGTTTTCAGATACTGAAGATATCTTACCATCTCACAAGACATCTCTGAATACCTCGAGATATGGGGCGAATGAAGGATGGATCTCGTTGGGAATAAAGCAAGCCAACCTACAAAAGATTGTTATTGAGAAAGTCATGCTTTTATGAGTTGCCGACTAAATATGAGATTGGCCTACTCTTTCGATTTTCCACGGAAAAGTGAAAATTTGAAGTCAAGAACAACATAAAAGCATTGAGAGAGGAAGAAAATGGAGGATAAATACCTCTATCAATGCAACAGCTGAAGGATCATCCAAGATCTCAAGGCTACAATCAGCAAGATAATTGACCTATCACAAATATAATATATAATGCAAGTATTAACTGTAAAAGGAATTTTGAGGAGCTGAAATGTGTACTAGGTTGTGCACGACTGTATGTGTTTCTTTAACAACCCCACTTAATTAGAGAAAAAATATTATATAGGACTTTTAAGGAGTCAGCCCAAAGTATCTGGGGCGAGGAATCACTTTTCTACCTATTTTTACATGGGATAACAAAATGATGATTATAAAGATGCTATAAAACAGGGAAATACTTTTTTCAGAAAACTAATTTCCTCACCCAGCCCATAACTAATCTCTCCCCCCAAATACCCGCACCACAAGCCTTAAGCCTCAAAGAAATCAAGTGCATCCAATGATGCTGCTAGCAATGCTTGAACCCGTTTCACCAAGTAAGAAGGGTACCATTGAACAATTAGGTTGTTGGCAAGTAAGACAAACTTAATCACCATAACAGAATAACTTGAAATGACAAAAACTGAAAATACTAGTAAAACTCTTCAATTGTCCATAGAGAAAGTAATGAGCACAAAAGATCTCTCCACTGAAAATCAAATCAGAAAAGTTGTGAAGAGAAGGTACCCCAAATTCTGCAATGACTAGAGACTGAACAAAGTCCAGTAATTGAAGCTTTGCCCACTCTAAGAGCAAATTATGGTTGTTCGTAGGTGGAGGATGTCTCCATGGAGCACCAAACCGTAATCTATCTTGTGATATTCTTCCGCTCCGTGCATCAATAGCAAACTTTTGTAAGAGTGATAGTGCTTTATCCATGGCAGGATTCACAACAGTTACCTGATAACAGAGTGACCAGAACAACGAGAAACCAATGATTCTTTTTACAACAAGCTAAAACGAGAAAACATTACATTCAATTTTATTTGTATTACAATAATGTAGATATTTTCATCTATAGTTAAAAATAAGATCATCGTAAAATAGACTGTTAAATGTTAAATATAAAAAATGTAATCTTCAAAGACGTCAAAACATGTGCCTGAAAATGGCGAAGCAGATGCGAGATCGTTATCTTTTTTGTAGTCATACGCTAATGCCAAACAAGATATGAACTTCACGCTAATCGGAAAGTTTATTCCAAAATCAAAATTAAATGACAAAGTCTTACATGATACCGTGGAAAAAAATATATGCTGTCAAACAAGATATAATCACATGCTTGCTACTCATTAGAGAGAGAGAGAGAGGGAGATCGTGAATCTTACTTGCAAATACGCCAAATATGCATCTACAATGTCCTCAAACGAACTACTCCTATCGTCCATGATCCTACATCATATTGAGAGAGAAGATAATTGACTCCTTGAATTTGTAAAACTTATCTAAACATGTAAAAGCTTAGATGCTCAACTAAGGCACAAAATTCCAGACATTAAATCACAACTAATACTACTATATGCTCCCTCCGTTCCAAATAATAAGATCATTTTATTGACTTTTTAAAGTCAATTTTTGACATTTTTAAACTCAAAATTGATAAGATACATTAAAAATTACAAAACAATAAATCTTATAATTAGCAGTAATTTTTATTAGTTTTACAATAATCATCATTTATTGACTAGAGTTACACGAATCTATTTCAATTTTAGACTTGAAAATGTCTCAAACTGATTTCAGATAGTCAATAATTATCTTAGATTTTGGAACGGAGGGAGTACTATAAAGGTTGTATTTCCTGGTTCAAGGTAATTAATGATCACTTAATAAACCCTAACAATGACAATGAAGCTCCTACATAAATAAAATTGATTAGAGATCAAACTTAGCACATAATACTACTTACTTTTGGTAATAATTGCTTTGCTTAAGCGCATATAGCTCAAAAAGATGCCGTGGGTTTGGTCCTAGAACCTCAACAATCACATTCCACTAAAATTTGAAATATTGTCGAACATCAAATTAAAACTTCAATCATTGCAAAAAAAATTGAATTGTTATATCAACATGAGCCAACCTCAGCATGACTGAAATAGTCAGTAACCATATGCATTTTGGCTTCTTGTGGAGTCCAGCCAAAAGTCTGCAAGTTGAAAAGAATTAGATAAACTAGACTCTTTATATATGTTAATATATCAGATAGACGAAGTCCCACTATGTCACATTCCGCATGACCATGCACATACAAGTATTCTAATAAAAAGGCAGGAAAATAATTGCCTTACAACTTACTCCAACTGTTGAGTATGTTAGCCATTGAAATCAAGAACAGCCATATAAAATCATTATTTGAAATAATAGTATAAACACTTCTACATTCTACACTCTTTATAACCTTAAAAATATAGAGCAGACTGCTATATCCTTTCCCAAACTTCATAATCAGAACCGAAAAAACAGACACAATCTCATAACAAATACATAACACCAAAATGATTGGAAGTCAAATAATTTCAGCTTGGTTACCTCTCGAGAGATGAAAATATCTGGAAATCCAAAATCCATATAAGCTCGGTAAGAATAATAGCTGCAGAGTATTAATGAACCTCAACTTCCATATCATAGAAACAAAAATCAATAAATAGAGTTATCACATGATAATTAATTAATTAAGTCAACATATATAGCAGAATATTAATGAGTAAAAATAAGTAGCACATCGACCATTGTTATGAAATAGGCAAGGCCACCAGTTTGTTTTGACCTTATGTGATTTTCTTTATAACGCAGTAGGTAAGGCTTTCTTGATTTGAACAGAAAACGAAAGGAAGAAACACTATGTTTGCTAAAGGAGCAAGGATAGATGAATAACAATCTTAAATGCAAACAGAAACACTATATACTTAAGGACAGAATTACCTATCTGATGTTACAAGAATGATAGGCAGACATCTCTCATTGGCACCCAATGCAATTATTCTCCAGATCAGACTGTCATGATACATTGATGCAGAGACTGTTGAATCGTCTGCTAAATCCGCATTCTTAAAGACATCGATATTGTTTATCACCAATTTGGGCTACTCAAAATGGCCAGAAAAGAGGAGCAAGACAAAATCCACAAATTAGATCACTAGAAGCAACCAACAACTAATGAACCTAATAATTCAAGTTTAGTCAGTAGTGCATGTTTCTAGTTCAATATTTACTTGAAAGTTATGTTATCATGGAACAGATACATTTCTTAGTTCAATAGTCCACCTTCTGCAGTATTAAGCTAAAAAAGATACTTGAATTTCTGCAAAATATACCTGAAAGTAATCAATTTCAGAAGCTGCAGACAACAATTCCAACAAAAGACAGGGCCAGTCAGTTGCTGAATTCGCCAAAGACCTCGAAAATCCACCTGTTTGATTCAAATGCTTAACTGCATTCACTCTCCACCCTTGCTGAACTTTTATCACCTCTTTCGCCAATCTTAATGCCGCAACAGCTTCCTTATAATATGAAACCTCATCAACACTCACACTCTTGCCCTTTTCTCCCAACCCCAAAATCTCATCAATCTCTTTGGCATTTTGTCGAGCAGATAGCGCGGAAACCGCCCGATCCCACAAGACTGAAGTCATTAGCTTATCGGAGACTGCCGCCCTCTTGGAAGAAGTGGCGGAATTGGATTGGAGTATTAGCTTAAGTGAGGTATTGAGATTGTGCCATTTGCTGAGGGTAGTGAATATTTGTTGAGAGCTAATGGTGCCAAGTTTAATACCCTGTTGAGCCATGGACTCGAGACAGAGGTCGAGCTGGGTAGTGAGATTGGGGAGAGATGGAGACGGGCAAAGCGACCAAGATGCCCATGGGAAAGAATGACCGTGTTTTGGGTGGTGGGATTCAATGGATTCTGCCAAATCCACATAACCGGTAATGTGAGGGCCTGTATTCCAGTCTTCTATAAGACCTGAGGAGAGAGAAAGTAAGTAAAGTTATATACGTTTATGTGGGTATCTAGAGAGAGAGAGAAAGAGAATGAAATTGAAGCTTACGTTCGAGGACGAGAGTGGTTTTGCCGACGCCGCGAGGGCCGTGGAGAATGAGGGGTTGAGGAACACGGTGGTGGTGGGCGTGGTTGTTAAGGATTGTTTCGAGGAGTGGCCTTGGTATTATTCTCCATACCTTGTTCACCATTTCTATGATTTGATGCCTTCCTTCCTTTCTTTCTTCACCTTATACTTGTTCGGCTCTTTGCCCCGTCTCAAACTGCGATGAGTAGGCGAAGCCACGGTGCCCTCGCTGCAGCCGTGCCTATTCCTCACTAAACATATTTTTAAATAAAATTAAGATTAATTTAAATTGTGAATATTGCAACACTCAAAAAGTAGTATTGCTTATAAAAATTTATTACTTTTATAATTTTAATTTTAAATATCATATATTAAATTTGCAAAGCCAGACTCAATCTTATATTTTTGCTAAATATACAAAATGTAAAACATAATTTAATTCAAGTCCAAGAAAGTCTATTGCTAACTAATGTTGAAGTTATATATAATAATACTCATTTTTTAAATAAATTATAGTATCATTTAATTAATAAATTTAAAATTATTTTAACCTTTTATCCACTTAACTCATAAAATAATTAATAAAGTCAACAACATAGGATGGTTCATTATTTAAAATAAACACCCAGCATTTTCTTTATATATCTAAGTATATAAGTGGGAGAGAGTTGAAGGTGATTATTTTTTTGGTGTAGTTTTTCATACTTTATTTTATTTGTAACTGTTTTTCAATATATATTAGGATATTATATAAATGGACCCACATTTTCACATCCCACAATTTTCTTCCCAACTATTTTAATTCTTTATTTTTAAAAAAAATTATGTACGCATGTTACAAGTAAATTGATCAAACTATATGTAGTAGGTCTCCATCCACAGCAACCGGTTGTTGGAGAGCAATCTCTTTTTCCAAGCCGCTACAGCTTGTACCGGCCACTTAGAATTTTTATTTTTTTTATAAGCCGCTACAGCTTGTACCGGCCACTTAGAATTTTTATTTTTTTTTATAAGCCGCTACAGCTTGTAACGGCTGAGAAAAAATGGATTGCTTCCAACAACTGGTTGCTGTAGATGGAATCCCGTAGGTAATCGACAAAAATATTTATACAAGTCCAAAGGGCAAAGGCCTGCCACCTGTATTTGACGCCTTAAACCCGACATTAAGTAGCATTTATTAAGTGGTCTCAATGGCAACTCGATTACTATTAATGGAAATTGATATTTCCGTAATAGTACTTTTTTATATTTTTATGTAAAAAATATTGTTATAGATATTTAGCGACGGTGAAAATATCGTTATAAAATTTATAGCGGCAATTATCATATAAAAATATCATTTTTTGTTTTAAATTTACCAATTTCCTTGTGGATATTACTACGTTATGAGGCTGATTGATTCAATTAATGGACCCCCTATTAATAGTTAATACTCTCGTTTTCAAAATTAAAGTCCTAATTAGTTTTGACTGATTAATACAATTTTTTTTATATAAATTACTCTTTTTGATTATTTATATATTTTTTTCACTTTTCTATGACCCCAATCATTATTTTTTTACTTTTTTATGACCCCGATTATTTTTTCACTTTTCTATGACCTAAATAATTATTTTTTTTATTTTTCTATAACCCTAATAATTACTTTTTCTTGTATCATTTAATTTTTCTGATATATTTTTTTTGTAACTCTCACATTCTGAATAAACATATTAAATAAATTATGAGGATATAAGAGGAAGAATATGATAAATATAATTACTAATATAGAACTACGACATTTATTTTAAAATATCTTAAAAACATTAAGATATTTATTATGAAACGTGGGAGTAGTTAATAGTAATACCATCGTTCTTCTACCCCTCCTGATATTTGTATTATATATTTTGTAATTATGTTTAATCATGGATCACTCTCCTTTTAATAATTGTTTTAGATATATGAGTTTGTTTGATTGCACAACTTATAATGGTAATAAATATATCTTAAATTTGTTGAGTTTTTAATTTAGCATTAATGATGAGAAAATGTAATAAGACTGTGTTATTATTATGAACAAAGAAAATAAAAAGTTAAATGAGAATGTCGTGTATATTTTACATTGTTTTTATAAAATATATTTATTTTATTTTTTTTGATCATCTTTTCTTTTGTAGAATTAATAGATTATTTCTATAAGAATTGATATTTTTACATTATTTTTTAATATCTTAACATATAATATCCACATGTTAATTAATAAAAATTTGACAATACAACACATCAGTTAATATGTATATTATTCGTGTAAAAATATCAAAAAATAATATGAAAATATTAATTTTCTATTTTTAATTTAGAGTATTCTGTGTGTAATTCTATATTCTAATTTGGGGTTTCCCAAACCAAAATTTGTTCAAGAAATTAAAGCTCCACATACGGGTCAAGAAAGATGATTTAGGAAACTACCCGATCCACACAACATGTGGATCCCAAAACCCAGACGGGTCACGTGGTAGCATAACTGTTACACGTGCCAATAAACTTCAAGCTTATACTCTCTCTCTCCCCTACGTTTTTGAAAGTTTTTTTTTTGGTTCTTGATATATGACGTTTTAAAATTTTAAATAAATATTAATTATTTAAATTTTAATATTATTTCAAATATTAAATATAATTTTAATTTTCTTATTATTTTTTATCTAATAAATAATAATATTTTTTTTAATATAAAAATAATATAAATATTTGATATAATATTTAATACTATTATTACTATTCAGTCATTTCCTTAATAGTCGTTGTGCACACCTCTAAAAAGTAACTAGTGACTGTGATTCCCGTAATATGACAGACATGACATGGTTACCGTCCACAGTCCACTGTTGTCTGTTGACACACACGTTTTACGCGCGCAAAACTTTCTCTCTCTTCAACCTTAACTCACACTCGGTACAAGTCTTCTCTCTTTCTATTTGGATATTTCCCCTAAAACCCCACACTCCACAGACACACAGGCCACAGCTCTCTATTTCTCTCGATAGCTTCGCTTTATCTCCATTCTCGTGCCAGTTCTCCCACTTACCTTTTCCTCTACGCTACCCCCTTTCCCCCCCAAATCTCACTCTCTAATTTTTATATTCCTCCACATATCTATATGACCCGGAGTTCAACCTGAATAATCTCTCCCGGCCCTAATCCCGGTTTGCCAAATGCATTCCACCGCCGCACAACCGCCACCGTCTCCGGCTCTCACCCTAGACCAAATCTCCGAACTCCTCTCTCACCTCCTGCCCTCCTCTCTCGCAGTCAAATCCTTCACCAGCCGCTGGCAAGTCCTTCGATCAAAGCTCGCCTCCCTCAAATCCTCAATTTCTGAAATCTCCGATTCCCTTCACTGGTCTGAAAACCCCCTCTTACAAACCCTACTCCCCAACCTCCACGCCACCCTCCGCCGCATTCAAATCCTCTCCGACCAATGCACCGACCCCTCTTTTCCCGCCGGCAAACTCCTCATGCAGAGTGACCTCGACATGGCCACCGGATGGCTCTCCAAACAGATTCACGACATCGATTTGCTACTCAGATCCGGCGTCCTCCGTCAATCCAACGCAATCGTATTGTTCCAACCGAGCCCGGGCTCCGAAGAAGAGGACTTGGTCTTCTTCATTCGCGACCTCTTCACCAGATTACAAATCGGAGGCATTGAATTCAAGAAAAAAGCCATGGAGTCCCTCCTTCAACTCCTCGAAAACGATGAAATAGCCCCAAATTTGGTTGCCAAAGAAGGAAATATCGGCTATCTAATTTACCTCCTTGATCTCAATGCTCATCTTTCCCTCCGGGAACAGGCGGTTTCAGCTGTGGCCATTCTCGCTTCTGCTACTGATCAGTCGAGAAAATGCATATTCGAAGAAGGTGCATTAGGTCCTTTATTACGAATTATCGAATCAAGCTCACAAGCTTCGAAGGAAAAGGCACTAATGGCGGTGGAATCAATTACAGCCGATCCCGATAACGCTTGGGCAATCTCTGCATACGGAGGCGTCTCTGTTCTAATTGAAGTTTGTAAATCTGGATCCCTCACAGCTCAATCACACGCTGTTGGAGCAATTACAAATGTGGCATCAATTGAAGAAATTCGAATTTCTTTGGGTGAAGAAGGAGCTGTGCCTGTTATAGTTCAGTTACTGAATTCAGTACAAGAAAAGGCAGCAAACTGTGTATCAATTTTAGCATCATCCAGCGAGAATTTTCGTGATTTGATACTGCAAGAGAAGGGTTTGCAGAGGCTTTTACATTTGCTCCACGAATCATCCAATTCGGCTACATTAGAACACGTTTTGCGTGCAATTCATTCTCTTTCAGCTTCCAATTCAACCGCTCGATTTTTATCGTCATCTATTAGCTTTATAATCCAGTTATCGGAGTTGATAAAGCATGGAACTTTAGTCCTGCAGCAACTATCAGTTTCTTTGTTGGCTAATTTATCAAATATGAGCGATGTGAATATGCGAGCTATTGCTGGATGTATGGCTTCTTTGGTGAAGCTAATGGAGATGGTGAAGCCGGTGGGATTGCAAGAAAGGGCGACGCAGGCATTGGTTTTGCTGTTGACGGTGAGATCAAATCGGAAAGATTTGGTGAGGGATGAGAAGAGTGTGATGAGTCTGGTTCGGATGTTGGATCCTGAGAATGAAATGGTTTCCAAAAAGTTTCCGGTGGCTGTTGTGTCAGCAATTATGGCCGGAGGGAGTAAGGGTTGTCGGAAGAGGCTGCTGGCTGCTGGCGCTGGTGTGTATTTGCAGAGGCTGGCGGAAATGGAGGTCGCCGGAGCTAAAAAGGCGTTGCAGAGATTTTCAGGAAATAGGCTTAAGAGTATCTTCACCAGGACTTGGAGGGAATAAACAGAAAAGCAATTAACACCGCCAACAAATTAAGGTATTATTATTTATCTTAGGTAATTAAAAATAAAACAAGATGCTTATTTGTCAGTCATCATTCCACGTGTCGTGTTGAGTGGGCCATGTGTATCTATTAACGCACTATTCATTAGTGCCTTTTTCTACCAGATGGATAGACAATAATGCCCTTTCTCCATTAAGCGAAAGATATTGGAAACTTTTGTACTAAATTTTTCATTCAAGAGCATCTCCACCTAAAACCTGGCTAAATTTTGGAAGTTTCATATAATTGTTGGTGCCTAATTTTCCCAAAATACTGTTTTTAAATCGGGATACCTTACCAAAAATGAATTCATCCATGTTGAGATATAAGAGTAAGTTGATTTTTGTTTTAGCTAAATTTAGTATATATAATAACAATGCATGAAGCTTGGGAGGGAATAAGTAGAATGATTCGTGGTAGTTTAGTTAGGTATACATGTCATCATTGATACATGGGGTAAGAAAGGGGTAATAGTTATAACAGTTAATAACTTTATCAATTTTGTTGTGCAGGAGTTGGTTTGGAGTTTTCTAACTGTCAACAAGGAAACTGCTTTTCCTTGCCAAGCAGCAAACAAACACACACAAGCGGTAGTATACCCCAGGTTTTACATTTATACTAATATTGTTTTTTCTTTTTCAAATTTGTTTGATATTGTATATCCAGCAGGGCTGCTTGTTTTGTTGTAATGGCTAATTAAGCTGTAGTTGGAAAGGCTACCAACTATTTTTGGTGTGCTTTAATTGGACGTCATCGTTTTAATTAAAAATGGTTATTATTTGTGTGAATGAATGAACTCTCCGTGTGTCTGGCTTTGGGTTAGCGCATTCTGCAAATGGGAATCTTTAGATGGCGATGTTGAATGTGAGGAGGATATAGACAAGGCCTTGTCCCTGAAGTGCTGAAAAATCATTGCAACTTATCTCACCCACCAGAAGCTTGTAATCTAGCTAGGAGCTTATCTTTTGCTGTACTTTCCTTTTTCTTTTACCTAGGCCTAGGGCTAGGGCTAACAGCCAGTAGGTGATGGGAATTGATACCCCCTGCCCCTGCCCCTGCCCCTGCCCCTGCCCCTGCCCCTGTGAATACAAGTGTTTGAATAATGAATTTAGTAGCCCTTTTTAAAGATTTTGGAGATGGTGGGTGGGGTAGTCAATCATTCCTGGTGCTGGTAATAATTGAATAATTCCGTGAGCTCTAAAGCAGCTGCTCCTCGAGCATCTTGCTGCATGGCAAATATTCTTATAAACTCTATCAATGTGTTTACTTACAGAGTATTTTGTCTCGTCCATGAGGAAAAGAGTTTTAAGTTGCCTATAAAGAAACTCAAGAATCTATTAATAGGAAACTCAAAAATCGAGTTTTAAAGCTCGATAAATTACTTGAATCTTCTTAAATTGTAATTTTTTATTAATACACGGATCATATTTATTTGAAACGTTCAGGATCGTGTTTAACTCGATAGTTAAATGAATTTCAATCAAACTTTATTTTATAATCGATAAATTTTGTGATGCCTCTCTCTTCATCAATCTGCGCTTGTGAAATGCATCTGATGCTCCTAAAGAAAGAAAAAGGCAAAACATTTTTTGTGCCCCCATATTAATATTATGTTACTTGCTAGTATATATTTATGGTGAGGTGTTATGATATCCGTCCCTTAAAAAAAGCAACTGCACAAACCAAGCTGTAAAGCTTCAAACTACCTCTCTCTCTCTATATCTCTCTATATCTCTTCTCCTCTACTTTAATGATTTTCCCTCGGAAATAGAAATAGAAATATAAATAGAATGAGAATGGTTCCCTTTCCTCTCACTTTTCTAATCCATCCATCCATCCATCCATCCATCCATCCTCCTAACTTTGAATCTCCTCCTCCTCTTATTATTTTATTTTCCGGTTTGTGGTTTTGCCGCAGTTGTAATAACTAGAATTCATACTCTTCTTAATTCAGTCTTCATCATCCATGTTAATCATTCTTTCCTTTCCTTTCCTTTCCTTTCCTCCATACGTGTAAAATTTAAACATGTATGCACATACAGTTGAAATGGTACTCAGACCAAATGAATACTACTACAAAATACATACATACATACATACATACAGATAGGCGATAGTCTACAGTTGGATTTCAACTCAATCCAAACTTCCAATTAGGTTCTCCACACCAAATATTTTTAGGATATAATTTCCCTTTTTGGGCTGTTTCTACGCGAGCGAATTACACGACTTTTCTACACGCAAATAAACTGCTTATATTCCATAACAGACTTTCAGTTGGTAGTTATACTAATACTAGTATTACTTTTAAAACAAAAGTCTACGCCGACAGCCGGAATTTTTATTATTTTTTTTTGGCTTTTGACTATTAAATAATTAATGTGATTTATTGGAACTTAAATTTTTATAAAATGCACTTATTTAGGTGTCCAAATGACACCTATTTTTGCAACCTTATTTTTTACATGTATCCAAATGATACCTAAATCATTATATTTTATAAAAATTTCAGTTCCAATAAATCACATTAATTATTTACTAGTCAAAAGAAAAAGAAAATAAAAATTCCGACCGGTCACCAACCCAGTTGGAAGAAAGCGGTCGCCGGAATTTTTATTATTATGTTTTACTTTTGACTACTAAATAATTAATGTGATTTATTAGAACTGAAATTTTTATAAAATAAAGTGATTTAAGTGTCCTAATGACATCTATTTTTTACCCATTCATTCGTTCCTACGAACATGAGATTCTATTCATTACGGGTCATTGGTAAAAATAATATTGTTACAAAGTCTTACTCCCTTTTTACTATAAAAAGAGTCTATTTATTATTCACTATTTTTAAAAATAGAAAATTATTATTGACTTTTTAAAGCTAATTTGATCATATATGTAATTCGGTATATTCCTTGGTTTCCTCAACTCTAAAAAAAAACATAGAGCGAAAAAGTTGACACATTTAGCAAGGTGTATTTCAAAATAAATAAATAATAATATTCGCTAATAGCTTTGTATCAAGAGGCAAGGCATTCGAATTAAGTCAAGAAAATGACTCCTACAAAAGATTAGAAAAATCAACCTCATAAATGCTTGTTAACTAAACATAAACTAAAGAAAACAAGGAAAAAAAAGGGAATTTACATTGATAATCTTTGGATCATAAACTACGCCATGTGTTTTTCTATGATCTTATTCTGTTGCTGCAACCATAGTTGTTGTTCATGCAACAAGTTCTGTTGATTCATGGAACCATTAAACATTTTCCCACTGCCCAATACGGCAAAAGGGTCATCATTCTCGTATGCCATTGTCCCATCATTCGGATTATGAGCAGAAAATGTTTGAGTAGCTTGAAATGTAGGCGCTGCTGAGAACAAATCTGCGGCTGGAAAATATGTTTCAAAGCCTGCACTAGTACTAGTTGCAGCCGGGTAAGCTACAACTGGCACAATAGCTAATTCATTTGATTCCTCTAAAAATGGGTTGTAAGGGTGTGGTGACAGTGTTGCTCGTTGATGATTATACAAACTGTCCAGCGAAGTGGCTATATCCGGCTTTTGTTGCGTAGGCCGTGTTGCAGCCTCTGCTAGCACAAATTCCCAATCTTCTCTCGAGCCGGTATCTTGCTCTTTCTGTTCTTGTTCCTGTTCCGGAAAGGCTTTGAATGTGTTTGGCACATTTGATTCTGGTTGACCGAACAAATTGTGCAATGAAGAGGCTATATCTGGCGTTTGTTGCATTGGCTGTATTGCAGTCTCTGCTAGCACAAGTTCCCAACCTTCTCTCGAACTTGTCCCTTGCCCTTTTTGTTCTTGTTCTTGTTCTTGTTCCGAAAAGGCATTGGGATTGAAGGTGTTTGCTACATTAGGCTCTGGTTGTGTTGATGGTAGTTGTATGGATTCTGCAAGCACAAGCTCCCAATTACTCATTGCTGAGTTTGATTGCAATTGGTGTTGCTCTTGTTCCGAGTTTTTCTCTTGTTCTGTTTCTTGTTCCTGTTCAGACCATTGATCCAAACTTACCAGATCAACCATTGAAGATGATACTGGTAATGAATGAGTTGATAGTCTTGAGACTTCCTCACTTGTTCTAAATGTCTCGTCTCGTTTAGATTTTTTCTCGAATTGATCCGGATAGGCTTCCAAGTCTATGGAAATCCCCCGACTTTTCCCTGTTTCTGCAGCACTTATTAGGTCCTCTAGTGATGTACAACGTGAACCAAATCCTGAAACCCCCGAAGAAAATTTCCCTGTTTCTTGTAGTGCTGAGCTTGAACCTGGGGCTGGGGGGAGACCTAGCCTATTTGGAGATTTTGCGACTGATGGAAAAGATGATTTGTCTTTCAAAAATTCTCGTAATGATTCGATTAATTCTTCAGATATTTTTTGCACACTAGGGTACTCGGATGTTCTCCCTACACCTATACTTGTACATAAAGAATAAAATTCACCAAGCTCTTCAAATTGTTTTGCGGCCTTTTCACAAGTTTGGAAGGCTAGTACACAAGATTGGTACTGCAAATGGAAGAAACTATCAAGAAGAAGAGTTAGGCCTTCTGAAATGTCTTTGTACAGATCGAAACTCTCTTGCACAATTGGGTAAAGAGAGATTAGGACCAACCGATTAGTTCTGGCTGCACCAGTCGGTCTCGTAGCGATGGCTCGTTCGAGCAACCGATGCCAGAACGCAATCCTGTCAAGCAGCATAGCCGGTTTCATGTCACGAACAGGCTCATTAGTCCTCCGGCTTCCCCTGCGCCCGGCTCTTTCTTGTTCCTTATTGGTATATCTTCGTTGAAGCTTCCCCGTGAGAAAACAATCCAAGCGCTCGTCGAGATAAAGGGCAAATGTCCTAACAAATGCGGTGTAATCCCACGGGCTTGAGTTTGAATCGTCGCAAAAGCTAGAAAGGTTGAGAATTTTGGCACCTCGTTTCATTGCATGGAGGACTTCTCTAGGGAAATATGGATCACCATTTTGAAATATTCGAAGGACGAGCATTAACGATTTTAATGCCACAATCCAATTGCGCGTCCGGCCTATACGCTTACCGATGACTCTAGCGCATGCGGCTGCATAGATTTTGTTGGATGAGACGAGGTGGACAACTTGGTATACGTATCGATCATTCGTGGGAATATGGTCATGGGTGGTGGCTTTGAGGACTGCAATTTCTAGGTTGGTATAATTGGTGCTTGCAACCTTAGCAAGACTAATGCTGGTTTGATCTTTTACTGCTCCGATTGCCTTCTTTAACTTGCTCGGCATTGTTGGTTTTTCAAGGCAGGCTTGTGAGTTTTGTTTTTGTCAGCATTGTTTTATAGTATTTGGTATGAACGTTAAGGAACAAGTTGTTTGAATTAGGCTCGGAATCATGGTATGGTTTGGTTTTCAAGATTGAGAAAGGGAGAGATGTTGAGGAGTGTGATTGTGTGCAATATTTTTCTGATGGAGAAATGAATTGGGGTTTCCCCTCGAGTATCGCACAACTAGTCCATTAGAACAAGGAGAAAGAAAGGGAAAAAAAAAGGAAAGGCACAAGTTATTTGTGGAAATTACCCACATAAACTCTAATTAATGAGGTCCACATAATTATTAGAAAAATAATTTATATCCCAAAATAGAGTCAGTCCTCCTCCCAAGGATACAAGAGTACGGACAAGGGTTGAGATATTGAGTCAAGTGTATGGATAATTGGATCCAAAACACAAAGATTAAATGTTCGTTGGGTCAAAAAAGAAGGAGAATTGTTCAAACACTTTTCAAAATTCAATTAAGGGAAGTTACTCAATGACCCAAAAATAAAAATCAAAGTTATTTTGAATGCCGTTGATATTTGAGACACAACTTGAAGGTTTTGGGAAAGATTAAATTAAACTGATATGCTTGTAGGGCAAAAACTGGTTTAATTAAATTAAAAAAATTAAGCATATTTATTTATATTTTCAAATCTTGTGATAACAAATTCAACATAATTTATTATATTTATAGTTTCTTCACTTATAATATTTATAATAAAATAGTATAAATTTTAATTATAAAAATGATCAAATTTGATTGAAGAAATTGTAAACAAAAGACGCCAGCAGATGTACATTTATTCAATGGAAGATATATACTGAAAAGAGAAATAATTGCCCTTAATTGATTGTTTTAGAATAGTGGATCCCTTAATTGGACAAGAAACGTATGGAGTAGTAATTACTACATGTGATGTGCAGCAGCAATGCATCCTGTTAATTAACTATACACAAAAATCAATGGATTTCAAACAAAACAAAACAAAACAAAAATTGAGTACCACCAGAACTGGGAACTGGATAGGATCATAGGATATTACTACAACCAAACACCCTCTCTTCTTCTCCTTAGTATACAGTGGGGAATTCACATTTTCCAAACTCTGCAAAACAAATATATATATATATATAGTTTCTTTTAGGATCTCTCTCAAAACTAATTAAAATGATTCTCAAAGTTGAATTAATTAAAAGAGGCTATGACATTCATTTCAATTAATAATACAAAATAATAAAATCTCACCCTAATAATAAGTGTTAAGTTTTTGGGCGATTAACAACAAAAATTTACTCCCAAAAGAAACAAAATTTGTATGTACAAAAACATCCTTGTATAGATAAATAAAAAATTAAATTGAGAGACATTATAAAAGAATAAAAAAAATATAAAAATTAAAGAGAGTATACGTGTAAACATATTAAAATAGATAAAAATAATAATTTTGAAAAAATAAGATAAAATTAAAAAGAGTATAAAATATTTAAAAATAATATAATCAAATCTCTTATAAGTTTTAGAACGTCATATATTAAAAAATAAAAAATTATTCTAAAATATAAGTTATTGAGGGATGGAGGGAGTAGTATGTAATACTAATAGTTAGTACCTACTCCATACTCTCGCAATAATAATGTATAGAGGAGTGACAAAGAGAGAGAAATCGAGACCGTACTAGGTGGCTGAGTTACAACGTAAGCAGCTCCTCCAAAATAACATGTGCCCATCGCCCGCCCTTTCTTCTGATAGTAACTGTTGAAAGCGAACGATGCGTGCGCCACCAGTGTATTAGGATCGTAACACGTGGATCCCGGCTCAATCGGACGGCAGTCAGCCCCTCCCTCACCACATGCATAAGCTAGACCTCCCTGCAGCTTAGCTTTTTCAGCTTCTGCATTCGCCACACACCAAGTCCCACCGGAAGTCGTATTCCTGACGACCGCCGACCGGTTGTCCCGGTAATTCTTCAACCCCTCAGCAGTGAAGGGTATCTCATAAACCTTCTTCTCATCAGGGTAAAAGAGTCCATAGTTTTGTTCCGATGAGGGACCGGTTTTCTTGTTCTCGTTGAAGAGAGCAAAGAGATAAACGGTCAGATCTGCTTTGGGTCTCAAGGGGGTCCCACCTCCGGTAAGTACTCTGCGGACCAGGTTCCCGTTATACGCAGCAGCGTTATCGACGGTCGCGCCTATTTCGTTTTCGTCACCTTTTGACGGCCAACCTGTTTCCGTCACGATCATGTTAACATCGTCGTACTTCAAAGCCGACATTGCGGCGAAAACGGCGTCGATTTGGGCATCGAAGAGGCTGAAGTAACGGAGACCGTTGCCGGCGTCCACGACTCCCGGGTTTTGTCGGAAAAGTGCGTAGTCCAATGAAATGACGTCGGAGTTTGATTCGTATGCGAAAAACGGGTAGGCATTTACCATGAGGGGTGACCCGGTTTGGCGGAGGAAATCAAGCATGGGTCGGATTACGGATTCGACGAGGTCGGGTTTGAAAGAGCCGGCTGAAGACGGGTAGGAATTTTGGAGGGCGGAAAGAGCTATTGGAGAGGAGACCTTGATGGAGGAATGAAGGTTGTATTTGACTAGAGCTTGGTGGATATTTTTCATAGCCGGAACGAGGAAGTTGGTGGTGTTTTTTGGGTCGACGAAAACTTCGTTACCGACAGCGATGGATTCGATTCGGGTTAACGGGTAGTAAGCAGCGACGTTGCGCTGGACCCATGAGTCGGAAAAGGACTGTTGTTTGGCGGCGGAGTAGAGTAGTTCGTTGGGAAGGTCGACGGTAACTTTGATACCGGTGCCGGATAAGGACTTGAGAACAGCCGGGTTGGTATCAAATACTTTGAGGCGATCAATTCCTTGAGATTTGAGGAGCTGTGCTACCTTGAAAGGTAAGGGTAGATTGTTTGCGATTCTGCCGTAATTTACTCCGACTGAACCTCCATCTACGTAAAACCAAAATTAATATTAATCACTATATATTACTACACATATATAAATGAATGAATTTAGGTTGTTGTATGAATTGGTTTGTGAATGAAGTTGAGAAAGTGGAAAAAAGGAGTTAATAAATGTTTGTAAATATTACCTGCAAGTGAGAAAACGTAAAAGAGGAAGAGAGAGATGATAAGTCGTCGGTCCATGTCCATGATCTGTTTGTTTAATTATTTCTGGAGAGAGTGGTCTGTGGAGCAGAGCAGAGCGAGTGAGAGAGAGAGGGAGTGAAGAGGGGGATTTTATAGTGTGAGAGAGAGAGAGATGGACAAGAGTTAAAGGTCGGTCGGTCGGTCGATCAACGTTTTGTCCGATCTCGAATGAACGTGAATACATGCAGCGTCATCAGGAGCAGGTTTGCATGTACGATTGGGTCCCGCAAAATTCGACCGTTTCTTCGTTTCATTACTAAAAAGACACCAGAGAAAATACTAGTCTAGTAGTAGTATCTTTTTATAATATAATTATACTCCATTAATTAACGGTTCATAAAACTAACGTTAATAATCTCAAGTTGTTGTTGAATTAATTAAAATATCTATCTAATAAAATACAAATGATTTTGAATTTCTCGCTCATTCAATAAATCATCTGGGCCGTCCAAAGTTTAGGATAAATCTCACCATCCATCTATCTAATAAAATACAATCTATCTAATTCAATCTATCTATATCTATATTCTATATATCTAATTATATCTAATAAAATACAAATAATTTTGAATTTCCCGCTCACTCAATAAATCATCTAGGACGTCCAAAGTTTGGGATAAATCCCACCATCCATCTATCTAATAAAATACAAATAATTTTGAATTTCTCGCTCACTCAATAAATCATTTGGGTCGTCCAAAATTTGGAATTGTTGGAGTGTGATTATTTGGGTCTAGCCATGGTGCAGCCCAATCTATTTAATGGCCCGGGTCTGGTGATGGCTCATATGTATTTATTATAACAGTGGAAGAGTCCTTATTAAAATAGGATTGTGTTTACTTATTTGGAGGGATAAGGAGTCCTTCTCCTACTAGGAGAAGGGTAAATGTACTTCTATATATATGGCTACAAGCTAGGGTTTAGACAATACAAGAACACAAGAGATACAACACAAATACACAACTTGTACTCTCCATATCATCAACTTGTACTTCCAATATTATTATAGTGGATTACTCTCTCTCTCCGTGGTTTTTCCCAATTGGGTTTCAACGTAAATTCTTGTGTTCATACTTTATATTTCTTTATTTATGTTTATGTGAGTGTATTTCGTGAGTTTGATTTCACAACAATTACTCCATCAACCGTTGGCGCTATTTTGGCCTGATGTTTTGGTGATTTCGTCAGGCGTACAAAATCAGGCGTTAACATTGGCGCCGTCTGTGGGAACGTTTTTATACTGTTATTTTTTAATCACCAATTACCGAGATATAATGAAGACGATGCAATTATGTGAAGTATTTTGATCCGGATCGCATGCAGAACCATCACATTGAGAAACTTAAGGCTCTAGTCACACACTGCAGAGACAGAGAGCGCAGGATGCTTGTTCAGAACTTGGAACGTATCACCGTCGCATAGGCTTTCCATTGAATTGCAAAAGAGGGCAAAAGTGATATGCACCTGTGTTGATATACTAATGGCTGAAGACAGAACTTACAGGAAAGGGATGCATTAGTCGGTTTATCAAACCCGAAGAAACAGAGTGAAGCTAACGACATCTCCACCAAAAGACTCACCGTTTCTCTCTCCAGAATATATTTTTCCAACCTGAAAAATGGCCAACATGTCTTCCAATTCTCAATCTTGACTCTATCTGATGCTGATTTCACCACCATTGGATCCTTATACATTCACACAAACAAGTGGTTGCTGCTGATCATAGCAGATCTAAACAGTGACGTCAATGCTTCCTTTGTTTTCAGATTTTGATGGCACTGCTCCTCTTATGGCAACGTCACCAGCTAAAGGATCTCCGTATAAGCCTTCATCTCTTGCATCGCTTGTTACTTCAAACAAAGGAAAACATTCAAATATGATCCTGATTGTCGGTATTGGTGCTGGCATTCTTATTATTGGTGTTGTTTCAGTTATTATAGTTTGTTCATGTGCATCTCACCAAGTGAAGAAGAAAACATCTCTCATAGAAAATGGTTTTATTCATCCTTGGTGTGGAATCTATCACGGTCCAAGTGATCTTGAAGAGATCCCAACAAAGGAAACCCGAGAGGAAGAATTGATTCTTACTGATCCTTATGTTGCCGAATCTATTAAACGAAAAGTACTATCCTCTGTTTTCGACGAGCTAAATGAATGGGTGACATGCTATTATAATTTTGATCTACACATCAAAGCAATTGAAGCGTACCGGTAGAACAAGCTCCCACCACCGCCTCAGAACCATGACGATCGATCCTATGAATCATGGAAGAGGCTTGATATGAGGAATTCAAAGATTGTTGATCCCGATGCCAACCATGGCAACCCAAGCCCATCGGCAAATGACCTGGTCTTCGACAAAACAAACAACCAGTCACTTCTCTGTCACCCTACATATCTTCGGATGTTTACTTTCGGCAGATATAAAGTCTTATCAAAGCCTCCCACAGGGGTTGGGACGGATATTATGGTGGCATAAGGTTGGAGGGGCTATAAGGCCGGACAAACATCCTTCGGGAAGGCTCTGATCTCCCGAAAGGAAGCCTCCTGCAGGGGTCAGGACGGCTATTTTTGCAGTATAAGGTTGGATGGCGTAATAAGGTTGGATCCTTCGGGAAGGCTTTGATCTCCCGAAAGGAAGCCTCCTGCAGGGGTCAGGACGGCTATTTTTGCAGTATAAGGTTGGATGGCGTAATAAGGTTGGATCCTTCGGGAAGGCTTAGTTCTCCTGAAAGGAAGCCTCCCACTAGGGGTCGGGACGGTTATTATGGCGGCATAAGGTCGGAGGGGTTATAAGGTCGGACAAACGTCCTTTGGGAAGGCTTCGATCTCCCGAAAGGATGACAATCCAGCAGATGAAAATCCAGAGGATATAAGTCCCTAGGATAAAAATCCCGAAGAGACTTTTTGAATAGTCTCTTATAAATAAGGTTCTTATAAATAAGAGACTGGGGGGCAATGGTTGGTATAAGGTTGGAGGGGTTACAAGGTCGGAACAACATCCCGAGACTGACGGACATCCTCTCCAACGGATAACATCCCGAGACGGACCGATATCCTCTCTAACGGATCACATCCTCCGAGACGGACCGACATCCTCTCCAACGGATAACATCCCAAGACGGACCGACATCCTCTCCAACGGATCACATCCTCCGAGACGGACCGACATCCTCTCCAACGGATAACATCCCGAGACGGACCGATATCCTCTCCAACGGATCACATCCTCCGAGACGGACCGACATCCTCTCCAACGGATCACATCCTCCGAGACGGACCGACATCCTCACCAATGGATCATCGTCCTCCCGAACGGATTACTTCATTCGGGACGGACCATCATCATCTCGACCGGACAATATCCTTCGGGACGGACCAACGTCCTCCCGAACGGTCAAAATAAATATTTATACGGTTCTTCGGAACGAATACGTTTAGTTCCTCGGAACGAACTTTATAATTTATATTTGGTAGTGATAAGGTTGGTTCGGTCGTAATAAGGATGGTTCGGTTGTGATAAGGTTGGTTCTCTATATATTTGGATGTGTTCGGTGGATTATTTATCTGTCTTCGGTAGTGATAAGGTTGGTTCGGTAGTGATAAGGTCGGTTCGGTTGGTATAAGGTTGGTTATATATATATTGGGTTGTGATAAGGTTGGTTCTTTATATCTTCGGTAGTGATAAGGTTGGTTCGGTTGTGATAAGGTTGGTTCGGTCGTAATAAGGTTGGTTCTCTATATATTTGGATGTGTTCGGTGGATTATTTATCTGTCTTCGGTAGTGATAAGGTCGGTTCGGTAGTGATAAGGTCGGTTCGGTTGGTATAAGGTTGGTTCTCTATATTCGGTTGTGATAAGGATGGTTCTCTATATTCGGTTGTGATAAGGTTGGTTCGGTTGGTATAAGGTTGGTTCTTTATATCTTCGGTAGTGATAAGGTTGGTTCGGTTGTGATAAGGTTGGTTCTCTATATATTTGGATGTGTTCGGTGGATTATTTATCTATATTCGGTTGGTATAAGGTTGGTTCTTTATATCTTCGGTTGGTATAAGGTTGGTTCGGTTGGTATAAGGTTGGTTCTCCGACAACTTTAGTTCGGCACATGGGGTTCAGGCGTGATATTTTCTCTTCGGCAAATATGGTCGTTTTGTTGGGATATATTTGTATAGTCTCTCATTGGGATATATTTGTATAGTCTCTCATTGGGATATATTTGTATAGTCTCTCATTTATAATTTCCTTATTATAAATAAGAGACTGGGGGGCAATGTTGGAGTGTGATTATTTGGGTCTAGCCATGGTGCAGCCCAATCTATTTAATGGCCCGGGTCTGGTGATGGCTCATATGTATTTATTATAACAGTGGAAGAGTCCTTATTAAAATAGGATTGTGTTTACTTATTTGGAGGGATAAGGAGTCCTTCTCCTACTAGGAGAAGGGTAAATGTACTTCTATATATATGGCTACAAGCTAGGGTTTAGACAATACAAGAACACAAGAGATACAACACAAATACACAACTTGTACTCTCCATATCATCAACTTGTACTTCCAATATTATTATAGTGGATTACTCTCTCTCTCCGTGGTTTTTCCCAATTGGGTTTCAACGTAAATTCTTGTGTTCATACTTTATATTTCTTTATTTATGTTTATGTGAGTGTATTTCGTGAGTTTGATTTCACAACAATTACTCCATCAACCGTTGGCGCTATTTTGGCCTGATGTTTTGGTGATTTCGTCAGGCGTACAAAATCAGGCGTTAACAGGAATAAATCCCAACGTCCATAGTGCCGAAGGCACGGGACTGTTGCTAGTCTATCTAATAAAATACAAATGATTTTGAATTTTTCGCTCACTCAATAAATCATCTGAGCCGTCCAAAGTTTAGAATAAATCTCACCATTCATACATCTATCTAATAAAATACATCTATCTATCTATCTAATAATCTAATAATAATTTAATAAAATACAAATAACTTTAAATTTCCCGCTCACTTAATAAATTATTTTGGTCGTTCAAAGTTTGAGATAAATCATATTGTCCATACAGTGCCGGAGGCACGGGACCCAGCTAGTATACTCCTATTATGAATGGACGCAGATCGGGTCGGGTCGGGTACTGTTATAAATTAATACTAGTATTCCGTTGTCGCATTTTCTGAACGTTAGAAACGCGGGGGTGTTTGGCTGCTATAAAATTCACACTCTCTTTTCCTATATAAAATAATAGTAAAATACGATCACTTAGTTTTAACACTAATAAATTACAAGTTCTCTCCCAAATTAAATTACAATTGTAAAATACACCCACCCATACATAAAATTGAATAAAAATATAAAAGTGTCTTTTTAAAATGAATATTACTACACTTGAAAATTACTCTTACAAAAAATAATTTATAAAATATTGTATCAAAATGAAATTAATATTTATAATGATGCACCATACCCAGGTGATTATAACCAATCAATCATACACATCATTTTTTTTATCTCTCTTGCTTTAATTGCCAAAATATTATTGTTTTAAAAGAAGTACCAATAACACTTATTACAGAAAAATCCATATAGTAATCTCATCATTCTTTGATCAGTGGATAATGCACAGATTCTCAAATATTCAGTTTCAAAAGTGTATTAAATTAATATATATATATATATTGTAATTTATCATGTCATAAAATATTCAATGTCAAGGCCACAAACAATTTTTTAATGTACATTTTCCACATCAAAGGAACGTTTATACACAAACTATTTACATCTTACAAAATTGATATTCAAAATAAAAAATAAAAGGGTGAGAAGCCTACGAGAGAAGATAAGCTAGCAACCCAAAAAGAATGCACAAACAGAACGTGCTCTGATTTAGGGGGTGTTTGATAAAAATTGAATGAATCTGAATCTGAATGAGCTGAATCTGAATCTGAATGAAAAAAACTGTTTGATAACTGACATATCTTAAAGATCTGAATGACATATTTTTAATATTTTACCCCTCTGAAAAAATTCAAAGTTGTTGTAAATTTATTTAATATTACATAATATAATAGTTAATATTTTTTTATTTTTTTTTACTTCATTCAGCCAACCATTCAGCCATTCAGACCAAAAATTCCGACTTAACGATTCAGCCAACACATCTGACCGATTCAGCCATTCAGACGATTTTTTTCCAAAACAAACGCACTTAATGATTCAGTCACTTACCGATTCAGCCATTCAGACTCATTAAGTTCTAAACAAACAGCCCCTGTGATATATGCTTACTGCTTAGCCTCCCGTTATGCAAGCTACCCAAATTGCGCTCCAGAACAGTATTTAGGCGTCATCTCTGCTTCTGCTTCAGGTGCTTCATTTGGTGTGGCCTTTCTTCCCTGAAGTCTGACTACAAAAGGAAAACAATTAAATCAGCTTGAAGCATGCATAATTGCAAAGAGCAACACCTAATGGAAATAAAAGTATACTAGGATTTATTTTTTTGCTTTTATAAAAGAACTCGAAAATAGTTACTTTGAAGTTTTGCATGCATAAACGTTATTGTGCACACACACACCATGCATGCATAAACGTTTTCCATAAACTAAAGCACCATGCGTAGCAAAGCAATATGATAAGTTCAACTTTTTCACCCACGTGAAGTTTAATATTTAAAAGTCTAACCATCTTTGGGGACAAAAATTGTGTATCGCTATCGAGTTCTAGTTATAATCAGGGAAATAGGGAACTTTTTTAGTATTAAACATCGTTTGTAAGTTCAAGTAGAATAAAGAGCCCCATCGAGATTCGAGGAAAGAAATGAAGGAAGAAATCACAGTACATGTGCATTCACTACCATCGCACTGGAAGAAGGGTGAAGAGAAGCTAAAAAGGAACTGGGCTACTCTACTACAAATGTTGCTTTATTCAAAGTTCAGATAGGATGATGGAGTCCTAAATTTTCTTTACCTGACAGTTAGGTATACTCTACAGCCACAATTGACATGTATATGGTGTGCTAAACAACCATCAACAACGAGCAAGACCCAACTTAGCATGAATAAAAATGAAAATTCATGTTTTTTGGGTGAACAATCTTTATGAAAATCCATATGTTTATACCAATAGTTAGCATAAAACTATGTACCCAACATATTATATTCAGAGCTTACAAGTGCAAATAGCTAGCAGAAACGAGCAAACTGATTAAGAAATAAAGACTCGACATTAAGTATGATATCTCTATAATGTGAATCACAAATAAAAAGTTTGAGCTAAATAAGATTAACTTAGCAGAAAAGATTAAAGTAGCAAACTATCTGGTAATAAGAAAAGGTTATTCTTTATAGAAACAAATAATTTCATAGAAACACACATTTACCTTCAACTATTTGTTTCAAGTAACTTGAGTGAACATTATGGTCAACATATAAATTTGTCAAGTGTGCGAATGGAGCTAACTATAATGTTTTAGCTATATTGCTAGTAAATATGACAACTCACCAAATTTGGAATTTCAGAGATTTGTATTCTTCGAGAAGAATCAGTAGGCTGTAATCTCAGCGATGGTCGAGATAGTCTTTGAATGAAGTCGAGGACATGATTATAAATGCTGCAACCAAAAAAAAAGTTTATTGAATGAATAAATTTGCTCAGAGTCTCCACTAGCATATGGATCTTAAATTTTAAAAATGAAAATGATAGATAGATGAATAGAAAACTACATAGCATGCATTTGCTTACAAAGTCTTTCAAAATAATCTCTTTGAACACACAATCTATCAAAAAGTTATGCCGCACTAGTATTGAGCTACGGCTAACCATTTGCTATGTACTGCTAGCCCAGAGTTATTTATTTTTGGAATTTGAAATAATAACAGATGTAGAAAGCAAGTTACAAGTATATCAAATGTGTCTCGCTAAGGCAATGTCACACGAGAGATTTAGTTCAGGCGCCACGTTCTTGGGAAAAGAGGATGTTTGGCTTCACTCACAAATACATGCAAGTAGTACAGTAAAGCAAAAATGATTTGCTCTAATAAATTAGTACAATATCCTCCAAGTACTGCTTTTTGATTACTGAGTACAGGAGTTAACTACTTGGTAGTTCTTCCCAGCATTACTAGCTAATGATAATCCATGCTAAGCTTCACATATACAAAAATATATACATATAAATATAAAATTTGATCCAAAGTATAACTAGTAGGCAAAGCACAACGCATCAGAAAGTCTATCCATATTTCCATGCTTTGTATACACGAAGCAAGCAAAGACAATTATGTAAGAGACAATATATAGTTATCAAACAAAATTAAAGTTGAGTTCAACCTTAGCCGGTGCCGATTGCAGGCTGTGAAAAATGCAACAAAACCGTTTAAAATGCTCCGAACAGCACGGAAAACCTAGAAGGAAAAAAGGGTGGTGAGCACAGAAACAATTTATCACACCCTCGTTACAAAAAACAATAAGGTAAAGCTCTACAACCTGTGAAAAAAGGTCGTTCCACAGAGTACGCCACACGGAAACCTCATATGAGCTCACTGTAGCGTCAGCATTTGAAGCTAACTGGAAGATGCTACTCACAAAAAGCCATATATCCCAAATCAAATCATATGCATTCCTAAATATGAAGGCCAGAAGACTAGAAAGTCCAAGAACGAGGCGAAACGGAGCATATAATATCTCGCACAGGATCCAGAATATAGGGTATAAAAAGGATGTTGCTGCAGTCCAATAAAGTTATTAAAGTGAGAAAATATATTAGTAACAGATCTCATAAATCACAATGGATGAAACCTAAAAATATTCACAGAAGGGGGTGAATGAAAGTAGTATAGTAACCTACCAATATTCCACAAAACAGCAAGGATAAACCACACAGGCAACAGGATAGTCTCAGCAAGGTTCTCCACTAGACTAAAAGAAGTCGCCACCACAAACCAAGTAAATGTGCAGAAACTCTCCAATATATTTATAAACATGTCCCAAAAAGGGAGGAGGATCTGCCAAAACACCACAATAGGCCCTGCCACTGGCTGTGTGAGAACACGAAGGAATGTTCTAATGGTTCGCATAGTCATCAGGAACCACTCGACAGCTTTCTGAGAATTGTGCAGAAATAACATCGTCCCCAAATACTTAATCCTTGATACCATCTCCCATGTTTCTATCCAATCTAAGAGAGGCCCACAAAAATGAGAGGCTGTTGCCTTGAGAACAGGGACATTTTTATATAAATCATAAAATCCAATGAGAACAGTGACAATAGAAATTAGCACATATAAAGCTCTAACTAGAGGGCACATCCACGGGCGATAAAAATGGCAAAACACTGGGTATGACTGAAGGAAGATGACCCAAGATGGAAGCCCAGACTCTAATAAAGTAAGTAAACGCAAATCGATCATAATTATTTCCTTTAATTTAAATGGGAGGTCACGGTCATTAAACCGAAATAAAAGCAAAACATCCCTGTACTGGGTATCTTCAATGGCTTCTTCACAATCACTTGCATAAGGGGTCTGGGGATGTATTGGAGAGTCAACAGTTTCACTGTGTGTTTCTTCTGAATATATATCAACCTCAAATTCAGGGCTAATACACCTGGTTAGTTTTCTTCTCTTGTAGGGCCCATACTGAGGAGGTGGCGTGTGTGGTGGTAAACCTGTGCTACTCTCCACAGTTGCTGGGTGTACTCTGAAGCAGCTAGAAGGAGAACATGGAGGTTCATCCTCAGCAGGTGAACTATTATTAAAGATAACTTTGTCATCAATCACGTTTTTAGTCTCCGGAAAAGAATCCTTAGCATCATAGAAGACATCTCCTGTAGAAATTACAAGTACTACCGTAAACTACACAACATTCCTTTATACGAAGAATGTAAAATATAATATGGCCTTAGTAAGATAATATAATCCTATGACATGTTTTTGCCAAATATAGATCTAATTATGAATATACATAAACGATAGGAGGAAATAAAGCAGCGTCCTCCACCCAACAATCTCCCACCTCGAGGAGTTAGAGTGGTGGCTACATTGAAAAGATGCCTCTTCCATGAAAGATATTAAGTACAGAAGGGGTTAAACGAATAACCAGTAAGCAGAAAGAGAAGTGTGTGTGTGTGTGTGTGTGTGTTTGTGTGACTAAAATATTCTCTATGTTTTCGGAAAATGAAGTCCTTAAGTCCAATATCCCACATCAACTTAAAAAAGCCACACTTCCATGTCCAAAAATCATGAGCTGCATTATTTTTGTCAACCAAAAAAAAAGCACAAAAGCAAGAGAGTACCTATTGCGGCCTCAAGATGCTCTCTCAAGCAAACCCTCTCAGTAAGAGTCCCCGGAAACCATGAAGATATGCATCTAGCAGCTTGAGTTATACTATCGAATTCCCATCTTTTCATGAACTTAGACTCAATGGCCAAAGACGTATCAGTCTGCACATCGCGCAAAAATAACTTAGAATGGGAAATCTTACATGAAAGAAAAAACAAAAGGGGAGCATCAATAAAGATAAGCACCTGAAGTTCATTCAAGTAGTTGATACCACGAACATCAGACCATACAACTTCAAAGACAATAAAACCATACAAGGTCCTATGCAACTTGCTATTTAAAATCAAAGAAGTCCTCAGTTTCTTCACAGGTAACAAGGCTCGCTTCCTAGATAATGATGCAGCATCAATCACTGAGAACCATCTTCTAAACTTTCTGGATTTACTTGTATTTAGTTTGGAAGTAGACTTCACTTCAAAAAAACCTCCAGTCTCCTTTCTCTCCTTCTGCTTCCTTCTGTTGGCAAAGGGGGACAACCTGGACTGATAGTATAGAGAAGAATCATTTTATTATGAACTCAGCATCTTAAATATATGTTACAGTGTATTTTTAGATGCTCTTAGCAACCTTAGTGACCATCAACTGCCACAAATGTGCAGGTCGTGAGACAAGGTCTTTCAACCATGGTCGGTTGTCCACCAAGATATAGAATTTTTTACTTTCGGGAGCCAGGAAAAGGCTAAGATGTGAAAGATAAGACTGCAAGTCCCTGCAAAACATGGTGGCGCGGTTTTAGTAAACCAGAAAGAACTCAAAACAAATAAAGGCTCCTCTATGTTTTTTGTCCTCAGCAAGTAGACGATTCATATCCTACTCTTTCAGTTTGAATATGAATGACTGTATAGCGTAGATGGTCAACTCAGTTAGCATGGATATGATTCCTATCCTATCCTACTCTAGGTAGTGTTGCATCCAGAGTAAATCTTAATTAATAAGTGATCATGTCAGTGCTATCACCTTCAACAATGGACTGCAATGGCTCTTCCATTTAGTGCACATCCAACCTTTAAGTTGTTTGATATATACATTCTTTACCGCATTCACTTGTCTCAGTTGCACCAGATTGAATAAACCAGCTCAACTGCCATATATTCAAGCTCTACAACTACCTTCCTAAGCCTTTCAACATATTCTGTACCAAATTAAAAAAATTTATACACGAATGAAAATCCTCAATATGACCGAACCACCATCCCGACAGAAGAACAAAAAGAGAAACTAAGAGTTTATCTTTGGTGAGAAATGAATTCATAATTAAAACCACACACATTTCATTAAAACAATAAATAGAATAGATGTCAGCCACCTCACAAATGGTTTATAGACCTATGCTATATAACCTAATTATTTACACGAAATCATGAATAAGCCCATAGTAATAAGAGCTAAATAATACTGTAGAGAAACATTCTATTTACTTGAAATATTTCTCTTAATGAAGTCTTAGTGGACGAGACAGGTGCAAGAGTCAAGTCACAACTGGAATACAAACTCTACAAGTCTTATAGCACGCACACAAAGCCAAAAAACACAATCCACCATTACCAAAATTTTAAAAAAGTAGGAATCGGCAATTTTGAACTTCAACCTGCAATATTACTCTGGTAGTAAGAGACAAGTATACTTGTTTAATCAAATTCAAGTTGATTTTGAGAATGGTTAATTTCTGGGTCCATTGACTTCCATGGTCTGCAACAGCTAAAATTGTGTTGTTTAACCTAGAATCGACACCAAAAATTAGGAAGCAATGCCACCTGCACTACATGTACTGTGTTCCGCTTATCCAGCGGTCATAATAGTTTCAGCTAATTACACCAAAAAAATACAATTTTTAATAGGTTTGTTTGACATTAAATCACATCAGCGTAATTAATTATTATCACTAAAATTGAGGATTAACAAAAAAGATAGCTTCCTATAATCGAATTAAATGAAATAACAAAAAAAAACTAATTTCTGAACGAAAGTCAAGTTAAAGAAAAACATATATATCCTTACCCAATTTGGAGACTTGTTAATGGGAACACACAGTACCGTTGATTGCAGCCTTTTCCCATGGATGCAACGCTCAACCCTGCTCAAAGGTATCCCAATACACATTTTAATTTATGAATTTCTTAAAAAAAACAATTGAGAGAAAGAGGACCTGAGAAGGCTCTCAACGGACAACTAAACAAGACACGCGCATCAAAACAAAGTAATTAAGACTTGGGCACATCGACATGTAGAGATAGAGTTGAGTTATAAAGGCTTAACTGAACTACTCTGTCTATGTGTCTCTGCTGTTACATACATACGTATAGATGTAGATGTAGATGTAGATGTATAAATACATATATCTATATAATAAAGTCTAGGGGAGTAAGTAGTAGTAATTGAATTGGAAATAGGATTGCGTGAGTTGGGAGGAGAGAGAAAGTGGGTGTGGACAGCACACGTTGAAATCTGAGGGAGGGGAAGACGTCACTTTTATTAACCATGCCCACTGCCGCTGGGGGAGGAGGAGGACAGGTTATACCATTAATTACACCATCTTTAACTAGGGAGTAGTAATTGACTTGTTTTGGATTTTGAAAGTTGGGAAAGTGCAAAGGATACAATTGTCAATTAACACCGGGATCTGAGACTTCCCCCGCCACCGCCACCATCGTTATCAACTAATCATTTTTTTTCTTAAACTGTCCAAATAATATATTTGACATAACATTTGTTATTTATTTTAATATGCATTTTTAATTTTAAGCTTCACACAAAGTAATAAGATGCGCCGCAGGCGTAGTGTGCACCCTCTTTCAGCTTCATCAAATGGGAACTTAGAAGAGGATGTGGGACCTACTGGAACTTGGATGGAAATAATGGAACGGATATATCATCGTGGGTGGGGCCCTGTTATTACCTGATTGCAGATTGAATTATGGAGTAATTTCTTTATGGTAAAAATTTTAAAAAATCGTTGACTGTTAAAATCTTACTCCAATAGCTAATCTATTTAGCATTTACATGGAGAAATTAAGTTAAGTTAAATTAAATTAAATTAAATTGGCATTTGTATATGATCCTTTTTATAAAAAATATTAAATTTTCTTTTTTCAACCAAAAAAATATATTCAATTTATAACAAATAATTAAATTAATTAATAATAAAATATATTTTACACATGTATTTATATAAAATTAATGAATTAAATTTGTTGGATATATGTTGTGCAAAAATGAAAAGAGACTATTGGAAAAATATTTTGATATATTAAAATCTGTTTATATATATATTTTTTATTTTTTGAGTGCACTTAAAATAAATATACGAGCAAAATAAATTACTTAAAACAAACTTTTTATACAAAAAATAAAAATAAAATTACATTTAAGTAGTAATAAAACAAGGACTTTAATACTATTCCCAAAAATAAATGCCCAATTTTCATCTTTTCTTCATTTTAAATAACTTAATGACACAGAATCTCAATAGCTCCAATTTGCACAAATTTTTCTCTTTCAAAAGTTAATTAGAAGAAATTAAATTCAAAATTTAATTTGCAATTAGAACTCAATTAAAATAAAATATTAATAGCAAGAGACCCATTTGAGAACTGAGAAGGGTTGTGGCGAAGGAAGCAATCGAGCAGGCCACTCGAAATGGTTCTGATTTGGTTCTAGTTGATACAGCTAGCTGGTAGAATGCATGCAGGTAATGCAGATAATACAGTTTATTTTTGATAGACTCCACGGCACGCTTGCGTGAGGTGGTCGTCGCCCGGACCGTTTCTAGCACAGTTGTTGGATGAATTGCTTGCAACACTTTAACCCCTCGTCTATACTTTAGACGGTAATCTTGGTACAATTGCTCGCGTTTGAAAATCTGCGTTGAATGGACACCAACGACACCTTGACCCCTCGCTTATATTGAAGCGGTAATCTCGGTACAATCGACGATTGATGCGGTAGAAGACGCCACACACAACTATGAATTATTGTATGATAAGTCAAATTGAATCTCAAAGAAAAAAAAACTAAGAAACTACTAATTTCTTAGGAATTCTTCAAAGAATCAAAAGTAGAGAATAAACTCTCAATTATATTGAATAAAAAATAATGTATAATGTGTATTGATTACATAACTTGGACCTCTATTTATACTACTCAAAACAATCCAAATCCTAATAGGAATAAACTATAACCCTAATAGAAGACAATTTGGAAAAGAATTCTAATTAAAAAAAACATATCCTAATTACAATAGAATCCTAAAAATCAAAAAATCTGCCCACTTGATGCTGACATGATATGTTAAGCCCACTTGATTGAATAATATGTAAAGTATTGTAGGTCCATGTTAACTTGCTGCATAGTCCAATATTGAGCTGCTAAATTGAATAATAAATTCCCACGTGTCTGGTATCATGAAGTAATGGGCTGCTTGCCGAAATCAGCTAGTACACTTGCCAACATCACTTATATATCCAACATGTTAAGCTTGGTAACTTTAAAAAGCTGCTGTCCACATCATATTAATAAATAACAAATTGGGTCAGCCCATTTAGATTTTAATTTGACAGCATGTTTCTTGAATTGAACTCCATTTCAAATATCCTTGAATAAAATTCAATCCAATTATTTGAAATCGTTTGACGAACACTTGACGCTCGAATCGATAAATTGACGAAAAATTCTGACCCGGTCAATCTGTCATCATTCCCCTCCTCTTCAAAAGGATTTGTCCTCAAATCTGGCATCCACTCCCCTTGAAAAGGATTTGTCCACAAATATGATTCTACATCAAAACAAACAAAGTTAGAATCACCAAACAAAACATAACCATAAGTCTCACCTGGTAATTTAAATGAATAAGCAACACAAGCAAGAATTTGAAGAGTACCAACTCCTCCTGGATCAAATATCAAAATGAAAAACTCTTCATGTGATAGATTTTCCCAATGGCGAATTTCCGGATCAAACGAAAATCTTATGATCTCGATCATTTTCAAACATAACCACGTCAATGATCCTGGGTCAAATATCAATTTTTGAAATTCATCAGGTCGCATAAGCCCATACACCTGAATCCCTAGATTAAACACAGAATAAAACAAATCAACAAGTTCCTTTTGTCTAATCACAAAGGAATCAAATAAATCAAAATCACATGCATAATCTAATAAAATAATATTCAAAACACTTCCCTGTAAACTCTCAATGCATTGATCGAATTGAATTGCACGATCCATGTTTCCCTCGATGAATATGATCCCATTACGAATCTGCAAAACACAACCACACTTTCCCCTTCCATTGACATTAACACAGTCAAAATCACATAATAGTACCAACGGAATAAGATCACAATCACAAGTTGAAAACTCAATAGCACATTTATCCGGATGACGCACAAACTCCACACATGCTAAAGAATTTTTCAAAGTGTTGACAACAACGAGAATATCACCAAAATAGATATTAACAAATTCTCCCATGAAAGAATGCAAACTATGATCCAACAAACCCATGAAATTATGCAATGTCTTAGCTAATCCAAGTGAACTGCCTAAACATGCAAATAACTTGTATCTCAATCCATCTTGATGATAAACACTTTTCAAATCAATACCAGATGATAGCAAATCATGCAATAAAAATTTTTCGATCGGAAAAACATGATCACTACCATTATCAACTAACAACAATTTATGTAAAGATTGACTAGCATGAAACCCTAAGTCAATATTTGGATAAGAAAATCTAGAATTATTTTCATGCAAGTAAGCACATTGAAAACGAGAATATATATCATGATCATAAACTAACTCAACATAAATCAAATATCCACCGTAGTTCATGATAAAGATGATTTTACCCTCAAATTAGCTAACAACAAATCTTCCAACTGAAGCATGCAAAACATGTTTTAAATAATTCATGAAAATACTAGATGCATCAGTTAATCTAACAGAAATAACTAACCACCTATATAACTCACATGCTAAAATAATTTTCCATTTATCACAATATCTTATGCTAAATTGATTAGGCATTGTCATCACATGATTATTATCACATGTAGATAAAACATAAGAACTAAGCAATTTATCAAACATATTATCTAAATAAAGAAAAGAATAACGATACTTGTTTACCAATTCAAAATCGACGAACAAACTCGTTGTCTCATCCCCCTTAGATACTATGATCTCATAATCAACACATGAACTCATGTCTTCTCTCACGATACCCACTTTCACCAACTCTCCAACCCGCCTTGGTAACTCCGTCGTCTCCTCGGGAATACTATCAGCTGATCGGTACGGAATGATATTACGGTGTATTTCATCAACAACCTGTACAAGAGACAAAACAAAACTAGACAAAGAAGAATCATTAGTGTTAGTATTCAAAAGCGCCGTCTTGTACGAATGTACAGTCATTGGCTTTTCAAAATATAACTCACTTTTTAACTCACTATCTTTTTCATAGTCACATATTTCTTCTCTCTCTTCTTTATGCTCACCCTCTCGTTTGTTTTTCTCTCGTTTATTTTCAAGGTCACTCTTTTCATTATCTTTTTTCTCAATCTCTCTTTTCTTTTCATTCTCACTCTTTTCACTTTTTTCTTTTACATTATCAACCTTTTGAACAATTTCTTTTTGTCGATCTTTTCCACATATATTTTCTTTTACAAACTCATCTCCTTGATTACTTTCTTTCGGATGTTCACCATCATGCTTTTGATCATGGATTTCATCTTGAACACTCGAACCCAATAACTCTCCTTGGACCGCATATTCTATAATTTCTTCCACTTCCCTAAAGCTCTCATTGATGTCTTCTTTTAAGTTCTTGGATGCCTTAAGAGTGTCTTGGGGTTGTCTCCAATGTGAATCCTCTTTGTTTACATGTCTGTGAACCCTCATATCATCTTCTAATGTAGATCTCCTTGAAGGTTGCTCTACAATTTTTTTAGATATATATTCCTCCCTCTTATCACGCTGTACTGGAGCAAATCGCTTTCTCATTGCTGTTTTTAATTCTGCCTATGTCTCGAACGGACGCTCCCCATGTTTTTGTTTGATAAGCCGCCACCATATAATTGTATGATCGGAGAACTCTTGAATTGCCCGACTGACCTTCCTCCTCTCGGAGTAATCATGATAGTTAAATTCTCGCTCCATTTTTCTCTCCCATTTCATATATGCCGTTGTATCAATATTGCCTTGGAAAGTATTCCTTTGAGACCCATAAGAACTTTCATAATTGTAGCTATACATGTTTGTTGCAAACACAAATGCTAGTAGATAAAAATTTTCCTCACACACTCCCTTACGTGTTTCGTTCGAATCAATGGTTCACTCGTGTATACTCTTAATAAATTAGCTTTTACCCTCAATTAATCTCACCACTAAGCCTTTTACCTCAATATTCTCTCTAATAGGTTCTTTTTGAATTTCCCCTAGTAAAATTCTTGGTTTTACTAATCAATTCAAAAATTACTTATCACAAAAGATAGATGGTGTGACTATCAGGATACCACAAAATCACCGATCGATTGCCTTGTACTTCTCTTGTATGCCTCAGATTTGTCAATTGTAGCTTCGCTTCAGAATTGATGATGATGGAACGGTATGAACTCTTCTTTGGAATTTGATGATTTGATGGTGTGCTACAAGTTTGGTTAGCACAAATAAAATATGATATATTTTTCTTTTTCTTTTTCTTTTTTTTTCTTTTTCCTCTTTTTTCCTTTTTTTTTTACTCACGTTTTTTTTTAGCAATATAAATTTTGGCAGAAAATTAAAGATAGGTAACTCGCTAGAAGAAGGCTTGGCTCTGATACCAAATGATAGACTCCACGGCACGCTTGCGTGAGGTGGTCGTCGCCCGGACCGTTTCTAGCACAGTTGTTGGATGAATTGCTTGCAACACCTTAACCCCTCGTCTATACTTTAGACGGTAATCTTGGTACAATTGCTCGCGTTTGAAAATCTGCGTTGAATGGACACCAACGACACCTTGACCCCTCGCTTATATTGAAGCGGTAATCTCGGTACAATCGACGATTGATGCGGTAGAAGACGCCACACACAACTATGAATTATTGTATGATAAGTCAAATTGAATCTCAAAGAAAAAAAAACTAAGAAACTACTAATTTCTTAGGAATTCTTCAAAGAATCAAAAGTAGAGAATAAACTCTCAATTATATTGAATAAAAAATAATGTATAATGTGTATTGATTACATAACTTGGACCTCTATTTATACTACTCAAAACAATCCAAATCCTAATAGAAATAAACTATAACCCTAATAGAAGACAATTTGGAAAAGAATTCTAATTAAAAAAAACATATCCTAATTACAATAGAATCCTAAAAATCAAAAAATCTGCCCACTTGATGCTGACATGATATGTTAAGCCCACTTGATTGAATAATATGTAAAGTATTGTAGGTCCATGTTAACTTGCTGCATAGTCCAATATTGAGCTGCTAAATTGAATAATAAATTCCCACGTGTCTGGTATCATGAAGTAATGGGCTGCTTGCCGAAATCAGCTAGTACACTTGCCAACATCACTTATATATCCAACATGTTAAGCTTGGTAACTTTAAAAAGCTGCTGTCCACATCATATTAATAAATAACAAATTGGGTCAACCCATTTAGATTTTAATTTGACAGCATGTTGCTTGAATTGAACTCCATTTCAAATATCCTTGAATAAAATTCAATCCAATTATTTGAAATCGTTTGACGAACACTTGACGCTCGAATCGATAAATTGACGAAAAATTCTGACCCGGTCAATCTGTCATCAATTTTTCTCAAATGTTTAGCAAAAAAAAAAAAGAGAGACCCATTTCCTCTCTCTCTCATTCCCTTCTTTTGAACCCTACCTATTCTTCATAGATATCAGAAAAAAATAAATAAATAATAAAGAACATCATTATCTTTGCACTTTTGTCATATAAGACTGAAAATTTTGTTAGAAATTGTAGACTTTGAAATGAAATTTGAAGATATTTTTGACGATGGGGATGTGGTGGCGATGGTGCCGACTATGGTGATGGTTGAAGAAGCGCCGGCTATGAAGATGGAGATGGAGAGGGAATTGGTTGTTAGATGAAGGATTATGAAGATTTAAAACGTTGGATTTTGGAGTTGTTGCCTATTATTTAGTTTTGTTTTAATTTTTTTTTAACTCTTCTTTTTAATTTGTAATATACTAAAAAATTTAGAGCTTACTTTTTAGTTTATTTTTATTTTTACAGTTTATTCAACTTTTTTTTTTGTAATTTCAATGACAACCGCATGGATCGATCTAAAAATTTTCTGTTTCTGAGTTTTGAACAGAAAAGAAAAGAATAGAAAACTTAAATTAGAACAACAAAAATAAAAAATTTGAAGTTTTCCTATGTATTGTTTCTGAATTTTTAATAGAAAAGAATAGAAAATTTAAAATTGAGGACATGAGTTGTAATTTAAAATTTATTACATTAAAAGTTGAGGATATATAATATGGAAATTATAAAAATATTACTTATTTCAATTTCTTTTCCGTCCAAATCAGGTCAATTTTGAACGAAAATTTTTTGACAAGAAAAGTGGTCAAATTTTCTATCTATTTCTTTTTTTTCCGTTTCTTAAAAAACTCATAAACATAAAAATTGAAAAGAAAATTTAACTTTTCCGTCTATTTCTTTTCTTTTTCGTCCATTTTAAAATTCAAAAACAAAGCGTAAAAGTTAACTGGTTTGGATGAATTTTGTAACGTTTTGTTAAAAAAAATATAATACAGTGAGTCGGATGGAAAAAAAATTAGTCCAGTGATACATTTATAAATCGAGTTCGAGTAAAGCGGAGATAAGTGTATTTAAACTAGTTTTAAAGAATAATGCTAGAGACACAAATTATTCTACAAATATTTTATAAACTATTGATATGACATACTCCACATCAGCATATTGTATGGGGTCGAAGACTACATTGAAATAATTTATAAAATAATATGATGAGATGAAATATGTCATATCAACAATTTATAAAATATTTATAAAATAGTTTATGTATGTAGCATTACTCAGTTTTAAAATAATAAGGTAAGACAAAATACACAAATGTCAGCATGCATGCATGCGCCGTGTGACTGATTTAGTAAACATATAGCCATCGATTCCTCGTGGATGGGATGGGAATCAGTTGGGAATACGTGAGTCGGATAAAATGACACGAGACAAACATCCAAATAATTATGCATGCAATTGTATTTAAATGAAACTTTATTCTAGTTGTATAACAAATAAATACTACTAATTTTATTTAACATGGTCTATGGCACCAATAATTTCGAATCATGTTACATCATTTTTTAAATAAAAACAATCTACATACATAACCTCTCTGTTCGGCTTGGTTGATAAACTGTTTTAAATTTTTGACACATTTATATATATATATATATATATATAAATATATGGGAGCCCTTCCATAGCAATCGGTTGCTGTGAGAACTGTGTAACAACCCTTTTTTGGACCGTTGATAAATTGATCGCATGACTGAGATGAGTCTTAATATTTGATAAGCTGACACAGCTTGTACCGGCTTTTATTTTAATATAAACACCCTACATGGTCAACATCTTGTCAGTACATTTAAAAGAAACGAATTTTTATTATTAAAAAAACACCAGCCGGCACAGCTTGTACCGGCTGTGTCTTTTTTTTTTTAACTCATAACAATAACTCCTATATATATATTACTATGCTTTACCGGCTTTTATTTTAATATTTTATGGTCAACTGTTGTCATTTTAATAATTTTAAAATAATTTTTTAATATTAAAATACTTCAGCCGGCACAACTTGTACCGGCCGAGTATTTTTTTTTAAGCATTTCTCTATTATATGGGGTGACTCAACACATTAAAGTTGCATTAAAAAATAAAAAATAATCCAACCGGTACAAACTGTACCGGTTGAGAGATGAGCAAATTTAATACAGCTGGTACAGCATGCAAACTTACTGAATTGTCCTCTTTATTTTGTCTAAATATGGCAGAAGTACCGGCTGTATTTTTTATCAATCCTCTTAGTAATATTTATAAATAACATTAACTTTTTTATGTTATAAAGTATAAGATTAATATTGATTTATGAAATTAATTTAAAATATTATTAAATTTAAACTAATATGAGTAATTTAATTTTAGATAATATAACGATAAAAATTATAAAATATCAAAAAAATTATTAATATTTACAAGAATTATTATTTTTAAAAATTAATGAATCACATCAATCTTATATCAAAAACATCTTAAATTGAATTTTAAAAGTCTGATTCTAATTTATTTTTTAAAAAGAGTACTTTTATTTGAAGGCACTTTTTAAACTTTTAAAAAGTCTGAATAATATTTTTTTTGTTGTTGCTAAATATGCTGAATAATATTTGCATTGATTGGTACCACTCTTCTAGTACATAAAAAAGTTTAAAAAGTGCCTTCAAATAAAAGTATAACAAAATATGTATGTACATAAAAAAGTTTAAAAAGTGCCTTCAAATAAAAGTACATAAATTTTTTTCATAATACAGTGTTTTGGATGTGATTTGGGTACGTATAACAAAATATGTATGTACACTTTGGGCAGACTGTACCACCACTTTTTGGTATAGATATTCAAAACACGCCCAAAACATTATATTATGGAAAAATATCAGTTCCATAAAATATTAAATATTTTTTTTAGTTGTTTAAAAAAAACCAAAAAAAAAAACAAAAAAAAATGTCCGCATTTTAACAAAGTAAGGGAACCCTCACCTGATCGGTTGTGTATATATATATATCATTGGTATAATTAAAGAGTTACAGGCATAATTGATTTTTAGCATGAAATAAATTAATATTATTTTTTATTAATTTTTAAAATAAAATTATAAAAAATATCATAAGGAGGAGGAGGGAGGGAGTATAATTAGTAGCGGACCAATTCCAACAAACTTGGTGTAGCATATGACAAACTTTCTTACTAGGTTAAACAGAATAGACTAAAATGAATAATAGATAGATTAATAAGATTTAAAACATCTTTTTTTTTAATTAAAATATAAAATAAATTTGTGTTCTAACTGACGTAACTATCAGTGTTTAATCTTAATCAAAAAATAATATTGGTAATAATAAACATTTATAAAAAATTTAAAATCAAATCAAAATAAAATTTAACACCAAGATATATCATTCATTTATTCGACCTCTTTCTCGGGTCCAGTAAACAAGGTGGAACAAGCCGATACCAAAATAAGTAAACACCCAACGACTCTACCAAAGGACGGAACAGCTCTTGATGAAGCCATGCCCCAAAATTGTGATAGAGCAGCCTGAGACAGAACCAGCAAGCAACCATCAAGAAGACATAAAATCACAGACAAAATGAAGTCATGTGTAAACTCTTACAAGTCCAGAGTTCATAGTAAATTCCAAGAGAACCGTTTCTAGTACACATTTTGTCAAATAAGAAATGCCCACAGGTATTTTTTTTCCTTTTAAAAAACACTGAAAATTTTGAGGTTTCCAAAAACAAGAAAATCAAAACCAGGTGGTGACATCGAGAATAATACCTCAAGGTACTGAATATTTGTAACCTTGCTTGTTTTCTCCAGCTGAAGTCCACGTGCCAAAAATATCTGCAGCAGTGTTAAAGGATTCTCAAGTCCAAATTCTTAAGGAGCATAGTCACAGAACTAAGAAGCAACTAATGCTCTCATGCTTTGTATTGTGAAAACATGCAGATAAAAAATTAAGAGTTCAGACCATACCTCTGCAAAGAAGGCCAGTACGCCCAGTACAACCGTAAGAAGGAAAGAATATAGATCAGGCATTACAAATTCCTGCATCCAGGAATCAAAATTGTTTGGTGAATTCATTAACACTATAAAATATATATACTTCCACATCTTTTAAACAATACATTACTTCAAGATTACTTTATAAACATAAGAGATTTAGAAGTAGTACTATTATATGGACTCAGATACGTATTTTAGGTTTAGGATTGTCATGGTCTCATATTTATCTTAATCACAAAACACAAATAAATCAAATGACCAAATTGTAATATATTCACTAAAAATCCCAAGTATCCATTGGCAAAGACTTTCAAAGAGGGGAAACATCATTAATTCTTTATATACATCCATACCCTCAAGTATATGGCACATAGTTACTGTGCCAAAGGAACACAGCTCTCTTCTTTGTTGCTATGCCTGTACGCCCAACGACATGTCCAACAGTAAGCATGTTGGAGAATGACACATGCCCCTATCTATTTTGTCTCACTCATGAATTGAGCATTTCTGGAGTTTCTACAATAGAACTTATGATGCCTAAATGACTGTTTTTGACATTTTACAGTAAGAAGCCTACAAAAGTATAATGCCACCAAATCAGGCTCTGTCCATCACTATTGACCAGAAATTTATGTCACCGTAAGCAAATATGTTCATATTACCAAAAGTTCGAATTTATATATATATGTATACTTTGAAATGAATTCATGAGCAATTGTTCACATGCCAAAGATGGATGACCATAATTTGAAATTCCATGCAACTCAAATTCAACATATGACAGGCGAGTAAGATTTTTATAAAATTTAAAATATTAGAGAAAACAATTGCCTTGGACAAGTGCAATGAGGCAATGGCATGTTTAACAACTACAGCATATTACATTCGAGGTAATTCACAGTTAAGGCCACTGAAAAGTCACAAACGATATATACAGTCAATTATGGTGGCGAAAGAGGTATTACCACAAACTTGAGCAGAAAGTCAAATATGTAAATAACAAAAATTTGACTAAACCATGATCTTACTTGGAAGGCAAATGTACATAATGCTGCAGCAGGGCTAGCCAGTATTCCAAATGAAAATACTGTGACCCTGAAAGTGGGCATTTGAACTGGATGAGACACTTTATCAAACAAAAATACAATTTTAAGGCAACTAAAGATACAACAATTGCATTTTATTGACAACAAATTTTGGTCTGAAAATGTTATAATAACATAATACAATAGAATTAAATTTTCTATAATTCATTTCTATAACAGAAAAAAAAGCTACTACCACAAAAGAGTAATGGAATAGCAAATTTATTGACGACTGTTTGACACTCGGAACTTATGATTCATGCAAGGATTGATTAAAGCAAATAGAAACATGAATTTTTTATGATTGCCTGGAACAATGTTCTAAAATTTCTTCTAGGCACTCGATTAGGTCGGGTGCCTTGACCCCGCTTAGGTAGAACTAGTCCTCTACCACATCAACTTATTGAAGGTTTTAAAACTCTAAAATGCTTGCAATGAATTTGGAGTGACTTATAAGATTGTTTTTTTTGTTGGTAATTTTTCATGTAAAAAAATTAGAATATTCACATAATATGTGCTTTATAAAGTTTATACAAATATATACAAAATAAAGATAAATATTAAACCGCCTGGGGGGCCTAGCGCCTTATAGAACACTGGCCTGGAAGCATAGTGGACCCAAATTAATGACTTCTAAATTCAACAAAAAGAACATACTGTAAATTGAGTAACCCAGCCAGTGATCTTACACAGGTTGATCAGAAGCCTTTGCTCCAGCCCTAATAAGGCAGAGGCTAATTCCACCAGCTATAGATGAAAACAAACCGATTACAACCGCATAGATGTGATGACTTCCCTGCATGTTTAGATCCCTTGCTTCCCCAGTTTTAGCCATCCCTTCTGAATAAATCCCACAAGAAGATAAATTCCAGAAAGATATCACTTCATAATATATCCTCCAATTTTAATGTAGCATGCATATAAAAGTTTTTAGATACAATGTAATGGTTTGCGCATAAAGGTATACAGTGTCAAAGAGCAACTCAAGTGGACCCAAAATTACTCACCATCAATTTTTTTTTCCAATGATTGGATGGAAACCATATAAAAGAAAAGCTTAGCTTGTCTGGCTTCGGGACATCCCAAAAAGTAAAGTGTTGCGAATAAAATTGGGACAAAGGATTATTTTCTTGCTACATTTTCCTCAAGTTACCACAGATACAAAAATCAATAGATTATAGATGGTACTTAAGTTCAATAATATCATCAGATTGGAGGAGTATTTTCTTTCTATATTTTCCACAAGTTAATATAGATGAAAAAATCAATAGATTTGAGATGGTAGTTAAGCTCATAAATAATATCATCGGACTCAAAAATGCATAGGCATCAAGACATCTCTTCCAGAGCTCCAGATAGGCAATTTTCAAAAACTCCCAAGTAATTGAATCTACAACAGACATGGATGATCATAGAAATCAAAAGCACGTAGAGAGTGAGTGAGAGAGAGAGATCCATCTTCAATAGATGTATTAAGAGAAAAGGAAGATTGACCAGTCATAGGTAAATTAAACAAGTGAGTACAAAGCCCAGGGGCGTATATTACTTGGCTTAAAGAGAAAAAGAAACAGGAAGAACAGTTGATACCACAAAGAGAAAAGAGTTATATAGAAAAATACTAGTGAGGCTTATAAGCCCACGCAAAGAAAAAAACTTTCCCACATGCCAGATTCTACATACACGCAAAAAATTACATAGTACCAACACAATTACCTGTATAAGGTATAGAATAAATATAGAGGCAGGAAGTGCCAAAGAGGAGTTAGATCCATAAAAAATAGTATTGTCGGCTTGTAAATCAGAACTTACATTATAAGACTTGCTAAACATAAAAGGAATATCTTTCCAACATTTAGCTGAGAGGGTCCCATTAACTCACTTCTATACCTTGTGCGGTAAGCATCAAGCGGAAAATGAAGAGCACACCAAAGAAGCTGCAAGCAAGACCTGGAAAATGGAAGAGATCTAGCAAATGAATCATCCATTTAGACAATGATAATAAATAAATAAAATACAGCCATATGGAGAATTAAATGGTCAAAGACATTTCAGCAAGAGCAAATATCCTCTAAAATTGCGATCCAATGAAGAATAAAGAACGGTAACCTGTAAAGCGGCATTTGTGCAATTGATGAAAAATGATTATGAATTCTATGGAGAATACAAGTAATACAAAACCAATTTGTCTACTGTCTGATGTTTCCTGGTATTCATGTCTGGGACATGCGACTAAATATCGCCTTATACGGGTTTGGGGATTTACAGGTAGGGAATGAAGTCACCACCTAGGTCTTCATTGCATACTTAGCATATGAATATATGCAAAACCTATCATAGAACAAGTTGTGATGACTATGAAAAAGAAAATTAGAATTGCAGTTGGAGCCAGAAGACGCAGCTACCACCTTAATTTACTTGCTTGCCTACATAAATTGACAAGGGAATATGATATCAAATGTGTCCATTTGTATCTGAGTGCTCAAGTTTCAAGTATTTAACCGAATTTACAGGTTCATATTTCAAAACGCAATTAGAGATATATAAATTGTCTCTTTTATCTCTTCGGAGTCCAGAGAAACTCTACTTACTAATTATATATGTGTATGCGTGTGCATGCGTGTCGTAACATTATAAAACCATGATTCCAAATTTCACCTTTTAAACCTTGATGTACATGACATTATTAGTCTAATAGGCCACGATGTTTTAAGACTGGATTACGCTATAAAATTACTGAACACGGATTAGCATACCTCCTATTTCTGGAATTTTGATCTTTTCATGCAAAACGATTCTTGCCGCAACTGACGCCATTATTGGAGTTGTAAAACTCAAAATGATACCCTGAGATAGAGGTAACCTCTGTATGCTGTATGAAAATGACATAATCATCACTATAAGTGCATTAAGCTCCAAACTGCAAAACTAATAAGTCTTTGTAACAAAGCATCACAGGCATAGTATGGTAAAAACAGAAAGGATAAAGAAAAGTATGATAACATCAAAACGAGAGGCATTATAAACAGTTCTATCTGCTGACACAATGTGCACGAATGTATGAACATCATTGACGGACCTCTATTTGAATGCAGCACCTTTCTTTCATACTGTGTCAGTCTGTAATTTGAACCCTGATATCTTCCTTCTTAAATAACTCATTCAGACTGATTTGGAACACTACTATGGGATATTTGGAAATTCAAGATAATTACTTGATGTTCCCAACAATTGACATATATCGATTAATCCATTTTTTATAAGATATAGAAACATAGATAAATAAAGAGAAAGGATGAGCGGAAAGGAAAATTTGCAAAAGAGAAGATAACAATGACCATCACAGTGAAAGGGATTTTTCAGATTAGCAAGATCATTTGATCACAGATTCAAAGTCATTCCAGTTGCAGATCACAACAGTGGCACCAGAAAAGGGTCATAAATATAATGAATTACTAGCAACCCCATAACTAAATCTGGTTTTAGAATTCAAAACAGCTTCGCTCACCATTTGCCAGACACCATAAGAAGTGCTAAAAGCATAATATATACTTCTCTGCCACACAGGAAATTCTAGTTGAAATCATATGAAGTATAAACCTTGCCATGAGTCCAGCTGAATGCAATGACAATTGTAAGAAGGTAAGATATGAAACAAAGAACATGTTCCACAAGGGTAGAGTATATCTTTACTTACAGATAGGTTTAAGAAATTGTATATTCAGAAAAGGCCAAAAGTGGGGTGCAACCTATTAGATGTATGCAAGTATTTTCCATCAACAATCTCCATCATACTAAACAAAAAGTCTTGGTGACCATCAAAGTAACTGAAACAACTGAACTGGCAAAGTATTAGATTAATTAGTTCTTTACATGATGCTAGGCCCTGCCACGAGTACTGTGCTACTTCATCCAACAATAAGCCTAGTCTTAATCTTGGAGCGAACTTGATGGAAACGGCACTAAAGTTTTGTCAGGGAAGCAAGATAGGTACTTGAAAGAAGCAACTCTATGCCGTGTGTTTGTAAAGAGAGAAGATTTCGTATCTCTGAGGACATGAAGACGGCATCCTTCATTAACAATAGAGACTGTTTTCCTCTGGTATTTGATATTGCAATGAAGTTTATTTTTATCTCATTATTATCTTATCAGGTTAAAGGGGGCTATAACATCTGAATAATAGATTTTATTTGTTGATTCTGATCGTCCTTTCCCTCACCCAACTCATCAATTTACCCGAATTACGCCCCTTTACCCTGTTTTTGATATTACAGCAATATAAAAGGTAGATGCAAGTATGCTACAGCCTACAAAAGTAGCAACTGAGAATACATTTAAAAGGTTAACAAAGATCTCCAAATCATAAAGCACCCTTTGGTTTAGTTGAAATTTTAGATTTGTTAGATGAGATGTGCTCTCCATACACAGACTTAACCACAAACAGGTAAAAAGGTAGTTCTCCCATTCTTTAAATGTTATAGAAAAAGGGGTTATTACTAGAAATTGGTGTATGAGTAAAACTTACCAGTAAACAAAACTCATCAATGAAACATAACCAACCAAAGCTCTAGAAACCAAAAGTTTCCTGACATTAGTTGGCCCAAATACTGGTTGTCCACTTTTTCTCAGCCAGATAAATGACAAAATTGCCATTATTGTACATCTTGCAAATGCTATTTCAAATAGAGGAATTGATTTTGCTGTCAATACAAAACAAGGAAACCATCAAACGATGCTTAAACCAATAGTAATACAGACTGCTAATAAAAAGATCAAATGGAGAAGTAAATGAGGCAAGCAAGTTCGCATTTGACTTGTTGAAAAAAAAAATGTACACTATTTGCAATAAAAAATATAGGGCAAAGCACAACATTGTCCTCCGAAAGGAAGGATGACAATAAAAAATCAGTAAATCCATAATCCGCATTATAAGGAAGTTTCCACACAAACATGGCTGTCCGGTACTCTATTACAAGCTTGGGTACAAGGGCGGATCCAAGAATTTTTTCAGGGACAGAAACTAATTTTTTTGTTGAAGTTAAATAAAGAAAATTTGAGCTAATCATAATATTTTTGTAAAATACTGTGTATACTTGAAATTAAGAAGATTTTTGTACTTGTATTTAGAATTGATTTATAAATTTTTTTTTGCCCCCTCCAAGTTTAGCTTTTCTATTAATGTGTCCCCTTGAGTTTATTAATTTACATATTTGTCTTGTCCTTATACTTATAAAAAAAAATGGGCAACTGCCTATGTTGCCCCTCATGTAGATCCGCCCCTGCTTAGGTAGTAGTCATCCCTTCCTTAGAGATGATTGTCTACTAAACTAGCATTAATGAAAGTAAAAAAAGTGTAATACAGTGACATCCCTCATTTCCCTGCTTTTGTACAAAAATATTTCGGTCAACATCCAGAACATCAATTTAGACTTTGTAATATCATGTAAATTTATACATCATGTATTCTCAACACTTTGTTGACATGTAAAATTTTAAGCTAATAAACTCATAAAAAATATCACTAAAATAATTGAATGACATGGATTTGGAACTTTGTATCCCGAAACATACACTCCATTCGTCTCAATCTAAGTGAAAAAGAATGTTGATCATTTGCTATAAATATTTAGTGCAAAGCACAATCTTGTCCTCCAAAAGAAAGGATGGCATTAAAAATTCAATAAATCCAGAAGAAAGCATAATAAGGAAGTTTTCGCATAGACAAGGCTGTCTCTCACTTTATTTACAAGCTTGGGCAAAACTCACCCTACCTTACAGATGATTATCTACTAAACTAGCATTAATGCCAGTGGAAAAGGCATAATATGGTGGATTCTCTCCTGCCCTACTTATATTGGAAAATGTTTCATTTACCATCCAGAACCCAGAATAGTATTTTAGACTTGGCAGTATCATATACATCGTTAAAATAGAATAAATGTGAACGAGGTAGTTATTTTCCACACTCTGTTGGCACGAAAAACTTTCACATATAAACATAAAAAATTAAAATTCAGAAGTGCTTATTATCAATATGGACCTCCATTTTGTAGAAAAAGAAAATTACTGACCTGAGAAAACATCTGAAAGAATTTCCATGATACAGTAGATGGAAGATGATAAAGCCATACACAGTAGACCAGAATACCTAGATCCACCCCACAACCACATAACAGACTGGGCAATCGGTGATGTCTCTGTTTCAACTAACCTTGAAACTTGCTCCTGCAACAAACAACAACAAAAGAAAGTTATCCCAACATGGTCTTAAATTTGAATCTCATGGTTTAATATAAAAAGACTATTCATAAGAAATCATAAAGTCATCAGGTACTAATGCACATTCAGTCATAATAGCAAATAACATAACTAGGCCATGAACCAGCTAATATTTACTTAGTGATTTTAAAATTTCAAAATTCCAAATTCCGTAAAATATATTAACGAACCAAAACTTGTTGTTTCCAAACTAAAAAGGCGTCACCAGATGATTCAATATTTGTAACTATAAACCCACATTGTCCATCTTTGCAAATTCTCATAAAAACTCTTGATGGCATAATTCAGATCACCCAGAAAGCCACGACCATGACAACTCAAAAATGACAAATTAACATATTCTAAGTAGTTTATTGAACTACTGATAATACTTTCAAGAATAAACATCGAAACCAAAAATTAGGCTCTAATGTGAATAATGTAAGAATTATTCCGCAAAATTTGTGAAGAGTAAAAGTAGGTGAAAATATTAGGGGGAATTTTGAAAATACCCGGTTAGGTTTTCGTCTAGAGTATGAGACGGAGAAGATATCGATCTTGGGCTTTTCTGAGTGGGTCAAAAGAGGGGTAATTTGATCGCCTGAATCAGAATCAGCTGCTGTTGCTACCAATTCCACCACATGGGCGTGTTCCTCCTCTCCTCCGCCGCCACTTACCGACTCAGCAGTAGTCATTATATTTATTTCAATAATAATAAAAAGCCAAAATTTTCAGCCGTAACAGTTAGATGGGCAGCAATACTACAGTTGGGGAGACCAAATTCGCCATACTATTTATCAATCAGGAGAGAGAGTATGTGTAGACGAAGACGATTCAGTGTTCCTGTTCCTGTAATTGGTTGAAAATTAATACTGAAAGTGACGTGTCAACGGTCAACACAATGCCACAACCACCAAAAACAAATAATAAAAAATTAGGTATTGGTTAAACAATTTTCTGTCAGAAGTGGGATTTGAACCCACGCCCTCGTAAGAGGACCAGAACTTGAGTCTGGCGCCTTAGACCACTCGGCCATCCTGACGAGATGCTGAATTCGGTTTGCTCTGAAATTACTCTATTGCGATTATATCTTACTTTGGAGTTATAAAGAAACGGGACAAATTGATATTTTCACGGATGTATATAATTTTTTCAAATGAATAGTGAATAATACTTAGATGAGATCAATAATTAGTGAATATTTTTATTAAAGAATAATTAGTGTTATTATTTCGAATAAAGCAGAAAATAGCAAGATTTCAGTGGACCACATAGATTATTGTATCAATGAAATATATGGACCAACAAAATTGGGTCTAAACTAGATAAAAATGAAAATAGGTGATGGGAAAATATATGTACTAATTAAATTTTTGGTAATTAATTAAGGGATATATTGCATTTCATTTGTTGTTCAATTAATATATATTACATTGGGCTGCTTTTGTAGGTTGATTTAGTTGGAGGGTACTATGATGCCGGTGATGACGTCAAGTTTGGATTACCAATGGCATTCACGGTGACAATGTTGTCATGGGGTGCCATTGATTACCGCCAACAAATCGCCTATGCCGGAGAATTGGAGCATGCCCTCCAGGCAATCAAGTGGGGGACTGATTACTTCATTAAAGCTCACACTAGCCCAAATGTGTTATGGGCAGAGGTAATTTATGGAAATGTTATTTTTGTTATGATGTTATATTCTAACACATTTTAAATTATGATGTCACATTCCAATAAATTTTAAAGCTGAACCATTAAATGGAAACTTTCAAATGAATGAAATGGAGAGGATACTAATTAATTCTAATTTATATACTTGGTGTATTATTATGTACTCTATACACATAAATATATAGCTAGGATCACTAGTTGACATTTGCCTCTTTCTTAGTTTTAGTTAGGTAGTTTGTTTAAGACGAAAATTTAAGATGATTGAAATTAATGTTCATGTGCGTGATTATATATATATAGGGTATTCATTCATGGCAAACGTTTGCCATGGACACTATTCAGCAAACAAGTTGATTACCGTTGATCTGGACAATGGAAGGCTGTGATTGGTCAAGTTTTCTCCCTGCCGCTACAGCTTGTAGCGGCAGCCACTTTTCCTTTTTGTCCGTTTGCAAATTACATTACTGCCCCTAATTAAATTACATGCCTGCAGTGTAAATCCCACCCATATGGCCCATATGCTATGTAAAGATAAGTTTATATTTATGTATACATAATGTAAAAATAAAAGATAATGATACATAATATAAAAATAAAAGATAATGATAAGATAAGTCTGAATAAAAGATAAACTTATTTTTTATAAATATATAATGTAAAAATAAGATAAGTTTGAATAAAAGATAAATTTATCTTTTATAATAAAATAAATTTATCTTTTATTATAAAACATAAATTTATCTTTTACAATAAAATAAATTTATCTTTTATAATAAAATATAAATTTATGTTTTTATTATAAAATTTAAATTTTATATTTTATTATAAAAGATAAATTTATTTTATTGTAAAAGATAAATTTATGTTTTTATAAGATAAATTATCTTTTATTCAAATTTATCTTATTTTTACATTATATATTTATAAAAATAAGTTTATCTTTTATTCAGACTTATCTTATTATTATCTTTTATTTTTATATTATGTATCATTATCTTTTATTTTTACATTATGTATACATAAATATAAACTTATCTTTACATAGCATATGGGCCATATGGGTGGGATTTACACTGCCACTACAACCTGTAGCGGCAGGCATGTAATTTAATTAGGGGCAGTAATGTAATTTACAAACGGACAAAAAGAAAAAGTACGTTTGCCATGAATGAATACCCATATATATATATATATATATATATATATATATATATATATACACAGGTGGGTGATGGAGACACGGATCACTACTACTGGCAACGTCCGGACGACATGACGACATCATGGCAAGCGTACAAGATTGATGAGAAAAATCCGGGGTCGGATCTGGCAGGAGAGACTGCCGCTGCAATGGCAGGCTGGCAGCTGCCTCCATTGTGTTTAATGAAACAAACCCACATTATTCTCACCTACTACTGCACCATACCCTACAGGTGAACTTACTTTACTTTTGATAAATTGATTTTGTACGTGTGTGTGTTTTTTTTTTCTTTCTTAATAATTAATATAATATTTGGTTTTGTATTTGTTTGAGTTTGGTGACAAGTATAGAGGAAAATATGACATTAGTGTGGGAGTAGTGAAAAGTTACTATCTATCAGTGAGTGGGTATATGGATGAGTTGTTGGGGGGGGGGGGGGGTTTGTGGCTATACAAGGCCACCGACAATGAGGAGTCCTTGAATTATGTGATTGACAATGCTCATCATTTTGGTGGTATCGGCTGGTCTATTTCTGAATTCTGCTGGGATGTTAAATATGCTGGAATTCAAATTATGGCTTCAAAGGTAAACTAGAATTTGATTGGTGTCACTGAAATTAATTGATGTTGGGTGTCTGCAGGATATTTGGAGTTTGTGAGTCCCCCACTCAGTAGTCAGTACATACATGAGGTTCTTTTCTTTCTAGTATCCTGAAATAGTACTCCTCTCCTCTGTGCCGCTACTCCCTGAAGAAAAGCACAGGAGACATAAACGCATACTTGAACAGTACAGATCAAAAGCCGAATTCTATATTTGCTCATGCCAACATTGACCCTACCCCGACTGGCCTCTTATTCATACGCCACTGGAATAACATGCAATACGTTTCATCCGCAGCATTTCTCCTAACAGTTTATTCAGATTTCCTCTTGAATTCAAACCAAAACCTCAATTGCCATGCAGGAATAGCCACTCCTGAGGAACTTTTCAGATTAGCCAAATCTCAAGTTGACTATATATTGGGCTTGAACCCAATGAAAATGAGCTATTTAGTGGGCTATGGTCCCAAATATCACACCAGGGTGCACCATAGAGGGGCATCAGTTGTGTCACGTAGAGAGAACAAAGGGTTCATTGGGTGCACCCAAGGGTACGATAACTGGTACGGTCGAGTCGCCCCAAACCCGAACATTCTAGTCGGGGCATTGGTTGGAGGGCCCGGCAGAGATGATAATTTCAGTGATGATAGAGGAAATTATATGGTACATATAATATAGCACCCCTGGTTGGAGTTTTTGCCAAGTTGAATCAGTTGGATGATTCACGGGTAATTGCTTCTTATTAGGTGGGGTGGGGTGGGGTGGGGTGGGGTGGGGTGGGGTGGGGGGGTAAAATAAATATATGGAAATATGGTCTAATTTTATTGTTCAATCCCAATTTGTATCTTGGATTTTGGGTTATGTTTGTCACACCATATGATAGGATATTGGGCCAGCTGGCTGACAATACAGAAATGAAATTGAATTTTATTTTGCACTTTGACTTTTCAGTTGGGTAATTACATATATTTATTAAGCATATCATTTTACTAACAATTTGACTTTCAAAATTAAATAATAATTTTATAATTTATTATGGAGCAGAAATTATATTTTAAAAAGTAAAGTTTTTTTTTCCTTAGAAATAACCATGTTTTTAAAATAATTTCGGAATAGAGGGATCAAGTAGTTGCTTCGGAACATCAATAATTAGGAAATTCAGTGAAGAGATATAGTGAGAGTAACATGGATGCAGCTGACAGAATAATGAATGATATAGTCATAAGATTCCAAGTATGTCAGTTCATTACTTCATTTACGATAGTAAAAAGTTTCATAGTGATCCAAGATTAGATTTGCAGAATCATACAATAGTATATCGTATATATCCAAGAGTATGAGTATTTCATAAGGGATTGATAAGAGAGAACACACATATATATACATTTCCATCCACAGCAACCGGTTACTGTGGAGCAACTTTTTTGGTCTCTTGAAATTTTGGTTGGAGCAAAAAAAAATTCAAAAAAAATCTGCGGAACTTAGAAAACAATCTGCGGAACTTAGAAAACTAAAAAAAATCTGAATTTGGCCAATATGAAAGGACGTCGTTTCCTAATTGGCCAAAAATACTTGGCGTCTCAGTTTAATATTGTGAATGAGGACTTTTATAAGGAAGAATATTTTGGTCATTTGTTTTGTCTGCAGTATTAAACTGGGGAATACTGTAAACTAAAGTACTAAACTGTAGATGAGAGCTCTATTAAACCGTTCGATCTTAACATGAAGGGTCACGATGGGTTGTAAGGCTAGACTCTTTTTTACAACGTTTGCTATGGATCGGTTCCCATATATATATATATGTGGTAAAATTATATCTAATCTGACACAGAATATATAGTTTCATAACACAATAACACAAGTTCTTTTTTCCCAAAGAAATTAAATGTTTTCGGAAAACATTAATTTTTTGTATAACAGATGGAGCCTTGTAGAAAAGGATGAAATAACAAGAATGCAATCACAAGCTGAGATTACACGTCTTATGTTGTATTAGGTGCCAAGTCCAAAATGATCACAAGCAGAGTGAATGATTAATTGGTCCCGTGAAAGAGATAAGAACCAAATCCGGGACTGTAGAGATGTCATTTTCCAATATATACTCGGCAGTAGAAATGGCTGTAAGCATTATGACCACAAATTGCTTTGCATAATAATACTACAAAGATGCAATGAGTCACAAAAATAATCACAATTCTCCCCTCTCTCCAAAATATGTGGAGATGAAGCAATTGTGATGTTTCCCGGCCACCAAATCCTATCAATATATACTACTAGACTGTCATTTTATTATATACTCTCAATCATTCACTTAAATTCCCATTTTTCCTTGATTTAAAAATACATTGAAACTCAAACAACTCTCTCTCTCTCCCTCCCTCCCTCAGTTATGGTTAGTCGTCTTTTAACTATTTGAACAACTAGCTAGAACTTAAACTGCATATTCTGCTTTGGACATGCACGTCTTTGATTCTTGCTATTCTTGTAATTAACAGGTTTTGATTGATAGTAGTGGGGAAAAAGACGGTACAAGTCTAGTAGACTGGCGAGGGAATCCGGTGGACAACTCGCGAACCGGTGGATGGCTTGCTGCAGGACTCATTTTAGGTGAGGTGGTACGCGGAATGGCAGATGACTTGCAACTAGAACATATCAATTCAATATAATTTGCCATTACTTATTACTACTGCTAAGAATTATATATTTTGATGATCTGTTTGTTTGCCGCCTAGCTAAGAGGAAACTTTTGGTTTATTTTATGCATGGTTTAGGAACCGAACTTTCGGAGAGGATATGTGTGATGGGAATATCGATGAACATGGTAACCTATTTAGTGGGACAAATGCATCTTTCCTCGTCGCAATCTGCAAATATTGTGACAAACTTTTTGGGCACTCTCAATATCCTTGCCCTCCTTGGTGGATTTTTGGCAGATGCTAAGCTTGGCCGTTATTTGACCGTTGCAATCTTTGCATCTATAACTGCTTTGGTAAGAGGTTTTCAAACCAAATACTCCTCCTCCTCCTACACACACATATAATTTAGTCATAAGGTTCGCTTCATTTCTTTTGTGCTTATATAGGGTACTATCCAAGTTTTTCATCGAAAAATTGAATTGCTTTTCTTGAATGAGATTAGCCCTTAATTATATATTGTTATTAAATAATACTTTAGTATCACCTAAAGTCTAAAGGAAAAAGGCCCTAAACAGATAAACTTTTAAAATTTAGGGAACCTAATTCATTCAATAATTTATTTCCAGTGACAAAATTTAGTATTAATTGTAATTAGTAGATATTAAATTACAAAATTTACAAACTATCTTACAAGCAACTAATTACAAGATTTAATATTTTCAAAACTTAAATGAATCTGAAATTAAATTTTAAAAGTAAAAATTCATCTTATAGGATGGAGCGGTTATTAATTTGATTTGGTGAACCAGAGGGGTACCAGCGCCAGTCCGATTATACTCGTGATACCAATAGGATGTTCAGCTATTTCATGACACTCCCCCATAGTATTTTGGAGTCCAAAATTAGCAAGCAAGGCGGCACATTTGTTGCCTTCGCTGTAAACATGTCTACTTGTTTCACCAGGTTTCTTTATGCATATCCCGCAACCCCTGAGGAGCACAAAAGAGAAATCAAATCCAATTGTTACATCTACTAAATGCTTGTTAAATCAGTTTAAAACTTGTAATCCTATTATGTTGCATCAGGGGGTGACATTGTTGACGCTGTCCACAAGCATCCCCAGCATGAGACCCCCTCCATGCGCCGATTCAAGAAAACATCAGTGCATTGAGGCGAACGGTCGCCAACTAGCGATGCTTTATGGTGCCCTCTACACAATAGCACTAGGAGGTGGCGGAATTAAATCAAATGTCTCGGGTTTTGGGTCCGATCAGTTTGATGCATCAAATCCAAAGGAGCAAAAGGCCATGATTTACTTCTTCAACAGGTTTTATTTCTGCGTCAGCCTCGGATCTCTGTTTGCCGTGACTGTTCTGGTGTATATACAAGACAATGTAGGGAGAGGATGGGGGTACGGAATATCAGCAGGGACTATGATTATTGCAGTTGCTATTTTGCTAGGTGGAACATCATTGTATCGATTCAGGAAACCACAAGGGAGTCCTTTAACTGTTATATGGAGAGTGGTATTTTTGGCTTGGAAGAAGAGGAATCTTCCTTTCCCTTCTCATGCTAGCTTGTTGAATGAGTACAACAGTGCAAATGTTCCACATACGCGGAGGCTCAGGTAAATAAGCTTTATGCTGAAAATTATTCAAATAAAGCAATGATAGTCTTTCTTACGATCAATGAACATCTTTAGAAAATCTAACAAAGGCTACTATATATTAATTTGGATTGAGTAGGTGTCTCGACAGGGCAGCAATCCTTGATGATCATGAGGTTTCAAATGGGCATACGAACAATTCTTGGATAGTTTCAACAGTTACCCAAGTTGAAGAAGTAAAAATGGTGCTACAACTCATCCCCATATGGTCGACGTGTATCCTCTTTTGGACGATATACTCTCAAATGAACACTTTCACCATTGAGCAGGCCACCTTCATGAACCGAAAAGTTGGCTCCTTTCTAGTTCCTTCGGGTTCTTTCTCCTTTTTTCTCTTCATCACAATTCTTGTATTTACTTCCCTAAATGAAAGGGTTTTTGTCCCTATTGGTCGAAAAATCACTCAAGACCCCCAAGGGATCAGAAGTCTTCAGCGGATAGGAATAGGACTTGTTTTCTCAGTGGCTGGTATGGTAGCCTCTGCTATCATTGAAAAGAGAAGGAGAGAAATGGTAGTCCAAGAGAACACCCGAATTAGTGCTTTGTGGTTAGTCCCTCAGTTTTTCCTTGTGGGCGCAGGGGAAGCTTTTGCTTATGTTGGTCAGCTGGAGTTTTTCATCAGAGAGGCACCGGAACGGATGAAATCCATGAGCACGGGGCTATTCCTAAGCACTTTGGCAATGGGGTACTTTGTGAGTAGTTTGTTAGTGACTTTGGTAGTCGCGGTAACTAAGAAAAGCTGGATTAGGAATAATTTGAATAAAGGTAAGTTGGAGAATTTCTACTGGATGCTTGCACTGCTGGGGGTGATAAATTTCTTTGTTTTTCTTGCTTTTGCAATGAGACATCAGTACAAGGTTCTCCAATATAAAGCTCCTGCCAATGGTCAAGGTCATGGTCATGGTCAGGAAAAACAACTTGAGAATTGGAAGGGAGAGATGATTGATGATAATGAGAAGAAAGAAGGTGCCCAGGGGAAGGAACAACCCTAGTACACGTCCTTTCACAGATTCGCTACTAGTATTGTTTTAGATCCTAGTTAAATAAGCCGTACTAGACCTCGGATTACAAATGAATTTTTGATTGATTTTTTTTATTCGACTCACTGTACTATATATTTTTAAATCCGTACAAACTAATTGATTTTAACGACAAAAAATAAAAAAAAAACTTAATTTTATTAAACCATGCACTTAAGTTTTCAAGATTCGTCATGTGGCTGTTACAATCTATAAAAAAAATTTGAATAAGTTTTAAAAATAAAAAAATATGCTAAAAAGTAATAATAATAAGTCCAAGCAAACAATCACCAAGAAATTTAAAAAGACAAAAAAAAAACTAGGATTAACTAACTACTATTAATTAGTTAAAGCTGTGAAAATTACATCATGAAACGTATATAAATAAATCTTTAAAAGTAATTATCAGTGGCATTGTGTTTGATTCCAAACACATGATTGTCGTCGAAGCAACAAATATATATATATATATATATATATTCGAGCAGAGAGCTTACTTACTAGTAGTTCAGAAGAATTATATAGCTGCTACCTGCTGGGAAGAATTAAGAATTATTTAAGCCTTATTTTTTAGTTTAGCCTTTTCTGTTGCACTTTTACACGTATGTTGAAATTTTGGGTGCTCTAGTCTAGTCTAGTGACTCTAGTCCATAAATACACAACCAACATGCCTCTAATTGATAAGTGTCCGGCCCAACTTTGACTAGTAGGGCTTGGGCTAGGAGGCACCATTAGTATTTCGATTAGGCCCACAGTAGAAGTTGCGAAGGAAGAAAAGTATTTATCCAGGAAAGAAAAGGAAAGGGAGATAATAAATAGCGTGTAGAGAAAGAGAAAAGGAAAATCAGATAGTGGTAACAATGGAAAACCAAACACCAACAGCTGAAGCCCTAAATAGTAACCACATCGATCTGATCAATACATTCACGGAGATCACATCATCTTCCAAAGAAGAAGCTTTATTCTTCCTCGAAAGTCACAATTTCGACCTTGACTCTGCCGTCTCCACCTTCCTCGAAACCACCGTAGCCACTGCCGATGCTGACTCTGTCGCCGTCTCCGTATCCGCAGACCGTAATCACTCTCCTTCTCCTTCTCTGTCTCCGCCTTCGTCTCCTTCTCGCTCTATATCGCCTTCCCCGCCCCCTCCGCTTCGTCCGCAGTCCAGCAGTCTTTACAATCTGCGCTCGAGGCTGCAGAATCAGCCATCCACCGACAAGAGGCCCTCCGGTAGTAGGGCTGGGAGAATTCACACGTTCTCAGATCTGAATCGTACGGCTGGAGGTGATTCTGGTAGTGATTCGGATGAGCCTCAAGAGTACTATACCGGTGGCGAGAAAAGGTATCCATTTATTACTTTCTCCCTCTTATTTTACTTCCTTTTCCCCCTTTTTTTCTTGCTCATTCCGTGACTGTACATGGAAGCCAAATATATGGATTTATTGTTTGGGTTTATCTCGTAGTTAGTTCCAATATGTGAAACTTGGGGTAAAATTATTACTGATAATCATGACTCCCGATAATGGCTGTTGGGTTATAGAATTTGTAAGAAATATCAAGTCTGGTAATCTGAATGTGTTCTTACAAGTTCCTGTCTTCATACTTTCAACTTATCTGTATTAATAGTTGTGTTCAAACCGTCACAATTGATATGATGGATATATACTTGTTCATGTAAATTTTACTTTGGCTTTGTGATCCTGATGATACACATTTAAGATTTAGGGTTGTTGGCTATCAATTATAGCCTGTGTCTACCTAATTGTTTTAAAACAACCACATAAGCTGATAATTAGGTGTGGGATAAAATTGTTGTTTTCATATTTTATTTTTTTGGCTAGGTAAAGGTTGCAGCCAATTATGGTGTATTGGAACCAGCAACCTTGAGGTTATTCCTTGTCACAAACTGAGCATGAAGTGTAAAAGTGAAGAGCACAAAACTTTAATATTCAGTATTAACTTAACTGTTACAGGAAACTTGTATTTATACAAGCTGAATTGAACTGAATTCAGAGAAAACCTGATGAATTGAAATTAGAAAATTATAGATGCAGAAAAAATCGAATGAGCTGGAGAAAATGAAGATGATCACGTGAAATCCCAATTGTGAAGCTCTGGTACATTGTCACAAACCGAGCTTGAAGTGTAAAAAAATGAAGAGCACAAAATTCTGATATTCATTATTAACTCTTAACTATTGCAGGAAACTTGTATTTATACTAGAGATAGAAGCTTACAAATAAAGCATACAAGATATTTACCTAAACTGCCACGCAACTAACTTTAACTTACTATTAGCCAAGTATTTTCCCTTCCATATATACTGGTATATTGCTCCTGATGGTGTGGAGTAGTTTCCTCAGCAATATTCCTCAAGCCCTCTGCCATTTCTCTCATCCCCTGTGATAGGTGTAATGTGTGATGAAACTATGCATAGCCCGAAAATATTTTCCAACAGGTTTTCAGACTGAATCTTATAAATTTTGTTTTGATTACTGATTTCTTAGAATAAAAAATTGTTCATAAGGTGCCTTGATACTTGCTAGAGAAATGGAGTATGCTTCTATAATTTTTTTAAATTATTATTTGAAGTTTTCATGTTCGATCCTGAAATTTAAAGCAGGCAGTTATAAGTTTATAACAAGTCTACTTGTGTTCTCAAGAAAGAATCCCTGACTATAGAGTTATTGTTTACAATCTATTGCATAGGTTGAGGTGTTTAACATCTGCTACTTGTTCACCTGTTCTAATATACACTTGATATAATTCTAAGAAGTAACTTTTAATACATGTCTGATGCATATTTAATCGTGATATAGCACATAGGTCCATTATAAGTAGTAATTTCAATGTGGTAGTTCATATTGTCCGACTAAAATCTTCATATTTGCACCATTAATAAGATTTGGGGATCTTCTTAGCTCTATTTGTTGAAGGAAATAACTATTTGTGATTTAGAGTATTATTAGCTTGCATGGGGTTTGATTTTATAATCAATTATCAGCAATTAGTCTCCTCATTACCTGTGACACACATATAACATGTTATGTAGGACCAAGTGTTTTTCCATATGTCCATCCAATTTTGAAGTACATATGTTTGTGAATATTGAGCTGACAAGGCCTTCAACAAAGCTTGTAAACAATCAAATTGACTCCAATTATGTATTTATTATGTTGCTAGGTGATGTCTTTCCTTGACATATTATAAAGCTGTTTTCAACCCTAGATGAGAATCATCTTTTGGGGAAAATTATTCTGTTTAGCTATTAGTAATATGCCAATCATGTTCATCCTTTGCAGTGGAATGCTTGTCCAGGATCCATCAAAAGCCAATGATGTAGATGCTTTATTTAATCAAGCTAGACAGGCAGGAGCTGTGGAAGGACAGGCGGATCACCGTCGGCCATCTTCAAGTTCAAGAAGCTTTAGTGGAACAGCAAGACTTCTATCTGGAGAAACATTATCATCTGCTCCTTTGCATCCTGAAGCTGTCACTCACAATATCACTTTCTGGAGAAATGGTTTCACAATAGATGATGGTCCTTTGCGGCGGTTGGATGATCCTGAAAATGCATCCTTCCTAGAGGTACATATTAAGGGGTGGTTATAAGCTACGTTTTGGAGAGACCCCCAGAACAAGGGGGAGCAATAGAATCATAATTCCAAAAATTACCACTGGCCTTGTACTGTAAGTGTTATCTTGAAGGAAGAAACAAATGTCGGGGTTTTAGGTCCTACATATGGTTGTTTCCTTGAAAATATACGGTCTAAAGATTTTCCTAAAGTATACACCAAAAGAAGTCCGATAAGTGATCATAATGTCAATTTGGATATTTGGGAAGTTATGCTAAGGCATCACATTCACCATTTATTCTATGTTATCATAATGGGGGACTCAAACCCTTGACCTTGGACTTTACAAGCCTTTCAGGAAACCACTTGGGCTACAAGGCCTGTGGTTATGTTTGGTTTTTATAAAATTGTTTAATCTTGGAGTAAAAATTGGGCTATATGAACCTACCTAATGGAAGGTTTGATATTATTTATTCATTGGTATTTTTCTGATAGTGGGGATGTGACGTTACCATTTAATCACATTGCAATGCAGAGTATCAGGAAGTCCGAGTGTCCAAAAGAACTGGAGCCAGCTGATAGGAAGACTGCTGTCCATGTTAATCTCATGAGGAAAGAAGAAGACTGTCCTGTGCGTTGTTTATATACTGCAATTCTTTTCTTTTGGCTCTCCACAAGCAATTCAGTCATTCTTATTAATTCCATTTAATTTCCCTTACGCAGCCGCCACAGAAGCGGCAAGATTCATTTCAGGGTCTAGGGAGAACATTAGGTAGCACCAACAGTGCCATACCACCAGCGGAGCCAACTGTTGCTGCAAGCAACCTCCATACTGCCCCACTGCCGTCCGTGGGTCTAGTCGTGGATCAGGCATTACCTTCTACCTCGATTCAGCTCAGGTTGGCAGATGGTACTCGTATGGTTTCGCGCTTCAATTACCATCATACAATCAGAGATATCCGTGGTTTCATTGATGCATCGAGGCCTGCTGCTCCAAGGACTTACCAACTGCAGACAGTGGGATTCCCTCCCAAACAGCTCACTAATCTGGACCAGACTATAGAGCAGGCTGGCTTAGCCAATTCTGTTGTAATCCAGAAGCTCTAGAAATCTTGGATTATTATTTTTTTTGGCAAAAACTTATGCAACAGTTTTGCATATTTTAAAAATTTTAAACTCATTTCAAATATTTTAATGAGCCACTTGTTGTTAAATTAGGGAGTTACTATTTTTATAAGGGAAAATGATTTTTTTACAAGGTTACATTTACATGAAGGTGCTCACTATTCATGAGTCTTGTGAAAATATAATTTTTTTTGTGAAAATATCAATTTCTTTAAATTATTTTAACAAGTCTTTTGTGGTGGTGTGGTATCGATTTTCTTACTATATATATATACTTATATATATATATATATGGGGTTCCATCCACAGCAACCGGTTGTTGGGGAGCAACCCCTTTTTACCAGCCGTATGAAGCTGTACCGGCTTATAAAAAAAAAAAAATTCTAAGGCCGGTACAGCTTCATACGGCTGGTGAAAAGTGGTTGCTCCCCAACAACCGATTGCTGTGGATGAAGACCCTATATATATATAAGTTTCTTATGGTATTTTACCATTTAGTAAATTTTCACCCATTTATATTTATTTAAACACTCCCATCAGTATCATTATTTGGAACTGGGTTAATTTACTATTTTTTTGTTAACTTACTTTTGTGGCGTTTGGTTCATTTAAATATTTAACGCATTTAAAAATTGTATTCTCTTAAAAATAGATAATTTCAAATATTATAAGTTAAAACATATGCTCTTATTTTTTGCACAATTTTTTTTTATTAATTTTGAGTAAGATTATAAGATTAAGTCACTATATTACATAAATGATTACAAGAATTATTGCTAATATTTATTTATGTAATTTATAAATAAAATTAAAAGATATATTATTTTTTAAAACATGACTTTAAATAGATATATAATACAGTAATCACATGGAAACCATGCTGATCTCACCCAATAATTTATTAGAAATTTAGAACCGAGGGAGTGGTAAGAATTCAGATAATATAAATTTAATTTTTAAATGTACAAATATGTGACGGTAGTTTTGTGTAGTGCTGAGTACAAAATCAAATTACCTCGCACAAATTAAAATTACACTAACGATTTTGACAACGATTTTAAATAGGTTGAAAAATTAAATTTAAAATTTTAATTTATTTATTAACTAAAATTGCATGCATAAAATTAAAATCGTACAATTACGCCAACAAGATAAATAAATTAAGTTGTCCAAAGTGATTATAAATTTTAATGAGAATATGATTAAGCTTAATATCATCATCATTATAATAACAATAATAATTTACAAGAAAGTCCACCAACAAATTTTATTCACTGTTATCCACCACTATATTTATATAGATACATATCAGCTCATATATATATATATATATATATATATATATATATATAAATGGATCAGGTCCGGACCTCCCGGACGGGAGAAAATTCGGACCAAATTTTTTTTTTTTGTAGAACAATTAAAAAAAAAAATTATGAAACTGAAATTTTTCAATAATACAGTGTTTTGGGTGTGTTTTTAATACCTACACCAACCAATGTATGTACAGTCTGTCCAGACTGTACAGACATGTTTTGTTATAGGCATCCAAATCACGCCCAAAACACTGTATAATGTAAAAATTCTAATTTCATAATTTTTTTTTTCTTTTTTTAGTTGTTTCAAAAAAAAAGCAAAAAAAAAAAGTCCGAATTTTAACAAAATCCGGGAGTCCGGACCTGATTCGGACTATATATATATATATATATATATATATATATATATATATATATATATATATATATATACGGGAAGCTTCAAGAGCATAATTCTTAAATAGCATAATTTTATCAAAATGACGTAGTTTTGTAAACACGCGGTGGCATTTTTATAAATACGCGGTGGCATGGTATTTACAAAAATGCCACCGCGTGTTTACAAAACTACGTCATTTTGATAAAATTATGCTATATAAGGCATTATGTTATTTAAGAATTATGCTCTTGAAGCTTTCCCTATATATATATATATATATATATATATATATATATATACACACACACACACACACACACACAACGGATTAGGTCCGGGAGTCCGGACCTGATCAAAAATGGACCCTAATTTTTTATTTTTTTTGTAGAACAACTAAAAAAAAATTATGGAATTAAAATTTTTCCATAATACAATATTTTGGGTGTGTTTTTAATACCTATACCAACCAATGTATGTACAGTCTGTCCAGACTGTACAGAAATATTTTGGTATAGGCATCCAAATCACGCCCAAAATACTGTATTATGTAAAAATTCCAATTCCATAATTATTTTTTTTAGTTGTTCCAAAAAAAAACAAAAAAAAAGGTCCGAATTTTAAACCTGTCCGGGAGTCCGGACAGGATCCGGCCTATATATATATATATATTTTCATTTTCTTAATATCATTATCCTAAACTTAAAAAGTTAAACTTATGTATTATTTATTTATTTTTATATAAATAGCGTTATATATGATAACAAATTTTATCGATATTTAATAAATACGAACAGATACGTGAGATATGATAATAAGCACGACTCAATAAATAATTAAATTATTTTATCATTTTATGTTCTGTGACGCCCCCAAAAATAGGTATTCATCACCCATCTTGAGTCGTCAGATACATGGTACAAAAATTCAAATATAACTTAATTATACAACAGTTGTCTAAAATACGACGAAACATAATCTAAGAGTTTTAATACGTATATTGTCATCTAGACAGTATACAAACTCAATGGAGTCCTCATTATATTTATTGTCACACTATTTAACAGAATAGTGAGGACTACTAATGCTATCATCTGGACCGTCACTCCGTTTCCCGACTCGTTTCAGCTATATTCTCATTTCCTGAAGAGAACAGTGAAAGAAAGAGTGAGCTCAACTAGCCCAGTAAGAAATATTATGACTAAGATAATGCATAATAAATTATCATTAATCTTCAACAATGTTAAACTGATAAAACACAATAGACATCAAGTTTAACTGCAGCGGAACATGCAATCCATTAAAAGAGTCAAGTAGAGAATAAAATCTACTACCTTTTATGATTTAAAAGATTTTTCATCAATTTTTATCGTTGAGACTCAGCTTAATAAATAAACCACATCTTCGAATCATTCTTGTACCACGGGCCAAGTATATTCATTAAATCATTAATGGTCCTGGCTATACTGAATAATCCCTAGTCATAATCATACCAAGTCCATCTCTGCACGTAAGCCAAAGATATACAACTATAAAACCAACAACCAACAGTCTATCTTTGCACGCAATTATCATTTTTCTCACAAATTAAGTGGCTGAAACTGCCCTTTTAAAAATCTGAGCAGTAGCATTTTTGATATTTGCAGCTTTTGACTCCTTTGCTAAAATCAGTCCACACAAAAATCTACAACACCTTTTACAGTGATTCCACTTGGAGATGCTACAAACATCATAGATCTAACTTTAGAACTTGACCACACTCAAAAAATCGAAATATAATAGGAGATATGATTAATGGAATTTTATGTTCCAGTTTCACTAAAATCTGATTTTTTAACCCTTTGTGATTTCTAAGAAACTTTCATGTTTTCACATAATAACCAACATAACTCATCATAACACTTACTAATACTTTATATACCCATTATTTTTATCAGTCCAATATTTTTATTATGACTCTCATCATAATCAACGTAACCAGATTATTTCCACAATTTAATAAGGAATGAATACGAAGGATCATTCTCCATCCATGTGGTAATCCACTTATTCAGGTTATTCTAACAGAATAATAAAGAATGGAATAACAGAAGGATTCACCATGAATGCGATAAAGACCACACAGATAGGTTATTCCCAACAGAATAATAAAGACGAAAACAGGTCCGGTGTAAAATGCACAGACAAGATATTCCAACAGAATAATAAAGAATGTAATAACAACAGAAATCACCATGTATGCGGTACTTCGCATAGACATGTTATTCTAAAAGAATAATAAATGGTGGAACCAGGTCCAGCGTAAAACGCACAGACTGAAAGTAGTATGCACATAAGCCAATCATGTTTGATTATAAAGCATATACTTTGTAAACAATCTTATTCATTTATTAATAAAAAGTATTAATTTATTAAAGGCTTTTAATTATCTACATGATGTTATTTTATAATATGTGATAAACCCATAGTTTTAAGCAATACTTTTAGAATAATGATGATGATCATTCTAATGAGATCTAAATTCTTAGAAAACTTAAAACTAAAATAGTTCCCAATCGTTAGATTACTAAATTGGGGATTAGTGAATCTGGATAGATTGGTACATACGTTGCTTGCTCATTGGATGATTGATCTCATGATCATTTGTGTGGAGACACTAAAGCAAGTATGTAAGTGCTTATTAGAGAATAAGTTCACTGAACGTAGCTCGTTAAGGAATACCTAATGGAGTTTTACTTGCCTGTCAATAGGAATTCCTGAAGTGATAGTAGTACAAGTGATTCTTGGACTTGAGATCGTCATAGTATCTTGTGTATGATGAGTTATACTTTGACTTATTTCTTAAGACCCTTAGGGTATATCAAAGGGTATGCTTGAGTATAATAAGTTATAAATGGAGATAATGTATGATCAATAAAGAATCTTCCACTTCTAGTAAAAGAAGAGAAATATCCTATGTGATTCGATAAATGACAACCTAGTAGTCCTTGGCCAATGCAGAATGAAATTAGAAAGGTGTTTCTAATTTGCATTATTTGGGATTGTGCATTTAAGGATCGAAATACATATAATTAAATAAAATAAGACTTGACAGTAATTTCATGTCTTATATTTAATTGGGATATTGTATGGTAGAAGGATTGAATTGTACGGTAACTATTTACTCAAAGGTTCTTTTATGATTAATGTTGAAATCTATATTATCTGGAAAGTCGTTGATCGCTAGGGAGGCTTATCCCTATTGTATAATAAATATTATTTATTTAAATAAATGAATCGTTTAATTTATTTATTTAAATAAGATTAGAATTGTTCTAATTGATTTATTCACAACCGGTTTAATATGGAGAACCTAAATGGTCACACCATAAAAAGAAGAATAATTATTTAAGAAGTTAATGGCATAATCGTAATAATATCTTAAGTATATTTAATTTAATCTATGGTGATAGAATAAATTAAATAGCTTAATATTTATTATTTAATATTTTAGAAATATTAAATATAAATTAATAAGAGGAGTCTTATTAATATTAATACAATTATTATTATTTTAATTTCTAAAAGAGTTTAGGAATTAATTTAATATAAGTACTCTCATTTATTCCTAATAGGATTAGGAGGAAAAATTAGTTAAAGGAGTTTAATTAATTATCCCTAATAAGATTAGGGAGCCCATTTAATTAAAATAGTTTAATTAAATAATACCTTATTTTAATTAAATAGGGTTACCTGATATCTTTATAAGAGGAGTCTTATATCATATATCAGATATACGCAATTTCAATTGATGGAGAGTACGCTTCTTTTTTATATGAGATAGAAAAACTAGGGTTTTGCCAAACACCCATCTTCTTGAATCCTTTTTCTTCATTGGTGGATCACCTCTAGAGACCAAACACTTGGGTGGCTAACATTGATCAAAGGAAGAAACAAAACCCGGTGGATTCAAGTTGAACACGAAAAGAATTGGAGGTGAACTTGTACATGAGGAAGCTTGGATCTTCAAGGGTATGATTTTTGTTCTTTCTTTTTTGTTTAATTAATAATTTTGCATAAAGAGTGATCCAGGTATATGGTTTGTAAAATTTTTAAAACTCTGATTTTCTACGTTTCCGCTTATTTTATGCAATTTGATTGCGTTCATGAATATTACAAACCTAACACAGACAAGATATTCCGACAGAATAATAAATACAGAATAATAAATAATGGAATCAGGTAAGGCAAAATTCGCACCAATAGGATATTCCAACAGAATAATAAAGAATGGAATAATAGAAGAATTTCACCATGTATGCGGCACTTCGCATAAACAGGTTATTCCAACATAATAATGAAGAATTGAATAACAACTCTTACGAGTATTGAAAAAAAGTAATTCTTTTCATGAATACGAAAGAATAATACCCCTTACAGGTACAATAAATAATATCTCTTACCTTAGAATGAAGCTGGATACTGGAATAGAAATATAGCAGACTTTCTCTTCTTCTTTCTCTTTATAATTTCTCTCTATAATAACGACTCTAAAGCTTTAGTGAATTGGTGAGAAATGAAGGAAGAATGAGCTTCTATTTATAGAAAAATATAGTTTCGATAATTGCACGTTTTGGGGCTCGAAATATTATAGTACAATACCTCCAACTTTTTTTTCATTTTTATTTCAGTCATCCAAGTATTATCAAACTTGCACCACCTCCCCTAATAGTAAATCATGTGAATCAATAGTAAATCATGTGACTCAATAGTTCTAAATATGTGAAAAAATTAATTACAGTATACCTCCATCTATACCTCCATTTTTAACTTAGTCATGCAAGTATCATCAATCTCGCACCAACTCCCCTAATAGTATAAGAATGTGATTCAATAGTACACACATGTGAATAAATAGTTATATGAGCATGTGAATTAGTAGCAATTAATTACTCATTTACCCGATTAATTATCCGGTTGGTCAATATAACTTTCAGACATCAATTACTATCAAAATAAATATCGATTTCCACTAACACTAACAATCTCAACACAGTGAAAATATTTTTCTCAAAAAATTTATTTTTGAAATTTCGAAGTTTGACTTTTTCCAAAAAAGTTAACTGTTGATTTTTTGACCTCAACATCGGAAAATTTTGCTTTTATAGTCTATTTCTACTAATTTCATCGTTTCGGACTCAAATATCACGTCCACCTCTCCAAATTCAACTCCGAACTCAAATTCAATTATAATAACATTCATCATTAATATCATAACTCACAATATTTAACAATCAGATCGTTCCCAGGAAAGAGGGGGCTTTCCAATAAGGATTTCTCCTTATTGGCGCATAATTAGGTGACCAAACCTCTCCTTGACAGAACTTCTAGACATTATAAATATTACAATTTAATAATATGAATAACTTTGTCGTCTCACTTATTGATTTAATAATATAACATATAATGCAGATGATATTGTGACAATAATCGAATCAATAATATGAGAGATATGATGCAACAATTACTGTAACAATAATTGAGTATAACTGAGTGACTTATTACGTAAGCATCAATAACCAATACCGTGTGTTACTACGCAACCACGTGTATTACTGTACTTTTACTACCGAGTAGTTCAACAGTTTTAACGGTAAAACTTCCGCAGTTATTTTCATAAAAATAATTCTGTCGTTTTATTACTACGACAATACTTCCGTTGTGGGTTAACCAATGATTGTGCCGTCGTACGAATATTTCCGGTTAAAACGAATATTCCCCGACCAATCGACTATTATATAACAACTTGCGTACTTATGTAAAATTTATAAATATTACCCACAACTATAATGTTATCTCAAATCCACACCAAAATTTTGAAAAAAAATATTTCGAAAAAATTAAATCTTTATTTGTAAAATCTGGGGTCTCACATGTTCAACATTAATTAGTCACATCCTACATTATATAAAATTAGTCACACCCTACATTATATAAAATCGAATTTACGGTTTGGGTTTAGTTATATTTAGCTTTTGTTTAGACAAAACATTATAAGTAAGGTTGTATGTTATCAAATTGGTATTTAATATTGTGTGATGTTAAATTGTATAAAATTTTGTTGTTTCAATTGATTTTGAAACCGAAAACATACGTTTACAAATTGCACCGCACTAATTACAAACAATTTCATATATGATTTTAAATTTATCAAACCTCATTTACACAGTTTCGTATATTTGAACACCAGACCGTAATATACTCAACCCTAATTTTGTGGACAACCACAGTAAGCGGATCATGGCTCATGGCTTGAACTTGAAGGACCATCGGATGATCGTTGAAGCCATAATAAAGTCTTTTATTTTAAAGAATTGATATTTTTATAAAAAAATAAAATAAAAATAACAATCGACCTTTCATTAATTATTTTTGGTATTCAATAAATGAATCCCCGCCGCATTTTTAACAACCTCTCTTTTAAGGAGGCAAGCTTTAAAGCTTCTCTCATTACCATTAACATTAAAACTTCAAACAAACTTGAAATTTATTATTGAAATTTAATGTCTGAGTTATGCTTGAATTGTGCCAACTTAATTTAATCAAGTAAATTATTATTATTATTTTTTTGATAATTTCACAAGACATTACTCATATGGATGTGAATCTTATTTACTAGCATTTTAAAAGTATCAAATTTCTTTGTAAAAATATTTAGTTAATTGATAGGCTAATTATTACTTCTACTAGTAATGTAGTGCTTCATCCGTTCATTCGTTTTAAAATTGTGCACAAGTATTAAGAAAATGATTGTAAATTATTAAATATAATATCAATTGTTTATATTATGTTTGTATTGAAAAAAGATAGTGTTATTTATTGAACAAGAGAATAGTGAGAGAATAAAAGTTGTATTTAATACTTGAGTTAATATTAATAACTAAATAATTAAGTAATGTTTACTTGAAATTTTCATACAAGACAAAATTTTTTTTTTAAAACGATTTACAAGTAAAACCCCTATTTAGGAATACTCTATATAAGAATAATCTCTACAATATTATAAAAAATTTGCCCCCAAGTTGGGCCAATTATAAATAAGAATAACCTCTTGTAATATGTTATATATTTTTTAAGTCCCGTATTAAAAAACTACATCTCTATATAGTAATAATTTCATATGTATATATATATATATATATGAGAGAGAGAGAGACAATATTAATTTTAAAAGACTATATTTTTTATAAAAGACTACATTTCCTATAAATAACTATATTTTTTATAAAAGACTACATTCTCCTATAAAAAACTATATTTCCTATAAAAGACCACATTTTCTTAGTTTGAAAATCTAAATAATTTATGTTTTCTTTAATTTTTGTTATAAAAATCTATATTTTTGTTAAAGTGAATATTTTTAGACGTTCGAAAAATATTTTGTACCAGTAGCTGTATTTAATAATAACAAATAGTTTATTTCTAAGTCTATTTCTAAATAGGGACGAAGAGAGTACTTATTTACATGCATTACTTTAATGATAAGGATTAAACATTAAATGAGAAAGTGAATTAAGTTTAAATTATTTAATACGATCTGATTGTAGCCCAGGCCCACCTCTCTAAACTGAGTTTTGTTTAAGGTCAAATCTTTAACGGTACTGGTTGTTCGTAGCTCCGATTCCAATAGTCGAAGAAGCTAAAGTGATCCTCTTGTTCACACCCAAACAAAACCTCACCCCGCTCCCGAGTCCCGCTCCCCTGTGCTGTTCGCCTGTTACTCTCTCTCTCTCTCTCACCAACTAGGGTTCTGCTTCCGTCAGACCACCATTTTACTTCAATTCCACCTTTTAATCTTCTCATTCCTCAGATTCTATTACTAAATTAAGCTCAGATTCATCTCCCTTATCGCTCTCTACAAAATCTACTGATTTCTCTCTCTAGAATTCAAAGCACTCACTATCTCTCTCTTCATATATATTTATATCGCTTTGTCTGTCTAAAATCATAATCTCTACATCCAACTCGCTCAATTCGTTGATTTATGGCGAAGACCAAACCCGGCAAAAAAGACCTCGATACTTACACCATCAAAGGAACCAACAAAGTCGTCAGACGTAAACCCTCTCCCCCCCACTCATAAATTATTATTATTATTATTATTTTTTTTAATTTTTTTTGTAAAATTTCTTATGGTTGTGATTCGCAGCTGGAGATTGCGTGTTGATGCGACCGTCGGATTCCGATAAGCCCCCGTACGTGGCCCGAGTGGAGAAGCTAGAGGCCGATCACCGGAGCAATGTGAAGGTTAGGGTCCGCTGGTATTATCGGCCCGAGGAGTCCATGGGAGGCCGGAGGCAGTTCCATGGAGCAAAGGAACTGTTTTTATCAGACCACTATGATGTGCAGAGTGCTCACACTATAGAGGGAAAGTGTATTGTGCACTCTTTCAAGAATTATACTAAGCTTGAGAATGTTGGTGCAGAGGATTACTTTTGTCGATTCGAGTACAAGGCTTCCACCGGAGGGTTTACACCTGACCGGGTTGCTGTGTGAGTGCTTTCAGATTAAAATTTTACCTTTAATGTGTGATCTATGATTTATTTATTTTGGACTAATTTTTGGCTTTCTTTGAAGGTATTGCAAGTGTGAAATGCCTTATAACCCTGATGACCTCATGGTGCAATGTGAAGGATGCAAAGATTGGTATAGATTTTCATTTCTGTATTTTGTATGATTTAAATGTCTGGCATAGAATACATTACCTGCATGATGTGTTTATGAATGAGGAGTGTACAGCTATGTCTTCTAACAATTATCTTTCCTTTTCTAATATAGGTGGCTTTGTGTATCTTAGAAATTACCATCTCTCTCTCTCTCTCTGGTTGTGTCTTCCTTGGGTTGATTGTGTTTTCTCCCATACTTATATATGTAATTGGTCGAATTTCTGTAGAATCATTGGAAAGCTAGATGTTCTGGTGTCTTTGAGTTCTATATATAAAGAAAATCATGCTACACTCAAGTCATTTTTTTTAATTTTAAAAACTAAGCAATAAACGCTGCTGTAATGGAAATTGATTAAAGATGGGTGTTAAAGTGGATTTCGATTGCTCCATTCTGGGAACATACTCAATTTTTCTCCTTTTTTTGGTTTTGTAATGATGGTATATACCCATTTAGTTCATGAATATGATAATTATCGGTGAAATGTGTTGAACGTTGTTGAGTGAGCTGGTACTATGATATCAAAATTGATTAATTGACGTGTGCTTGCAGCTCTCCCTCTCCCTCATCTTTTCCTTTCTCTCAAGTCATAAATTCGGTCTTTTTTTCGGGTCTCTTCCCCTCGGTCTTTTTCTCAGGAAAACTATTTGTGTTTTAATATAAATTCTCAGCGTAGTTTTGAGTTCTGTAATTGCCTTGTCCATCTCAGATTTTTCCTGCAGTCCCCAATTTGAGTGTTTTTTTGAAGTAATTTTTTTAAAAGGTAAATTTTGTCCCCTGAGGTTTAGGTCTATATAAAGCTTTAAGTAACACGATTCATGTGTCCAACGTTAAGAAGTTGGAATTAGCCTTTGAGCTGAGTCAGGCCTTCTATGTTTATGAAACAATTTTAATTTTTCTTTCTCCTTCCTCCTTAAAACAGTGTGTGCATGTGCGGCATAGATGGGTATTTTGCCTTGGTAATCTAAACTTCTAAACATTTCAAATGAGCAAAAGGAAATGTAGTTGGAGAACTTACAACTGGAAATAGTACCAACGGGGGCAAAGAACTCAAACTGCCATCTGCATATTATGCTAACCACTTCCAATAGACTGATCACTGTTGCTAGAGCGGTATGGGGAAAAAATATTCTAAGAGGCTTTATTTTGAAGAGGAATATGGTTTAAAACTCCTTATGGTGCTGATAACCCTGCTCATTTTTGTTCCTACAAAAGTCAATGGGGCAAGGTTTGAATTGAAAGTAGAAATTTACATTGAATATGCTTGAATCCTGATATGAACATTGGTTGAGATGATGAAATTATGTTGGAGTTTCTTATAATTTTGTCTTTGGAAAATAGTTGGCTTGAACATGTTTATGTATAAATAGAGGTTGGCCGCATATTTTCCGTGTTTCTCCTTAGTTTGTGTTAAGCCTAACGATATATATCTGCATTATGTGGCTTTCAGTTTCTCCTCACTTTAAATGAGGTGTTGATGTCTGCTTAACTATCTGGAAGTTGGTTCCTTAGGCATATGCTAAATTTGCAGGTTCCATCCTTCTTGTATGGGTATGACTATTGAAGAAGCAAAGAAGTTGGAAAAGTTTTTATGTTCTGATTGTGCATCTGATGAAGATACCAAAAGATCCTTGAACTCATTCCCAGTATCGCCATCTGTTGAGGCTAAGGTGAGAATGTCTTCTACTTCCCCAAGTTTGACTTGAATGGAGTTGCCCTATTTGTTGTTATTGATACTGTAATAAATATTTGTGCAGTTATCTGTGCAATGCGGCATCTCATATAAAATGGTGGGTTTTGCTAATTCATTCTTAGACTTGGTAACAAGAAATTGAATGTAAAAAATGGAGGAAAACCCATTATGTGCATCTATTATTTGACAAATTCATTATATGCATCTAAATTACACTCATAATCTTTGTGCAAGCGATTTTGTACTTGCTTGTCTGACGTGACTAATTAGATTCACATTCGATACATTTGGGAGATTCTTTGCCAACAGTAGCGTACAGCAACGAAGGATTATCAAATACTTGGTTACTTACCTAATTGAAAATATGGTCCTATGCTGCATGGATTTTCTTAAAGATAAGAACTATACTATGTGGATATGCCAAGCACCAGTGTCTAACATATGGTCCTTTGTGTTACACATTATCTAAAGCAAGAGTTTTTGCTAATGTATGTGATTGGGATGGGTTTTGTAAATAAATGTTTTTACTGCCAAAGTTTGGATTGGGTTTTCAACATAAGCTACTCATTCCTTCTTAAAAATTTGGGGTTTTGACTGGTTGCTGTAGTTTTTGGAGCAAGCTTTAATCTGATGACTTTTTGCTCTTGTACTTAATGTCTTAATCTGTAAAACTTATCACCACATTGAGGAGTTAAACGTAGTATGCTCAAAAAGTAATATAAGATAACTTTTTATAATTGATCACCAGTATTAGATTGTTGATTCCAGTTGAAACTCAGTTTAAAAAAGGATTCATAACATCATTTATACCATGCTTATATACCACTATTTCTTCTCCTTTAAATATTGTTTGTTTTGTATTGTAATGTTATCATGAGGATAATGAAAGACTGAAGATTAAAAATTGATGGAGTAATATTTAACATATTGTTGGCTTATTTGTATCCTACTATCCCATTTTTACCCATTTTCCTGAAAATATGGGTTATCAACATATCTAGGTTTGTATATCTGTTTTGTGTAACTCATCAATATGTTGATGATTATATCATCTCATTTTATTGTGGTGTAATTTTATCCCCCTCTAATGGAATATACTGTCTAATGCCAATACTAGGTGGAGCCAAAGCGTAGAAAGAGATGACCTACCGTGATGCATTAATGAGGAGGTACTCATTTTCTTGCTGTATTAACTCCAGTATTGTTGTTATGTTGTGGAATGGTACAATGCAGAGAAGATACCTTGCTCGCACAAGCCAGAGGCTTTTCGTAAATTACTGTGTTAACTTAACTATTCGCAGATGTTTGCATGTGTTCTAGACTAGGATATGACTCTTTGATCTTCATTTCCTTGCCAGTAAATTTGTACCAAAACAAGAGGGTTAAAATTGGTGTCTTTATCCAAGGGCAGATTGCATTCAGCACATCAAACTAAATGATTGAGAAACAATATAGAACCTGTTGTGATGTGCCTCCTTGCTGGTTTGAGAATTGTGCTTTTCACATAATAGTTTCACTTTTATTTTCCAGTTCTTACTTTTTTTCGTAAGTGAGGGTGAAGAGAATAAAGAAAGAAGTGGGGTGGGCAGGTATTCTTGACTTCTTGAGTGAGATTTGTAGTTTGACTAATGTGATTCATTATTTCGACTTTGATTGGGATTTTGGATTCTTGGTGCAATGATATATCGGCCTGAAGGGGGTTTACTCGAAGCAACCTAAACTGTCCAGCAGCTGATGCCCAAAGGATTCACTTATTTTACAAATTCGAGTTTGGTTTAACTGGATTAAGTTGTGTTGGGAATTTCTGATGCCTCAACTGTCAGCAAGATTATGTTTATAAAGTTGTATTATGCATTGTTAGCTTTCAAATTCCAGATATATGCCAAACGCCAGCAACAGAATGCTCCTTGCTAGCTAGGGGTATTCCTAAATTTTTCATGTGAATCTCTGGTGCAGCTTTTAAATAACTTTTTTTAAATTTATATAACTTTTTTTGTCCTTTTTCAACATAATGTTTGAAGTTGTCATATATATATATATATATTTTTTTTTTTCTTTCCAACAGAATTGTTATGATCTTGGGGCGTATTTGGGGTTCTTCCCAGAACCTATTTTATTATATTCAGGTTCTAAATGGAGTTGGCTCATTCATTCGGTTATATGTAATATGCCATGGGCTATTATTTAGTGGAAATCATATATACGTGCAGTTTGAAATTTGAAGTTTACAACAGGGTGCCAAAGAAATCTATAGGTTGGAGACGTCTTCTTTTGTAATCATCATCAGTAATCAAGTAGTCTTCCGTCAGAGTAATACTCAACTCCTCTACTACTACTCCAGTCAGTCAGTACTAAATCACGGTTTGCATTTGATTTCCATAAAGAGGGTGGCTATTTTTCTGAAGTCTTGTTAATTAACTAGCTGTGTTATGTGCCTTCAGCATTATATGTACGGTAAGATTTATTTTAAACTTTGGACGACCCAGATGATTTATTAAGGTGAGCGGGAAATTCAAAATTAATTATATTTTGTTAGAGAGATAGTTTGACAAGCACCCCCTACCCCTGGCCCTGGTGAGTCGGAGTCCCACGAGGGAGGGAGGGAGGGAGGGAGGGAGGGAGGGAGGAATGAATTTGTAGAATGAATAAAAGGAAATATTAAAAGTCGATTTGTCTTAAACTTTGGTAAGTAGAATTGGTTCAGAAAAGGGCGATAAACTTGTGATGTTGGAGTTGGACTACTAATCGACGACTTGGTCATGAAGCTAGGCTAACAGGCATTAATGTTTGCCCCTAATAATCTTAAAACTTTGTTTTTTATTTCATTTTTGGATTCCAGACCTCCGAATCACTATCAAACATTCAAAAAATATTAAAAATTAAATTTAAAAGATGCCTTGGAATGAAATGGTTGCTTATTATTTTTAACTATTAAAATTTCACTTTTCAAATTAACTATCGATTGGAATATGATATTATATAAGGGTCTATTACATATATCCCTAAAAAAAATAATTCCAATCGATGTAACTCAACTAATATATATTAATAAATTATTTATTTAAAAGACGATTTGTGAAAATATTAACTTTTTTTATAAAAATTTTAATTTCTGAAACAAATAATCATTTAAATATTTTATGTGACACTTGTAAAAAAGGGAAAGAAGATGTAATTAGTTCCAAGCTTACATTCGGATGTTGTGATTTAATTACTACCATGTAGTAGTATAAAATTTAATTCCTTAATTAGTTAGTTTCGCAGTTCACTCTATTATTTTAAACCAATGACAGGTATACAGGCAGCAGGGGAAAGACTCTGACAACGCGACACAATTCTATTTTCATTATATTTTTAGTTCCACTTTCCATTAATTTAGATTTCTCTCTCTCGATTGAATCGGATATTTGAATTAGGGTTTGTATTACCCGACTCCTGTTTCCCTCAGAATCTTTTCTAGCTCTCTTTTACACAGATCTTTAGTCACGCCATCAATGTAAGTTCTTCCATTTTACTATATCTCTTCTGCCCCCTTCAATCTCTTAAAAAAAATCGATTTTGAATTAATTCTCAAAAAGATTGGCGACTCCAAAGGTGAAATATTTGATTCCGACGACTTTCAATTGTTGATATTTGTGTTCATGGTATGAGTTTCTGATTAGGGTTTTCACCTTCCATGGTTTATCTTTCTTTTTTCTTGAGAATGTATATATTTAAATTCACTTTAACGTGGAAACTTTGAAATTTTTTACTCTTGAAAGGGAATTCCATTTGGGGCTAGGTTAGGGTTTAGTGGATATGATTAAGCAGATATTGGGTAAGCTTCCGCGGAAGACCTCGTCTAAATCTTCCCATAATGACTCAAACAATGAGGGTGGATTTTCATCTATAAATTCATTGAATTCAGTTGGTGGGGGTGTTGGTAGCAATTCTAAGAGCAATTCTGCATCTGGGAAAGCTTCGAATCCTGGCTTGGGAGCTTCTCGTTCCAGTAATGGAATTTATGCTCCACAATCATCGAACACCACCCTTAAGTCAAATCAAGGAAAGAAGTCAGGTCCCATGGCTGGCCAAGAAGGCCAGGTACTTAATTATGCTGCCTATGAAGCTTTGCCTACCATCCGGGAGGTTCCAAGCTCCGAAAAGCACAACCTTTTTATCAGGAAGTTGAATATGTGCTGCATGGTGTTTGATTTTAGTGATGCTTCAAAGAATCTCAAAGAGAAGGATATAAAGCGTCAGACCTTGCTTGAGCTTGTTGATTACATTTCGTCGGTTACTTCCAAGTTTAATGAGGTCACAATGCAAGAAATTACGAAAATGATAGCTGCAAATCTGTTCCGATCCTTTCCATCTAATCATGAGAACAAACTACCAGATATGTTTGACCCAGAGGATGATGAACCAACTATGGAACCATCATGGCCTCATCTTCAAATTGTGTACGAATTTCTTCTGAGATTTGTGGCTTCATCAGAGACGGATGCAAAACTTGCTAAAAGATACATTGACCATTCTTTTGTGTTGAGATTACTTGACCTCTTTGACTCAGATGATCAACGAGAGAGGGAGTACTTGAAGGCAATCCTTCACCGCATTTATGGCAAGTTCATGGTGCATCGGCCGTTTATCAGGAAAGCCATCAACAACATCTTCTACCATTTTATTTTTGAGACGCAGCGTCACAATGGGATTGCAGAATTGCTTGAAATCTTGGGTAGTATAATTAATGGGTTTGCGCTGCCTTTAAAAGAAGAGCACAAACTTTTCCTTCTGCGTGCATTGATTCCCCTTCACAAACCCAAAAGTGTGTCAATGTACCATCAACAACTTTCATATTGTATTACCCAGTTTGTGGAGAAAGACTTCAAGCTGGCTGACACAGTGATCCGAGGTCTGTTGAAGTACTGGCCAATAACTAATAGCTCAAAAGAGGTCATGTTCCTTGGTGAATTGGAGGAAGTTCTGGAAGCTACCCAGGCTGCAGAATTTCAAAGGTGCATGGTCCCTTTGTTTGGTCAGATTGGTCGCTGCCTCAACAGCTCACATTTTCAGGTACAGTGTTAGTCTATCAGATTGTTTCTCTTCATGTTGTAGATAAAATCTTCAACCACGTTCTAGGTTCTTTGCCTTCATTGGTAACTATTACTCTGTAATCCATGCGTTCTTTCACTTGTTATGTCTGTTGAAATTTGAGTGGATACTTGCCTTTCTCTTACGTGTTTTGACTGTGGTTTTCTTATGTACGTGTTATTGCTATGTTGTGGTACTGAGTTCTAGTATTTTGTTCTTGGTGAAGCTCCTTTTACGATCATATGTTGACTTTTCTTTCAGTCTGAGTGAGGTCCTTTTGCATAACAGATGCAAATCATTAATGCCTAGATGTTGCAAAGGATATGTCTAAGAACTTTGCGGATAGATAGTTTGTTATACTCTCTGTAGCATATTACATTATTAGTCAAGCTGTTTCTCCAATAAATAAAAGCTTTTGTCCGTCCTCCCTTTTTTTTCCTTTTAGTTTTTGTGCAAACCCTGGTCATGGATCGCCAATACCTTTATTTGAAAAGCATTTACAGTTTAAGCTTGTAAATAAAGTGGGATGATATTTCCACTAACGTGGTCTTTCTCTCTAAGCTGTCTCCTCAAGAATCTTGCATCTAAGACTTACCACAAGTTCAACCGTTTTTCATCTTTTCATGAATTAACTTGAAACAAATTTACTTTTGATTTCAAATTTATATACATGATTATAGAATTACTACATCTGGTCTCTGGACTTTTCACTGGGAAGGGTGCTAAATAGATGATTGGGAGGGATGGACTTTAAGGCCTGGAACCGGAAGGGCCATTGCCCCACCAGTTTGTTTGAAAATTTTAACATGCTATTTTCTTAAAGACCTATATATTTCTTTGGTTGGGCCCACCCTTATTCAGGTATTTCATTCTAAAATATTGTCAAGTCATTCTCTTTTTGTATTTTTTTCTTCAATTTTTATTATATCTACTCTCTCTCTCTCTCTCTCTCTCTCTCTCTCTCTCTCTCTCTCTCTCTCTCTCTCTCTCTCTTCTCAATTGATAAACATGCTTGTGACATACTATTCTAATTTCCTTACAAATGACAGTCCAAGCAAGTCTGAGGTAGGCTTTCTATCTCACTCAATTATTATAAAAGTTCTCTTATTCTATTAGCTTGTCCAATCCTAAATCATATTTTAATTTTGACATTATTTGAAACCCTTCTTTCTTTCTTTTTCTTTTTTCTTCCCTGAAATGATCTTTCCATAATAGAAATCTGTAATTTTTAATAGGCTGTTTTGAAAGCATCTGAGTTGTGCTCCATTTTGTAAATTTATTACCTCTTTATAGACATAGGCAATTGTAGAATTTACTTTCCATCATCGCAAGCATATTTTTCAAACCTTTTGACTTTGTTACTATATTAGAATATACTTTGGGCAACACATAAGAAAATTCAGTTATGCAGAAGCAAAGATTAATATATAAAAACATCTTAATTGTAATTATATTTTTAATCTTTCAAAATCCCAAAAATGAAATTTACAAAAAGAACATTGTTTTTACAACAAGAGTAACTGTGCAAATATATGCATTTATGATTAATAAAATTGAGTGAAACATAGAAGTTAAATTTCATTCCAATTTCCAATCCCTGATTATATAGAATACATCATTTTTTCTCACTCAAAATGTTACCAAGTCTGAGTCGAAGCCTCGAAGGTAATATTTTTGCCCAGATTGCCTGAGGTCTTATGCTGCTGTTCAGCCTGTTCTTAGCTAATATTATTGTGCAAATATGATACTTATCTATTTAGGCTTTTAAATGAAAACTGCATGATTTTTCTGCCATGTTTTGTTGATCTGATGCTGCATAAAGATGGCTATAGATCAATAGAGACAATGGACTTTTGATAGTGCCCATATGGGAGGGACAAATTTTGATAGGAGTCCAAATCTCACCAAATTTATTCTCCAAGATCATCCTGTGCAGTCAATGTTAACTATCTCTCTTGCACATCAAAGTCTTTCATTTTGATTGCAAGGGATAATATTAACGAGCCATGGTTTAAAGTTATATATGGTTGCAAGATAGTGAGAGCTTGAGAGGATTGAGTGAAGAGTTTATGATACTGTCGCCAGAGGTTATACTGACTCGAGAATTTAGAGGATTGAAAATTGTGATGAATATAGTGGATTGATATGTTTTTTTTTTGTTTTTCTTCCCTTGAATCAAAAGCAAGAACCATTCAACAAGACTTCGTTTGTGATTTTGATTTCCTCTATGGTTATACTGAATAAACTTCTGTTTTTAATGTTTTTATTGATTTTTTTTTGTTTCTATGACATCTGTTTTTTTTTCAGGTAGCTGAACGTGCATTGTTCCTATGGAATAATGATCATATAAGGAATCTAATTACTCAGAATCGCAAGGTTATACTGCCTATAATCTTCTCAGCCTTGGAGAAAAACACTCGGAGTCACTGGAACCAAGCTGTTCAGAGCTTGACACTGAATGTGAGGAAAATATTTTCAGATTCAGATCAAGCATTTTTTGATGAGTGCCTAGCTAAGTTCCAAGAAGATGAAACCAAAGAAAAAGAAATACTAGAGAAGCGGGAATCAATCTGGAAACGCTTAGAAGATGTGGCATCGTCCAAGGCGGCAATGAGGCGGTGCTTGTCTCAAGGTTTGCTTCTGTTGCCATTGCTACCAGCACAAATTCGCGAGCAGCCACTGATAGTTGAAGATAACATCTCGTGAAATATGAGACATCATCACTTCGGCCTATTGGTGACCATACAAGGTGGTCTGCAAGGGGTGAAGTTCAGGGACTTGTTAGTCCCCCACTTACCTAAGAAACTTGTATAATCACTTTTTTGCCAGCTGAGCATGAAAAATGAAAGGTGGGGGGGTGACGTGGATAGTAAGTTGATTCTGTTTTTTGTTCTTTACTTGGGTTCTTGGCTCATTCCCTTTTTGTTGTTGTCAGCCATGGAGGGGTGTGTATTATAAGAAAACTGATTCATTATAATGTTATTTTGTGTAATGATGCAATGGGATTCGCCCCTTTGTACTTCAGCATTGTGCTTTCTCTTTCCATTTATGATGGTTACAGGGTAATCTAAAGCATAATGTATTATTTAACCTATATTTTAATTATATTAAAGTTCTGCCTTGTAGTTTAAGCACCATTTGGCCACAGCTGATTGATTGTCATGTTGTAATTAATCTAATGGAATGTTGCTAGGGATGCTTTTTTTTTTTTCTTCCTAGGTTGGATGCTATGGTACTACCATTGTTCGACCCCTCATTTTCCAATTGTCATCTCCTCTCCAATATGGCTATATCAATTTTCTTTTGCAGATGAGGTTCAAGTTTAGAAGAAAAGATAATCACTTGTTTAAAACGCTAGTTTTAGACCCACATTTCTTGTCCTTGATGCAGAACAAGGTGTGTCGAAATTGTTTGGAAATAGATTTACCATAGATGGTAGCATCTATAGCGTTTGTTGAGTGACAGCCAGCCATCGTCTAAAAGAATGTGCTTTAGTTTGCTTTTTTTGAAAACTGAAAAATATTGAATGCATTTAGTTTCTTGCAAGTGCTCCTCGTAAGAGATTGGTAATTCTTTAATTTACTTATTTTCACTCGGTTGCAAAATATGATTGCCTTGTGGAATTAACATCCCAGTTGATTTTCCTCTCTTTTTCTCAATGTGAGGTTGGATTGTTGACTTCGCAAGAGTCTTCCTTCCCATGTCAGAGGGGAATTAAGAAAAATCAAGCATCCAAAAAATCCTAATCAAGTGTTTGAATGGCACTTCAGAACTCAAACGTTTATTAACATCTATGCGAGAACAACTGACTTCTTTACCTACCATAACCATTGGATTGGCAAGTTTACAACAAACTACAAAAGTCTGAAGGGTAAATTGTCCAAAAACAAACATGTTATATCTCAAATGTAAAACAGAGACCACAAGTACTAGTCCTCACCATATGCTCGAAAGCTGTATCTCTCTTGGTAGAAACCATTGAAGAATAGATCAGCCTCAAACCACTTAGGGTATCGAACCAGGTCACCGGCCACGAAACTCATGAATCGCTCACTTCCTTCGGGCACCACCCTCACCTCCCCTTCCTCGATGTAAACCAGCTGGTCTACATGCCAGTCCCAGGGCAACTTGCACTTTCCAGTCTTCCACATTGACCAGCGCAAAACCCCAAGTTCAGCTAGTCGCTTTTGCGATACATTTCTTTCTACCCGTACATGGTACAGTTCCTCTAGTGGTTTCTCCGTTCGCATTGCTTTTATTCCGTGACACTGCCCAACAGTAGTATACGATCTACTCTCCCTACTGCCTCTTTTTGCGGAGAAGGAGCTCAATAGTGGTGCCATGAACACACTTGCCATAGCTAGATGCAATTCCTTTCCTTTATCTCACCAGCCCAAGACTATCTACAAAATTAACTTTGACAATTTCAACTAAGTTCACAAGAAATAACTACTATCATCATACCAAGGGGAGAGCTGCTTGGGAAAGGGATCAAACATGTGATGTGCATGAACTGTTAGTCCCACAAATCAACAACAACTTGCAAATGATCTATCAGCATGATAAGATAGTAAGCAATGCAACAATGTGAAATGGTTTTAAAATTCAATCCCATTTTTTTATTTTTTATTTTAACAAAGGCTTAAATCTGTGAGCCACTTTGCTTCCTAAATGAATCCCTGCTCTCCATTCAGTTTAATGTGGAAACATATTTTTGAATAAAAATTCTTTTAATTATTAATATCAAAACATTTTCTATGTAGCACTGCATCTTATGCTCCTCATACTGCTGTGATCAAACATAAAAAGTAGGGTTCAGATATGTTTCTCCGGGAGAAAAGAAAAAGGAAAGTCGTTTGTGTAGTCTCCAATCACACAAGGAAAATGCTATACGTTACAAAACTCAGTACATAATGTTGTAATGATGTGGTAACTATTAGAGTCCATATGTCCTACTCCTACCATATTATATACTTTGTCTCCCTTGTACGACATCTCTCTCATCTTCACATCATTTTATTGAGATTTGTTAGTGAAATCTGTGAGTTATATAACTCTTTTCAGTAGGATGCCTAGAAGTTTAGACATTTGTTAAGACAAGATCTACAGTTGCAAGCAATATGGAACTAAAGTAGCTCACAATGGCTAGGACATACGACCTAATTACAGTGGTCCTCATGTTAACTCATTAAACACTTTCATAGTTGTTCTCGCTGCTTATATCTGACCATACTAGTATAGTGAGAATGATCTACTAAACCTTACAGGTAGTATCTCAGTATCAAGACGCATATTTGGAATCAGATTATGTATTCATCAGCAAAATAAAAGTGCATGAATGAATTTGCAACTTACAGGCCGTAGATATATGTATATAATTACAAGTTAGTGTTAGATATTTTGTCTAAAATCTAGTAATAGCACATGAGATGAAAGTTGAGCAGATTTTTTAAATAAATAAATATAAAAAACGAGAAAATAAACCAACTCAGCTACTCCAACATGTCTATAGAACAGCATTAAAGTAAGGACTTTGGATTTCATTTATTAGAAAATGCAACATAAATAACTTTTCATTTCAAATGGTTGGGTTGCCTTCTTAGTTTTTTTTTTGCTAAATAGTTGCCTTCTTAGTTGTTTGTGAACTGACTAAATATTCAGGTAAATTAGCTTCCTGTTACATACAACTAACAAGAAAAAGAGAGTATAATTTCCTAAAGTTCAGAAACTGGAATCAACCCTCGCATAAAAATATAGCTAAAGAAAAGCTCATATATGTTTACAAATTACTCCAGCACAAGAAATCTTAAAGCAGGAGCACGATACTCAAGTGTATATAAGTAAAAACAAGAAAAAATAAAGCTTACCTTTTTGTATTGTTGTAATGGTTTTGATTTCGTTCCCAGAGTCTAATCCTGATATACAGATTGGCAAAACCCTAGAATAGAGAGGTTTAACATAGCTTTATCCGAATTCCAAACGGTATATTTGGAGCTGATAATTTTTCTACTTAATCCAAATAAAAAGGATAAGTCACGTGCCTCACGTGACTTACACACCTCGAAAAACATGGACCGTTTGGTTCGTTAGTTAACGTGTCCAATATTTGTACGCAAGTTCCTATTCTCTTTCCAATGGCTCTTCTAAAAATTATAAGCACAGAGGCATCCCATTGCTGGGATTGCCGAAAAAAAAACCTTTTTTTTTTCCAATTTTCTTGAATCATGTTGTCGAATCATCATCAACTTCAACAATACCCAATTATTTCTAATTGTGTTTTTTCTCAGTACCCATTTGCCAATTCACCTCTTCAGACACCAAGAAGCCTTTCCTTGCAAACACAAGCACTTCCTTCCAAGACCCAAGTACCCACTTTTTCAGATCCTTTGCGTGTATTTGTGTTTGTGTTTTGAGTGTGTATTTGTGCATATTCAATGTATGTCTAATTATGTATATCTTTCCCAATTCAGCATGCATACCAGAAGTTTGTAGTTTGTTCTATATGTTTCAGCTTCCTGTTATACTCACTGAACTGACTGATGATGGTTTCATTCAATGGCATAGAGGATAATGGAGAGTATACCAGTTAATGGTGAAGTTGGCGGCGCTGGTGGGGCATACTCATATAATGCTTTGAAGAGATTGGACCAACTATGGTCTAGCATTTGCTCTGCTCAAACAGGTGATCTCTCTATTTGGAATTTCATCTCCAGAATTTGTAATATATGGTTGTCTCTTAGTAGTGCTTAAAAATGCTTGAATTTATTTAAATTCTATGTGTTGCAGTTGTTCAAGAACCCCAACAAGTAGTTTCAAGTTTTCCTGGCCTGTTTAGCCAATCTGATTTGGCTGCCAAAGAAGTTGATACATTTGATGTGTTAGTTTGTGGTGGAACTTTGGGAATTTTTATTGCCACAACATTGAGTTCCAAAGGTCTTCGAGTAGGCATTGTGGAGAAGAATTTGCTGAAAGGGGTATGCTGTAGTGAGAATGTGACATATTACAATAATTGGATGTGATGTCAGATGGTTGATTATTTCATACTTAATGTTCAGAGGGAACAAGAATGGAATATATCGAGGAAAGAGCTGTTGGAACTTGTTGAAGTTGGCATTCTCGAAGAAGAGGATATTGAACAGGCTACAACTGCAACATTTAATCCTGTAAGTTTTTTAACTTCAAAAAACTGTTGAACGTGCTTCTAACTATAGCCAATTTCAAGTTGGGTCCCAGAATAATCTTTTCTGAAGTCTATGTCAATTAACAGGGCCGTTTTTCCATGATAGAAGCGTCTAAAAGGGTGTGTGGAAGAACTTGTTATGACATCTGCCACTGGGTGGGTTGGAGGGAGGGGGTTTAAGGCTGTCGGTGATATTTTTTGTATTACTTATACATTATTCATCAAGAGACTTTACTAATAAATAGCAAGTTTATCGCAATATACATCAGATATTTAGTCATCATACATGTAGCACAAGATTTCTCTTGTAAAATTGTCTTGTGCTAAAGTCTGTCTGGGACGAGTTATTAATCACGCTAAGTATGTATTATGTTTTGGAGTTAATCTATCCCCTCTCCCCCAATCTCTTTAGTCTTGAAGCTTTCTGCTAATTATTAGTGTTATAATCACTTGTTTATTTTGCAGAACAGATGCGGATTTGAGGGGAAGGGTGAGATTTGGGTCGAAAACATTCTTAACCTTGGTGTTTCGTAAGTAGACTATATCTTTTTATCTTACTGCGTTGTTATAGTGTATAATATAGTACTAGGCGTAGCATAAAGTAAAGGTAAGCAATTAATCTGCCATCCTAATTTAGAGGTTACCCAAAACATTGTCAACTTGGCTTTTAAACTTGTAGGAGCATTACCCTTGTCATAGGTTGGAGTCCAAGGAAGGTAGTTTTAGAACTCTACATCACTTCTACACCCGTTATGATTTCTTCTTAAAGTGCCTGTATTGGTGATAATAATGATACATCTGAAGCGAGTTTTTGTTGGCTGAGCCAAAAGAGTGTGATGCAGGCCAACCTTGGTTGCTCACTATTCTGAAATTAGGTAGGATATCTCACTTTGGGGGGCAATTACTCATTATATATATTCTATATTCTGGAATATCTGGGCTTGGGTAGGTAATTGGATATTTATACAGAAGCAAAAGCCACCACCCCCTATACCGTAGTTAAAGTAGTCAAAAAGTATAAAATTATACCTCTTTGCTTGGATTTCCCCCTGTATCAGCCTTTCAGTAAAATGCGCGCTGAATTTCGTTCAAATTTATTTTTTTTCTTCTCAAATTATGAAGGAGTTTTTACTAGTAAATAATTTTGTAATTACACTTTTTTATGTGTTTATATGACTGGAAATGATGTATCCTTGATTCAATTCATCGCCTTATTGTCCATCTCTCTGTCATTGTAGGCCTTTAAAGCTTATAGAGATTATGAAAACTCGTTTTAATTCTTTCGGGGGAGTTATCTTCGAGGGTTACGGCGTATCTAGCATATGGGTATATGATGATGCAGCTGTAAGTTACTTTTACTGAAAGCTGTAATATGTCATTTTATTTGTTTGTTTGTTCCGCTTGAAAAAGAATAAATACCTTTTCTTGGTTTTCTCATCATTCATTGGCAAAAATTAGTACTTGGCATCAGGTTGATATCTAATTTTAGGCTAAAGCTACCATACATAAAAAAAATCTTGAGTAAAAGACAAAGAATTTCAGATGAATGATTTGGAAAACAAGGAGTGCCGAGTTAGAGAATGAAATACGGAAAAACTAACTTTAATATTATGAGTGAATCTATGGAGGCATCAGTTGAGATGTCGAACTGAGGTGAAAAAAAAGGCTATGAAAATATTTAGGACAGTATCTTGTTTAGACCAATTGAAAGGTGTTTCATGCAATATCTCTTCCCAAATGGTTTAAAGCATCGTTCAATGGAAGGTTCGGATATTATTAACCATTCTAAACAAGTTGGTCAGTAAATAAAATGTCGTGAAAAGAAAGGAAACAAAAATAACTCAATATAATGTTGATATACATTTTCCAGTGTCTAATCTTTCTTTGAACACACTGTATACATTTTCTTCCATAGGTATTGCAACTAGACGAAGGGAAGATGTTGTCATCGCGGCTCATTATTGATGCAATGGGAAATTTTTCACCAGTCGTTAAGCAGGTTAGTTTTGTTCAATTTTGTATACTTATTGTTTGCGTACTTTGTATAAGTGATATGGACTGCCTATATTGAATATGCATATATGTGTTTAATTGTTGTCTTTGAAGTTAAAAAACAAATATTCTGATACTTTTGTTTAGAAGATTATCAGAGCCTACATATTGAACTATACTCTATAATATTTCAGTGGAACTCCCTGCAGTTGATTGGGTGTGAAAATAGTGGAAATACCTTTAATCTACTGAGATTTGAGGATCTCCATTTCATCTATAAAAGATTATCATCGTGTAATCCCACGTGCATAAAATCAACATCATACATATTCCCACCAGAAGTAGGAGTGCATGTTAGAGAAAACAAATGTTAAAACACATGACAAATGATGGAGTAGCCTATAATCCATGTAGATTAGCTTTGGAGGCCTTACTTTATGTGGAATAAGTGATATCAAACCCTTCCTCATGTATGACCTAGCTCACACATATAGTGCTAATGAAGATGGGAAGACGATGCATATGCAGGGACTCACATCTGAAATTATTGACCAACGTGTCCCTGTTTTGCCCTGTTCTCTAATTCTAATCCATATGGCAATGTGTGGAGTAGCTCACAACCCATGTATGTTACTTTCCGAGGCTTAACTAATGTGAAACGATTACCCCAGTGCATACTTATGCTCTGGTAAAATTGCTCATGTTATATAATTTTCACAGATACGAGGCGGAAGGAAGCCGGACGGTGTTTGCCTTGTTGTTGGTTCTTGTTGTCGTGGTTTCAAGGATAACACTACAAGCGATGTCATATTTACTAGTGCTGAAGTTACGCAGGTTGGAGAGTCAGAAGTACAATATTTCTGGGAGGTAATATGATATTTTAGTCTTGCCTTTGGTCATTGCTGTATTCTGTTGACACATTTAGTTTGTAATGATTTTCAATCAGAGAACTCTTTATTTCCGAGGATTGAATTCTCTGAATGATTTCCAGGCCTTCCCTGCTGGCTCAGGTCTCATGGATCGAACTACTTATATGTTCACCTATGTTGATCCTAAGCCTGGATCTCCAAAGTTGGAAGAATTACTAGAAGACTATTGGAATCTGATGCCAAATTATCAGGTCATATTTAATCTTGTCATCCACATTGAGATTGTGATTCTTTTAGAATCATTCTCTGTTTAGTAGGTATTTTGTGTTCATATCTAACTAAAATTTATTTTTTTAAAAACAAGACACTCAAACCTGTATCTGACGCACTCTTATCTTGGTCTTTACACTTGACATTTGGGAGAGCTATTCCTGTTTTTTAATTAGTGCCACTGTATAATCGATTTGAATAGAACCTTCATCAAAGTTTCTTATACATGGAAGTTAACCAGTTATGAAATCAAAGTCTCTTATGCATCTGTTTTCACAAAAGCCTAGTTTCATGTAAACATCAAAGTAAAGTTAAATGTAAAAACTTAATGCATTCACTCGAACATGTTTTTGTTGGATATGGGCCTCAGCACGTTAGTTTAATCCATTAGTGTTTCAAGAGAAGTTGCAGTCTGGTATTAAGTTATGCTGACTTAGTTATTGTGGAACTTGACTTGCTGTCAACTCAATCTGTATAATAGAAGAAATGCTCTCATTAGATCATCTCATTAGTATGTATTCAGTTCTTTCTACTTCATTCCTTTCCTCTTGATACACCTGTAAAGTTCTCTTTTATTTGAAGGAATTTTAATCCATCGGTCATGCAATATAAAATATAAAAACCTTTTAGTAAACTTCTAGCTAGTCATTTCTCCCCCCCCCCCCAAAAAAAATAAAAAAAATAAAATTAAAATTAAAATGTCATTTCGATACAAAATGTGTGGCTCATACTTTACAGGGGGTGTCTGTTGATGATCTGGAGATTCTTAGAGTCATATACGGCATCTTCCCAACATATCGTGACAGGTAAAGATGCAGTTTCTGAAAGCTACATAAAAACTCTTTTTACTACTGTTATTTGACTCAGCTATCTAGATTATGTTTCTGGACTAGCAATAATATAATTCCTTCACATTTCCCTTGTGATATTAATAATCATGTTTTTTCTTTAACAAGTAAAAACCATTTTTTTTCAGATATGCTCAAATATACTTGGTTTAAATATTTGAACTTCAAAGTTTTGTTTTTTTACTACAACAATTAGTGATGAGCACTCTAGTCACCCTGTTGTTTATACTCACTTGGCATTAGGCATCTCTCAGGCATATAAACTCATGTAATCTGACGCCTTTCTATTTTCTCGTTGGGGAGTATTGCCTTGCAGCCCGTTGCCAGCAGCTTTCGATCGTATTCTACAGGTGTTTTACACTACACACTCTGAAGCTTCTGATTCAATAAGGTCACCATATGGAACGCGAGTCTTATAACATACTTTCTGTAGTTTGGTGATGCTAGCGGCATACAATCCCCAGTTTCCTTTGGCGGTTTTGGCAGCTTGACCCGGCACCTTGATAGATTAACAACTGGTATGCAGTTTTACTATAGTAATTAATAAATTCATGTTGTTTTGTAAACTGATGTGAGCCGTTGCCAATTATTATGGATAAATGGCACAAAGCTCCATTGATTTTTGCAATAGCACTAGAATATAGATCTTCAACACTAACAATCGCACTTTTGCTAAGTTTCTTATCCGCTGCTTGTTGGATCTACTACTCAGGATTCTGATATTAAAAACTAATTGGTGTATACTTTAATTTCTTCGATTGCCATGGATTCACCAAAAAAATAAAATAATGGACATAATATTGAAATGTGATAATGAAACAGCCATTGTAGTTTCATGCCAAATGCTATTCAAGACAGTCTTTAAACTTACCTTGCTTGAAATTTCTACAAAGAGGCTTAAGAGTAATTCCATTTATCTTCTTTATGCGAGAATGAAGGGATATATGAAGCAATCAGTGACAATCTTTTGGACTCGGACAGTCTGTCCCTGTTAAATCCATATATGGTTGGTGTTTACTAGATATTTTTATAATTATGTGGATTCTTCTGGTTATGCCTTCAAGTAAAATTTGATATGCAGCCCAACTTGAGTGCATCCTGGTTGTTTCAAAGGGCAATGTCAGCAAAGAAACAGTCTGGTGTTCCACCTGATTTCATCAGTCAGCTTCTCTGTGTCACCTTCCAGAGTATGGAGGTAACTAATGTTGCTGAAAACATCATTTGTGCAGAAAGTATAAAAAATCTTCCTTCCAACTGATTATACTTCTTTTCCCCTACTATTTGCTGGGTTTCTTAAAATATTATATTCCACCAGAGGCTAGGGGATCCGGTGCTTAAACCATTTCTTCAGGTAACTTCTTTATCTTTGGCTTTTGCACTCGTGTTGAAGGACTTCTGTTTGCTTCTTAAAGTGGTTTATTTAAAAATATATCATGTCGACCCTTTGGTAATATCTTTTCCACATTAAAAATAAATCTATAATGTTGTTGCATCGCTATATTGAAACAGGATATTATACAGTTTGGCCCTCTCGTGAAGACCTTAGGCCTAGTCATGCTGACTAAACCTCAAATTCTTCCTTCAATATTTAAGCAGGTAACTTGTCAGTAAATCTCTTCCGTCCCAATTCAACTTGTTTTCCTATTTCACCCATATATTCTGAATGAAAAGACACTTCTTTTATATTAAATCATTGTTAATGCTTTGAGAATCCATTATCTATTTTATATATAGGAAAGAAGAAACCATGCTTGCATCCTAACAAAATAAGACCTGTTATGTAATTAGCATTAAGAGAAAATTTGAATAAGAGATTATCTTATTAGCAGCATAAACTAGGTAAGGAAAAAAAGTGATGAAGGATCGATGCACCAAAATATAAATTACTATTAGCGAAGATCATTTTTGGCTGTTTGCTTATGCGACTTTCTGCTGGCTGCTGAGTGGGGCTAGACTGCAGTCTGCAGATCCTAGTACTGAATAATAGATAAGCGACAATTTAGGGCCAAGTAATGATAAAAATAACAGAAATTTCCAAGAACCTCAGTATTGTATCCAGGTTTCTTTCACTCAAGGATCATACTATATATGCAAGGAGACGGTTACTTCTGACTTGTGCACTTGTTTAAGATATCAATATTCCTCTTAACCAGAAGTATGGTCTAAAACAGTTTTATCCTTTGCTTAAGAAGGTTTCTGAATATGTTTCTCTATATTACAAATTACAGGTGGGTGTCCCCGTGCTTCTTGACTGGTCCGGGCATTTTGCTATGTTGGTTTACTACACATTTCTTTCTACCTTCATTGACCCTATAATCCGGTAATTATCTTCATCCAGTGCCGCTGCTTCTCTGAGTTACATTAAAGAAAGAAGTGAACTTCACATCTTTATTTTGCTTTATAAGATGTGCATATATCTCAACCCTCCCCAACCAACCCACCTGCAACCCCAGAAGAAAACAGGTGTGCTCATAAATTAATAGATTTACCATTTCCTAGACTTTTGATCGTGTCTCATGTTATGCCAGGCCATCGATCAATGCATTTCCGGCAAAGATGAAGTACAAATGGAAGCGCCAACTTGAGGCTTGGAGATATGGAGCTGGTTTAGACTACACAATGAGTGAACGAAATAGTGAACCTGGAGCTGGAACCAGTCCGACCGATGGATAGTAATGACCGATGGAAATATATATATATATATATATATATATATATATATATATATATATATATATATATATATATATATATATATATGGGAGCCCTTCCATAGCAACCGGTTGCTATGAGTACTGTGCAACACCCCTTTTTAGACCGTTGATAAATTGAATAGATGACTGCGATTAACTTTTCTATTTGATAAGCCGACATAGGTTTTTGTGCCTAATTATTTATCTATACCGGCTTCTATTTTAATAAGGGAGGCCCACGTAAAATTAACTTGTCAGTATATTTATAAAAAATAAATATTTATTATTAAAATAATCCGGCCGGAAGAGCTTGTACCAGATTACACATATTTTTTTTAATTTTTTTTATTTCTCCATTATATGTCATGACTCAGCACATTAAAATGGAATAAAAAAATAAAATAAATTTCGGCCGGTACAGGCTGATACGGCTGACATTAAAATAATATTAAAATGTCGGCCGGTACAGGCTGATACGGCTTGCAATAAAAAATTAAAAAAAATAGCCGGCCGGTACAGCTTGTCACGGCTGACAATAAAAAATTGAAAAAAATAATTTTATTCAAGCAATTCGCTGCTAAACAGATTCGAACTCGCAACCTCAAACTCCATACACTCGTCATATGACCACCCGAGCACCACGGGCCTAGCTGTTAATTTCAACCAAGGATATATCTTTATATTAAAACTTCACCATCCCCCAAAATCTATATTCTTGCATTATTATTATATTACGATTTATTATTAATAATAAGTCTATATAATACATATGTGAGTTTTCTATTTAGAAATAAGTTAATGTCTATATTTATTATTATCCCCTTTAATATTTTTTCTTTAATAAAATATAAATAATGATCATTATAAATCTTGCATTATTAGTATTAATAATTTTATTATTAAGAAATGATTATTAGTAATAATTTTATATATTAAGCAATGATTTTATTATTAAGAAATGATTTTATTATTAATAAAACTAGTTCAATTAGTCTAATAAGTAATGATGATAATTTTTCAAGTCATTTCAGGAAATTAATTTACTTATTGAATTTATAAAAGTAGTGAAGTATTATTATAATAATAATAATGTGATTATCAATATTAGAAGTACAGATTATACCAATACTAGTACTGTATAACATTAAGAGGAATAATACATATTACATGTTCATTTTCATAAAATAAAAAAACATAGAATGATTAATACAACCGACGCCTATTTTTTTGGCTCAGGAATCCCTAGCACTCGATAGTGATTTCGCTTATCGTGGTCGGTTTCAAAACCACAAATTGCACATTTTCGATGAGTTTTAGAAGAAATGATTTTCTCGAGTGCACTCTTGAATCTAGATTGTTTTTTGCGGCCCTTTGTTTGAGAAATATTAGGCGAAAAAAACTCTTCTTCTTCTTCCACCTCTGCATCTTCATCGTCATTATCGTATCCCATATCATGATTTGGATCTCCAACTGTGCAATCAATGTCGTCATCTGCCAGTTCAGTAATATTCTCATCCGGATCATACTGGTCAACCAACTCTTTTCCTCGTGCATTCAGTTTAAGAACAGTTTTGTAACCTCGGACTGAGCAAGCCGCTTTGCTCGCTAACTCCTGGTAATCACCCATCAAATGATTATAGCGCATTGCTTGATTTTGTTCGAAGTCAGCAGATGTGGAGTTAAAGAGTAAGTCTTCACCATTGCTTTTGTTCGCGTCTCTTGTCCACCGATGAAGGATCATGTCGGTCGGTATTTGTGAAATACTCTTTGCTATGAAATATCTCAAGATGTGCCTGCATAATTCACCAGAGTGAGAAAACATTTGGCAGTTACATGTTACCAATCCCATTTGTCGATTGTTGACAACTTCTTTATATCTTCCACCACTATCAGTTGCATCTGCATTATACACTGCATAAACCTTAGTATCAGTGACACACAACTCACTAAGTTTATGAACATTGTATTTCATGGAATCGACGAATTGACGTTGAAAACGTCTAAACATCTCTTTTGTGTACACTTGTGCAGCATGAACTTCTAAAGATGAACCGAGTACCATAATCCTTTTACGATGTTTTGTTATGTAGTCGGCCTTTCTCTCCCTGATAAACTGTCTTTCTACAGTCTTTTGACTCTGCAGTACAAAACATAGCATACCTGTTGATGCATTAACATACTCATCAAAAAAGGCATTCATGCTCTCGCTTCTTCCAGTGGTAGTCATTCCCGCGGCAAAATATCTCTTTGTTCGAAGTCAGCAGATGTGGAGTTAAAGAGTAAGTCTTCACCATTGCTTTTGTTCGCGTCTCTTGTCCACCGATGAAGGATCATGTCGGTCGGTATTTGTGAAATACTCTTTGCTATGAAATATCTCAAGATGTGCCTGCATAATTCACCAGAGTGAGAAAACATTTGGCAGTTACATGTTACCGATCCCATTTGTCGATTGTTGACAACTTCTTTATATCTTCCACCACTATCAGTTGCATCTGCATTATACACTGCATAAACCTTAGTATCAGTGACACACAACTCACTAAGTTTATGAACATTGTATTTCATGGAATCGACGAATTGACGTTGAAAACGTCTAAACATCTCTTTTGTGTACACTTGTGCAGCATGAACTTCTAAAGATGAACCGAGTACCATAATCCTTTTACGATGTTTTGTTATGTAGTCGGCCTTTCTCTCCCTGATAAACTGTCTTTCTACAGTCTTTTGACTCTGCAGTACAAAACATAGCATACCTGTTGATGCATTAACATACTCATCAAAAAAGGCATTCATGCTCTCGCTTCTTCCAGTGGTAGTCATTCCCGCGGCAAAATATCTCTTTGTATATGCTGTAATCCATTTCTGTCGTACATCATACAAACTTCCAAGCCATTCATTAGTATACAATTCATAGGAACTTATCAGAATATGCCAACGCTCTTCAAATTCCTCGATGGACAATGAGTTATACACACAGTTGTTAAAATCATTTTTGAATGATGGGTGCTCAGAATAAACATGATGCAATTTTTCAGAAAATTTATTGCTAATATGCCAAGAACACAATAAATGATAACTAGTTGGAAGTACCGTAGCAATAGCATTACTCATGGCTCTGTCTTGATCAGTGATGATGGTTGTAGGTGCCTTGTAGTCCATGGCTTCAAGCCATGTCTGTAATACCCAAACGAAAGTGTGCTCTGTCTCGTCTCGTAACAGTGCAAATCCAAACAATATAGACTGATAATGGTGGTTAACCCCGGCAAATGAAACAAACGACATGCCATACTTATTTGTCCGGTATGTACTATCAAATGTCACAACGTCTCCGAACCGTTGATATATAAACCTTGATCGGGCTTCAACCCACAAAATACAAGCTATGCGATTGTTTTCACCGGGTTAAACTCGGAAAAAAAATTTGCTGGCACTTCCGAATGCAAGTTTGTTAAAATGATTCACAGCAGCTTGTGCATCATTTTCTTCTGCAGAATCACGCCTTAAATCTCGTACCACATTCTCAACATTAGCAGTAGAGAAAGGAACATTTTGCAACCCACCTCCCATTGTGCTCAAAACATTCATCATCTTACTAGGACCAATACCGGACTTATTTAAAGTGTTAATTAAATTTCTTGCAACAGGAGTAATATTTCTGTGAGTCTCGATCAAATCTACTTTGGTGGGGGTCACTAAGTGATGATTGTGCTCTAATTCAACAGTAGATATACGCCAATTGTCTTCTTTCTTATTATGGACAACATATATTCTAGCTTTGCACATTATTCGTCCTATAGAGTCTCTCTGTCTAGTTATTTTATTAATACTATCTTCATCATCAGGTAAACTCTTGCCAACAATTGGTGTACCGGCTTTCTTACATACATACTGTCTAGATCTGATATCATTCGTATTAGCATGTTTATGACTAGTTGCAATTCTAATCTCAAATCCATTTTTGAGAGCATATGATCTATAAAAATATTCAACCTCTTCCAACGTACGGAACAATATCAGATTTATTACTTTCAACTTTACTAACAAATTCAGATGTATTATATGACATTTTGAAAAATTTACTTGTGAATAATAGTGATGAATTTTGCTCGATCAGAACTTCAACTTGATTTTCTGAAGTGAAAGTGGGCAACCAGATGAAACAAATTATGAGTAGAGGAGAAAAGAGAAAATAATATCAGAGAACAAATTCTATGGAAGGATAAGAAGATGGGTGCTCAGAATAAAAGGGGATATAATACCATGCATGTATTTGTTTTTGTTGTCATTAATACATGTTATCACTGCATATTATGCATGCATGTTATTACTGGAAATTTTTGTTGTCATTAATGCATGATCACTTTATATTTTATTAAAGAATGATATTTATTTTTAATATATTAATTAGACTAATTGGACATATTTTTACAAAAAAAAGAAAAAATATTAAAGGGGATAATAATAAATATAGATATTAACTTATTTCTATTTTAACAAATCCAATTAATAGATTTTGGGGGATGGTGAAGTTTTACTATAAACATATATCCTTGGAAGAAATTAACAGCTAGGCCCGTGGTGCTCGGATGGTCATATGATGGTCATATGTCGAGGGATTGGTGCTTGAGGTTGTGATTTCGAATCTGTTTAGCAGCGAATAGTTTGTTCCAGTTGTACCGGCCGGATACTTTTTAATTTAATTTTAATTTTAATTTACTGAAAAGAAAGATAAAAAAATTAAAAAATCTAAGCCTGAGCGGAGCGGCTTAAATTTAAAAACAAAAATTTTGGGTCATGTCTTTACTTACAATGTTCGGAGCGGCGATACTTATGATAGGATTGCAAATATATATTATGCCAGTTTAACTACAACTTCGTGGTTGCAGGGATTTAATAGTTATGATTCCGTTAATATTCCTGATAATGCCAGGCTCAATGTGACTGTGAATTGTTCTTGTGGGGATAGTAGGGTCTCTAAGGACTATGGGTTGTTTGTGACCTATCCGCTCCGGCCAGGGGATAGTTTGGAGTACGTTGCGACTCAAACAAATCTCAGTTTGGAGACGAATCTAGGTTCAAATTTGCTGCAGAATTATAATCGGAATGCAAATTTTAGTGCAGGGAGAGGACTAGTTTATATTCCAGGCAGAGGTGATTCTTTAGTCCATGCTTTTGTTGTGTTCTGTTTAGAGTAATTAAATTAAATTACTAGATGTGAATTACTTGGATCTTCATGTTTCAATTTATGGCACTATGTCTGTTTTAGTAAGTGATTGGAATATTCAAGAATTATTATTTTTAACTACTTTTTTAGCCATCTTTTTCCATTGTCATTTTGTGTATTTATGATTTTCTTTCAGACTTTGATAAGTAGATATTTGCCGTATTTATGATTAGAACCTCGTGTTTTTGTTTGTGATTTAACTAAACGGCATAATGGTTGTGTTCATATGGATTCAAAGTGTGGTTTTGGAGGAGGTTGGGAATTATGTTCTGTTTTAGGTTCTTTCTGCCCAAAAAATGTATGCTTGGAAGTTGGTTGCTGTTTTTTATTAACTGTATTAATCTTTTAAATGAACTTGAAAGCATTAGTATCTATAAGTTCATAACTCTGAGAATAAGTAGAGTGTTGATTCAATGTGTACAATCGGCATAGTTTCTGAAACTTGTGCTTCTTGTTTTCCGCATCATGTGCATGAGTCCAACTTTTTCCCTTAAAACTTATTTAAAGTAGGGTTATTGTTGGATATGAATGAAGGAAATCTTGCCCCGCCATCTGGTACACTCATTATACAATGCAATGGTCTTTATATGTACAATCTATCTAGAGAATTGATTCGTTGGCTTCTCGATCTTTGGCATGACAACTTTAAATGTTGTGTCTTTAGGGCTTCAATCTCTTTCCTAATTTACTTATGAGGTAGTAAAGCCATTACAATTAGTGATTATTTAATGGAATTCTCAAAGAGTGCAATTGAATATTAGATATGTTTATTCTCATGCGTTAAGAACTGCCAGGAAATGTCTTACTAAAGTTGTCCCCTTCTTGTGCAGATAAAGACGGAAATTTTCCACCCTTAAAAACCATGTTTTATGCTACTAAACTATAGTAATTGCTATTGTCTTCATTATTGCACCTTTTGTATATTATGTAACATCTGATTTGATTTATTTATTTTCCCTTTTTGCAGCACAGGTGGTCTAACCTTCTCTTTGTATTGGCTGATGTTGACTATCCATTCCATATTCTCAAGTGAATATTTGAGATAATAGGGCAGAGACTTCATGCTACTTGAGCTTATGTTTTGCTTTTATGAAACCAGGATTATCAAGTGGAGGCATAGCTGGCATATCTGTAGCAGCAGTAGCAGGGTTTCTGTTGATAGCAGGTTGCTTATATGTTTTACTTTACAGAAAGAAGAAGGTTGAGAGGATTACACTCTCAACAACTGAAGATCAATCTATTCGAGGTAGTTCTCATTTATTGTAATTTTTCCCATTTTATTATTTGTTAAACACCTGAACATCTCTTTCAAGTTATTACTTATACTAGAGTATAGCAGTTTGTTTTATATTATACTGAATTATGATCTAAACCATATTTTGTTTCTTCTGATTTTACTGAAGTTATCCTCAATGATGTTACTAACCCTCCACCCATCCCTTCCCCCTATCCACACAAATACCATAAAGTGAAAATGTCTGGTTATGCTTGATATAGATGGTATTGAAGTAGCCTTTATTCATCCTTTATTTCAGAAGCCTTCACTGAAATTAGAATCCTGCCCCTAGGATTAGGTTTCAACGAAAACAGAATAACCATAGTGTATTTGTTCCTTATCATGAGTGTATTTGTATTCCTTAGAAATACACGAGTGTATTTGTTCCTTATCTCTATTCCATTATGTATCTAATTGATTTTTACCAATCTTTTTGACTTGTTTTTGTTGAGTTCTTAAATCTGTTTAGGATAGCAATTTAGTTTAATCGGAGAGACCAAGCTGTGTAAATTCCCATTTATTTTCCTCTTGCACATGATGGAAGAAATTGTCATAAAAAATCTCTCTGTTTTTTCTTTGCACCCAAGTGCAACTTATTTTATGGGTAGCTACAGACTGATTTCTCCCTTCTCTTCCGAGTGTAGGTCCTGATGGTACTTTTCTTAAAGCTGCAGAGTCCACTGTAGTGGCTTCTCCACGCCTTACTGGCATAATTGTGGACAAATCTGTGGAGTTTTCATATGAAGAGCTAGCAAAGGCTACTAATGACTTCAATATTTCTTATAAGATAGGTCAAGGTGGCTTTGGTGCTGTTTACTATGCTGAGCTCAGAGGCGAGGTTTGTAATATTTTCAATATTTAGCATTACAAGCAGCATGCTGCTCCTTTGAGTTTTATTATAAGTTGTAATTGTCATAACTAAGTTCTTATTACAGCAAACCTATATGCATTCTTACCAAATAGTCTAGTACTTTTATTACATGTGGCCTTTCGAATAAGGAAGAAGATAGGTCAAAGGAATGATATCAAATATACATTTTTTTGGTGATCTCCCAAGACTGATGAAGATGCAGAGCATTATTGTAACCTGACTTAAAATCTATAGAATCACGTCTTAGGGGTCATGTTCTAACCTGAAGGCTAAATGCATTATATACAATGCTATGTAATTTCCTCAGTGTTGGGCAATTTATGATACTCAAATTTTGGAAATTAAAATATTATTATCTTGAAAAGACTTTTACGGTTTTACCTAGCTCAAGCTGGATCTGAGCAAGGAAGCAAGATTTTTATTGTCAACCCTAAATAGTACCAATAATGCAGGGTCACACGAACTTGCTCATTGATTACATTTTACGCGTTGTTTCTGTCAATTTCATTTCTTGACAGATTTACAAAACATATGTCGGTGTTTTTTGGTAGATCTGTATATTCTTATGTTAAATATCATAGTATTTTGTTTAACTTTCCTAGTGCATAATTGTGCAGAAAGCTGCTATTAAAAAGATGGATATGCAAGCATCAAGAGAATTTCTTGCTGAATTAAAGGTTTTAACACATGTTCATCACCTGAACCTGGTATGCCCTCTATATTCTTTACCAATGTTGGTGGCTTTTCACTTTTGTTTTTTAGTTTCTTCTATGGTTATATTTATTAATTATGTTGTCTGTGATATGTATAGCCATGCTGATGCTAATGATGATGATGCACATCTTTAAATTATAGCACCTGCATAGTGTTCGGGATAAACCTAACTGTAAGTTATGAGTGATGCATTAGCCAATATGAAACTGACATCTAATCAAGTTAAACTACCAGACAGAAAATATATTAATCTAGCACAGTGCAACACAAATATTTTATGTTAAGATAAATTAGATGTGTGCATCTGCATCCGCTTTTATGCGTGGGAGGGAGGGAGGGAGGACTGGGAAGGGGGGATAACACGTGAAGATTAAAATGTTCTCTCTTACCCAGGTTTGTGGAGGCCTGAAAGTTAGCCAGAATATTAGTTTTCGGACGTGTGGGCAGTGAAGGATTAGCTTGACTACTAAATGGCATTTTTATAGTTTTTGTCTCATGCTTTACTAATTACTAGAGACAAACATTCACTCACTTTCTACCATGTATATTAGTATAGTGACGAACGTAGTCAAGATAATAAGCCACTAAAGATTAATACATTGACTTGGCTGGAACGGGATCAACATTTAGAGACAACTATACATGAATGAATGGAAGAGTTGAAGAACTTTTTACATTCTTGTCATGTAGTCCTTTGCATCACACTGTACTATTTAATCAGCCGTTTATAGTTTGGGGACCACAACAACTATGTCACCCCGTCATACACCATTTATCTATTAATTTTATAAGGTCTATAAGATCGAAGGTATTTTGCTAATACACACTCATTTAACAAGCCTTAACCCAAACCTTTGTCTAGTTTGCTGCGTAAGGCTAAATATACCATATCGTCATATTCTCTGCAGCTATCTTTTAAATTTTTGATCTTTAGTAGATGTGGTTGCTATAAATATTTTAGACATCTTAATTTTTTGCTTTGATATCTAATGCAGGTACGCTTGATTGGCTATTGTGTTGAGGGTTCTCTTTTCATAGTATATGAATTCATTGAGAATGGCAACTTAAGCGAACATCTGCGAGGCTCAGGTGAAATGAGTTGTTTATGGACAGAAACTCGTGAAATTTTACTCTCTCCAAACTAATGTTATTTATTTATTTATTTCCTATTTTTACAGAGAGGGAACCGCTGTCGTGGACTACTAGGGTGCAAATTGCTTTGGATTCAGCTAGGGGTCTTGAATATATCCATGAGCATACTGTACCCGTCTATATCCATCGGGATATTAAATCAGCAAATATTCTTATAGACAAAAACTTCCATGGAAAGGTTGTAACAATACCCTTATTTTAATTTTCTTATTGATGCATATAAGAACATCACTGCAAGGAACTCAACTTGAGAACTATCAATTTTACTGATAAAAGAAATTAAGACCATTCGATCTAACCACCTCACCTAGTGGTTGCCCTTGTCACTGTCTTTGTGATGGATCCTGTGATGTTCATGGTAGTGAATATTTACTTTGTAGGTCGCAGATTTTTGTTTAACAAAACTAACTGAAGTTGGAAGTGCTTCGATGCCCACGCGTCTTGTCGGTACATTTGGATACATGCCGCCAGAGTAAGATGTCCTTTTTATTATCTCAATGCATATTAAAGAAATATCAATTTCAGGGTTGGGGTGCTCTTGGGGATTCGAGATGTTATAAAAGGACCGACTGTAAGTTCAGTTATCAGCCTATGTGGATTTTCAATGAATTTTTCTCTGTCGATAAATTTATGAGCAATATTTCCTTCGAAATGGAAGAGACTTTGGTTAAGAATTAAATATGTCCTTAATTATGTCTCACATGATCTCTGGCCTGGTGATGAGCTGAACTAGTGGATATGTCATTGTTGGCACCAGCCAGAAAAAGGGGTAGAACAAGTCATAACACACTTTTTTCGTTGCCATATATGATGTTATATGTAGAGTTACATGCATAAATATTATTCAGAATAATTGATGTTGAATGACATATAGCCCAACTCACCTATTTGCAGTTTCACACCTATCTTCATTATCTTGGGATGTGATTTTCTTTAATATTATATGATAAGAATATTGATAATTTTTTGATCCAAGGTCAAATCCTTCTTGACGTTTCCACTTTATGTCAGACCAAACTTGACCTGTTACCTCAACAAATTTTCTTGGATGTTGTCCTCGTCCTTTCAATTATTCGAACACAAAAATGCCCCTCCTTACATCTCCAGTTTTGTTTTAAGATAATCGAAGTCTCTTAGTGGCCATCTACTGTTTTCTCTCGAGTTAGATTATTCCCATTTTTGCTCAATAATTTATTTCTTCCATCTTTATATATACAAATCCAGCAGGATAAAGTAAATAGACACAGTGCTCCACACACCAAATCACTCCTATCTTGTTAAACAACAATTATGGTTTTAGACTTCTATGTTTGTTGGTACAGAACACAATGGTTATAGTTGACAATTCTTGGGTTGCAGGTATGCTCAATACGGTGATGTTTCTCCTAAAATTGATGTCTATGCTTTTGGGGTTGTTCTCTATGAACTTATTTCAGCCAAGGAAGCCATAGTGAAGGCAAATGGTACTAATGCTGAATCAAAAGGGCTTGTTGCGTTGGTAAGTTGTCTTTGTTCTCTTAATCAAATAAACAGTGATGATTAGATGCGCTTAGCATCCCATGCACATTGAGTATCATAAAAGTGACTCAATTCAGTTGAAAATGTCTATTTGTCTGTTTACTTGCAGCATCTCTGTTAATTCTCCAGTATTTGGTGACCCTATGAACTAATCTTTATTGTGCCTCTGATAATTACAGTTTGAGGAAGTTCTTAATCAGCCGGATACAAGAGTAGACCTTAGCAAACTGATCGACACTAGGCTTGGAACTGACTACCCTCTAGACTCTGTCCGCAAGGTGAACATTGTTGTTTGATGACCGTATAAGCTCTCTTTTTTCCTTGCCATTTTCTTTCAATTGATTCGTTAGTCTCATAGAGCTTTGTCATGCATGGTGCATATTTGGTGACAGATGGCTCAGCTTGCCAAAACAGAGGATTGGGATATTGGTTCTTTTTATGAAAACCATGCTCTTGCTAACCTAGTGTCCGGAAGGTAGTAATAGGAAAGTGCCATCTTACCGTGGTTGTGCATTGGGAGCCTGCTATGGAAAGTTACCAATATTGAGTTGTTCAAATTATAGATCTGTATATCATTTGTAAATGCGAGTTTTGTATATGTATATACATTTATTTGATGAGTGAATGAGAGAGAGAGAGAGAGAGAGATGGATTTTCAATCTTTTCCATATAAGAGATGAAATCTTGCGACTCGAGAAAAATTGTCCTAAAGGTGAAACTAAACTTCAAAAAGAGGTGGTAACACCGATCGAGACTGGTCAGGTAGTAGGTAATTCTGTTTTATCGGTTATTAAGTAAGGCTGTTCCTTTTGTCCCTTTCTATATTTATTCATCTCAAGTTTAACCACAACTAAGTACAGTACAGTTTTTTAAATGTATATTATAATTAAAAAGTATATCTATATGTCAACATACAATTTTAAAATAAAATAAAATAAAAAATACACACAAAGGTAAAGGTAAGATAATAGTAATACTAATATATATCTACAACATTTTTATCTTTTGAGTGTATTTTTTTAGATTTGAAACTGAATTATGCACACATAATAAATATATATATATTTTTTTATTTTTTTTATCATAAATATATATGCAGCAATGTGAAATGTACTGTATTGTCATTCGATTTTCTATATGTGAATCTCATAGTTGTATGTATGAATTTATGAAGTTGTATGTATAGCAAAGCAGTTGTAATGATATAATCTTTTTAAAAAAAAATGAAGAATGAAAAACTAATGGAAGAAAGCGTGTTATTAATTGAACAATACTTCCTTTTCTTGTTCTGCAAGAAACCAGCCGCCCAGGTCTCTCTAGTAGAAAGAAAAATAAATATATATATCCCTTTCTTGTTCAGCAAGAAGTGGACCCACCAGACTACAACACATTATGTTCATAACTTAGTACCTGATTGAACTCCTCAAGTAGAATAAAATGTGTGAGATTAAAAATAAAAATAAATTGATTACTTATTTCTCTGTGCTATTCATATCGTGAAAGTGTTTATACAAATTTGAACAAACATGAACCCGTAACTGAAAATTCCGTCTGAAGATTAAATTGTCAATAATGACAAATATATATATAAATCCAGATGAAATTTTTGAATATTTATTTATCCTATGAATAGTTTTATACAAATCGTACACAAAATAGAAAAAAAAAGGATAATATATAAAAGTGTTTTACCCAATTAAAAGTGTTTTAAATATTGGAGAGGAAAGGAAATTAAAGAGAGCACGGCACGTATATAAACATTAGAATTAGGACTAGGACTAGGACTAGGACGGATCCAAGGGAGTTGTACGAAACTACCTTGTTTTGTTACATCAATATATTATCTTATCAACTCTTTAAGTTCCATAATTTAATTTAATCACAAAATCAATATCATTTATATATCCTAGCCTGCCTATATATACACTGATACACATACACAAAACTTCACCCTCTCATCAGATTAAGACTTAAGAGCGAGGAAATTAATTAAGGGCATGGCAGAGCAACATGGAGGTGGAGGAGGAGGAGTTGAGGCCGAGTTTGGAAGGAGTTGAGAAGATAATTGGGTACAGTTTTAAAGAGAGGGTGTTATTAGAAGAGGCTTTCAGGGATGCTTCGGACACGGATAGAATTAAGAAGGGGTTAACATCGTATGAGAGGCTGGAGTACGTGGGTGACTCGGTGCTTAATTTTGTGATTTCGACGGAGCATTTTAGGGAGTATCCGGATCTGGCGCAAGGTATGTTAACTCGGCTAATGTTGACACCGAGAATCTCGCCCGCGTGGCTGTCCAACACGGTTTGCACAAGTTTTTGCGTCACCACAGACCCAATCTTGACGCCCAGGTTAGTTACTTAGTCCTAGCTAGCTACTCATCCATCCATCCATCCATCTTGATCTACTTACTCCTCCTTTTTCTTTTACATGAATATATATACATATTTTGCCTTGAAATTGTTACGGCCTATGATCACACTTCCAACAAATTCGATGACAAAGCTGACAGAATTATGCCAGAAGAAGCGGTTGAAATTGCAAATCGTTGATTTATGGGAGGAAACGGGTGCATTTGAAATTTATGTAGGGACGGAGTTTGTGGGAAGAGGAGAATACGGTCCTAAGAAGATAATTGCACTGAATAGAGAGCTCTGCAGAGGATGCATATAATGAAATTCTAAGTAAGAAAGCTCGGCTTGGACTTGCAGGACTAGCTTTAATTTGCTTTTGGAACAAAATAAGGTATTAATAACTACCAATCATCTTCTTGAAAGACTGGCCATTATTGTACAAATGACCGACTTAATTTTCAACTAAAATTAATTTATTCCGTCGTCTTCATAAAAAGCTTATACATTTTAGTTTTTTTTCTTCTTAGCATTTTCCTACTACTCTTTATATAAATAAAAATAAATAGGCACAACACTTGTATTGTTTTCACCACGAGTCTAAATTTTTCAGTTTATTGTAAAATATCTTGATTATACTTAAGATTACTAATCTTCACCTCAATTAAATTAAAATAATCCTTCTAAGAAAACATAACCTAAATTAATAAATTATAAATAAAATAAAATAAGAACATCCAAGTTCTTTTTTTTTGATGAGGTTTAGTTTCAAATTTCCTTCATAAGAACTAAAATACACGTAATTTATCGTTATAATATTTGTAATAAAATGTATGTATAGATATTATTGTATTTTTTACAAATAAAATTTTCATATGAGGTGTTCTCAGTTAAATTAATTGGCACACATATAAATCAAAATCTTCAGATTTTTTTTATCTTACCTTCGAAAAACATATTCACCAAACGACAATTTTGTTAATGGTCAGCTTTTTCATATCGTTGACAGGGTCTTAAAATTGAACCTTATTTTATGCCAGTTTTACTACAGGGGGGCCATCGACTATTCGTATAAAAGACGTACAAAGGCCATGATCCTTCTGGAATTCTAAGATCAAACTAAGGTGGTGTTTTATAAAATTAAGTGTTAATATATGAACAGTTTAGACATCTTAATAATTTAGAGTTTCTGTCTAGAATTGTGTCTGAATGAAAAAATATTGTTTGATAACTAATTTTTCCAAAATATTTGAATAACAATATTTTACCATTTTAACCCTCTGAACAGTTTAAGCAAAACATGTTTGATAATAAGAAAGGTTTGAATGGTATTTTAAATACAACTATACTCACAATTTGGGCGGACTCTCTTTTCTCTCTGAAAGGGTTTTTTCTCTCTCTTTTGACAATTCTTAGGTCATTCCTATTGCTTTTTCTATTGCTTGCATTCTCCAATCATTAACACACGTATGGCGAGTTCCAGCAACAACTTGGCTGAGATTGAGGATGCTTATGCTCAGATTACTTTGGAGGAAGAGGAGGAAGGAGGTGTTGAGATTATGGATTCGGATGGTGAGGATGACGGTGAAGCGGTGGATCTAAGATGGGCTTTTGTTGGTCGTTTTCTGACTGATAAGAATATTAAGTCTTGACAATGAAGAATGTCATGGCGGCAGTTTGGCGGCCGTTTAAAGGTATGCGGGTAAAAACGATTAAGCCTAATTTATTCCTTTTCCAGTTTTTTCATCATCGAGATATACAACGAGTCATTAAGGGGGGGTCCTTGGTCATTTGAGAATCAGCCTTTGCTGTGTAAAAGGCTCCAAGTGGGTGATCAACCTGTAAAAGTGCCTCTCTTTACAATTGAATTTTGGGTTTAGGTTTATGATTTGCCATGTGGTTTTATGTCGGATAAAATTGCTAAACATGTGGGCAATTATATTGGGGTTTTTGTGGAATCGGATCCTAATAACTTTGGAGGGTTTTGGAAGAGTTATATGAGAGTTAGGGTGGCTATGGATGTCAGGCATCCTCTGAAACGGAAGATGAAGTTGAAGAAGACGGGTGGTGAGTGGGTGTGGGTTACGTTCAAGTATGAACGGCTCAACACATTTTGTTTTTACTGTGGTATTCTTGGCCATAATGAAGAGTTTTGTCCGAATTCTTATAAAGATGATGATAGTCCTGTTGCTAAAGTGTACGGTTCTTGGCTTCGGGCTCCTCAGCGTCGTTTTGGTTCCTCCATCAGAGCACGGTAGTTGGTGGAGGGTGATGAGGGTGGTCGGCATGATCCAGTTAAGGAAGGCATTGATGATGATTTGAGAGAGAATTCTGAGTTGAATATTACGACAGAATTGGTGTGTGATGGGCGGAAAAGCGGGAGTGAGGGGTGTGAATTATGGAAAGATTATTTCTAATTCAGTTACCAAAAAGGGGGGTGCAGTTTCGATGATTTGTGCTGCGGGAAATCAGAAAGGTGGGGAGGAGACTGATTGTCAGGAAGGGGTTATTGTCCTAGACTCAAAAACGTAGAAGGAAAGAAGAGGAGACTCGTGAAAATAGATTGGGGGAAAGTATGCAAATTGGGGAAGAGGATGTTTCAAAAAACTTGCAATTGACGGGCACTGAGGTTCAGGCCCGCCCAGTCCAATGAGTACCATTAGTTGGAACTGTCGTGGGCTGGGTAGCTCACGGACAGTTCAAGAATTACTAGACCTTGTGTCTAGTAAAAAGCCTTGTTTTGTGTTTTTAATGGAGGTGAAAGTGGGTCGGTCTCAAGTCAAAAAAATCAGAGTTCGTATGGGTTTTGAAGGGTTGTTTTATGTTGATTGTGTTGGGTTAAGTGGTGGGCTTGCTCTGTTTTGGAGAGACAAAAAGATGGCTCAGCTTATTAGTTACTCTAAAACATATATAGATGTTCTAGTCTGTGTCTCTGTTTTAGGGCGGTGGCGCCTTACATGTTTTTATGGCTTCCCAGAAAGGAGGCGAAGGCAGGAATCGTGGAATTTGTTGTTGTCCTTATGTAGTAAATCTTCAGAACCATGGTGCGTTATGGGGGATTTCAACAATTTGATTTGTCAAAGAGAGAAGAAAGGGAGGATCCCTCACCTTGCTTCTCTTATCAGGGGTTTTGCCTCTGCTGTTACAAACTGTAGGCTTTATGATCTAGGGATGGAGGAGTATGGATACACTTGGGAGAGGAGTCGGGGTTCGGTTGATTGGGTAGAGGAGAGGTTGGATAGAGTTACGGCTACTTCGTTGTGGTGTTCTTCTTTTGAGTCGGCTAAGGTGCGTAACTTGGCCACTTATTCGTCGGACCATTCGGCTTTGTTGCTTGATTTTGTTTCGTTTAATTTCTGGCATCGAGCTAAGCATTTTCTTTTTGAAAGTGCTTGGCTTCGGGATAGCGATTATGGTCGTGTTGTTGAAGAAGGTTGGGCTTTGGGGGGCTCTCTGGATTTACAGGCTAGAATCTCTACTTGTGGGTCTCATTTACAGAAGTGGGAAAAAGATGTTTTTTACAAGTTTACTAAGGATATTGATGAATGCAGGAGACGGTTACGGGTCTTGAAGCCTCTTCGTGATGATAGGTCGCTCCATGAATATAAAGAGCAGAATCATCTCTTGTATTTTCTTCTTGAGCAGAAGGAAGCCTTTTGGCATCAAAGAGCAAAGCAAAATTGGTTTGCGGTGGGTGATGCTAATACTAAATTTTTTCATCAGTTTGCTTCTGCTCAGAGGAAGAAGAATTCCTTCTCCCGCCTTCGTGATTCTTTTGGTAATTGGTTGGATTGGCAGTCGGGTTTACAAAATCATATTTTTTCCCTTCTTCTCTGATTTGTTTACGACTCGTGGCTGTAGTAGCGATGTGGTTCTAAGGAATGTACGACGCAGGGTTACAGTGGATCAAAATTTGGAACTAATTCGCCTTTTTGATCATGGAGAGGTTAAATCTGCTCTCTTCTCAATGTTTCCTGATAAATCACTGGGTCCGGATGGCATGAATCCAGGTTTTTTCAGAATTTTTGGGGCACGGTTGGAAAGGATGTTACTGCCTTTTGTTTATAGTGCTTGATTTCGGCCAGCTTTTCGAATGATCTTAATTCCACATCTGTTGTTCTTATTCCAAAGAAGAAAAACCCTGAAATTGTTAGTGATCTCCGTCCTATTGCACTTTGTAATGTGGTCTACAAAATCATGGCCAAAATGCTTGCTAACCGTATGAAAAGTATTTTGCAGCAAGTAATTTCTGAGACCCAAAGTGTTTTTGTTCCAAATCAATTGATTACCGATAATATCATGGTTGCCTTTGAATGTGGACATCATATTAAGAGGATAACAAAGGGAAAGCAAGGTGAGACGGCTTTAAAACTAGATATGTCCAAGGCTTATGATCGAATTGAGTGGGATTTTTTACAGCAAATGTTGCTAAAATTGGGGTTTGATGTTCGTTAGGTTCGTTTGCTGATGCTTTATGTGACGACTGTTCAGTATACTATTGTGCAGAATGGCGAAAGTATTGGCCCAATTATTCCTCAAATGGGACTCCGACAAGGGGATCCTCTCTCCCCGTATCTCTTTATTATCAGTGTTGAGGGTCTTTCTGCCCTTTTGAGTGATGCTGCAATTAGGGGGCATATTCACGCCAGTAAGATCTCCACTCGGGATCCGGTGATTTCTCATTTATTTTTTGCAGATGATAGTCTGTTATTCTTTCGGGCTACCAAGACTGAAGCTGAGTGTATTAAAGGTTGTCTGACTGCTTATGAGGCTGCTTCTGGTCAGATAATTAATTTTCAAAAATCAAATGTTCTCTTTAGTCCCAATTCCTCAATGAGTAGTAGAGTGGATGTATGTGAGGTTTTGAATGTGCGAGAGACTTTGAATTTGGGTAATTATCTGGGTGTGCCTTCTCTTGTTGGCAGGAGTAAGAAGGGTGTGTTTTCGTTTGTGAAGCAGAAAATGAAGTAGAGAATTGGGGACTGGAAGAAGAAATTTCTCTCAAGGGCGGGTAAGGAAATTCTTTTGAAAAGTGTAGCGCAAGCTATGTCTACTTATGTGATGAGTGTCTTCCTTTTGCCGTTTGGCTTATGTGATGATTTAGAGAAGTTAATGAATGGCTATTGGTGGGGTAATGGGGACCGATGTAATAATGGTATTCGTTGGTTAAGTTGGGCAAAATTATGTGTGCACAAGAGTAGAGGGGGTTTAAGCTTTAAACAGTTACACGAATTCAATTTGTCGTTACTCTGTAAACAAGGTTGGCGTTTGCTCAATTTTCCTAATTCATTGGTTTCCAGGTTATACAAATCCAAATATTACAAAGATTGCTCCTTTTTATCTGCAAGTTTAGGGTCTAATCCGAGTTTCATTTGGCGTAGCATTCTTGCGGGGCAATCCTTGCTAAAAGAAGGGCTAGTTGGCAGATAGGGGATGGCAGTGACACGAATTTGTGGACCTCTCCTTGGTTGTCGGATGCTCTTAATCCATATGTTGAGACGCTTGTGGTTCAGGGATTAAAGGATGCTTCAGTGGCATCACTTATGAAGGAGAATGGAAAGGAATGGGAGGAAGATTTGGTTCGAGACATTTTTCTGCCTAGGGGAGTTAATTTTAAAGATTCTCCTTAGTCATATTTGAACTGGGGATGTAAAACCCCAACTTATTATAAATAAATTGAATTTTCCTCTATTCATTATTCTAAATTAATAAAGGGTTAATTTGATATAATGCTTTGGTTATGGGTAAAATGTGAAAATTTTACAAAATAAGCAAGTGGTTACAAAATATTCTTTTTGTCGGGGAATATTCGTTTGGTCGTGAAATATTCTTTTTGTCGGGAATATTCGTACGACGGCGCAATCAATTGTGGGCCCCATAACATAATAACGGTCGGATGAAGAAAACGACAAATTTGGGTTTTTATAAATAACGGCATAATTTTTATCGTTGACACTGTTGGATAATTGGTGGTTAAAATACAGTAATACGCGTGGTTGTACAGTAGCACACGGTATTGCACAGTATGGTTGAATTATTGATTCGACGTAAGAAGGCACTACTCAATAATGGTTACATTAGTTACTGTTCAATATTTTATTTTATTGATTCAATAATTGTTGCGTTGTTAGTTTATATTATTATTGTTTCAATAATTGTCACTGCACAATATTTTTTATTATCAGATCAATAATTCATATTATTTGAATAATATTATTAGATAACATTATTGGCAATGTCTTGAAAATTCTGTCAATGAGAGGTTTGGTCATCTAATTGCGCGCCAGTAAGGAGAAAACCATATTGAAAAGTCATCTCTTTCTTGGGAACGGCCTGGTTGTCATAATTATGATTATGTAATATTATTTGTGAATAATTAATTATTTATTTATATGATAATGAAATATTTATTTGATATAGATGGTGGATATAATTATTTTATGTGGATATAATTGAAGGAATTAATGCTGAGGTGTTTTATCAGTTTTTGGTCAGACTGAAAGTATTAAAAATCATCCGTTTGTTGATTTCGGATATTTTCAGTTTGGAATTTGGAAAAACTCAAAACTACAAAGTTGTAGAGAATTTGATTTCAGGCAGAACGGACATAAAATTCGTATTTTTCTGATAAACGGTCTATTTTCTATGAATTGTTGAAGTTTCGGAAAATAAAATAATTTTTATTAATTTTTGGGTGGGATCCACTCTTGTTTGAACACATGGGCTGCTGGAAATTTCTTCAAAGGGTGGCTGGTCTAGATTTGCAACTTAGCACATGCGTAGAAATTTAATTTAAAATAATAATATTTTATTATTTTAGTCTCCTTTGGCGTTCTAGTATTTTCCTATAAATAGAGGACTAAGTTAGAATTAAAAATCACACCAGAAACAAGTTTTCTCTCTTTCTCTCTTTATATTATCGAGCGTATTCTTGTGAGTATACTTTGAGTGTTGTTATACGGTGCGAGTTTCTGTCAGCACTATACCCGAAATTCAGTCAGAAATACGGTTATTTTGAGGTAAGGGATGTTATTTTCTTCTTAAATGATATTATTTTCTTCAATATCATTATGCCGAAATATTGGTGAACTTTTTAATCAAATTTGAAAGTTGTTTTGTCGGGGTTACTATTCATGTATACAGCACTATTCAAGTATACGGCACTATTCACAAATACGGCACTATTCACCGAAAAATAAAAAATTTTTTGTCCAAGATGTCTATTTTGGCTACTATCTTTGATTGTATCCTTGTTTTGATCGTTATTTTTGAATTCTGCTTCAAAATTGGTTATTATGGAGTCTTATTGATCTTGGATAAAACTGTTATACGAATTCCTAATATTTGTCCTTTTATCTCACTGGATTCATTCTTTAAAATAATTTTCATCATCCTCAGTCCTTAATGATGATATTATTGAATATCTTTGGCCTGTAGTGCAAAGATAAATGATTACTGATGAATATCTTTGGCCCGTAGTGCAAAGATGAACAGGTGTTGAGATGAACATGACCAACCGGTGATATAAATGAATATCTTTGGCATGTAGTGCAAAGATGATTAAAGATGTATATTGATTGTTGTTACAGGGATAAAATATTGATGATGGACTCTTAAATATTAGAAGATAGTAGAATTCATCCTCTACGTGACTCTTCTAATGGATTGTTGTTTCCGCTGTATTTGTTGATCTAAAACTTGTTGTCGATTATGTTTTATCATATTTTTCTATGTTGAATACTAACGATAATTTGTTGTATATTATCTTAGTCATAATATTCTTTACTGGGCTAGTTGAGCTCACCCTTTTCTTTTTTGTTCCATTTTTCTTCTCAGGAGGTGAGAACATAGCAGGATCGAGTCAGGGTATGGAGTGAGATTTCTAGAAAGATGTTTTAGCAGTCCTCACTATTTCTGTAAAATAGTGTTTGAATAATTGTAATGAGAACTTATTTGCGTGTAGATATTGTCTAGAAGACAATATTTGTATTTAAACTCACAGTATGTATTGTCGTATTTCACACGACATTTATATTATTGAAGTTGTAATTTGCTTTATGTACCATATATTTGGCGACTCAGAATGGGTGTTGTATACCTATTTTGGGGGTGTCACAGGGGATATCTGGCAATGGAAGCTTGAGAAGAAGGGCATACTTTCTGTGAAATCAGGTTATCGAGCTTTAACCTGTCATTTGCCCACCTCGGCTACCCAGCAGTATTTTTCTAGTTGGAAACAAGTTTGGAATCTGAATGTGCCTCCTAAGATTCGTAATTTTATTTGGCGTTGTTGTTTAGACGTGTTACCTACCATGACTCAGTTGATTAATCGAAGAGTGGAGGTACACAATGTCTGTCAGATGTGTAATGGCGGACTCGAGAGTACCTTTCATCTTTTTATTCAATGTCCATTTGCTCAACAAGTGTGAAGAAGATCCTTATGTGGTTTGATTTTTCCTCCTCAACCAAACTTCATTTCCTGGTTTAATTATCTACTACAGACCCTATCTTTCGACCTTGTTTCGGCAGCTGCAATGGTGATTTGGTCTCTTTGGGAAGCTCGAAACGATGTGCTTTGGAATCAAAAGCAAAGATCTGCCCAGTCTGTTTTGCTTGCTGTTGCGACAGTCCACACCCAATGGCAAGCTCGCTTTTTAGCTGCTACACTTCATCGAGTGAATTCTAATCAAGTTCGTAATCTTAATTGGTGCAAGCCTTCGTCTGGATTTGTTAAATGTAATTTTGATGCGGCTCTTTTCCCTAATCAGAATAAGGTGGGTTTTGCTTGGATTATTAGGGATGAGTTTGGGTCATTTGTTGCAGCTAAGAATGGTTTATTAAATTGTACTCAAGATCCAGCTCTTGCTGAAGCCCTTTCTTGTAGAGAGACCCTCAGTTGGCTTAAGGCTAGTCATTTTTCCAAAGTTGTGATGAAACTGATTGTCAGGTTCTTCAACAAGTTTTAGCCCATCTAACTACGGATTTCTCTTTGTTTGGTTTGATTACTCGAGATTGTTCTTATGCTCTTTCGGCTTTGAATAATAGTAGTATTTGTTTTGCTAAACGACCAGCTAACCAAGCAGCTCATTTATTAGTCAAAGCTGCTGGTTTACAGTCTGGTCCGGAGGAGTGGGGTCATGTCCCTCCTCCGTTTATTTTCGATGTTCTCGTTTCTGATTTAATATAATTGGTTCCTCTTTGTTTCAAAAAAATACATATTTATAATATTTTGACCACAATATGATAAAATAAAATGTATCATGTCCAATAAAAACATCAACATAGCATATTCAACCATACAAATTAAATTAACTTCAAGCAGTTGTTAAGAGTTGAAGAGCTATTTGTTCACATAGATTAACCATAAATTCTATGCCTTGATCACCCCATTGCGGTTTATCTTGTCCCTCTTCTTCATTTTTTTCATTTTGCTTCGCTTTATTGTCAAACATGTTATCTCGATCATATTGAACAAACAATTCATCCTCAATATTATGCTTCCTTATGAAATTATAGATTGCGAAACAAACGATAACTATATCCCTTTGTACTGTAAAAGGGTAAGGAGTCATTCGTTTCAAAATTAGGATTCTTGAACTTTACCTTACCAATCTTGAATTTACTGGCCATGACCTCATGAAGCTGCACCACATTGGGATGTCTAACCAGTCCTATGACAGAAATAACATGTACGAATGTTCGGGAATGACTTATTTTAAAAGCACTTATAAGTTTAAATATAAGTTGATTTATAAGTTAATTTAAGTTCTAACTTGTAGATAAAAGTGTTTTCATATTAATTTGATTTATAAGTCAAAAATTAAGTTAAAACAGATTATGAATGTATTTGATTCATAATGACTTGTAAATTAAAATAAATATAAAGATTACTAAAAAATATATTAATAAAAAAAGGGACAAAATATAAATTACATTTGATCAGATTAACTTATTTTAAAATAACTTATAAGTCATTCTTAAATAAATCACAAATAATTACTTTTTTTTACTTAAAACTCAACTTATAAGTCAAACAAATAATAATTACTCATTTTATGAAAAAAAAAATCTACTCTCTTTTTAAAAAACAAAGTTTTATTTTCTTATTTAATGTTTGGAATCTATATTTTATTAAACATTACTCATTTTATGAAAAAATTTAAAGTTTCTAATATTTTTTTTTGAAAATAATAATGAATTTTTAAAATATTTGAACTAATAATTATTTTTAATATTTGAAAATAAAATATTATTTTTAAAATAAATATTAATTTTAAAATAATAATTATTTTAAAATTGTTTAGTGTTTTTTATAAAAAAAAATCAAGCTGAAATTGGGCTCGGGTTAATTTTAGTCGGATTAGGTCAAAATTTAGTTCAAATGAGCCGGGTCGAGATAAAATCGAATAAAAAGAATAGAAACGATAAAAAAATGTCACTTAAAAAATTTAATTGGCAAAAAAGAACTTTAAAGATTATTTTAAAAATAGATGACAATTTAAAGGGACAAAAATGACTGTCAAAAAAATAATAAGTCAAAAAAATAAGTGGTCAAACACATTAGTAAAAAAGAATGCGCGGCTCTCCAAAGACGCCTATTCTTTTTCAACAAGACATCGGAGAAGAAACGTCATCGCTGAAACCTTAATCAACCGACAATCAATCAATTGAATTCCGATTCCTTATTCAATTATATATATATATATATATATATATACACATACATATACGCATATTACTGTTGTAGAGAGATATTGAAGATTGAGATATTAGCTCTGGGATAATTTTGAAATTAAAAAAGAGAGATGGATTTTGAACTGAGAAGAGCGAGAGAGAAGCTAGAGAAAGAACAGAAGGACAGGAAAGAGAAGGCGAGATTGAAAATGGAAAGAGAGAGAAAAGCTAAGCAAGAGGCTATTCGACAGCGGGAGGCCATTGAAGCCGCTCAGAGATCTCGTAGGATCGATAATATGGAAGCCCAACTGAAGGTCCCTTCCTTTTTCCCAATCTTTGCACTTTTATTCTATTAACTGATGCGTGCTTAATAGAAACTGATAGCTAATTAACTACACCTCTGACAAAAAGTTGGTAACTTTTTGTTTTTGTTTTGGGTTTCAATTAGGACATATATTACTTGTGCAATTCAAAAATGTTATAATTCATTTGATGTTAAGTCAATTCGGTGGTGAATATTGTAAACTAAAGTAGGGGTAATTGCAAAATTTGTTGTTTTCAAAACATAAAATGAATTCACGTCAATCCAAATTTCTTTTTAGGATTACGATAAATTATATCCATTGTCAGCATCTTAAGGAACTTTGAATGGCTGGCTATCTCTTTCTTTCTATAATTTTGTTCCATCAAGCAAGTGAGCCATCCCCCCCCCCCCATGTTGGCGTTGACTGCCAACATGTTATGCTATGATAGCCTGATGGCTAACTGCCACTGATACATGTATTTTGGCTTAGAATTTGTCAATATATATGCATCTTGATGAGTATGACAGTCTATTTGTACTGTTGAATGTCTTTTTTTTGTCTTGTCACCTGGATTTAAACAAAGGTGGCCACTTGAGAATTGCTCTTTTAGGTTCTTGGTCCATGCACTGATGAACCCAGAGTATGGATTTCTTGTGCATAGCTTTCCACATGCGATCATATTACAGTGCAAAAAGATAAAATTATGATTTGAGTGATCAGATTAGTTGATTAAAGGTTAGTCACCTTATGGTTTCTCAGCCATGAAAATCCCAATTGATTCTGAACAAAAAGAAAAAATATATTTAAAGCATCAACCTGGCAAAGTCGCCATTTTACCCAATTATCACTCTATATGAGTTCTTAACTTGATGATGTTGTGGTATTTTATAGATGATGGGTGGTTAGAAGTTGTAGCTGGAAAAAAATAATATTTTTTTTTGTCTCATATGGTGATTGCATGGACTTTGCAGGAGGCTGAATATTGACTATGAAAACAGTTATCTTTCTTTTTCCTAATTGTGTTTCATGTGCCTTACTTGGCTCATGACTAGATGTCACCTGTTGATATTCTTTACATGTATTTTTAATGTTATCTCAGGAAGATCAGCAAATGGAAGAAAATCTACTCGCTGGAAGAGGAATCATGTTTAATCGTGTCTTAAAAGCCGCATCCTATCAGGGCTTTGGAGATAAGATAAAATTACCATCATCCTGCTTCACGGAGTTGTCCGAGCAAGGTTCGTTTGACAAAGGGCCTTTACACTTCCAGTTGTCTGTAATGCATCATGAGGATCTTTCAGTCGCGGAAGGTGCTGAAAGTCAACATCATGGAACAACTCATGCAGGGGTCCTGGAATTTACTGCAGAAGAGGGTTCCGTTGGGCTTCCTCCTCATATATGGAGTAATTTATTCTCCACGAACCCTCCAAAGACTTCCTTGGTTGAGGTGCGCTATGTGTGGCTGCCGAAAGGAACGTATGCAAAACTTCAACCAGTTGAATTTGGCTTTTCAGATATACCAAATCACAAAGCTGTCCTTGAAACAAGCCTTCGCCAGCATGCAACTCTTTCTCAAAATGATGTGCTCACAGTCAATCATGGTGTACTTGAATATCATTTACGTGTTCTTGAGTTGAAGCCCTCTTCAAGCGTATCTGTTCTGGAAACAGATATTGAGGTTGATATTGTGGGTCCTGATTCAGCTCCAGAGAGGACAAATCAGCATGTACTGGGTCCCCTCATGTTTGGGAAGTCAGAATCTGGAGTAGTTGATGAAGGGAACTACATCTATTACAAGTTCTCGATTGACAATAGCACTTGGGGGAGGATTTCTTCTGGGAGTGCCGAAATTGAGGTAAAGATAGATATGGAGGCACAAGATGGAGATACTGATCTGTACATTTCCAAGCATCCTCTCTTATTCCCAACTCGTCACCAACATGGATGGTCTTCCCATGATGTGGGCTCAAAGGTTTTGGTCCTCAGTTCTAAGGACCAGAGCTTGGCTGAAGGAACTTACAGCATTGGTGTATATGGCTTCAAGGGAAAAACAAAATACCAGGTGTCAGTAACAATTCAAGATAGCAGCCAGCGCAAGGTAGGTCAGCAGGCTGTGTCTTCCTCATCATCTGTGGAGGCAGATACTGTGGAGTGCAGGAATTGCAAGCACTATATACCTTCTAGAACCATAGCACTGCATGAGGCCTACTGTAGGAGACATAATGTCATCTGTCAGCATGTTGGTTGTGGTGTTGTTCTTAGGATCGGTGAAGCCAAGAACCATGTTCACTGTGAGAAATGCGGACTTGCTTTTCAAGAAGGAGAAATTGGGAAGCACATGAAAGTGTTTCACGAGCCTCTTCTCTGCCCCTGCGGAGTTATGCTGGAGAAGGAACAAATGGTAAGTATGCAATCCCTGCATTATTGTTTCTACTTATAGTGCTGCCTATGGTAGCACTGGAATCTGTGTTTCCTGCTCTCTAGTTACTTCGATTCTAATGAGTTGGATTTGGACATTAGTCAGTAAACTGTTTATTTATGGTTTTAAGTTTCCCGCTTAAGCCCCGCCTAGGTGCTAGCAGTCTCTACCGCCTCGATTTGGCTGCCTGCTCTGGCTCTTGCCTAGGTTGAATCAGTTCTCTGCCATCAATTTAATAAATGCTTTGAAGCTCTACAATGCTTGGAAACCATAGATTTTTAGAACATGTGTTAAAGTTGAATGATAGTTGCAGATATCCTGATAATGAATAACCATAGATTCTCTAGTATGTATGCCTTCTCAGATCAATGTTAAGTTATGGACTTGAAAGAAATTTTATCTGACTTGGAACCTTGAACATTAGCTTCCGTCAATTCTCAATGTGGTAACATATCCATTGGAATGTGAAGATTTATAGTTAGGGGCCTAATAGAATCCAATTCATAAAATTTCACACAGTTCTTTCTTTTGTACTGCAAATTTTCAAATATGTTGATGTATCAAAAAATTATGTCATAAAAAATTGTTGCACATCTACCTCATTTTATGCCTTCCTCTCATACCAATTACTTTGTATTTCTTGCTCTAGGTGCAACACCAATCCTCCGACTGCCCATTACGCCTAGTTACGTGCCAGTTCTGTGGGGACATGGTTCCAGCTGGGACTTGTGCTGCGGATGTACGAGATCGATTAAGAGGACTTTCAGAGCATGAGAGTGTCTGTGGTTCCAGAACTGCCCCATGTGATTCTTGTGGGCGTGCAGTTATGTTAAAAGATATGGACATTCATCAAATTGCTGTTCATCAAAGGAGCTGACAAGTAATATGGAAATGAGTTTTCTAGCTCTGGAGTTAAAAAATTTCATGGTCTGTAGAATGATTTGTGGAAGTTGTAATATCTTTTTTATTTATAATTGATCACTGTTGTGATTTTGAAAATGTGCAATTAAGTGAACTGTTCACTTGGTTTTTGTGCAATAGTCAGGGCCGGCCCATGAGTTCTGAAGGGCCTAAAGCGGACAACAAAAAAATGGGCCTTTTGTGAATTGCCATTAAGACATGCATAAAAAAAAGAAGAGTTTTTTCTGAACAAAACAGCATCAATACAAAAGAATATCAAATATAATAACTGACTATTTCAATATTTCCAAAGTATCATTTAGATATCACATTATCACTAAGTCAATCAAAAAAGTAATTATCAAATAGGGCCTCCTTTATTAAGAGTCTAACATTATTCCCAAACAATTAAAAAAATCCAAAAAATTGAATCTGATGATGAACCCCCAAGTACATAATAATTAAATTATTTTGTACAAATTATATGCTTTAAATATGAAGAATATTACAATAATCAATATATGTAGAATATTACAGATTGATTATTTGTTTTAATATTAAGTATTTTATTTAAGTAATAAAAGGAAAAGAATATTTAAGGGGGCTCTAAAAATTTTTGGGCCTAAAGTCCGGACACCTTGGGCTTTAGTGTAAGACCCCAACTTTTTGAATAAAGATGAATTTTCTATAATTATCATTTTTGAATATTATGGAATAAATTTAATATAATGTTATAGTTGTGGGTAGTATTTATAAATTCTACAAAGTATGCAAGTTGTTATATTATATTCGATTGGTTAGGAGAATATTCAGTTTTAGCAGGGAATATTCGTACAACGACGCAATCATTGGTGGACCCCACAACAGAATTATTGTCGGATTGAGAAAACGACAAAAATATTTTTATGAAAATAACGGCGAAAGTTTTACCATTGATATCGTTGAACTACTCGGTAGTAAAAGTACAGTAATACGCGTGGTTACATAGTAGCACACGGTATTGATTATTGATGCTTACGTGAGAAGTCATTCAATTTTGTTCAATTATTGCTATAGTAATTGTTGCATAATATCTCGCGTTATTTGATTCAATTATTGTCGATATTTTATATATTGTTAAAATCAATAATTAAGATGACAAAGTTATTAATATTATTATTTGTAATATTAACGATGTCTAGAAGTTCTGTCAATGAGAGATTTGGTCACCTAATTGCGCGCCAATGGGGAGAAATCCTTATTGGAAAGCCCCTTATTTCCTGGGAACGACCTGGTCGATTAATATTGTGAATTATAATAAAGATGATAAATGTTGTTAAAATTATTAAAGAGATTTTTATAAAGTTTGCTTATTTTATGGATTCCTATTTATCCATTTTTCAAAATAATCGATAGAAAATTATTTAAAGGTGGGACTCACATGTGGGGGCCACATGTGGGGCCCATATGTGTTGAAAATAATTTTGGAAAATGAAAGAGTATATGTATGGAAGTATATGTATGTATTGAGTATATGGTGGGAAAAAATGATATGTGAAAGTGATAGGTGTGTGATGTGTGTGTGAGTGAAAAATGGTGAAAAAGTGGTAGTGTGATAGTGATGTTTAAGAGTGTAGTGAAAGTGACTATTGGGAGGGTGGGGGATTGATGTTGGATATGGGGGGAATAAAAAAATCTAGTGGTATATATAATATTGATATATATAAATTGAAAACATTTGTATATATATATATGTATTATATTTTAATTTTTGTTGAAATCTTATTGGTTAGTTGTTTGACTTAGTTGTTAGTTGATTGAAGAAATAATTTTGCAAAATTATTTCGTATTTGAACAGTGCCCTTCCATTCTCTTATAAATAGAAATTCATTTCTTCATTATTTCTTACGAATTCACTGAAACTGTGACGCCCCCAAAATAGGTATACAACACCCATTCTGAGTTGTTAAATACATGGTACATAAAGCAAACTATAACTTCAATAATACAAATGTCGTGTGAAATACGACAATACCTACTGTGAGTTTAAATACAAATATTGTCTTCTAGACAATATTCACACGCAAATAAGTCCTCATTACAATTATTCAAACACTATTTTATAGAAATAGTGAGGACTGCTAAAACATCTTCCTAGAACCATCACTCTATACCCTGACTCGATCCTGTTATGTTCTCACCTCCTGAGAAGAAAATGGAACAAAAAAGAAAGGGTAAGCTCAACTAGCCCAGTAAAGAATATTATGGCTAAGATAATATACAACAAATTATCGTTAGTCTTCAACAGAGAAAAATCTGATATAATATAATAGACAACAAGTTTTAGATCAACAAATGCAGCGAAAACAGCAATCCATTAGAAGAGTCACGTAGAGAATGAATTTTACTGTCTTCTAAGATTTAAAAGTCCATCATCAATATTTCATCCCAGTAACAACAATCAATATACATCTTTAATCATCTTTGCACTACAGGCCAAAGATATTCATTTGTATCACCAGTTAGTCATGTTCATCTCAACATCTGTTCATCTTTGCACTACGGGCCAAAGAGATTCATCAGTTTAATCATTCATCTTTGCACTACAGGCCAAAGATATTCATCAAGTATCACCATTAAGGACTGAGAATGATGAAAAATATTTTTAAGAACGAATCCAGTGAGATAGAAGGACAAATATTAGGGATTCGTACAACAGTTTGTCCAAGATCAATAATACTTCATAACAACTGATTTTGAAGCAAAACTCAAAAATAACGATCAAAATATGGATACAATTAAAGATAGTAGCCAAAATAGATATTTTGGACAAAAAGAATATGCTCGATAATATAGAGAGAGAAAGAGAGAAAACTTTGTTTCTGGTGTGATTTTCAATTCTAACTTAGCCCTCTATTTATAGGAAAATATTAGAACGCCAAAGGAGACAAAATTAATAAAATATTAATATTTACCAAATATTCAATCCCACCACCAAGGAATCTGATTTCAGCCACCAAACACATGTTAAAAATGCTCACCAACCTTTGAAAAACATTTTTCTTGAAAATAATAATTAAAACTTCCAAAAATCAATTATTTCGGAACTCCGGAACTTCAATAATTCACAATAAATAGCCCTTTTATCAGAAAATTCAAATCTCGCGGCTTTTTATAGGAATTTCAATTCTCTACAATTTTACAGAATTTTTTTTTCCAAATTTCAAACAGAAATAATCTAAAATCCACAAACAGGTAATTTTACAGTTTATAATCAATTTTCGGTCTAGAATTGTGTCAACTGACACACAAAACATGTGTTAAATATTTAATGTCATAAAAATACTCTTCCTCCTCATATACTCATATATCCCACATTAATTATAAAAATATCACCGTTAATATATTATTAAAATAATATATTTAAATGAATTATTTTATCAAAAAAAGATAAAATATTAATTTTCAACAATTGTCACATTAAAAATTTTCTCCATCTATATCCACATAAAATGAATATTTTCTTTATCATAATAATCAATAATTAATTATTTAAAAGTAATATTACAGAATCACAGTACTGACAATCAGGCCGTTCCCAGTGTGACGCCCCCAAAATTAGGTATACATCACCCATCTTGGGTCGCCAGATACATGGTACAGAATTCAAATACATCTTACTAATATCACTGTCGTGTATAATACGATAAAATATAACTGTGAGTTTGAATACAATTATTGTCTACTAGAGATCATACAAACTCAAAAGGAGTCATCAATACAATTATTGTCACACTATTTAACAGAATAGTGAGGACTACTAATACTATTCTCTGGTCCATCACTCCGTTCCCCGACTCGTCCCAGCTATATTCTCATTTCCTGAAGAGAACAGTGAAAGAAATGGTGAGCTCAACTAGCCCAGTAAGAAATATTATGACTAAGATAATGCAGAATAAATTATCATTAGCCTCCAACAATGTTAAACTGATAAAATACAATAGACATCAAGTTTAACTGCAGCTGAACAAGCAATCCATTAAAAGAGTCAAGTAGAAAATAAAATCTACTATCTTTTATGATTTAAAAGGTTTTTCATCACTGTTATAGCTGAGACTCAGCTTAATAAATGTTCCACATCATCGAATCACCCCTGCACTACGGCCAAGGATATTCTTTAGTATCACGACCACAATTATTCATGCACTACGGCCAAGGATATTTGTGTATTCATTAATGGTCATGATCATGCCAACAACTGTCCATCAATGCACTACGGCAAATGAGACTTTTACCACATCATTTGTAACATTACGGTCATGATTACACCAAATAATCCCTGGTCATAATCATACCAAGTCCATCCATGCTCTACAGGCCACAGATGACTTTCAAAAAAAATATAAACATGAGGATGATGACAATGATATAAGAATTCAATAAAACAAGTTCAAGAATTATTTTATCCAGGAATTATTAACGTCCAAATTGTCAACACGATACTGTTTTGTGGTGTAAAATTCAAGAATGCTCAGAAGAATATTTCCATGAAAGGATACTGGATGAAGCGCAAATATCAAGGATATTCCACTAATTTCATGGAGTATAGAAGTCAGAATTTTAATCAACTGAGTAATACCGAATACAATAACAAAAGGTATCACTATGCATGCGATAGAGACCGCACAGACAGGTTATTCCAGCAGAATAATAATAACGGAACCAGGTCAGGTGAAATTCACACCGACAGGATGTTCCAACAGAATAATAAATGCGGAATAGTAAATGATGGAACCAGGTCCGGCGTATAGTACAGACAGGATATTCCGACAGAATAATAAAGACGGAATAATAAAAATGGAACCAGGTCCGGTGTAAAACACACAGACAGGATGTTCCAACAGAATAATAGAAGAATGTCACCAAGTATAGGGTAAACCGCGTATACAGGTTATTCTAACAGAATAATAAGCAATGGAATAACAACAGTTCTATTCATGAATAAGAAAGAATAACACCCATTACGGTTACAACAAATAATATTCCCTACCTTAGAAGAACTGAATATTGGAAAAGTGAAGTAGCAGAATACTTTTCTTCTTTCTCTCTAGAGTTTCAGTGAATTCGTAAGAAATAATGAAGGAATGAGCTTTCTATTTATAGAAAAACTGAGGGTGGCTCTTGGTCTTAACGAAGGGTCAAAATGACTCTTGGTAATATTGAAGAGACAACTACTATTTGTGAAGGGGAAATTAACCCTTGGAACACCGAAGAGACAGTTAACTCTTGGTAATATTGAAGGGACAACTACTATTGATGAAGGTAATTACTATTGAAGAAGGTAATTACTATTGACGAAGGTAAATACTATTGACGAAGGTAATTACTATTGAAGAAGGTAATTACTATTGACGAAGGTAAATACTATTGACGAAGGTAATTACTATTGACGAAGGTAATTACTATTTACGAAAGTAATTACTATTTACAAAAGTAATTACTATTTACGAAAGTAATTACTATTTACGAAAGAGACTCTTAGATGACGACATATGGCCCCCCATAAATAATTAAACTTATCACCAACGTCTCATAATAGACTCTTTATATACATCAAGGATTGAATAAAAAATTTACCAGAAATCATTTTATTTTTTAATCAACACATAATTAATCTTTCAACAATTATTAATCATTATAACTTGTCGTCTCAATTATTGTTTAAATAATATAACATATTATACAGATGATACTGTGACAATAATTGAATCAATAATATAAGAGATATGATGCAGCAATTACTGTAGCAATAATTGAGTATAGCTGAGTGACTTCTCACGTAAGCATCAATAATCAATACCGTGTGCTACTATGCAACCACGCGTATTACTGTACTTTTACTACCGAGTAGTTCAACAGTTTTAACGGTAACACCTCCGCTGTTATTTTCATAAAGTATTTTTGTCGTTTTTTCAATCCGACAATAATTCCGTTGTGGGGTCCACCAATGATTGTGCCGTCGTACGAATATTCCCCGACCAAACGAATATTTTATAACAACTTGCGTACTTTGTAACATTTATAAATATTACCCACAACTATAACATTATATCAAATCCACACCATAATTTTCAAAAATATAATTCGAGAAAATTAAATATTTATTCATAAAATCTGGGGTCTCACACCCAGGATAGAGGGGGCTTTCCAATAAGGATTTCTCCTTACTGACGTGTAATTAGGTGACCAAACCTCTCCTTAGACAGAACTTTCTAGACATTGCCAATAATGTTATCTGATAATATTATTCAAATAATATGAATTATTGATCTGATAATGAAAAATACTGTGCAGTGATAATTATTGAAACAATAATAATATAAATATCAACGCATCAATTATTGAATAAATAAAATAAAATAATGAACAGTAATTACTGTAATAATTATTGAGTAGTGCCTTCTTACGTACAAATCAATAATTCAACAATATTGTGCAATACCGTGTGCTACTGTGCAACCATGCATATTACTGTATTTTAACCACCAGGTAACCCAACAGTGTTAATAGTAACAATTTACGACGTTTATGAGACCCCAAATTTTATGAATAAATATTTAATTTTCTCGAATTATATTTTTGAAAATTATGGTGTGGATTTGAAATAATGTTATAGTTGTAGGTAATATTTATAAATGTTGCAAAGTACGCAAGTTGTTATAAAATATTCGTTTGGTCGGGGAATATTCTTTTTGTCGGGAAATATTCGTACGACGGCACAATCATTGGTGGACCCCACAACGGAATTATTGTCGGATTGAGAAAACGACAAAAATACTTTATGAAAATAACGGCGGAGGTGTTACCGTTAAAACTGTTGAACTACTCGGTAGTAAAAGTACAGTAATACGCGTGGTTGCATAGTAGCACACGGTATTGATTATTGATGCTTACGTGAGAAGTCACTCAGCTATACTCAATTATTGGTACAGTAATTGTTGCATCATATCTCTTATATTATTGATTCAATTATTGTCACAGTATCATCTGTATAATATGGTATATTATTTAAACAATAATTGAGACGACAAGTTATAATGATTAATAATTGTTGAAAGATTAATTATGTGTTGATTAAAAAATAAAATGATTTATGATAAATTTTTTATTCAATCCTTGATGTATATAAAGAGTCTATTATGAGACGTTGGTGATAAGTTTAATTATTTATGGGGGGCCATATGTCGTCATCTAAGAGTCTCTTTCGTAAATAGTAATTACCTTCGTAAATAGTAATTACTTTTGTAAATAGTAAGTACTTTCATAAATAGTAATTACCTTCGTAAATAGTAATTACCTTCGTCAATAGTAATTACCTTCGTAAATAGTATTTACCTTCTTTAATAGTAATTACCTTCATCAATAGTAATTACCTTTGTCAATAGTAGTTGTCCCTTCAATATTACCAAGAGTTAATTGTCTCTTCGGTGTTCCAAGGGTTAATTACCCCTTCACAAATAATAGTTGTCTCTTCAATATTACCAAGAGTCATTTTGACCCTTCGTTAAGACCAAGAGCCACCCTCAGTTTTTCTATAAATAGAAAGCTCATTCCTTCATTATTTCTTACGAATTCACTGAAGCTCTAGAGAGAGAGAAACTATAGAGAGAAAGAAGAAAAGTATTCTGCTACTTCACTTATATCCAGTTCTTCTAAGGTAGGAAATATTATTTGTTGTACTCGTAAGGGATGTTATTCTTTCTTCTTGAAGAGAACTTATGTTATTCCATTCATTGTTATTCTATCGGAATAACCTGTGTGTGCTGTACGCCGGACCTGGTTCCATTTACTATTCCGTCTTTACATTTCTGTTGGAATATCCTGTCTGTACTATACGCCGGACCTGGTTCCATCATTTACTATTCCGCATTTATTATTCTGTTGGAACATCCTGTCGGTGTGAATTTCACCTGACCTGGTTCCGTTATTATTATTCTGCTGGAATAACCTGTCTGTGCGGTCTCTATCGTATGCATGGTGATACCTTTTGTTATTGTATTCGGTATTACTCAGTTGATTAAAATTCTGACTTCTATACTCCATGAAATTAGTGGAATATCCTTGATATTTGCGCTTCATCCAGTATCCTTTCATGGAAATATTCTTCTGATCATTCTTGAATTTTACACCACAAAACAGTACCGTGTTGACAATTTGGACGTTAATAATTCCTGGATAAAATAATTCTTGAACTTGTTTTATTGAATTCTTATATCATTGTCATCATCCTCTTATTTATATTTTTGAAAGTCATCTGTGGCCTATAGTGCATAGATGGACTTGGTATGATTATGACCAGGGATTATTCGGTATAATCATGACTGTAATGTTACAAATGATGTGGTAAAAGTATCATTTGCCGTAGTGCATTGATGGACAGTTGTTGGCATGATCATGACCATTAATGAATACACAAATATTCTTGGCCGTAGTGCATGAATAATTGTGGTCGTGATACTAAAGAATATCCTTGGCCGTAGTGCAGGGGTGATTCGATGATGTAGAATATTTATTAAGCTGAGTCTCAGCTATAACAGTGATAAAAAACCTTTTAAATCATAAAAGATAGTAGATTTTATTTTCTACTTGAATCTTTTAATGGATTGCTGGTTCCGCTTCAGTTAAACTTGATGTTTATTATATTTTATCAGTTTAACACTGTTGAAGGCTAATGATAATTTATTCTGCATTATCTTAGTCATAATATTTTTTACTGGGCTAGTTGAGCTCACCCTTTCTTTCACTGTTCTCTTCAGGAAATGAGAATATAGCTGGGACGAGTCGGGGAACGGAGTAATGGTCCAGAGGATAGCATTAGTAGTCCTGATTATTCTGTGAAATAGTGTGATAATAATTGTATTGAGGACTTCTTTTGAGTTTGTATGATCTCTAGTAGACAATAATTGTATTCAAACTCACAGTTATATTTTGTCGTATTGTACACGACAATGGTATTAGTAAGTTGTATTTGAATTATGTACCATGTAAGTGGCGACCCAAGATGGGTGACGTATACCTAATTTTGGGGGCGTCACACCGTTATTTATAAAACTCAATCTTTGTCGTTTTCTTTCATCCAACTATTTTTTGTTATGGGGCCCACAAATGACTGCGCCGTCGTACGGAGATTCCCGACAAAAAGAATATTATATAACCACTTGCTTATTTTGTAAACTTTGCACATTTCACCCATAACCAAAGTATTATATTAACCCTTATTAATTTAGAATAATGAATAGAGGAAAATTTAATTTATTTATAATAAGTTGGGGTCTTACAGAAACTGTGACGCCCCCAAAATTAGGTATACATCACCCATCTTGAGTCGCCAGATACATGGTACAGAATAGGAAATGGATGTCACCAAGTATAGGGTATTCCGCGTATACCGGTTATTCCAACAGATTAATAATGAATGGAATAACATAAGGATTTCACCAAGTATAGGGTACACCGCGTATACAGGTCATGTATAGGGTATGCCACTTTTACAGGTTATTTCAACAGAATAACAAAGAATGAACATAAGTTCTCTTCAAGAAGAAAGAATAACACCCCTTACTTTATTTAGGAGACGGAATACTGCAGTAGTGTAGTAACTGAATACTCTTCTTCTTTCTCTCTTATTCTCTCTATACTTTCTCTCTCTATAGCTTGAGCGAATTCGTGAAAAATAATGAAGCCCTAGGCCTCTATTTATAGAAGATTTATTACTATTTACGAAAGTATTTACTATTTACGAAGGTAATTACTATTGACGAAGGTAATTACTATTTACGAAGGTAATTACTATTTACGAAGGTAATTATTATTTACTAAGGTAATTATTTTTTTACTAAGGTAATTATTATTTACTAAGGTAATTACTATTTACGAAAGTAATTACTATTTACGAAAATAATTACTATTTACGAAAATAATTACTATTTACGAAGGTAATTACTATTTATGAAAGAGACTCTTAGATGATGACATATGACCCCCCATAAATAATTAAACTTACCACAAACGTCTAATAATAGACTCTTTATATACATCAAGGATTGAATAAAAATTACCAGAAATCATGTTATTTTATTTTTAATCAACACATATTTAATCTTTCAACAATTATTAATCATTTATAACTTGTCGTCATATTATACAGATGATACTGTGACAGTAATTGAATCAATAATATAAGAGATATGATGCAGTAATTACTGTAGCAATAATTGAGTATAGCTGAGGGACTTCTCACGTAAGCATCAATAATTAATACCGTGTGCTACTATGCAACAACGCGTATTACTGTACTTTTACTACCGAGTAGTTCAACAGTTTTAACGGTAACACCTCCGCCGTTATTTTATAGAAAGATAATTTTGTCGTTTTCTAACTACAACAATACTTCCGTTGTGGGGTCCACCAATGATTGTGCCGTCGTACGAATATTCCCCGACAAAAAGAATATTCCCCGACCAAACGAATATTTTATAACAACTTGCGTACTTTGCAAAATTTACAAATATTACCCACAACTTTATATTTTATCAAATTTATTCCATAATATTCAAAAATAATAATTATGAAAATTCATCTTTATTTATAAAAACTGGGGTCTTACAACCTCCCCTTCTTATGAAATTTCGCCCTCGAAATTAGGGTACGTACCTGGTATGTCAAAGAGGTAAGGATACCTTGATTTCATTTCAGATTCTAACTCCCAAGTCATTTCCTCAACATCGTGGTTTCTCCACAAAACTTTGACTTGAGGTATAACCTTGGAGCGTAGAATATGTTCCTTCTTATCCAAGATTTGAACAGGAATCTCTTCATACGTCAAATCTTCCGCTATTTCGTCCGGTTCTAACTCAATAATGTGGTTCGGGTCTTTCACATATTTTCGTAACATGGATATGTGAAAAACGTTATGAACACGAGACATACTTGGCGGTAAAGCGAGTCTATAGGCCACAGTTCCTATTCGATCGAGGATTAAAAATCGACCGATGAATCGAGGATTGAGTTTTCCTCTCTTTCCAAATCTTGTAACTCCTTTCCATGGAGTAACACGTAACAACACATGATCTCCTATATTGAATTCCACGTCCTTTCGATGAAGATCAACATAACTCTTTTGTCGACTTTGTGAGGTTTTTATACGTTGTCGGATCGTTTGAATCTTTTCCGTAGTCATACGTACCAACTCCGGTCCCAACAACGTTGCTTCACCCACCTCATCCCAGCATACTGGAGAACGACACTTTCTTCCATACAACGCTTCGAATGGAGCCATGCCAATACTTGCTTGATAACTGTTGTTGTAGGAAAACTCCACCAATGGTAAGAACTTGTCCCAACTTCCCTTGAAATCAAGGACACAGAGTCTTAATAGATCTTCAAGAGTTTGAATAGTTCTCTCCGACTGTCCGTCCGTCTGAGGATGATATGCCGAGCTAAATCGTAAGTCTGTGCCCATAGCTTTTTGCAAACTAACCCAAAATCGTGAAGTAAATCTTGGGTCTCGATCAGAAACTATGGATACCGGCATACCATGCAGTCTTACAATCTCGTTTATGTACATACGAGCAAGACGTTCAAGTGTATAAGTTTCTCGTATCGGTAAGAAATGAGCAGACTTGGTCAATCTATCAACAATGACCCAAATCGCATCTATGCCTTGAGAAACCTTAGGAAGACCGGTAACGAAATCCATGGTAATGTGCTCCCACTTCCATTCTGGAATTTCAAGTGGTTGCAATGGACCTTTTGGTACTTGATGCTCCGCTTTAACTCGTTGACAAGTTAGACACCTTGAGATAAACAACGCTATCTCTCTCTTCATATTGCTCCACCAAAATGTATGACGAATATCATGATACATTTTGGTACTCCCAGGATGGATTGCAAACGGTGTATTGTGCGCCTCCATCATGATTTTATACTTTAAATCAGGGTCGTTAGGAACACAAAGTCTGGAGTTGACTCGAAGTATTCCTTCTTCATCGATTCTTGCTTCCGGCATAGCACCTTCTTGCACTTTCTTCCTCATACGCATCAGCTCCAGGTCTGTAGCTTGAGCAGCTTTAACTTTATCGATTAAAGTCGGTTCTACTCGTATATTTGCCATCGTCACATGCGTCCCTGGAGTCTTTAACTCTATCCCCATCCTTTGTAAGTCACACAAAATGGGCCCTTGCGTTGACAATATCGCACTCGTACTTGCATGTGATCTTCTACTCAATGCGTCAGCTACCACGTTTGCTTTTCCAGGATGGTATTGGACGGTATGATCATAATCTTTCAATAGTTCAAGCCAACGTCGTTGTCGCATATTGAGTTCCTTTTGAGTGAAGAAATATTTGAGGCTTTTATGATCCGTAAAGATCTCCACTTTCTCCCCATACAAGTAATGCCTCCAAATTTTAAGTGCAAAGACAACAGCTGCCAACTCTAGATCATGAGTAGGATAATTCCTCTCATATTCTTTGAGTTGTCGCGAGGCATAGGCTATGACTTTTCCATGTTGCATGAGAACACATCCCAGCCCTTTGCCCGAAGCATCACTGTAGATGACAAATCCCTCCGAGCCAGATGGTATTGTCAAAACAGGTGCTGAAATGAGTCTCCTCTTGAGTTCTTGAAAACTCTTCTCACATTCTTCGTTCCAATCGAACTTTGTATCTTTCCGAGTCAGCTGAGTCAATGAAGTAGCGATTCGAGAAAATCCTTCCACGAATCTTCGATAATAACCAGCTAAACCGAGAAAGCTACGTACTTCGGTCACTGATTTAGGTTGCTCCCAGCTTTGAATAGCTTCAATCTTTGCGGGGTCAACAGATATTCCATGACTTGATACCACGTGCCCAAGGAATGCTACTTCCTCAAGCCAAAACTCGCATTTCTTCAACTTGGCATAAAGCTTATATTCACGAAGCTTTTGGAGTGTCAGCCTCAAGTGTTGCTCATGATCTTCACGGCTTTTGGAATAAATAAGGATGTCATCAATAAAGACGACCACAAAATGATCCAAATATTCCTTGAATACTCGGTTCATCATATCCATGAAGGCAGCAGGAGCATTAGTCAATCCAAAGGACATGACTAGGAATTCATAATGCCCGTACCGAGTTCTGAAAGCCGTCTTTGGAATGTCATCGGTTCTAATCTTCAATTGGTGATACCCGGAACGAAGATCAATCTTTGAAAAGAATTTGGCTCCTTGCAACTGGTCAAACAAGTCATCAATACGTGGCAATGGATACCTATTTTTGATGGTGACATGATTCAACTCCCGATAATCAATACAAAGTCGCATACTCCCATCTTTCTTCTTCACGAATAGAACAGGAGCACCCCAAGGAGACGTACTAGGACGAATAAAGCCAATGTCTAATAATTCCTGCAGTTGGGTTTTTAACTCCTGAAGTTCAATAGGAGCCATTCGATATGGGGCTTTAGAAATGGGTTTTGTACCGGGTTCAAGGTCGATACAAAATTCAATCTCACGCTCTGGGGGTAGGCCAGGAAGTTCTTCGGGGAATACGTCAGGAAATTCATTAACAATAGAAATATCGTTCAAAACTGACGTATTTTTGTTTAAATCTGTGACATGAGCTAAGAAAGCTTGACATCCGTTTTTCAATAAACGAATAGCTTTATGGCTTGAGATGACCGTGATTGATTTTAATGGTTTGATCGCTTGAATTCGCATAATAGGTTGATTAGGAATATGAAAGCTAACAACCTTATGGAAACAATCAATTTTTGCATGATGAGTAGTTAACCAATCAATCCCTAGAATCACGTCAAATGCAAGTATTTTCAATGAAATAAGATCTACAGGTAATGTGAGGGTACCGATTTGAACCAAACAAGACTTATAAACAGTGGATGTAATGAAGGTTTCTCCCAACGGAGTTTCCACAGATAAGTCAAAGTCTAATTTCTCCGGAGTCAAATTTAATCGATGAGCGCAAGTAGGAGAAATAAAAGAATGGGTAGAACCGGTATCAAATAAAGTATAGACTTCGTTAGAGTTTATGATAAGCTTACCCGTGATGACCTCATTCGGGTTCCTTGCTTTCTGGGAGGTCACAACAAACGCTCTCCCTTGCACTACCGGCTTTGACCTTTCTGGGACGGCCTTTGGTGCCTCCACCCTAGCTGAATTTGTCTTTGGTAAACGACAAAATCGGGCTAAGTGACCTTCTCTTCCACAATTATAACATGCTTTGGACGGCATCGCGCAATTTGGACTGATGTGTCCCTCCCCTCCGCATTTGAAGCATATGATAGGTGGTCTTTCTCCTTCCTTAACAACGGGTGCTGGTGCTGACGTCTTTCCATCATTGTTGAATCTTCTTTTCTTGAAATGCCCATTCTTATTGTTTTGGCCCTGATTACCACAGAAGTGGTTACCATTTCTGGCTTGCTGATTCCCTCCACGCTTGTTGTCACCGCTTCGATGACCACTCTCGCTGGTATTATAATTTTGCCGGCTGCTCTCTTTTAGTTGAGTTGACTCGTTATCGCGCTCCACTAACTGAGCCCTATTTACAACATCTGAATACAAACACAGTTTATGAGAAATAAGATGTTGACGTATCTCCGGCTTCAAACCTCTTAAAAACATTCGCGCCATTCTCTCTTCATTATCCACTAAGTGGGACGCAAACCGTGATAACTCTGCAAATTTTGCCTCGTATTGCGACACGGTCATATTATTTTGTTCCAACTTAATAAACTCCACCTCCTTCATGTGGCGAATACTTTCGGGAAAGTATTTGTCATTGAACAGCTCCTGGAACTTCTCCCAAGATATCTTCAGTACAGCAGGTTGAGTACGTTTTACCGACTCCCACCAGTAATCTGCCTCTCCGCGCAACATAAAGGCGGCAAAGGGAACCTTTTGCTCCTCGGAGCATCCCAAGACATCAAATATCTTGGTCATCTGCTTTATCCATGTTTCCGCCATAAGTGGTTTTGGCTCTCCCTTAAACTCCGGTGGTCCCAGCTCCTTGAATTGTTTAGCGGTGACCGCCCGAGAGTTTCCCGCGTTTCCATCTACGTTTTGGACAGGAGTTGCTCTCGCCTGCTGTTGCATAAATTGCATAAAACCTCTGAACATTTGATCATTCGTCATTTGGTCAGTGTTGTTGTTTGCATGAGGATTTTCGCCTTCTTGATGCACATTATCCTGATTATTGATATGTGGTGAATCAACAATCGCCTGTGCTCCATTGCTATTCTCAACATTTTCAGATGTCATTTTCAGATACTACCACAAAACAAAAGGTTAATTGATATGTAACATATTATCTCTATATTCTGACCAACCAATAAAATAGCACATAAACTTAGGTAGGTCATACTAGCGAAGGAATTCCCCGTCTCTCCCCTCCTAGTACTATTCTCACATCTTAGCCAGGGATCATATCCCTAAGCTCTGATACCAACTGTGACGCCCCCAAAATTAGGTATACATCACCCATCTTGAGTCGCCAGATACATGGTACAGAATAGGAAATGGATGTCACCAAGTATAGGGTATTCCGCGTATACCGGTTATTCCAACAGATTAATAATGAATGGAATAACATAAGGATTTCACCAAGTATAGGGTACACCGCGTATACAGGTCATGTATAGGGTATGCCACTTTTACAGGTTATTCCAACAGAATAACAAAGAATGAACATAAGTTCTCTTCAAGAAGAAAGAATAACACCCCTTACTTTATTTAGGAGACAGAATACTGCAGTAGTGTAGTAACCGAATACTCTTCTTCTTTCTCTCTTATTCTCTCTATACTTTCTCTCTCTATAGCTTGAGCGAATTCGTGAAAAATAATGAAGCCCTAGGCCTCTATTTATAGAAGATTTATTACTATTTACGAAAGTATTTACTATTTACGAAGGTAATTACTATTGACGAATGTAATTACTATTTACGAAGGTAATTACTATTTACGAAGGTAATTATTATTTACTAAGGTAATTATTTTTTTACTAAGGTAATTATTATTTACTAAGGTAATTACTATTTACGAAAGTAATTACTATTTACGAAAATAATTACTATTTACGAAGGTAATTACTATTTATGAAAGAGACTCTTAGATGATGACATATGACCCCCCATAAATAATTAAACTTACCACAAACGTCTAATAATAGACTCTTTATATACATCAAGGATTGAATAAAAATTACCAGAAATCATGTTATTTTATTTTTAATCAACACATATTTAATCTTTCAACAATTATTAATCATTTATAACTTGTCGTCATATTATACAGATGATACTGTGACAGTAATTGAATCAATAATATAAGAGATATGATGCAGTAATTACTGTAGCAATAATTGAGTATAGCTGAGGGACTTCTCACGTAAGCATCAATAATTAATACCGTGTGCTACTATGCAACAACGCGTATTACTGTACTTTTACTACCGAGTAGTTCAACAGTTTTAACGGTAACACCTCCGCCGTTATTTTATAGAAAGATAATTTTGTCGTTTTCTAACTACAACAATACTTCCGTTGTGGGGTCCACCAATGATTGTGCCGTCGTACGAATATTCCCCGACAAAAAGAATATTCCCCGACCAAACGAATATTTTATAACAACTTGCGTACTTTGCAAAATTTACAAATATTACCCACAACTTTATATTTTATCAAATTTATTCCATAATATTCAAAAATAATAATTATGAAAATTCATCTTTATTTATAAAAACTGGGGTCTTACAGAAACTCCAGAGAGAAAAATTATAGAGAAACTATAAAAAAGTATTCTGCTATTTCCCTACTCTTATATTCAGTTTCTTTTACGGTAAGGGGTGTTATTCTTTCTTATTCATAAAGAGAACTGTTGTTATTCCATTTCTTATTATTCTGTTGGAATAACCTGTATACGCGGTCTACCCTATACTTGGTGACATTCTTCTATTATTCTGTCTATATTATTCTGTTGGAACATCCTGTCTGTGTGTTTTACACCGCACCTGGTTCCGTTTTTGTTATTATTCTGTTGGAATATCCTGTCTGTGTGTTTTACACCGAACCTGGTTCCGTCTTTATTTATTATTTTATCGGAATATCCTGTCTGTGCGTTTTACGCCGGACCTGGTTCCATTATTTCTTATCCCGCATTTATTATTCTGTTGGGACATCCTGTCGGTGTGAATTTCACCTGACCTGGTTCCGTTATTTTTATTTTGTTGGAATAACCTGTTTATGCGAAGTACCACATACATGGTGATTTCTTTTGTTATTCCATTCGTTATTATACTTAGTTGGTTAAAATTTTGACTTCTATACTCCATGAAATTAGTGGAATATCCTTGATATTTGCGCTTCATCCAGTATTTTTCATGGAAATATTCTTCTGAGCATTCTTGAATTTTATTCTACAAAGTAGTATCATGTTGACAATTTGGACGTTATTAGTTCCTGAATAAATTAATTTGTGAACTTATTTTATTGAACTCTTATATCATTGTCATCATCCTCATGTTTATATTTTTTTGAAAGTCATCTGTGGCCTGTAGTGCATAGATGGACTTGGTATGATTATGACTAAAAATTATTCGGTGTAATCATGACCGTAATATTATAAATGATGTGATAAAAGTCCTCATTGGTCCGTAGTGCATTGATGGACAGTTGTTGGCATGATCATGACCATTGATGAATACACGAATATCCTTGGCCCGTAGTACATGGATAATTTATGGTCGTGACCCTGATGAATATCCTTAGTCGTAGTGCAGGGATGATGTGGATTATTTAATAAGTTGAGTCTCAGCGATAAAAGTGATGAAAAACCTTTTAAATCATAAAAGATGGTAGATTTTATTCTCTACTTGACTCTTTTAATGGATTGCATGTCCGCTGCAGTTAAACTTGATGTCTATTGTATATTATCAGTTTAACATTGTTGAAGACTAATGATAATATATTCTGCATTATCTTAGTTATAATATTTCTTACTGGGCTAGTTGAGCTCACCCTTTCTTTCACTGTTCTCTTCAGAAAATGAGAACGTAGCTGGGACGAGTCGGGGAACGGAGTGATGGTCCGGATGATAGTATTAGCTAGTAGTCATCACTATTCTGTTAAATAATGTGATAATAAATGTAATGAGGACTTATTCTGAGAGTGGATATTGTCTAGAAGACAGTATTTGTATTTAAACTCACAGCTCTCTTGTTGTATAATTAAGATTGTATTTTTATTCTGTACCATGTATTTGACGACTCAGAATATGTGATGTATTCCTATTTTGGGGGCGTCACATTTAGCCCCTGGGCCGGTACTGGGGATAGTTCATAAGATTAACATACACAAAATTTTAACTTACTGCTTGCTTTGAATATGAGTGTATTTAAATTTAATTTATTTATATTTTTATACATCAGATATTGAAGATCAAAATATAAATAAATAAGTGATATTCAAATGTGCCGCATAGAGTTTTTGTTAAATTAATTCTTTATTTTAAATTAAGTTTTGGATTGGATGTGACATGTTTGTAATTGTATCATCATCATATTTGATTTTATATGCTCTATTTTTTTAAGAAAACACACGACTTCCAATCCAAATGCTTCTTTCTTAATTAAACTATGCCACGTTTGCAAGTTAGCTGTTAAATTAAATTGTAGTGCCTTATCTCATCTTTTGTTGAAATCTCAGTATCAATTTTTGATCTTTAAATTAACTTTAGTGATTTATTTCGTTTTTTGTTGTATTCCATGATATCACATCAAAAAGTTGACTGACTGACTGTGATTTATTTTATAATTTAAATTAGGAAAGAAGTAGCATTAATATTAATAATACTCTCTACGTCCTAAATTAATTGTTCAATTTTGATTTTTTAAAATTAAATTGATCATTTTAAAACTAATCCTTTTACTATTTTTTCTAAAATATAGGTGAAGAAATTATAATCAAAAGAAAATATATACAATTTATTACTAACCCCAATTTTTATAATTTTAGAAATATATTTATATATGCTTAATTATTAATTCTAAAAATAGTCAATTTGATTTAAAAAAATCAAAATTAAGCAATTAATTTGGGACGGAGGGAGTAACAAGTAACCACACATTTATTTAAAATATTTACCAATTTTAATTGTCCATGAAAATGGCAATATAAAAACGCGATCTTTTAGTCAATAAAGTTATACAAGTATGTATATTGGAAATATAATTTCAAGTCCAATTTTAATTTTATAAGGTTATAAATTTGTTCATATTTTAATTTTAAAATTTAAAATTCGGTTGTGGAAATTATTTATTATCTGCAACCTAATTGTTATTATAATATAAATTAAATTGAAAAACTCATGACATGACGACACTCTTAAATTGTTTAATCATAATTAAAATCTCTACGATGAACTGGATATGCAACACGTGGGTGGAACATACACTAGGTGTATCTGTGAGTGGGTACGAGTGTTAAGACGTAAGACATTCTCAATATTAGAGTTGTAAAAGTAGCCGTTACCATATTCGAGGAGAGAGACAAACACACGTCACGTTCATCCCCCCACTTATACCCACCCTGTCGTGTTGCTGCACCCAAGTCTCTTCATTTACCGACTCACCTGTCGCTCACTCTTTCTTTACCCTTAAAAATTCACGAAAAACTCGGAATTTTTTCAACAGGGTTTTGAACACTAGTCAAGTTCTGCACAGATTCCGAGCTTATATGCCAAAAAGTATGTCTCTCTCAATTTCATCTCACATAATTGTCTGTTGTTTTCAGTTTCTGGGAGTTCAATTCTCAGAATTTGTGCACATTCAAGTTGCAAAGTTTTTCGATTAAAGGTTTTCACATGATCATGTTTTTTAAAGAACTGATATTAAATATTGGTTTCACTGATTTGGTTTACACACATTTGTATCTATGTTTATGTATGTATGTATGAATAAATAAGGCAATGTAGGTGTATGGATGTTGAATTCGAGAGGATTACACATGATTTTGTGAAGAGCAGATAATTCGGGTTAAACAGCGTGGAATCTATCATGTGGTTTAGTTTGAATTTGGGCTTGTTGATCGATTAAGTGCAGAAACAAACATATACATAAACATGCCCAGATTATCGTGGAGTAGATATTTAATTTGCTTATTTATGCAATTAAAACAAATCTCGGATTCTGTAAAAACTTGGGTATTGTTGGCACACTTTTCAAAATTTTAAGGTTTAAAGGATAATTTTGTTGATCAAGTATTTTTCTTTATTTTTATTTTTCATTTTCTGGGTTTAGGTTGCAAAAAACGGCCACTAAATCAGCACAAGAGTGGATTTAAAGTGCCTGTGCCTCTCCCCAACGTTTTATCTTGCCAATGCTTTTGAAGCTATAGAACCCAATGCATCTAGAATAACCATCTCTTACATTCTGGCTAGTTGTAATTGTACATGTAAGTTGGTAGAATTTTAGAGAGTTAGAGAAAATGACAAAAGTGATTACAATCTCATCATAATATCAGATAAATGCTTCAGAATCTTAAGAGATATATATCTATTTAAAGATGATGGGCCTTCAAAGATTATTTCACTTTATTTGATGGGTCTTTGGTGGTTATAAAAAGATAAAATATTTTACAAGGGAAGACATGTTGAAAATAATGAATTTGCTATTATATACATTTTTTTTTCGCAGTTTAATATAATTTTAAAAATATATTTTATAGTCCATATTTCGTAACTTGTAATCTATTGACATCAAATAGGAAATAGTTTTATTATATTATATTAACCTTACATTAATGTCATTAATGATCAAGCTCTTTCGAGCATTATGTCACATTATTTCAGATGGTTTTATAAGTGCTATCTTTTGGCAGGGGAATAGACATATTTCTGGAGTGGAGATATGGCCACGCTTTCCGATATAGGGGTTGCCGCAGCTATCAATATCCTCACTGCGTTAGCTTTCTTTGTCGCATTTGCCATTCTTCGGATTCAGCCATTTAATGATAGGGTTTACTTCCCAAAATGGCATTTAAAGGGTTTAAGGGGCAATCCCTTGCAGTCAGGCACACTTGTTCAGAAGTTTGTTAATTTGGACTGGAGATCATACTTGCGGTTTCTGAATTGGATGCCCGCTGCATTGCAAATGCCAGAGCCTGAACTTATTGACCATGCAGGATTGGATTCTGTTGTGTACTTGAGGATATACTGGACAGGGTATTGTTTTGTTGTATTGAATCCCTCCAATTTGTTGTACTTATAACAAGTTAGCAAACTTATTTGTCAAAAGTGTGAAATTTCTATTTTCTTTTTACAACAGATAACTGAATGAGGATTATGTTGTTTACTTTTTATATTTAAAAGTTAACAGAACACTGAATGAATGTTTGTCAATCACCTGAAATTTATATGTTCTTTTTATTATTTTTAGATTGCATTTGTTTTATTTTTCAGTAACATTCTGTTACATATGCAGACTTAAAATCTTTGTTCCTATCGCAATGGCTGCCTTTTCAATTATGGTTCCAGTGAATTGGACAAATCACACTCTAGAGCATTCTAATTTAACTTACAGTGACATAGACAAACTCTCTATTTCAAATATTCCAACTGGATCAAGCAGGTATGTTAGGCTTTCAGTGCCAACCTTAGGTAGATATTGCATTCTCTTTTTAGTTTTCTTCTCTAATACAATCATTCTTCCCTAATACAATATTTCTTCCCCATTTCTATTGTTTTTTCTCTTAAAAAATATCTTTCTTTTCCCAGTGAATGATATTATGACCGTCTTTATATACATGTCCTGAACAATTTTTTTTCTTCTTGTGACACGTTATCTTTCTCTTTTGCCATGCCTCTACTTATTATTAGGAGCAGGCCAATTTTTTTTTAATTTTTTTATTGCAGTCGATACCACCTTATGCTGCAAATTTCTCTATTTGACAGATTCTGGACCCATTTGGTGATGGCGTATGTCTTCACCCTCTGGACATGCTATGTGCTTAAAAAGGAGTATGAGATAATTGCATTAATGAGGTTGCATTTCCTCGCATCAGAAGAGTGACGGCCAGATCAATTTACAGTAAGATGGGTTTTCTGACAGATTAATGTAATAATAGTTGAGAATGACATATTTTAGTTTTTCTCTAGTGTAACTACTGCAATTCCCGTAGGAGTCTTTTGTATGTATAAATTTATCTAAACATAAATCTTAAGATATTGGAGTTAGGGAGGAAAGTTATCGACAATTAGAGATATTTGGACCAGTCAAAATTGTATAATCTTTTCTCTATTTAAATTAGTTGTGAATATTGGGCTTCAAATATGAAAAGTTTGGCACTGCATTACCTGGTTTTATACCACTTAATTATTATTCTCTCAATTTTTTTCATGCTGTAGAAGTTTATCTCTCTGACTCATGTCAATATCTGGTTCTTATTGGGCCTCAATAAACTGTGTATGATGTGTGTAAACATAGATACATACGGCATATTACAACAACAATTAATATGAGTAAAACACTGTAGGTTCATAATCAATTTTCATAATTTATGGCTATTCATAGTTACTTTTAAGAAACAAAGTCAGAATCGATTATACTTGCTAAAGAAACTTGAGTAACAAATTTCCCATAACTATATAAACCTTAAAAGTTAAAATCTTGACTTCTGTTTTACCTTATTTTGTAGATTTTAGAACATAAAACATTGTTTAATTAATTATAGGGTCTGTTTTTTAATGTGCATATAATATGAGTCTTTCAAGGTTCTCAGCATGTAGAATATTACAGTGATTTGTCTGCAAGCTAGATCCTGTATTGGAGGAGTTTGAAGATAATTCAAACCTTGACTTCTGTATTAATATTAATAATATTATTATTATTATTATAATATTTGTTAGTATAATTATCATTCTGCCTTTCTCTTTTGGGTTAAAGGTTCTACTTGGTGACCACTTCTGGTTGTAAACTCTTATCTTTGGAACCAACAATCATGTGTTACGGTTTTGGATGGTAATTTTACATTTTTTTATATTGTGTGAGCAGTTTGAAGTATTTGCGCTAATTATGTATTTTAACCCCTAAACATGGTTGCTAGTTTCAAATGTTGTAGTAAGTGTACTTGAAGGTGCGTATTGACTCTTCGTCAGTTTTAATGCGTCTTATTATTGACGTGTGAAGATTTATATAATTCTGAATAGGTACTCGTTAGAAATGTGCCGCCAGACCCTGATGAATCAGTCGGCCAGCTTGTGGAGCACTTTTTCTTGGTCAACCATCCAGATCATTATCTCACTAGTCAGGTTTGTACTGCTACAGATCCATCAATATTTGGAAACTCTGTTCAGAGGTTGAGATTCTCAAATATAAATTCATATTCTCATTTTTTTAACATCAATCTTCATCCTTGCATATATATTTCGAGCTGACAAGCTCACTGCATGTCTATGCATACATGCACAGAGTCGGGTTTATACTGCTATCAGTTCCATTTATATTTGAATGCTCTGTTCTGAGATTACTTCTCATATATAAATTCATAATCTCATTGTCATCAGCACCATTCTTCATCATTATGTGTATATTTGAGCTGACAAGTATGCTGCATGTCTACACATACGTGCACAGTCCACAGAGTGACTGATTGAGTGAGAGTGAATGAAAGAGAAGAGAGGGGGGGGGGGAGAGAGAATGACAATGAGTTTAGTTTGAACAGAAATGGTCGATTGGTTGATTATTTGAGCTCCTCTATTCAACTCCTTTATATGGCCAGATATTAGAAAGGTTTAGGGTATACGTCTATAACTCCTCTTCTGCTAATAACAATCCAACTTGAGTTTGACCATGAAGTTAAGTACATATTCCAAAGTTATTTTTTTATGCAACTCCTAGTAGTTAATGCAAACAAATCGTAATCTTTTTGGGTGGTAAAGACAAATGATAGCCTAAAAAGCCTTTAATTTCAGTGTCAGGATTAAATATTAATGTCGGAAAGAGTGAGCTGATTCCTGTGGGGATGATGGAGAACCGACTTCTTTGGCCTCAAATCTGGGGTGGCATCTGGTTCATTGCCCACGTCTTATTTGGGATTACCACTGGGGACCAAATATATATCCAAGGTGAGTTGGATCCAGTAGTGAGAGGTTTGAAAGGAGACTTTTGCAGAGTGAAAGGGGAATTATTTGTCTAAAGGTGGACGGAAAACATAAAGGGGGTGCGAGTTTCTAAGAGGATTTGTGCTCTTTGCGATATCCCCTTTGTTTGTGGTGAGTTTTGTGAAGGGAACATAATTGTCAATAAAATAGAGGGATAGAGGCCTATTGGACAGATTAAATAGCCTGTTGTTTTTTTGGCGGAAGGAGATTTATACTGGTTCTATGGTCGCTTCTTTTTTTCTTTTTCTTTTTCCTTTTTTTTTGTCAGAATTTAGTCTTTGAGCATTGACATGCTCTATACATGGATGGATGGCACCATATACTTTTCTAATAAAATTAATTTACTTAAGCCCTTATAAGTGAATAATGTTTCCCAATCTGAGTGGCAGGTTTACTATTTGTCCAATATAGATATTTCAGCATGAATGCACATTCTATTGGTATGATGTAGAGGTGCTTATCAAATATAACGTATAGGGATTAAGATCCTATTATGTTTTTTTAATCTCTATAATCTCTGTAGGACATACAGTTTACATTTATTCTCTCTTTGTTATGCTAACTCTGGAACTGCAAGAACCAAATATTGTCTTAAGCCACTTGACTAGCCAGTATCCTCCTAAATGGTGTGTTCTGCACTTTTTTGACTTGATGACTGGTGTGCAGGTTGTATACAATGCCAACAAACTGTCGGAACTTGTCAGTGAAAAGAAAAAAAAGAAGAATTGGCTTGACTATTATCAACTGAAGTATACTAGAAATCAATCAAAAAAACCAACAATCAAGGTAAAACATAACTTTAATAAAATGAAAAAAATAAAAAATGTGAATTTCTTATGTCACATCTGGAAGGAATTTATATTATTTATATTCTCACCTCTCACTGCTAATATGTTATATACTTATAAAAAAATTATTTTACCTAAGCAGACTGGATTGCTTGGCCTTTGGGGGAAGAACGTGGATGCTATTGAATTTTATACATCAAAGATTGAAAAACTATCTGAAGAAGTAAGAACTAAACTTGGACTTCTTGTGTTTTATTATATATTGTTTTTACTTAAAATTTATCTGTATTTATCCTTGTTAGAAAAGCTACCTAGATGCTCCGCCTATTTTCAATTGTTACTAATATATAGGAATAATTAATGGTGTTGAAGATTTCATTGAAAACCTACAGCAGCTTGCCAAACAAAGGTTAAGAAAAAAAAAAGGTATAACTGGCATAAGATCTACAATTGGATTAAAAAAAGTATAGGCCTCCGGTAATTTGGAGAAGAAAAGTCTAACATATTTTGAGTCCAACAAGGGAAAGTAATGAGTATATACAATTCTCTAGAGTGTTAAATAAATATTTGACTTTACTTTTTGGCTCAATTAAACTTGAAGAATTAGGACTATAACTCAAGTGTGTGGTTTTAAATCACCTTTAAATTTTGTATCCGCATAATATGTTAGATCAGTTTGACTTTGAATTTCTAAAGTATCCAATGAACTATTATGCTTGGAATAATGCATAAAGTTGAGTAAAAGCTTGGCAGGCATGCTACCTTTGCTGAAGATACTCCATTTTTTCTTTCCAATTGGAAAAGAAGGGTTGTGTTAGGCACAATACAAGAAAGTAAGCTTATTGCTCTCTTCCTTAGGCTTGGAAGACCTCATATGAATCCATAGGATTCTACTGAAAAACTGAAACATCTCACTTAAAACTCTCCATGAAATATAGCCAAACCTGAGTTTATATATTGCTCAGGTATGATTTAATACCTGATAAATATATAAACTTAAGTTTGGTTGTGTTTCATACTCTGTAGATTGAACAAGTCTTCCCACAAAGTGCGTGTCTTAGCAAAATTAGGCAAATTGTTAGAAACACCTATTCTGTAGTGTAAGAAATACCTATTCTGTAAAGTTAGTGATAGCTGCATTATTTACAATAGCTTGATTTTTTAGAGAATACATTCTAATTCTACTTTTCCTAGTTGAAATTTCACATATTCAGGTTTATATGAATGCAGACTATTTTGAGACTATACAAGGAAAAGTTTGTGACTCACTGACATCTTTACGTAGTTTAACACGAAAATGCCTTAAAATTATCATTTTTTAAAGATCAACAAGATAGTTTTCTATGACTCAAGTCACCTCACCACATTGAATGATGTAATTAATAAATTATGTTTTGCTACAGTTATTTTTATTTGTACCTAGACTTCTTGGCTCACTCCAGTTGCTTCAAATGGATACTATATAGATATCTGCAGAGAGAGTGAAGATGACCAAGGATCCTAAATTCATCATGCCAGCCGCATTTGTTTCCTTCAAAACACGATGGGGAGCTGCTGTTTGTGCACAAACTCAACAATCTAGGAATCCAACAGTATGGTTAACTGAATGGGCTCCGGAACCCCGCGATGTGTATTGGGATAACCTGGCAATTCCATACGTATCTCTAACAATAAGAAGGCTTGTTATTGCTGTTGCTTTCTTCTTTCTTACCTTCTTCTTCATGATTCCAATTGCATTTGTACAATCCCTTGCAAACATTGAGGGAATAGAGAAAGCAGTTCCTTTCTTAAAGCTTATAATTGAAATGTGAGTTTCATTTTCTTAAGTGCATCAGAATATCTAAGTCATGATTTTTTTCTGGAGAATTAGTAGGTTTCCTTTTACTATATTTGTGTATATATATATATATATATATGTACAAGTATATGACTGCCAATATGCATATGTATATGTGCATTTGTGTTGCTTTACTTTAAACTTGTAAAATTTCTTCCACCGTCTTGCGAAGATCATGGACCATGCTACGGCTCTCGGAATATCTGATCTATTCATCTTTCCACTGAAGTGTATCCATTTAAGTGCCAGGCATTTTTCACTTTTTGGTTTATACATCAATCAAGTATATGTGAATGTATATGTGTATGTATATGGATATGTATATGTATATGTGCATGTATACATACATGTACATCTATATGTACATGTATACTGTATACATATAGGTATATGTATGCATGTATATGTGCATGTATATTTTCATTTGTGTTGCTTTACTTTGAACTTGCAAAATTGCTTCCACTGTCTCACGAAGATCATTGACCATGCTACACAGCTCTTGGAATATCTGAACTATTTATCTTTTAAGTGCCAGGCATTTTTCACTTCTTTGTTCATATATAATTAAAGTAAGGTTTTTTAGTGCTTATAATATTTTATAATTATGGCATGATATGGTTATTTTTTACCAAAAATGTTGAGGCAGTGCAGGGTCCCATGTAAGGGCATGGTGATTTAGTATAGTCTCACTGTCATATCAAGCTTTTTTGAATTCTCATAATATATTGGTGCTACCTCTACTTGTGTATTATATTTTTATTTTTATTTTGGCTTTGTTTTTAATTTTCTCGAGAGTTTTGCTTGTGAATTATGCAAATCAGTCAGATCACTGCAGGAGCACCCAGGTTTCATATACGCATAGGTTGTACCCAAGTTCATACTCTACCAGTCCGAATTATCATCTTAAGGTTAAGTGTGTACTAGCAGTTCCAAGTTATCATACTAACTAAATTAGTGGAAACTGAAAAGAGATTAAATGAGAACCCTAGTATATGCAATAATTTGAACTCATTTCAATAATTCTTTTAGTTGCGTTAAAGAGGATGCAATTGCCATCCACTTTCTTTCTCTATTCTTTTGCACATGTCCAAGTGAGAACCCTGGTTATATGCAAATGTAGGAAGCAGTGGGGGTGGTAGGTGTAATGAAGGTTCACTGAGAACCTTATTGTGTTTTTTCTTCATTTTGTTGTCTTTCAGTGATCAACATTGAACAGATCAAGCATCAACTTTCACATTTACTTATTTTACCTTTAACTTTCTCTTAAAGGTTGATGTTGTTATATGATCTTCGCAAGGTTCATGTGCTTTATTTCCTTTTATTTTGAGTTATTCAGCATAACTTCTCAATTATTGGTTTATGAGTATGGAAAAAACAGATACATGGTTTGCTTGCAAGAAGATAATCTTCTTCTTTGGATGATAAATGTGACTGGACGTTAATATTTGGTGGAAGAATTCTACACTATTCCAAATGTTTGCTTGATATGTGTACTCGTATAACATTTTCTTATCACTAAATCATATATTTCTTGCAGGAAAGTAGTAAAGTCATTCGTCCAAGGTTTTCTTCCGGGAATTGCTTTGAAGATTTTTCTTATTTTTCTGCCCTCAATATTGATGCTGATGTCTAAATTTGAAGGCTTTAGCTCCCTATCAAGACTAGATAGGAGATCTGCTAGTAGATATTATGTTTTTCAATTTGTCAATGTGTTTCTTGGGAGCATAATCACAGGAACTGCATTTCAACAGCTAAATAATTTTATCCACCAGTCAGCGAAAGAGTAAGTTCTTCTCATATATATAGTTGTCACAAATAATTCTTTTGTAATTATTGCAAGTTATTGAGACTATAATCTTTCTTATGATTCTTATGGATCCACCGAATTTCTTGTCTGTAGCTTGTTGATTTGTAGTAGTCTCAAAAATCATCTCTAAAAATTTTCTTTTAGCTATATCTTAAAATGCAGATAGTAGGTTCAAACAATTTATAAAGCACTACTGCTTCTCTGATAAGTGATAACTATTTCTTCGGGGTTAGTTACTCTTTTTTCCATGTACCTATAAAAAAATTAATGTTTTCCCTGTAACAAAAACTGTGTATCTCTACTAGTGCGGTACTAGCTGTCTGATAAAGGTTTTTGTTTAACTGAAATCTCTGCATCTCCACAAATAGTCGATTACATAAACTGTCATCTATGTGGCTTTGTCAGATATCAACAGGATTGGGAAGGTTCTCTACTTTTTTCTCTTTTGCTGTGGCTTTTAATCTCTTTGTTGAAGGACGCCATTTTCTCCTAAGACGCTCTTTGTTCATCTATTAAATTCACCTTTCTTATCCAAAAATTATGTTAAAAGTTGAACTGAAGAAATAAAATATACCATGGAAGACATAACTAGTTTCAGGGTGTATGTGCAATCATTGTACAAAGTAATTTCAAAGATAATACAATATTAATGGATTGCTATAAATATGTATTTATGATATGTTAACTATAAATAGGTTTTAACAGTTTGACCTGCATGAATTATTGATAATTTTTACGGATCATCTTTGTTCAACACTGTTTTTTTTTCTTTCTTTTTGTGAATGTAGTCTTTCCCAACTGATATTCCATACATACAAGAAACCTGACTCTTCGCATGCATGCATATCAAGGTGCATCATATGAGTTGTAATATCCTTTGTTGTGAAATGTTTGACCTCCAAGGTGATGGGCTATATTTTGCAGTATCCCCAAAACTATTGGAGTCTCTATCCCCATGAAGGCAACCTTCTTTATAACTTACATAATGGTGGATGGATGGGCTGGAGTTGCGGGTGAAATTCTAAGGTTGAAGCCATTGTTAATGTACCACTTGAAAATTTTCTTTTTGGTGAAAACTGAAAAAGATAGGAAAGAAGCAATGGATCCAGGAAGCCTTGAATTTAACACAGGAGAACCTCAAATACAGCTTTATTTCTTACTTGGTCTTGTTTATGCTGTTGTGAGCCCGATTCTACTTCCCTTCATAATAGTATTCTTTGCCCTGGCATTTGTTGTATATCGCCATCAGGTACCTATAACTTCATATCCTTTTGCCTGTATACACATTTCTAGTTCATGTTGTGAGAGTTAATGGTAGAAAATGGTTTTGTATATAGTTCGTTTGTTGGAGAAAATATTTTCCATCTATTCGTGTAATGTGCATTTTTTGCAATCTGATACTACCATAAGTTTTTAATTATTTTTAAAGGTCTGTTTGTCCATCAATATCCTATCTAACATGTTTACTTTGGCGGGTAGTCTCTCAGTGTTTTAAGGAGATATAGTCTTTGGCTCTTTGCTGAGTTATGCTGAAAATGCTTCTTGCTAAAATTGCTTCTGAGCATTGGGGACTCTGGTCCAAAATAAGTAGTTGAAGACTTGTGATCAACTATGATGTCATTAACATCATTAATTTGAGGACGTACATGAGTTCTTTATGTAAGTCAAGTCAGGGAGGACAGATAATGTCCTGCTCATAGAATTCTTTTGAATACCGGTGAATTTAGTTTTTATGTAGCATGTGTGTCAAATTGAGATAGTAGTTATTATAGTTTGATAAAGCACTTATATATGAGTGCATGTATATAAACATTCTTTTATTTTACTGTACAATCATACGCATACATTTCCTCTCATGTTGTATGTGTAACGTGTTTGTAGGAACTACTAATGCATGCTCTTGTCTGCACTAAAATTATACTGTTTCTGACATTATGCAAACAAAATAATTAATTAACAATGCCCATTAGAAATTCGCTTATAGTCTGATTGGTTACAACATTGAAATGTGAATGAGAATGGAATAGAATAGGCATTCCTATTCCTATTTTTGGTCAGAACGAAAAGGTACACGATTTTGATCGATCGAGATTTTTTTTTTTAAAGTTTGTCGATTGGAATGGAATGATCGATCTTTACCCATGCTGATGGAATATGCATTCCTTTAAACATATGATTAGGCATTCCATTGGAATGCTCATTCCCTCCCCTTTTAAGTATCCAAACATAAGAATGAGCATTCCTTTCCATTCCCCTGAAACCAAACAGCCCATTAGTGTATTTGGATTTGTCTTAAAAATATTAGAAAGTTTACGTTTTGTAATTAATATTGCTGATGAACTGTACTAACATTTTTATAAACTTGCAGATTATAAATGTTTACAACCAGCGGTATGAGAGTGCTGCAGCATTCTGGCCTGATGTCCATCGGCGCATTATAGTGGCATTGATTGTCTCACAGTTACTTCTTATGGGATTGTTAAGTACAAAAGAAGCTGCTCAGTCTACTCCGTTGCTCATAACACTCCCTGTACTAACGATATGTTTTCATATATTCTGCAAAGGTCGTTATGAATCAGCTTTTGTTAGATTTCCATTACAGGTAGGGATGCTGTTTCATTTATGAATCAGCTTCTTGCTAAAATAGATATCATAATATATTTCGTGCAGGAACATCGTTATGAATCAGCTTCTTGCTAAAAATGCTTCTGTAGAGTTGCTAAGTATTTGGGTTGTTTGGTGTAATATCTCTTCCCGTGACAAGTGGCTTCCCTTGAGATGTTCCTGCACGAGAAATAGATATCATAATATATTTAGTTTTGAAAAACTACCTTCCGTACATAACTACATATAATTTACTAAACATATAAGTACTAATTTGCAACAAATACTTTTACCTAGCTTCCCAAATTTTTTTCTAGAAAGAGACTTTCACTTAACTACTAGTCGCTTCTTGTTTATGAAAATTTCAGGCACTGCTTTCTTAACCATTGTGTTTCTTCTTCTTCTCCTTGAAAATATTATTGTAAATTGTAATACCAATATATATATATATATATATATATATATATATATAGGTTGGATATTAGTTTGATTCATTGTTTGTCTTTTGAATGGATCTATGCATCTTTCAGGAAACGAAGATGAAAGATACTCTGGAACGAACTAGGGAACCAAACCTGAAGTTGAAAGAATACCTTCAAAATGCTTACATCCACCCAGTCTTCAAGGGTGGGGATGATAGCGATAGTGATGGAGATACTGGCCAAGGGTGGGAGTTGGAACATACTCTTGTTCCCACAAAACGTACTTCGCGAAGAAATACGCCAGCGCATAGCAAAATGAGCAGTACTGATTCAACTCCACCCTTATTGTCTGATGTTCAGGGAATTACAAATATATAAAACATTGTTACCCCCCACAATTGGGTTTTAGAGTAGTACAAGGGTGAGGCGAGTTGTATATAGTTAGCAACATTGCTGTTTCTTCTTTTGGCAAGTTATGGTTTGCTGTCCATGAAAAGTGAAGAAGCAAAATTTTGAACATAATTAACCTGAACTGAGCTGCCTTTTTCCACACATTGTGGAGAATTTCTGTTTATAGTTTGCTGTCTTCATTTGAAAATGTGTTGTGATTGGTTTGACGTAATAAATGATTAGAAGACTCCAACAACACAATCCAAAATTAGTTGGAGTTTATGACTGACTTTCTAAAGTAAAGTTGGATTAAAATTGAAATAATACTACAATAAGATAACATTGAAAATTCAAAGATACAAGAATGTGTGTGTTGTTTTATACTAATACTACTGTATGTACAGATATTATTATACTACTTAATAAACACGACGGTAAAATTCCATCGTCCGAATCGAGTTCGAACTGTGTTGGCTCGTTTACGGTTAACCAGGGCCAGACCAGATATAAACATCAAAAAGTTATTTTTTTTTTAAAAAAGGATGCAAAATCCGTTTTGAGCCTGCCTGGAGCCTGGAGGTGTATAATAATACTACTATTTAGAATGACCACAAAATTCTGACTTTACACCCAAATAGCATAGCAGCACAAATATCAAGAACCCCTTGTTCGTTTTTTCTTTCCCCCCCAACCAACTAATTCTTCTCCTTCTTCTGTAACTTTGGATCACTGATCGTAACGAATTCGATTGGATCAATTTGAATTAGGGTTTGATAATGGACGAGGTGATGACTGTGTCCGATGCGACGTCGTCCGGCTCCCAATTCACGTCACCGCCGTCATCTCCAGCTTTTCTCCTCCCGGTGAACATCCCTCTTCTCTCTGCCTTCCTCGCCTGCGCAATCGCTCAATTCCTCAAGCTCTTCACCAGCTGGTTCGTCCAATCCCTCTTTTTCTCTATTCCAATTTTTGATCTTAATGTTTTTCTTCTTAGATTCTGTACTGCTAAAAAATGGACCTTGCTATGTTTGTGGTATTGAAATTGTAGCTCATTTTAATAGGTTTTCTGCTAGATGCTCAGGTATACGGAGAAGAGATGGGATTCTAAAAGGATGCTTGATTCTGGTGGAATGCCATCATCACATTCGGCAACTGTGATGGCGCTGGTAGTAGCTGTTGGGTTACAAGATGGGACTGGTGGACCAAATTTTGCAATCGCAGTGGTTTTGGCTTGTGTTGTAAGTGATTCGTATAGTTTTGTTGTCTATATATGGGTGTTTGTGTTGATTTTTACCCTTTTCTATGGCCGCTGGATAATATAAATTTTTCATACAGAAGAGAAATTGGTTGCTTTTCATTATAAGAGGAAGTTTAGGTTCAGCAAATATTTGCTTTGAAGTTGAGCCAACTTTCCAACTTATTGAAAACTTCTTCCCCTTTATAGTTTGCCTACTAGTATTCATAGGCACCAACATTAGTGTGTTTGAAATGAACTTACTTTTGAAGGTAAATATATAATTGGGCCCAATGGGCAGCCACATCCATCCACTTATTATGCGGGTGAATGTGGGCGGGGGCCATTTATACTTTTCATTTCATACCTATCAACCCAAACCCATTTATCTAATATGGGTGGATATGGGTCACCCATTGGCCATTGGATACCCATTTTGCCGGTCCGCTCTAGATAAATATCAGTTTCTTGTTAAGAAATAATTTATTACTTTGTCATTCTCTTAAAATTGTTAACAGGTGATCTATGATTTGAAATGTATGCAGGTTATGTATGATGCCACTGGTGTTAGACTTCATGCTGGTAGACAAGCTGAAGTAAGACTGCCTGTCACAAGCAGAGGACCTAGGTCTTATTGTTTCTTTTGTGCATTTTCTTTCTTCCATGCTTTTGATATTTTTCTATAACACCTGGTTTGATCTACTTAAAAATATAAGTTGTGAAAATAATATATGAAGTAAGGTCACAAATAAATCCGAGTACTATTTTGTAACTCTTTTTTTGTTTCTCTTTTCAGTTTAAGGTTCTTTACCCTCTATTCCTCCTTTTGGTTTTAGTTCATGAAAAAAGTTCTATTATTTTCTGTGGGTAAGATAAATGTACTGGGGACATGAGGGGAGTAATACGGAAAATAAATATATTATATAAGTAATAATTTGCAAAGCAAAGTTACACTACTTCCTTCTGGAAAAAGTTACTCACCTTTTTTTAGGTGTTTTTGGTCCTGATATTGGGACATCCCAAAATAATATTTATACCTTGTATTTTTTATTATCTCCAGTATAGTTGAAATTATAACAAGCAAAATATATCGAAATATCAATAGTACAGTCCTCAAACCGGTCTTTTTCTTCTCAAGGCTTGTTAAATCTTGAAAAGTTGGAAACTATACATCTCGTGTTGGGTAAATTAAAATATCAAAATTCATATAAGATAACAAATGCTAAAATGCAAATCTGCAACTTGTCTTTGGAGGAAAAAGAATTGATGGAAATCTTACTTAACCGGGCATTAGTATATTAGAACTGCTTCAAAACTCTCATTCTTATAATCTTATCATATCTTGGTTTTACATGCACTTGGAGATAGGAGAGTGATTTCTTGAAGTTCTTGCCAACCCTTTTGCATCAATAAACCTCTCCCCTCGCCTCTCTCTCTCGCTCTCTCTCTCTCTCTCTCTCTCTGTTTTTCTGGTTGATCTTCATAGTTTGTCTTTTTCAGCTTTCTGTTTTTCTCTCTTTTACTTTTTAAATTTTTTATTAATCATTTCTGGAGGATTTCAAGGATTCTGACTTAACTGTAGTATTCCCTCCGTCTAAGGATAAATGTCCACATTACTTTATTAGTCCGTCTCATGTTAATGTCTACTTTCTTTTATTAACCTATCTTTTAGCAAAATTTTCCATTACTGTCCCTTATTTATTAATATCACACACTCTCTCTTCACAATATTATTGTTAATCCATTGAAATATTAAAAATGTATAGAAAGTCCTTATTTATTAATATCACACACTCTCTTCACACTATTATATCTATATTGCGAGTCTAAACCTTAGAAGTTTAATTCTCCAACTCCTTTACTCGCATAATTAAGAAAGGACAGAATAGGGAAATTAGGAGTACTTAACGTACGAGATATGGATTAGATGAAATGGGAGAAAGGAAAGAGAAACTGGTAGACATCAAGTATATTGATTCTAAGTTAATTATAACATCTAATAAAAAGAAAGTATTTAATCATTACAAGGACGCCTTAGTAATTTTATACATTCTTTTAATATGTTTGAAAAAGTCAAAGGACATATATCCCGATTAGACAAAGGGAGTATTTTATTACGACTGTCTGTGTAAGCTAAACTTTCTGTGCTTGTCGGCGTGGTTGTCTTTTCATTTTTCCCTGTAACAATAGTTTACTATCTATTTATTTGATACTATCTGCAGTTGCTGAACCAAATTGTATGTGAATTTCCTCCTGAACACCCTTTATCAACTGCCAGACCACTGCGTGATTCGCTTGGGCATACACCACTTCAGGTCTGCTGTGGTGTTTATTATAAGAAATTAGATATATATGAAATAATTTATATTGCAGGTATGCAACTTTTAATAGGTAAAGGTTGGAGTTGTGATGTAGAATTACACACTAATTTAATACTTGTAAAAGAAAGAAAGAAAGAAAGAATTACTACACTGTTTTAATAATAGCAGAAATTGATTTTTCCTTGATATTTGATGGATGCAGGTTTTTGCTGGTGCCATTTTAGGATGCATAGTGGCGTATCTGATGCAGAGCTCCGATTAGTACCAATTCTATGGGTTCTTTAACCTTGTATTTGGTTGTTGGCTGTAGTAAGCATACACAGCAGTATTGTCAAGGATTCATTTTAGTAGTAATTGTTATGGTGTAAAAGAAGTCGGAGGAGGGGTTTCGGATTCGTAAACGCCTCGTGTTTCTCATGGATGCTTTGCTTGCCTTGGCCCTTGCATATAGAGGAGTCCATTTTCTTCTTAATTATCATCTATGTAATGTATTTGTATCGAGCTTCGTTTCTAAGTGTGTCATTGCAACATTATTATTGAAGCAGTCCAGTTCTGTTTTGATTTCTTCATCTCCATATTATCAAAAGATAGCTTCAACTATTGAACGATCTTAAAATACCATATTTCTGTTGCTCCAAATATAAAATCAATTTAGACTTTTTAAATATAAAATTAATATGCATTCATTTGAATTTAACCAACATTTTGAAAACAAATGATATTATTTCTGGATATTAACGAGAAAATAAATTTTATAGTGAACTTGAATATAATTTAAGAGTATTTTCATGCCATCACACAAACATGCCGATTAATATTTTTAAAAATGATTTTATATGTTACACCAATAATATGTCAATTAATGTTACTAGCAGATATTATGACATAATTTATAAATTAATATAAATGCTTTAAATATTATAATTGACATATGTAACATATTTTGTCGGGAAATGTTTTTCCCTATTTTGAAATAGATATTGATAGACTTTTTGTCCAAAACAAATACTAATAAAGACTTATTGGCGACAAGTCCAAGCCAAGCATTTTACTGGTGGTGATTGAAGAAGGGTAAGACTCACCATAAATATATAAAATTGTTAAATACACAACATAAAATATTATTTTTATAATAAAAATGTCGTTATAAATTTTATAACGACGGTTTTCACCGTCGCTATACATTCACAATAATTTTTATTATAAAAATAACAAAAAAAAATATTTTATGATTTAACCATTTCCTAAATATAATATCACCCCCAAATTCTATTCAAATCAAAAGGAGGGAAAAACCAAAAAAATTATCTCTCTCTTCTTAGAACCTGACTCATCCTAATCTTCGTTCCTCCTATTCTCCGATCTCCATTCCTCAAAACTCAAAGCCCTCTCTTCTTCCTTCTTCATCATATTTACACACATATATACAAATATATATTTATTTACATAGCTTGTGAGATTTGAAGGTGGTGTGGTAGAATTGTTGTAAGATATGACTGAATCCCTGAGCCCCAATCCCACAGTTCAGAAGCAGAGGCCCCCAATTCTCTCTTCAGCCAGTCCATTCTTCTTAGGCTCTAACGATGACAAACTTGAACGCACTCAGGCACGCGCCGCCGCCCGTGCAGCAGCATTTCGCCGCAAAACGACCGCTGCGTCCGCCGCTCCTCCTCCCACCGATTCGTGTCTCGACAAAGAACACATTCTCGAGTTGTTCCATAATTGCATCAAACTCGCCAGCGAAAATGTCCTTAACCCTATTTATCTATTACTCTATGTATATATAAGCATTAGATTATTTGATTGTTGATTTAAAATCTTTTGGGATGCAGAAAATCAACCAGAAGAATACGTGGGAACTGAATTTAATTGACCATCTATTTGACATTATAAAGGTTGATGAAGAAGATGATGTCGAGACTAATTTTCAGAAGGTATTCATTACTCGAACTTTGTGGGATGAAATTGGGAATTCTAGTTTAGTTACTCTTTGATACCTTGTTTGGTTGAGAACTCTATATTGTTAAAGACACTTAATTTGGTAGTATCATTTTACTGATATGGAATCAGACACTTAATTTGGTAGTGTGATTTTACTCGATACGGTTAAAGACACTTCATTTGGAAGTTTCTTTGAACTTGGCATTCCAGCTTCTCCAGAGCACGCATAGACATGCTTATTTTCACTGTTGAAAACCTGTATGTATTTTATTTGCATTGCCTGCAGGCAAGTTGCACTCTTGAAGCTGGAGTTAAGATCTACTCAATGAGGGTGGATTCAGTGCATTCAGAGGCATATAAGGTCCTTGGAGGGATTAATCGAGTGGGGCAAGAAAATGAAGAAGGTTGGTGCTTGAGTAGTCACTAAATCTCGGTTTGTGTGACATTTCCCCCCTTAGTTATCTTGTTTATTACCTACTAAAGTTTCACCATTCTTGAAATTTCATGGTGTGCTTTTGATGTTTAGCTTAAAGTTATATATCTTGCGTTACAAATGGGATTAAATTGGTAGTCAGTTTAATCATTGTAAGCTGCAGAAAAGGTTATGTCAAGCAGCTAATGAGATTTGTCGGATACAAATATTACAAAGAGCTGAGGAAATGCGTGTCTTGGACGATCAGTTATAAAAGTTTTAATGTTTCTTTCTACTTGTATTTGGATAATGCCTAATGTTTTAAACGAATTATCACTGGCATAAACTTCAAATAAGTGTAATAATTTTGCTTCATTCAAATATCTACATAGTTACTTACTAAAAAAAGCAATGCAAAGAGAATGTCTCATAATCGAACCTATATTCATTAGTGCAGGAAGTACCAGGAAACTGTTTTTCATCCAATTTAACCATGTGCGCGCCACTTGTCAAAAGTGCGTGAAAACTCACTAAAATTGTAAATTTTTTAAAAAGGACCCAAAATATCCCACCCAAACTCACGCTCTCTCATCATCTTCTCCCTACCTAGTCACCAGCACCTCCATCATAAATACTCCATAGCCACCAACTTCAATTGGAAATAAAGCATTCCCATATAGAAGAAAACATATTTTTTTCAACAACAATTCTTGATATATTTTCTTGAGAAAAAAGGGTTAAATTTTAGGACTTAATCATCTCTATCCATCTTCTTCTCGATTACAAACCAACTTCATATGTGTCACCGCGCCTCTGCCCGTGTTGCTTGCTCCATCATTTCCCATCTCTATCTTCATCTTCATCTTCTCTCATTCATTTTTTTTCCTTACCCAATTGAAAACCCTAAATTAAAACTCCAAACCCAAATCTACTATCATCTTCACCCATCACCATCACTACCACCACCATCACCACCACCACCACCATCACCATCGTCACCCCCTCCATCTCCACCATCATTGTCTCCCCCTCCATCCCCACCATCATCGCACATGCACAACTCATTGATTTGATATTCTCACCAATAGAAACACCATTTTGACTCCCTTTGCTCTCAAAATCATCAAATTAAAGTTAAACTTAGACATCATCACTCACCCACCCATCATGATGCTGTTTAAGTTTGAATTTTTTTGAAAGTTAGAGATGAGAGTGTATGTGGATAGTATAGAAGTGGATAGTATAGAAGGTGGTGTATATGTGCAATAGAGAAATTAGAATATTGAAGTTAAATCAAGAAGTGAGTTTTATAAGCAATAATTAAAATAAGGGTTAAGGCCTAGGGTTTGGGGGCAAAAATGTCCAAACACATTTTAGTTGACGTTGTTATGACAAAAAGAAAATTTTCACTTCACCTCAAAACTTTAGGTGTTTAAATGTAGGTTTTTAAACATGTTTAAGTGAGAAATTGCATAAACCTCAAGTGGATAAATGAATTTTCCCTTTAATAATAAAACAACTCATGTTTGTTTTTATCTTATCTCTTTTTCATTTTGATATAGATAAAGAAGAAATTTAATTAGAACAGAAAGGGTGTAAAAAGGAAAAAGAGGATGTGAAATCCTCCAACACTGGAGAAGTGTAAAACTTTTAAAGGCAGCCTGCAAATCCTTCATTTTGAAAACTTCTTTTATTATTCTAGTCTGGGTTCCTGTTTGAAATGTGATTGTTGGAAACATACTGGATTGCAGCATCTTGTTACACATTGGGTTTGTTTCACTTCAATTTTTTGATGTTGTGCCATTATGGCAGACGGTACTGTGGAGGATTCCAATGTCAGCGGTGGGCAAGAGGAAGGCAATTCCAAGAAAGAGAACGATAGAAAGGTTGGTAGTAATAAGATTGCATAGATCTGATCAATTAATTGGCTCAGAACTAATGTAAATACATAATTGCAGTGGTCACCTTTATCTACACTTGAATCATCATTTGCGGTACTTAATGTGAAGAAGTTTGATGGTAGTATTCTATCTATATTCTCTGTTATAACTACAAGGCTATGACTAATGGGTTTGTTTCTCCTTTCTTTCTCACTCCTTTTAGCTGCGTTTTCTGTTGATCCTCTCTATCATCTAACATCTGCTCAGTTTGATGAAGGTGGAGCCAAGGGTCTCTTGTTGAATAATCTTGGAGTATATGGTGGCTGCCGGGTACTTTTTGATTCACTGGAAGTACCAGGAAAGTGTTCTTCATGCTCGATTCAGCATGATAAAGCAGAGGCAATTGATATTTCTTTTGCCAGAGGTTTGTTGCTTTTCTTACTACATAGCCATTCTGGTTTCCGGTTTAGCATTTTCTAGAAGTTATTCCCATACCCTTTTTTTCTTCATAGAATGCAGTGAACAGATGGTGTTTAACATGCCAAAAATGGGGGAGATCTCACCTAGTCTTATGGACTTGGTCAATCACTTCGATGATGATAATAAAAGGCCTTCAGATACATTTTCTTCTGGGACAAAACCTGCAGAACAAATTGATGAAGCATTACAGCAATGACACCGAGCTCAATGGTGATGCATTTGACAATGGTGGGACATGGGACTTCGACCATGATGACCAAACAAGTGTGGTTGATGAGGGAACTTATGGTGTGGACCCCATTTTACCAAGTCTTTATGAGGTGCTAGATATATACTATTAATAGAATTGTTTTTATATTTAATATCATGATATTTGGTAATCTTCCTAGGAACAGAATGAAGCTACCTTATATACTGCAATTTATTTTTTCAGGAAAATGAACAAGTTGATTTTCAAGACCCTGATATGGATGACAAATTTGCCAAGGTTGATGGATATTTGTTTTTAAGTCTTGGATTCACGTCTAAACTAAATGCCTGGGCAGGTCCTGATCACTGGAAGTATCAGAAGGCTAAAGGTAAGCTTCCATGGGTTGGTTGCAGGTGAATATGAAGTCTCATTAATTTGCGCTCCTTTTGCAAGAACTAATTCTTTTGGTATGTACATAATCAAATTTTCAGGTTCAGATGATGTTGTAAAAGAAAATGGACCACCAGTAACGATTAAGAAGCCAAAAAATAAGAAACAAGCGGCAGTTGATATAGATTTTATGAAAGCCTTGGACAAAGATCTGTCAGATGTTTTCTCACCTCCTAAGAATCCCAAGTCCCTATTGTTGCCTACCAATAGAGAACCTTGTAATACAACTCTTCCAGAAGATTAGTCACTATCAACCAGAGAATCTTGTCAAGTTATTTCTTCTATCTAATGTTATGGTAATGTTGTGCTTCTTGTGCATATAGATTAAGAATCTTGCTTTTGTAGTTTATCTTTACAAATGTTATCTAACAAAGATTTTGTGTCGGTTGTAGTGCCTTGGGAGGAGAGGAAGAAAATTCCTCAGGTGAGATAACTAGTCTGACTGATCATTTGTGATATACTTTTCTTTGATGTATAAAATTTCTCCTGTCAATTCACTAAATTTCTTCTTAATTCTTATGCCATCCCATAGTTACAACTCACATATTTACCTGCTGTTACATTATGAGTATCAGAGGACAGAGATGGTTGCTTCTTCTATCAAGCCTGCAGCATATTGAAAATATTTGTGGTTATTTTTCCTCAAAACATTGCAATTGATTGGCTTTTGTTTACTTGCATTACAAGCTTTGGATGCTTGGGATTCTCTGTTCTTAAATTTATTGTTTCTGGAGTTATAATAAAAAGTACTCCTTGCATTCCATAATAATAGTCGTTTTAGTTTCATGCACATGGATTAAGAAAATCATTTAATACAATCATTTAATGATTAAAATTTGTGTAAAATTTCATCACTACCCCTTTATGGGAATTTGAAACTTAGTATACAAGAGAGAATTTCTTGGGACAATGAGAGAAGTTAGGGGTGATATAGGAAAGTAAATAATTTATTCTCCAAGAAATTTGTAAACGACAAATAAATTGGAACAATTTTTTCTCTCGAGAAAGTCTATTATTGTGGAATGGAGGGAGTATATCTTATCTTCTTTTTATGATGAGCACATGTATCATTCTGTCTCAAGAGTCTGAGCATGCGTCACCAATTCAAATGAAAATTATGCATTTGCTGTATTGAATAAATGTAATTATTTTGATCACCAAGTGTGATGTGTTTTCAGCTACACCGAGTCAACAAAGGGACGACAATGGACCATTGCCGTCTTGGGATGATGAAACTGTGTTTGGTGATCAATTTGATGATGGAAATGGTTTTAGTGATGTGGAGGAATTTAACACACTTGTCTCTCAGCCCCGTCAGGTTGGTTTTTTGTGATGTATCAGTATAGTCTTGCTTGAGCTGTTTTGATCTATTGTCACACGTTTCAAACAACCCCACCCCCACCCCCCACCCCACACAAAAAAATTAAAAAAAATATCTAACTATTCAATAGGGATTGTAAGTCCACATGTTTTTATGGTTTCTGAGAAATGAGGAGACAAAAGAAATGGATGTAGTTACTCTTTCCTTTTCTAGACACTGCTTCTGGAAGGATAATATTAAGGCAATAGTTACATTTACTCACTTTGAGCATTTAGATAATTTTCAATTCACAATAGTTATTTGATAATAAATTTAGGTTCCAGATATATTAGCATCTAGTTCTCTCCTACAATTCCTTCTAAAACCAAAGATTTACATTAAAAGATACAATGAAATTACCTATATATATCCAATGTGTCTGATAGTATCAGGCAAATGGCAATAGTTCTTTTTACTGATAACATATTTCTTACCTAAATGACACAGGTAAATAAGATTGAAGTCCAGTATGACAGAACGTCCAAACAAGTTGATGTTCAGGCACTGAAAGAAACTCTTTGGGAGTCTCTGCAAGAATCACAACTGAATTCTGTTCAAGTAAGTTGAGATTTCCAATTATTGACAAATATATATGCAGTATCGGAATTTTCTCATACTAGTATAAGTTCCTTTGAAGTGAAGAATTTACTTTCCATTGTTATGCTGTGTAATATTTAGACTAAACTGAAAGAGAAAATAATTCTTGTCTTCAAAATGGCTGTGTTTGTTGCTCTCCAGCATCTGGTTCAGTATGCATACTCTGTCGAGTAATTAATCGGGACTTGGGATTTAGTTCACAGTGATTTCCAACTTCTTTCCATTTAGTTGCTACAATCCATATTATGAGAGAAGCTATACACTGGTACACTGTACTTCTAATTGAGAAGATAAACGATTGTTTTTTGTACCAACTACTAGAACAATCCTTTGATTGGTCTGTGACTCTGCAAATTGGCGAACATCATAGGATACTAATGACCCAAAAAACTTGGAAGGATACATGGGAAATTCCATATAGTTCATGACTACTTGTGTAGGATGGACTCCTTTTCTTTCTGAGCTTATTCTTAATAATGTGCTTTAAATCACTTAGTAAATTTAGCTGGAGGGCACAGATTATTGAAACAGTGCAGTGCAAATTCTCAATGAATTAAATATGAAGAATTCTAAAACTGAATTTTGAAAAAATGATATAAAAATATTGTCCATCATCATAGTAGAATATTATTGAAGAATGCAGAAAGTTAGTTGTTTCAGGTTGCTGATGTTGCCTTTAGGGTCTTCTCTTTTTATTGAAGTGGCTGAAAAGAATTAGTTATTTCAGGCTGTTGATGTGGCTGTCTGTCTTCTTTTTTTTGTTGAAGTGGCTGAAAGGGGTGTTGAGTTCTCAGAGTGTAATATTGCATAATAACCTAAAAGGGCTTAGATGCATAAATTTGACAACACGGGTGTAAGCAATTTTTCCTATGGCTTTTGATAACTTCATGGAAACCAAGGTGCTGTTCGTGGACATAAAATTATTGAAGTAGAGGTATCAAGTCATAGCGTGCAAGTATGATGTTCAAGCAGTTATATCTGTCTTTTATAATTGTATCTTCACTTAACTAGAGAAAGTATCTAATGCTAATGCTACGATTCCGTCCCTTACTATATCAATTCTTCCCAAGTTTATCTCGATTATAAGCTTATCAATGTTTTTGCTTCCGATATCTTGATGCTGTATATCAACAATATCTTCTATTTAAGAGTGTTGTTTGTCATCTTTTTTCCTTTTCTTAGATGAAAATATAAATTTATGTTCTAAGAGTATTTTGCTTGTAAAAAGGGGCAGGGAGAAACAATATCTTTCAAGCATGCCTTGGCTGCCTTTCCAAATGACTGCAGGGCGGCTGCATCACTTGAGGATATCTCCCCGCACTTGTGTTTTATATGTTTGCTGCATCTAGCAAATGAGCACGGGTTGAGCATCCATGGCAGTGCAAATTTGGAAGATCTCAGTATACACCTTCCAGCCGCACAATGACGTGTTACTAAGTGCAGCTAATTAAAGTTTGATAGCAGTCCTATAATGTGATTTTGCTATGATGTGCATCAAATTGTAGCTTACCTGCGTAATCATAAATGTAATGGTGTTATAGGCTAACTTTATTATCTGTATTCTCTATATGACGTGATCAAGATTTGCTGATTTTTGTGCCAGCATTCTGTTAATACATGATTTATCTTGCAATGCAACATATGATTGAAAAGGGCACTTCATGTATTTTTATAAACACTGTAGTTTTCGTGCTACAGCTAATTATGAATATGCATGAGAAATCAATAGAAGATTTAATAGTTTTAGTATGTTGTCAGTTTCTCTTAACTTTATAGAGATGTTTTCTATGCCAAGTTGGCCTCTACTACCAGATACAAAAAAATAAAATTTGAAATTGATGATAATAACAGCCTGCCATTTGGGTTAATGTAACAATATTCAAGAAGAAAAGGTTAAAATTATAATAGATTCCGAATTACGCGTTTGAACCGTTCATAAGTTTGATGGAGCCATACCACCATTCATGTGAGAAATTATGTCAATGCTGCTGCTATCAGAAACGTATTATATAATTTTCTTGTCAAACTCATTTAACTTAGGGTTGGGAATGGGACGCGCATATCCAGATGACCCCTCTCCATACTCGCCCTACCAACATGGAGCAACTCACCCTAATTCAACCTGACCTCGAAAACTTCCGCCCCGGCCCCGTTTTACTCTCATTTTCCCAAATTAAGTCTTTAATTTTTTTATATTATTTTGTACAATTATTTTTAATTCAAAATCAAACCTATTTCTATTAAAATTTTATGAATTTATAATAAAATTTTAGTTTTAAACAAATTGTGTGTATATACATATAACTAGAAATTGTCAAGCCTAGTCATTTTATTTGATTTTAACACGAACTATATCATAATTTTATAATTGTCAAGCCTAGTCACGCTATGACTTGATACCTCTACTTCAATAATTTTATTTGATTTTAACTATTATAAATTAATCAAAAGATTATTATCACATTTGTTGATTTCAAAAAACTGAAGTATGAATTCATATTAATTTGAATTTTAAGATTACGAAAATTGGCTTCAAAAGTGGGGAATTTTATTTTTTGGGTTGGTGTACTGGAGTATATATAGATAATCCAATAATAGGTTGCATAATCTAGTCAAACAAATGTAACAGTATTCCGGAAGAGTAATTTGCATCCGTAACCTTTAAGCTAAAAAAAAAAACCTAAAATGCAAAACTAGCAGAAACCTGTGCTTCTTTTGCACAGACAGCTGCATTAGAAAGCCATACATGATCTCATGCTCCATTCTACTTGATCAATAACATAAAAGACCATGCCCACTCTGAGATGAGAAACTGATTACAATGAACATTGCCTAATTCAGGTCTACACGAGGTCACTAGCATTTCAAACAACCTGTACATTCCCCTGAGACTGAGTATGAGACTTGGCAACTCCTTTCCAGCCTCTTTGACGAGCCCTAAGCTCCCACATCGCCGTCAGTTTCTTTTGTGCTGCTAATGACGCTTCAGATTTTTCCCTGGCCTCTTCGCACGTTTCCATTCCTGAATTGCACTTGTCTGCCTCCTTTTGATATTGGGATGTCATCTTTTTGGCCTCGAGTAGGGCCATGTCAGCACGCTGCTGACTTTCTGTAGATTCTGCTTCCCGTAGCTTTAATTCCTCGGATAAAAGTTCTGCAAAATCCTTTTCTGTGTCTTCACTCACTTCTGGATCATGCTTTGCACAATCTGAAGGACATAACAACATAAAGAAAGGAACAACCAATAAGAAGTGGATCATTACGTCTGTTCAAACCAGTGTTAACACAACCTTTGGGCCTTTGCATAACAGGCAAGTGTTTATTTCATTTGCTATATGCAAGTCCGGCAGTTTATAAGACAAATTTTACACACAAACTTTGAAGCATATCAAGTGGATCTTGGATTCTTTATAGACTTCTGATGAGCATTACAACTGATGTAGTTGCTGGTGTACATAAAAATCAAATGAAGACAGGTGAATAATAAAAACCCGTGATTTAATTCATTGGCAGGTATATTTTGAGTAGCTGCAGCTTTTAAAAAAGCTTGCATCCAAAAACACTGGAAATCAGCAGAAAGAGGTCCCAAAGGAGTCGCAATTACCAACGGAAGAAACAAAGAGGAGAAATGATTAAAAAGAGTATTTCAATGTGCTTGTTTTAACACAAAATGATAGCATGAAACAATAAAGGATGATGCTGCGTCACGAAGAAAACCAAGTGCATGTGAAACCAACTACCAAACAAACATACTACATAATTCGATGTCTGAAAAACTAACCTGCAAAGGAACTGTTGCTCAACCCTGCAATTAATGTAGACAATAAATAAAAATGAGTAAGCACTCCTATAATTAACAAGTTAGTTGACAGAGATAATCAGGATATTAATAACAAGATTGATGGAGATCACAAGTCAAGTCAAGACCCAAATAAAGAATTTTATATTAGTTATTTAGAGTTTTTATTATATTTAATGTAAGATTAATTGATGTAGTTTATTTATTAGTGGGGATTTAGGAATTTAATAATGATTTGAGATTTTAATAGTTAGTAAGGGTATTTTAGCCTTTAGTACTTTTATTATTCCTCAAGTAATATTAGGGTTACGAGTCTCTTTAAATAGTGATGTAATCCCCACAAGTCATTTAGACTATAAATTATTGATATTGAAGTTGATTACTATTGTTCATACTGTAGAGTTATTTTATCTTAGTATTGATTCGAGAAGTTGATACACTTAAGAGATCTATTGATTTAAACGTAGAGTTTAAATCCTAGTTTATTTTTCCATTAGTTCTTTATCCTAAATCCGTCCTGCATCATTTTTTGTATTAGAGCTTAAGGTGTCTTTGTTAATTTCTCCGATAGACCTCGTATTTCAAAAAAAATGATCACATGCAAATAGAAACCACCGACAAACCTTGTCTTTCCATAATGAATAGGTATCAAATGCAAATAGAAACCCTGATACTTCTCTAGTTTGCAACATATCAAAGATTTTACTACTATATCTACTCTTCCACGGCTCTTGTCAGATTACAGATCACTAGAGGTAGTATCTTAGGTTCATGTATCACACCTAAAACAGAATGGCTTTTGAAAAACTACATAGGAGTTTGAACAAATGCATAGTGTGTCATAAATGATATACTTCGTTTAATAAATTATTGTAGGAGATTTATGCTAAGTGAGGTGAAGAGGGTACGGGATATAGTCAAAAAATATATACAGATCAATCTTCCAATTATTCAAAAGTTACTTGAAAACCATTCTCAAAGCATATTACTACCAATAATCATGGCAGCTGATGGAGTATAATCAGACTACAGATGTCAAAAGAGTAACATCACCATTTCCAGAAATATTAAAGGACAGTGCCAATCCATCCTGCTTAATAGTGTAATTCCCAAAAAATTCACCTTCAATTTATCATCTTGAGAAGAAAACTGATTATCGACTTCCTTTTACATTTCCAGTACAAAAACATCTTGGCCAAGGCTACCTAATAAAACGATGCCGTTTTACTCATTAGAGTTAAGTTTTCTATTTTAGAGTTTTATAAAAAAATATATAAATTTTATACAAAACTACTTCCTTTTATTAAGTACCCATAGCCAAGCTTGGCTAATGCCTTAGATTACATTTCCCTGTACATGTAATTTAATATCCCGAATATTTATAAGGCGTGTAATTATGATTTGAAAAGATTTAAATAAAGGTCAACTTTAAAACCTAGTTTTTGAAATGATTAAACATTTTGACCTAATCTATGTGTTAGGAATTAAATGCGAGTAATTGTTGTTTGGTACAAGTATTGTATCTATATGCTTGTTTAAACCTTGAAATGATTAATAGGGTATACTTTGGAGTATACTATGACCTAAGTATTTATACGACGTATAAATACGAAATCACTATTCATAAAAAACGTAAAGTCAAATATGAGAAAGTTAGCAATTTTAGCTAACTGGATTAGTTAGGAAAGTAAACTAAGTTTGGTCTAACCAAAAGGCTTGAGTGGCTTGATGCTAGGAGCCAAAGGCTTGATGCTTGGAGACGAAGCTTGAAGCTAGGTTATTGTGAGAAGTGCAACCACATATGTTGGTATTTTGCTAATAAAAATCGAAGAAAAGTTATAGGTTAAGAAGTTGCCAAAACACAAGAAAAAAAAATCACTCAAAAATACCTTGTAGATTGCCCATTATGAATCTTTGAAGCAAGTAGGGTAAAATTACCTAAAACATAAAAAACTAGGGTTTTTCGTTTCTGCGGCGCTGTGCGGGAATCGGCAGGTGCGCGCTGCGCACATGCTGGGTGGCAGGTAGCACCGCGGCGCTGCACGTACAATGTGTTGTCCAAATTTTTTCGCTTTGCTAGGTTTTCTTAAGTTGTTAAAAATCAAACATCATGAAAACAAAGAATTGAAATTAAATTCATTTTTAAAGCTAATTAAAATGAACTAAGAGTAAATGGTCGTATTGTATTGTGACTAAATTATATGTCGACCTCATTACGTATGTAGCTTGAGCGAAGAACGCAAAATTAGTATAAACGGTAGAGGTGAATCAGACAAGTCCACTTACTTATTACAAGTCGTCTTAGGTTGTGTTTGATAAAATTGAATATTAAGATCTGAACAGTTTAGACATCTGAATAATATAGAGCATCTGTCTAGATTTGTATCTGAATGAAGAAATGTTGTTTGATAATTAATTTTTTTCAAAATGTCTGAATAATAGTACTTTACAATTTTAACCTCTCCATCTCTCATTCTTTCCTTCTCTCTTGAACCACCCAACTTCTTGTCTCCTCCATAACCAAAAGTTCTGATCCAAAAGTTTCAATTTTTTTCTCTCCTTCTCTCTTGAACCACCCAACTTCTTGTCTCCTCCATAACCAAAAGCTTCGATCCAAAAGTTCCAATTTTTTTCTTGATTTTCTTGTCTCCTCCATAAACTTTTTGTCTCCTCCAATTTTTTTCCGGTTGGTATGTTTCTTGATGAAGTTCTAGTGCGAGAATTCCCTTCTCAATAAGATCGATCCATTGTATTGTAATGGCTTGCCGGAATTGCCGATTCTCTTCTTGCCGGTGCAATCTTTTCAGATCTTGCCATTTTTTTCCAGATCTTTTCTTTTGGTCTATCAGAGACATGGATTTGTGCTTGGATGATTTTTTTTAATTTATTCATGGTGGAATTGTAGATCTGGTTTATTCATGGTGGAATTGTACATCTTTTCTTTTGGTCTATCAGAGACATGGATTTGTGTTTGGATTTGTACCGTCGACGATTCTAATGTTTCAATCGGCAGGGATGATTCTAATGTTTCAGATCAGATGGTTTCAATTGGCAGGAATGATAGAATTTGGAATACAAAAAGAATTTTGTAATATTGTAGAGGTTATTTTTGTCCAAAAATAGTCAATTTCGTTTAGACCCACCTCTGGATGGTTTAGAATTAGATTTGAATCTTACTGATTAAGAGGCATTAAGAGACAAAAAATTACCAAACAAGTTTAGCGACCGAATCAGAGACTAAGCCATTCAGAGCTAAACAAATATAGCCTTACTCTTACTTACACTCCATGCAACAACGTGCTTTTAAATTGTTGAATTTCATTTACTATATGAAGTTCATTGTATTATGTGAAATGATTTATGAAAATGAGTTATTTGCCATTTGATTCGGCTTAACTCGATTTGTGAGCTATTCTAGTTGGAATGTCTATTGTTGAGTATTGAATTGTTATAATTCGATAAGTTGATTGTGCTAAACCAAATTATTTTAGGGAGGAATCTATATATTAGTAAGTGTTTGAACAACCCTTATATTAAGGGGAATGGATGATATGTCGGCTAACCGAATTCTATATTGTGAATATGAATTTAGCATGATCAGTGTTTAATTATTGGGGATCCAATACACACTGATGGCACTTTTGTAGCCCTATTTGATGAGACAGAGACGAGATTTATTATTAGTTATTGGTTTAACTCCCACTCAATTTACTATTATGAACAACTGTTACATCTTTTGTTGAGCTTCTATTCTTTGAATTAGAATAGTTATGAATCTTTTAAACTTGCTGAGTAATTTTTAGCTCATTCTTGCAAATTTTCTTAATTTACAGTCAAGGAAGAATTGCTAAAAGAATCTGGCAGTAAAGGCTGTAAGTTGTAATAACCTGTGTTACTCGGACTCGGGTGCGGGTGTGGGGTTCGGATACGAATCTAAGTGTCGAACACGTGAAGTCAAGAAATAAAGGATACACGGATATGAATCTGAACTTGGACACGGGTGCGGGGATACGGTATGTTATGATTTTTTAACAATAATGTTTATGATGTCCAAACTCATATATTCGATATGCATTTATCATGAAACTTTAGGGGTTGAAGTGCAAAAATAAAAAGAAGCAGGGGCAAAACTGAAATTACTAAAACTTCAGGGGCTAAAATGGAAGAAAACAAAACTACAGGGACCGATAAGTAATTTTTCAGGGCCTATTTGAACTTTCAAAAAACCTGGGAGACTAAATTAAAAAATTATAAAACCTATGGGATACCTAACTGTAATTTTTCAGAGATATTTATTCTCAGATTCGTTGTAGAAAGAAAACTCGTTCGTTAAATCGTTGGAGAAGAAAAGGAGAAGATCAGAAGATCAGAAGACTAGAAGAGGAGAAGATCAGAGAAGAAGAGAAGAAGAGAAGAACAGGAGAGGAGGAGAAGAGTAGGAGAAGAAGAGGAGAAGAATAGAAGATGTACTTGAAAAATTTGATGGCCAGAGTCGGTAGATGCGCCCAAGTTGCAGGTAAGTCTCAATCCCTTACTCTCTGCCTCTCTTTCAGTCTTTCTTAACTCTTCCCTTTCTTGTCGCTCATGTCGTCTCCGCTCAGCTTCATTCGTTCAGCCGTATCCGTATTGAAATTGCCGTACCCGACACAAATCTCGCACCCGCACCCGTGTCGGATCGTGTCGACACGGGTACCCCATCTGAAACAGTCGAGTTCGAGTAACACGGGTAATAACTTTGAAATGTGAATAAAAAATTATCATTATGAAAATTTATTGTGTACTTTATACATTTAAAGTTGGTAGATGTTATGATTGAAATACTTGGAGATAATTTTTATTAGATGTTAAGGTTGTATGCGAGTTCTTGAACTCATACTTATGGTAAATTCATGACTTATAGTAGTATGGTAAGTTTTTGAACCCATTGTCGTAAGATTAGTTCCTGATTTGTTCATGAACTCATATTACTATGGCAAGTTCCTAAACTCATTATTTTGGTGAGTTCATGAACTAAATAACATATAGTAAGTTCTATGAACAATGATTATAATATATTATCAAACAGTTGACATTATTGGCAATGTCTAGAAAGTTCTGTAAAGAAAATAAGTTATTTAATTGAGTGTCGTTTTAACGGAAGACTCCCTCTTTTTTGGGAACAATCTGGTTGTTAGTATTGTGAGTCTATAATATATATTATTATCTATACTCAGAAGGATTTAGTGTTAGATAGTGACCACCAGATCTGCTATAACAAGTACATAGATTTGGGGTGGAAAACTGATAAGTATCACTGTGAGGTGCTATCCATAGAAATGGATGTGAGTCACATGTTGCGATTCAGGGATGAAAGTAAAGAAATTGATGTAATGTTTGTAATAGACTAGTTAAGCCAATAGATTTATTGGTAGATTTTATGGATGATGTGTAGTGAGTACCAAATCTGCTGTGGCGAGCACACGTATTTGGAGGTGTCACATGTACATACACACATATATATATATATATATATAGCAACAATGAAAGGAAACTCCAAAATTCCACTTCCTATCCTTAGCAAAAAGTGCAAGTAACATCTTCAGGTTTAAACAGTTTGGTATGGTGAGATTTTGCTAAGCCTGAAACCAAATGGTTCCCAATCATATTTGTAAACAACGAAACTGTTGGATGGACAAATTGGACCCAGTCCTAGTCGGTTTGGTTCAGCGCGACTTTTGGTATCATATTCCCACTGGCTTCTTTCTCGACTTTTGGTATCATATTCCTACTTGTCTCTATCAGTAGTAGATTGTGCAGTGCAGAGTTCTCTCTCTCTCTCTTTCAACAGTAATTCTTTTCATGTCTATCTCTTGTTTATCGGTAATTCATTTGTTTACTTTTATGAAGTTCATATGGTTTCACAGTTATCCTGTCATAGTTTATGAAATTTCCAAAACAATTGTCTTTGATATTTTCTTATCCTTGTCTACTTTTTATAGGTTTTTGTGAATGTAATAAGGAAAGTTTTCCAAATTACCGCAACCTTTCCTTTAACTATGGAACTGAATATTTTTATGACATCTATTGACTATACTACTTGAAACCCTAAAAAAATATATCCTCCAGGCCCAGCCCCACCTCTCAACTTATTAAAAGAATGAAAGGAAAAGGATATACCATATTAGATGCTTCAAATAAAGGTAGCATCTAAAGCCATACAGAGTAATGGTTCCTTAATTCTGATGACGCCTCCTAATTCCCAGCCTCATAAGCAACAAGTATAGTTCGAGTACGAGATCTATCAGTTTACAACGCATTCCTATTTCGTCCATACCATATAACTACATTTGCTTGGATATTTAAAATTGTTCGACCTAAATAGGAGGGAGCAGAGATAGACTAGTATTATACATAGGTGGCCACATTATGGGGTTAAAGGAGGCCAGTATAGGAACAGAAAATGGGCTCAACACTATGTTAGGCTGGGAGTATTAAAGTACAAGAAGCAAGATTCTCAAAAAAATGGAATATTGATAGTCATTGTGGGATAAAAGTCTAAAACCCAAATTAATCATTATGATCTTGGATCTCTACACCAAATCCACCTAATTGAAGGAATGAAGATACACTGAAATCTTTGTGGTTGGGTATTAATGTTAAACAGGATTCTTAGTTAGATGATGTCCATATATTTCTATTGGATTTCCTGATTCACTATGCGGGTGACTTAATTTAGCAAGATCCGACCGGCGACCAAGTTAATCCTAAATAGTGATACCCAGATGATTCGATTGTATGATATAAATAGCAATTGAACAAATTAAGTAGGTTCCATTAGAAATTAATAACAAACGGGAGATGAGAAAGTGGAAATCAGATCTGGAGAGAGAAGGAGCAGACCTTGGGGAATGGAAAGGAGAGGCTGAGAAGAGCAATCACAGAGGCAGGGAGCGCAGGAAGAAGGAGAGGCGGCTAAACCCTCCATCAGATGCCAGTACAAAGGTGGGCCCACTATGTATCCGGCTAAGCACAACGCTAATATCCCCAAAACCACCTTCAACACCACTGCTCGATGCTGATTCAGTGCCATTACTCTCTCCCTCTCTCTAGAATTATCTTTTTCTCTCTCTCTCCAGAATTATCCCTTTCAATCAAATTGCCACTATCTATCTAGAGAAGATGAACAAAATTGCAGCACTTTTTCCTCTCTCTATATCTCCCTATATATATATATACTCTTTAATGCACCGACGGACGGACGGCCGTAATATGGGGGTGTGGGGATTTGACAGTGGAGATTAGTTATCATCGTTTGTTTACCTACTACTCTGTTTCTTGAATTTTTACTATACCTACTTTGGGTGTTTATTAATAATCTTAATGCTATTGACATAAATAAATTGACACTACCACTTGTTTTTATTTTTTAAATTGTAAAAGTAAGGAAATAAAAATTAATTACCAATATTTTATACTCTACTAAAGAACAAACACTAACATTAATCACGCTCCAATCCCATACACGTGACACGGCGATGACGGTGATTAATTGGCAAATTCTTTAAAAAACTGCGACTTGAATATCAGTCATAAAATGAATTTCTATAATATAACGCATGCTTTAATTTTTTAGTTTTAATATAAATAACTAAATAATAATAATAATACTAAATAAATTATAAAGTATTAATACTACCTTCTTTTTTTTAAGAAAAAAACAAAATTATTTTAAAATTTGACAAATTAAGTTCAAAATGTAGAACTAATGTGTAAAATATCACATCCTAAATTTTTGTATAAAAATAAGTAGAAATTTATATTGACAAAAGTAAATGAAAAATAATATATATTACAAATATTTATGTCAATTTTTTTATTGTCAATTATTTACATAAGTATTAATAATAATTTTATAGAGAGATATATAATAAATAAAATATTATTCAATCCTATATATTAATAATTGACATAAAATTATCGTAATATACAATAATACAAATAAACTTCACAATTATAATTCAACATAAATTTACTTAACAACACTCAAAAAAAATTAAAAAAAAACATATTTTCAATCAATATATTCCTAATATATTTTATTTTAGTGCACGCATCGCATCGCATCAACTGTAAAAAGTAAAAACGGACCCAAAACCTAATTCATTCCCCTGAATCTGGAATCAACAATTCGAAAATGGCATTCGAACTCCCAACGGATCTGATCCAGCAAATCCAGATCGCACTCCTAAACGATGCCGGACTCTCCACCTACGACCCTCACGACCCGACACTCCCGTCCCTCCCCTCTCTCGGCGCATCCATCGCCGGGATCGACCCGTCTACACCGGCGTACCTAAGGTGCCAAAATTGCAAAGGGAAGCTTCTGAGAGGAATTCAGTCTCTAATTTGCATATACTGCGGCAAGCAACTGCAAAATAAAAACCTTCCTCCTGACCCTATCTCCTTCACTTCCACCTTCGGTTTTCAGTGGTTGCTCCAATCTTTGGAACTAGATGAATCTGTAAGCCTTATTTTTATGTATGTGTAATTGTTTTTGTGTCGTAAAAAAAATTAGTTACTTATGGCCAACGATCGCATTTCGGGCTTATATGAGTAAAATAGTAAATTGATCTGTACCAAGACTTTGATTGCGTGAGATTTTGTGAACTTGATTGGAAGAAGAATTGGTGCATTATTGCTATTTCAGTTCAGTTACTGTTATCTTTTTAAACTTTAGCTTAGTGTTTAGTTTTAAGGTTTTAGGTGAATGTTTCTAGAATGCCCTTTTCTGAGTTTGGGTATTTTTTTGGGGCTCTACTTGATGCCATAGTCATCGTTTATTTAAGTTTTTGACATCAGTTGTACTGCATCAACATATGTGAGTTCAATGGATAAAAGTGGATGTTTAAAATTAAAATGTAATGCGTCTTCCATATATAAATGTATATCATCATGGAGCTGTAATGATGCCAACAAGACTAAGTTTTTATTTCTATCTTCTTGTTTTTTAAGGGGAGGGATTTTTCTGTCATCAAGTGATACAGTTTGAAGTTTAATTTTACAGAACTTGGTGAATTGCTGTCTCACAAATTTGTTATAATGTTTTGCAGGTAACTGTTGAACTGTCCACTCAAGAATCCGAATCAAACAGAGGGCAGAGTACACCACAGCAAGAAATTTCTTTGGGTGATCTCTTAGATTTACAAATCACATGGCCGGATGAACCAGAAAGGCCTGAAACAATTGTTACGAACAATACCTTGGAACAAAGCAGCAGCTCTTTGAATTTAAATGGAGTTGATCTGGACAATATATTTTCAGGTTCAAGTATGTATCTCGGCACGCCTGCTGAACCAGTTACAGAAAAACAGATAGAGAGTACTGAAACTAAAGCCTCTGTAATTCAAGAGAACCTTAGTTTCTTTTCAAGTTTTCCCTCTGCTGCATCAGCTGTCACATCTTCGGAAGATAACATTGGCGAGTCATTTTCTGGATGGGCGGCAGACTTTCAACCTGCCAATAAGCATGAGGGTTCGAAATCCTTAGACCCATTCATAGGTTCCACTGTTGATCTTTCTTCCCACATGAACTCAGTCTTTGGATCAGGAAAAGACTATAAAGCTGGAGAGCTAGAGGATGATTCAAGACCTGCTCCATCTATGTCTTATGACTGGATGCAAGATGACCTGTGGAAAAATGTAAACTCCAATGTGTCTCAGAAGGCTGAGCACTTTGGTTCAAGTGTTGAAGCTAAAGACAGTCCACTTAATAATGTAGAAAATCTGTCTTCTGAGGGTCTTGATTGGTTTGAAGATAATCAGTGGCAGACTAACATTACAAGTGCACCTAGAAGTACCACCATCGATGATCCTGATGATTCCTTTGATGAATGGAATGATTTTACAAGCTCTACTAATGCTCTAGATCCTTTGGGAATTGCTTGGAAAGAAAATGCTGCTGTTAATGACTCTACGTCAGAAATAAATTTGTTTAGCTCCAGTAACTTGAGAGACAATGAATTTGGTAGCTTCTCGCAGACAAATCTCTTTTCCGACTCACCTGGTCTTCAAAATGATGCTGCATTAGCCAACAATATCCTTTACAAAGATCCTGCTTCAGACAGGTGTGTACTCTTTTCTTGTAAAAATGCTACTTCCTCGTTCAATATTGATTACAGCGGCGTCCATATTACGAAACTTTTTAGTCTGATAACTTTTTATTCTGATGCCTGACTGCTAGGGCTTCAAGCTATCATTTGGAACTGTTTACAACCAGTATTATTAAAAAACATTCCTTTGCAGCAGTCTTGACCTATGGTGTAAATAACGTGCATTTCTGAATAATTTGAACTTTTTTCTTTACCATGTTTTCAGAGAAATTGTGGTTCTGATTGTTAAAAGATTGACTATCTATCTAGCATCAAACCCTTTGTAACCTTCTTGTCAAACCCTTTGGAACCTTCTTGACTTTTAAAGCCTGGTGCTTCTAGAATTCCGATTTTAGATGTTAGTAATGAACTGTGAGATTAAAAGTGAGTTTGCAGGCAATGAGAAATTTAACCAAAAGAGAGAAATAAATGCCATTAAGATTTGAGCAAAAGGGTGATATGGCGACAATATGAGTAAATATGGTCTGTGATCTTCAACAGCTATGTCATCTTTCCTTGTGCACGTTTCAACTTATGACATATTCAAGGCTTTTCCTTTGACCTTTTGTGCGCATATTCAACTCAAAATTGTCTTTTGCATTGCATAACGTATCATTCTATGCTGTTTATGCAATAATTACATGTTCTTCTAAGACACCCTAATATTGGAGTTTTGTGAGTTTTTGGGACTGTTTTAGCTTTCCTAGCAAAATTTGACATAGAAATGGCTCACAGCCTCCGTCCCCACCCCCACACAACTTTATGCTGAATCACATAATTGAGCTTAATACATAGAAAGTGTAGATTACTATGTCTATATTAATATTCATAGTGATTATATCAAGTTCGATGCTATTTTATATCATATGCATGCACTTTAGATGATTCAGTCATGGAATGGTTTATATTTCATTATGGATGATCTTTCTTATATATTAGATTACTAAGTGAAAAAGAGTTGGTGTTTGGCATTTAAGGGTGTAAACGAACCGAGTCGATCCGAGTATTGAGTTGCTCAGATTTGGTTTACAAAATTTATCGAGTATAAAATAAGGTTTGATCGAGGCTTCATTTAACTGTCGAGTCGAGCACGATTCCGAATCGAACCCGAACAGTTAAAACTTTTCGGACGAATATGATCCGAGTATTAATAGAAAATTATAATTTGAAGAGGTTCGGGTAATTTATCGAATTTTAAAATGTGCTCATATTTGACTCATTTATATTTCGAGTCGAGCTCGAATCGAACTTTTAGTTGAGTGAGTACGAATCGAGCCCGAACTGTTTGCTCATTTTACAGCCTTATTGGCATTGATGATGAACATTGTTAATCATTTCATATAGTCGAACAATAAACCGGTAAAGAAGTAATCTGATCTAACTATTTTACAGAAAGTTCAAATTTTACTTTTGATTTCCTTTCAGTTTGCAGTGGCATCAAACTTACATCTACTTGCCTTTTGTAGGATTGACAATGCACAAAGCAAAGTTGAAGAAGCACCGGAGAATTTAGATGTTCTCATTACAACCACACAAACCACACAATCAAATGATGATGTAAGGATGTTAATGTCACAGATGCATGATCTCTCTTTCATGCTTGAGAGCAATCTCTCGGTACCCTCAAAATTAGAGGGCCGTTGTTCAACTCATAAAGATTGAGACTTGAGTTTGTTGTTCACATGCATTTATTTATTGGGATAATAGATTTTACCATAAACAGCCTCTGATGGGTGATGACGGTTTGGATGAGGTTGGGACTATGATGCGAAGAGTTGTTTATTTCAGTGGAAGTGGCAGGAAAGTGGAAAAAGTTTGTTAGTTCTTATTATCAGTGTCTGGGGTGGAATGATCGATCGTTTCTTTGGCAGAGTTTATGGTGCTCTGAGGTTGTGTGGTGGCTTCTTTATTCTCATGGAGGGTTGCATGGGGGGCCATGTTGACTCGGAATAATCTGTTGAATAGGGGAAAAAATGGGTTGTGGTTGCCATGACTGGGAATCGCAGGGACACCTTTGTGAGAAATATTTGGAGCCTTGTGGTTTCTCTTGTAGGCATTTGTGTGGATGATGCCAAGGCTTGAAACTGTTGGACTTTTACTTGTCAACAAAAAAAAGATCTATTCAGTATATATACGTGTTTTGGTAGTTCCATTTTTATTTTATTTTTAATTTAAATTCTTCATCAATTTGAGTAGCCATACAGACATATGATTCTTGTCTTGACTTCAAACTGCAAGTTGATTCCATGTACGGAGTGTTGTTGTTAGATACTTAGATTATATTAATCATGTGTGCTACAAGAGCAAAATCCTGCAAGACATTGATTTATTTACAGCTGAGTTTGCATAAAAATAGCCAGTTAGACACAGTACAGTAGCTGCTTGCTACTTGAGTAACTCTCTAGTTCCTGCCCTAGATACCTTCTTCTGGCTTCTACTGTCCAGAAAATGTATTTGATAATATAGGGGAGGGTTGACATTGCTACAAATAATAGTATAACTATGTAAACACTATTATATAAATGAATAGAAATGTTTAGCAAAACACGGTTAGAAAAAAGAATAGGAGAAGCCGGAAAGTCAAAACAATTACTCCAATAAGCAGGCAAATCAAAAGATGGGCTTCCCACATTTTATTTGTTGCCTATAAAATAATAAATCACAAAATCCAAGTTTTACCACTGCCTTCTCTTATTTATCTATATATAGGAAGAAAAGAGAGGAGCTAATTAGATGACATACATGTTTATTTAACATAATAGTATATAGTCGATTACTTCTGCTGATTGTCTATTCTTATATTCTGAATGGCGTTGATTACATCCCCAATTGGTTCTGTAGTTGCCCAGTGTCCTGTTGTCACATTGTAGAATAATTGTTTCAGCTTTTGCAAGGTTCCTGTGTCGTCCTACAAATTCCATAAAGGCCACGCCAAAATCTTACAAAATATGTTTAGGCCCAAAGAATGTCTTGGCAATCAAGAGAGATTTTACAACCCTAGTTTTCACGTTTTTGCTGTTAAAACGGGTTTTGCTTCCACTTTTTCAAAGCAAAAACAGTTTGACTAATTTCAAAATAAAGTTGAAGTAGAAACAGTTCAGAAAAGGGCCCTTACAGTTGAACAAGAAACTTGTGCCCTTCTGAGCTGTGATTAAAAGTTAGTGAAGATAGTTGACTTGCACGAACGGCATTGATGAAGGCAGTACTCCTCAACTGTGGCGGAAGAATGCGCCTTAACGCATCACAGGCACAAATCACACCAAGTTATGCTTGACCAGTACATATACCAACATTCCACAATAGGGAAGCTTGATGGTCACAAAGCCACGCTTGACACCGTTGGTGTTTTGATTAAGCTTTTCCCATCCCATGTTCTTCATATGTAACCCAAGGAAAAGTATAACAAACTGGCATCATCACAAAAACATTAAAGCAGTGTCAACAAAAATTCCTACGGACCTTGGCGCTTCAGACATCCTAAGGTAGCACTGAATTATGTTTTTCAGTAGTTGCGGTGGCGGTTTATCACCCATTTTTTCAAGCATCATGGTAAAAACACGATTCACTGCAAAGAAGCGGTCCGGAATACCACAGCAGTATAGTAGCCCCTCTTGTTCCGTCAGTATTTTTGACAGTATCATGGTTGCAACCTGTGTAGCCATAATTGTCTACCATGGTCCATTATAAGATCTTAACATGTTTTGTGAGTGAACCAAGCTAAATAATATTTGATGGCATGGGCATTTTGGTAAGAATATACGAGTGTTTAATCCTTGATATTTAATAAATTTATACCAGCCCCAGGTACTAGGTGATAAAGCTTTCTGAGTTGAATTTCGTTGAAGACCAATTAGATTGCCAAATAATATACTCTCTCAATTCCAAAATTAAAGATACAATTTGACTTTTGAGATCAAATGACGACATATTAAACTTCAAAATTAGTATGAATCATAAAGGTTTAGAATGAAATAAATTGTGTGATTAATAATTTGTTATATACTATATAATTATAATAATTGTATCAAATAAAATTAAATAAATTCACATCAACTTGAAGTTTAATATGTCGTTATGGAGTACCTGAAGCAACTCTTCCACGGTGGCCGACTGCCAGTTAATCGGCGATTTCCTAACCGAGCTGCTGGTACTAGTACTAGGAAAAACACCGCCCATTGTGGGGTCCGCAAAGAAGGAATATTCCGACATATCGCCGGGTTACCGTCGACCGACCAAGAAAACTAATCAAGTAGTAGTACGTAAATAATGTAGAAGAAAGAGAAAACAAGCAGAAATTAAGAAGCACACTGAAATGAGAAATCTTACTTGGAGTCTACGCACCAAGTGTTTTGTCTCTTATTTAAGTGGGAATAAACATGGTTCTAGGGTCACCGGAGGTGGGATAGAAGTTTGGTGCTACTGGTTGTCGGTGTTGCAGATGTCACGCACGCGCTGCTTCGTAATGCCAATATTCGAAACAGATTAATATTAAGGTATCAGTTTTTCAGACAGTAACTAATTACTATTACACGTGGGGGAGGACCTTCCTAACGTTCGACACAAAAGTGACGAGAGACGGATTTGGGCTCTCTGATGTTTCTCCTGCTTTTCTTTTACTTCGTTACTCTCGAGGAAACGCAAGTCTACATACTCCAATGAGAACTGGAGGTGTGATCAGATGCGGGAATAGAATACCCCTGTTAAGGTATACATTTACTAGCTTATTAATCCTACGTACACAAATTATTTTATAATAATAAAATTATGCTCTCTATAAATGATGAAATTAGGAAACATGGTATAGGATGAAACTCCAACTTATACAACAATATTATTTAACATTCACAAAACTATTAACTTATCAATAATGATTAGTTGATTTAGTGATACTATATATATTACTTGAGCAATGTTAACTTATTCGACCTTGTTTAATAGTAGTAACCAACAAATTAAATCCTTATAACTCAACTATAATTCGATCGATCGGTCGATTGAATGTTTGATAGTAGTGTATTATTTTCTCCGTTCCTAAAATATTGTCGTTTTAGAATAAAAAATTTATTTTAAAATGTTTGTCGTTTACAACTTTCGAGTAGAATAAATTATTTACTTTCCTATATATATAACCCTAATGATGATATTTCTCTTTGACTTGAGTGTAAAGATGGGTAGATTTTTGGTATGATCATGACTATGGGCTCTCTTTGGCTAGTAGTGCAAAGTTGAATTGTTGACTGGTATGATCATGACCATTGAATTTATAATTGAATATTTTTAGCTTAAGTACAGAGGTGAAATGATCAACATGGTTATAATTATTGTTTATATAAATTCTGAAATGATTATATATTTCTTTGAGATAATAATATATTTGGCCTGTAGTGCAAATATGAACTGTTGATGAATATCTTTGGCCTGTAGTGCAAAGATGAATTGTTGATGAATATCTTTGGCCCGTAGTGCAAAGATGACATGTTGTTGAATATCTTTGGCCAGTAGTGCAAAGATGAACATGTGTTGAGATGAACATGACCAACTGGTGATACAAATGAATATCTTTGCCCGTAGTGCAAAGATGAAATTGTTAGTATGATTATGAACAGGAAATGTGATTTGGTGTAACCATGATCTTTGATGTTTCAGGTAAAGACAGGTGATATAAATTATCTTCGTCCTAGATGAGAAGAGAAATTTATAAACACACTTATGGTTATGAGTTATTCATATGATCGTGGAAAGGAACTGTTGATTGATGTTACAGGGATAAAACATTGTTGGTGGACTTTTAATGTGGAGAAGATAATAGACTTTATAGTCTATTTAACTCTTTTAATGGATTGCTCGTTCCGCTGCAACTATGGTTGAAATTTTTATCATCTACCATATGTTCTAAATCTCTGATTTATTATTAATGAAGGCTATTAATAATTTAATTATCTTTAGTCATGATATTCTTTACTGGGCTAGTTGTGCTCACCCTTTTACTTTACAATTCATTTCAGGTAATAAGAGTGTAGCTGGGTCGAGCGGGGGTAACAGGGGAATAGAACGGTGGTCTCTAGCAGTGGAGTTCTCCCTAAACAGTATAGACAAGTGTGTTGTATACATCTTTTAGTAGTTATATTTGGTGAATCATATAGGGAGAGGCGAACCCAACGTTGGAAGGGTGTTTTGCCACTTTCATACAAGATGTCTAATGACATACAACCTCGTGTCATCATAAGACAGGGTTGTGCTCATCCACTTGCTGAGTATATTTACGAGCACTACCTATATAATCTTGGTGTTTGTTTGAAGTATAATTCTCAATTTGAGATAATGGAGATAATGATAAATCAAGAGAAGACTCAACATTGGGAAGAATATGATATTAATCTTCTCGTTTTTCTTTGAGGTATATTGGGTCAACCAAGGATAATTCTGTGGCCATATGATATCTATCATAACCTCAAAGCATGGCCTCCCATGTATGAAAGGTTTCCTTGAGCACTTCCCAAAGATTTTAATTTCTAAAATAGTTTTTGACTATACCTCTAAGTAAGGTGTCACTGTGAGGTGTTGTCCACTGATGGGACATTTGTCATATTTGGTATCAGAGCTATAAGTAAAAAGCCCCGAGCCTCTCGCTGGTGACTTTCTGTTGATGGGGGATTCACCGAAGCCAGACTCTCCGTAGGGGACGCCGTTCTGCGGTGGCAAACTGATAGGTACCAATGTGAGGTGTTGTCCACTGATGGGACATTTGTCACATTTGGTATCAGAGCTATAATTAAAGAGCCCCGAGCCTCTCGCTGGCGACTTCTTGTTGATGGGGGATGCACCGAAGCCAGACTCTCCGAAGGGGACGCCGTTCTGCGGTGGCAAACTGATAGGTACCAATGTGAGGTGCTGTCCACTGATGGGACATTTGTCACATTTGGTATCAGAGCTTAGGGATATGATCTCTGGCGGAGATCGGAGAATAGGACTAGGAGGGGAGAGATGAGTAAATCCTTCGCTGTGTGTCCTACCTAAGCTTAAATTATTGGTCAGTCATAATATCGGGATATTATGTGATATGTTAATTTGTTCAATTAACCCTTGTTTTGAAGTTGTATTCTAGAATGATATCTGAAATACATGAGACGAGCAATGGAGAAATCATGATGACAGGAATGATGGAATCTGAAATGAAAGCAAGGTATTCTCAACTCTTTGAAATACCAGGTACGTAAATTTAGGGGACGAAATTTCACAAGGAGAGGAGATTGTAAGACCCCGAATTTTATGAAATAAAAGTATTCAATTTTTCTTATAATTTCTATTCAGTAAATGGTTAAATTGATAAAAGTTAAAGTTAAGGGTGATATATGAATTTTTTTCAAAATACGCAAGTGGTTATAAAATATTCATTGTTGTCGGGGAATATTCGTTTGGTCGTGGGATATTCTTTCTGTCGGGGAATATTCGTACGACGGCGCAGCCATTTGTGGGCCCCATAACAGAATAACTGTCGGATGAAGAAAACGACAAAATTAAGTTTTTATAAATAACGGCGTAATCGTTACCGTTAACACTGTTGGAATACCCGGTTGGTAAAATAAAGTAATACGCGTTGTTACACAGTAGCACACGGTATTACACAGTATTTTTGAATTATTGATTCTTACGTAAGAAGGCACTACTCAATAATTTTTACAGTAATTACTGTTCAATATTTTATTTTATTGATTCAATAATTGCTGCGTTGATATTTTATATTATTGTTATTTCAATAATTATCACTGCACAATATTTCTCATTATCAGATCAATAATTCGTATTATTTGAATAATATTATTAGATAGAATTATTGGCAATGTCTAGAAAGTTCTGTCAAGGAGATGTTTGGTCACCTAATTGCGCGCCAGTAAGGAGAAATCCTTATTGGAAAGCCCCCTCTATCCTGGGAACGGCCTGGTTGTCAGTACCGTGATTCTGTAATATTATTTTTAAATAATTAATTATTGATTATTATGATAAAGAAAATATTCATTTTATGTGGATATTGATGGAGAAAATTTTTAATGTGACAATTGTTGAAAATTAATATTTTATCTTTTTCTGATAAAATAATTCATTTAAATATATTATTTTAATAATATATTAACGGTGATATTTTTATAATGAATGTGGGATATATGAGTATATGAGGAGGAAGAGTATTTTTGTGGCATTAAATGTTTAACACATGTTTTGTGTGTCGGTGGACACAATTCTTGACCGAAAATTTATTATAGACTGTAAAATCACCCGTTTATGAATTTCGGTTAATTTTTGTTTGGAATTTGGAAAAACTTCCTTCTGCAAAGTTGTAGATAATTGAATTTCCTATAAAAACTCGCGAGATTCGAATTTTCTGATAAAAGAGCTATTTATTATGAATTATTGAAGTTCCGGAGTTCCGAAATAATTGATTTTTTGGAAATTTTAATTATTTTATTTAAGAAAAACGTTTTTGTGGTTGTTGGCACATGGGTGGCTGATGTTTTTGACCAAAGATGGCTGATGGCTTTCAAAATTAGTTAGTGAAGGTTGGTGTGGAATAAGAAAAAGAAAATATTATTTTATTATTTTAGTATTCTTTGGCGTTCTAGCATTTTCCTATAAATAAAGGGTTAAGTTAGAATTAAAAATCACACCAGAAACACAAACTTTTTCTCTACTTCTCTCTCTATATATCATGCGTGTTCTTGTGAATATACTTTGAGTGTTGCTATACGGTGAAAGGTTTCTTCGGCTTTTCATCCGATATTCCAAGTCAGAAGTACTGCTATTTTGAGGTAAGGGATTTTAAGGGTTATCATGTTTCTCATTTTCGAAATTTTTCTGGAACTTCAAAAACTCTGGAAAAATTTAAAATAATATTTTGATGAGTTTTATTGATTGTGTCCAAAGATGGCGATTTTTGGATGTATAGATTAAGAGTTATGAATTTTATGAGAAAATACTTTTTTAAAAGTAACCGCTTATAACTCCTTGTGGTTAACTCCAAAGTTGATGAAATTTTTATTGGGAGTACATCTACATAACATGAGTATACTCTGTGAATTTCAGAATTTTTGGACAAAAGTATAATTTATGATAAATGTCTAAATATTCGGCAGTTTTGACCATATGAAAAATAGTAAATGACTTTTAAAAATTCTGAAAAAATATATGTTCAATATGGGACTATATTCTGCTAAATCCCGGAAAAGAAATATTTTTGGAATTGATTTGGTATTTTTCATAAAAATGGACTAGTTATGAGTAAATGAATTAAATATGTTATGTGAAGTAAGAAAATTGGAAAATAGAATTTTATGGCTTGAGAATCTTATATGAGGTATATGCATATTTTTGATGAGGGTTTTGGTTATTTGGTGATTAAATCTTATGAGTTTGGCATTTTAAGATGATTAAATGCATTATTTAGTAAAGTGTAAACAATTAAAATAAATTTTTTATAAGCTTAAGAAATATTATTCTTTCAATATCATTATACCGAAATATTGGTATGAATTTTATTGTGGAATTTCTACCTCTTTCATGTCGGGGTTACTATTCACGAGTTACTATTCACGGGTACTATTCACGACAAAATTAGTTTTTTTTTCTAACCAAATTATAGTTGATTTATGAATATTACTCTTGAGATTAAAACTATATGTTGATCATATTATTTTTATTATCATATATAACATTTTTATAACCCAAATGATGATATTTCTCTTTGACTTGAGTGTAAAGATGGGTAGATTTTTGGTATGATCATGACTATGGGTTCTCTTTGGCCAGTAGTGCAAAGTTAAATTGTTAACTGGTATGATCATGACCATTGAATTTATAATTGAATATCTTTAGCTTAAGTATAGAGGTGAAATGATCAACATGGTTATAATTATTGTTTATATAAATTCTGAAATGATTATATATTTCTTTGAGATAATAATATATTTGGCCTGTAGTGCAAATATGAACTGTTGATGAATATCTTTGGCTTGTAGTGCAAAGATGAATTGTTGATGAATATCTTTGGCCCGTAGTGCAAAGATGACATGTTGTTGAATATCTTTGGCCAGTAGTGCAAAGATGAACATGTGTTGAGATGAACATGTGTTGAGATGAACATGACCAACTGGTGATACAAATGAATATCTTTGGCCGTAGTGCAAAGATGAAATTATTAGTATGATTATGAACAGGAAATGTGATTTGGTGTAACCATGATCTTTGATGTTTTAGGTAAAGACAGGCGATGTAAATTATCTTCGTCCTAGATGAGAAGAGAAATTTATAAACACACTTATGGTTATGAGTTATTCATATGATCGTGGAAAGGAACTGTTGATTGATGTTACAGGGATAAAACATTGTCGGTGGACTTTTAATGTGGAGAAGATAATAGACTTTATAGTCTATTTGACTCTTTTAATGGATTGCTCGTTCCGCTGCAACTATGGTTGAAATTTTTATCATCTACCATATGTTCTAAATCTCTGATTTATTATTAATGAAGGCTATTGATAATTTAATTATCTTTAGTCATGATATTCTTTACTGGGCTAGTTGTGCTCACCCTTCTACTTTACAATTCCTTTCAGGTAATAAGAGTGTAGCTGGGTCGAGCGGGGGTAACAGGGGAATAGAACAGTGGTCTCTAGCTGTGGAGTTCTCCCTAAACAGTATAGACAAGTGTGTTGTATACATCTTTTAGTAGTTATATTTGGTGAATCATATAGGGAGAGGCGAACCCAACGTTGGAAGGGTGTTTTGCCACTTTCATACAAGATGTCTAATGACATACAACCTCGTGTCATCATAAGACAGGGTTGTGCTCATCCACTTGCTGAGTATATTTACGAGCACTACCTATATAATCTTGGTGTTTGTTTGAAGTATAATTCTCAATTTGAGACAGTGGAGATAATGATAAATCAAGAGAAGACTCAACATTGGGAAGAATATGATAGTAATCTTCTCATTTTTCTTTGGGGTATATTGGGTCAACCAAGGATAATTCTGTGGCCATATGATATCTATCATAACCTCAAAGCATGGCCTCCCATGTACGAAGGTTTCCTTGAGCACTTCCCAAAGATTTTAGTTTCTAAAACAGTTTTTGACTATACCTTTAAGTAAGGTGTCACTGTGAGGTGTTGTCTACGGTTGAGACATGTGTCACATTTGGTATATATATTTGTATCCAAACTCACAGTATATGTGTTGTTGTATTTTGCACGACAATTGTTGTAATAAAGTTGTAGTTATTTTATGTACCATGTATTTGGCGACTCATAATGAGTTGGATTGAATGGACCTATTTTGGGGTCGTTACAAAAATATTGTAGTAATATTAATAATTTTAGATTATGAGATTATTAAGTGATTTATAAAATTTGGATTAAGGTGTTATGAAATCATTGATTCGTGAATATTACTCTTGAAATTAAATGCAGTTGTTGAACGTATTGTTTTTATTATCATATATAACATTTTTATAATCCTGGTGATGAAATTTCTCTTTGACTTAAGTGTAAAGATGGGTAGATTATTGGTATGATCGTGACTATAGGTTCTCTTTGACCAGTAGTGCAAAGATGAATTGTTGACTGTGAACATTTTAGTAATCTTCTCGTTTTTCTTTGGGGTCTATTGGATCAACCAAGGATAATTCTCTGAACATATAATATCTATCATAACTTAGATTCATGGCCTCCTATGTACGAAGGTTTTCTTGAACACTTCCCAAAGATTTTAATTTCTAAAACAGTTATTGACTGTACCTTTATGTAATGTATCAATGTGAGGTGTTGTCAATAGTTGGGACATGAGTCACAGTTGGTATTAAAACTCACAGTACACGGCAATTGTAGTAATAAAGTTGTAGTTATTTTCTGTACCATATATTTGGCGACACATAATAGGTTGGATGAATTGGACCTATTTTGGGGACGTCACATACGGTCCCCTATCAAAAACGAATCGGTTATAGCGATGATCTTTTCCGTCGTTATAGCGTACAAAGCCGACGACATAGTTATGGCGACGGTTCGAATCATTGCTATAACTCAAAAAATCGTCGCTATAGCCACGCCGTTATAGCATACAAAGCCGACGACATAGTTATGGCGACGGTTCGAACCATTGTTATAACTCAAAAAATCGTCGCTATAGCCAATTCGCTGGAGAAGACAATTGTGTGTGTATGTATATACATACAGTAAAACCTCTATTTAAGAATAGACTTGGGAACAAACTATTTGTATTCTAATTAATTAAGAGGTTATTACTAAATAGAGATATTGGTATAAAATATTTTTCGAACACCCAAAAATATCCACTTTAACAAAAATATCAATAAGAACTCCCTAATAATTATTATTCAAAAAATATTTATGCAAAGTTAAAGAAAACATAAATTATTTAGATTTTCAAACTAGGAAAATGTAGTCTTTAATAGGAAATATAGTCTTTTATAGTAAAATGTGGTCTTTTATAGGAAATGTAGTCTTTTATAGAAAAATATAATCCTTTATAGGAAATATAGTTTTTTATAAAAAAATATAGTCTTTATAGGAAATATAGTCTTTTATAGAAAATGTAGTCTTTTAAAATTAATATTGTCTCTCTCTCTCTCTCATATATATATATATATATATATGAAATTATTACTATATAAAGGTAAAGTTTCTTAATACGAGACTTAAAAAGTATATAACGTATTATAATTTAGAGGTTATTCCTATTTATAATTTGCCCAAATTGAGACCAAATTTTTTTATAATATTATAGAAGTTATTCTTATATAGAGTATTCCTAAATAGGAATTTTACTGTATATGTATGGAAAAGGAGAGTGTATTTTAGACATACAAATTTGAGTGTCTTGCACTTAATAAGACGTAATTTGGATTGATAAATTGGTAAAAAACCAAAAATACCATTAATAAATGAGAAAAGAAATATAGTAATTGAATTAGTATAGTTGAACATATAAAAAAGAGAGAAAAGAAAATAAATAAACCATTATAACCAGATCTCAATAAATGATTAACACAACAAACTGAGATTTTTTTCATGTTCTTTAATTTAATGAAGATATATATACCTCTGCACCTCCACTTTTTCTTTCAAACTAAATAAATTGAAAAAGACGCTAAAAGTCATACGTGGAAACAAGCCCCATAAATTAAATATTTGCATTTTCATTTATTTTGAAGCAATAACTATACTTCATATTTCTATATGTTGTGTTGACCAATGAGGTCAAAATATCAAGTGTACACTTTTACCAATAATAACGTACAAACAATTAATGTAATTTTATGATAATTAAATAATTTATATATATGCCTGATCAAGGCTTCAAATTAAGTCCATTTGTTATATAGTTGACAAACAGCAATGCCAATACTCCTGATTTACAAATAGTCGAGGATGGAATTCCATATTTCCCTTTCCCAAACAGCCCTTTGAAAAATGCCCAGAAGCATAGCACCACCCATGAACTACATATAATCTCCCCTATTCCCACTCCGTTATTCTCAGCGTTAATGATCACCCCTACCACTCCGACGACTAACGCCGTTAAGTTAAGTAGCAAAATAGCGGTACCCGGCACGAAAACTGGTGACTCGTCGAATGTGAATTTTCCAGCATTACTATCATCGTCATCATCTCTGTGTTGTTCCTTTTTTGTGACTTCGAAAGAGGTTTGGGATAAGCCAAAGAGCTTAAGAACAACGCTGAGAAATCCAAATAACCAGGACGACATGCTATTTACTCTCGCCATCCGCTGGTTGTTCCACCATGCACGAATCGATAGACCAGTTCTAAGATACTCAGATAGTGTATAAAGATTATAAATTATGAAAAGCGCCACCGGAATGACAAATGCCGGATCCTGCACCTGCATGTGCATGCATGCATTCATTCATGCGCGCGCGCATGGACAATTAATTAAAAGATATACATACTACGTTACGTATAACCACACACACACACACACACACACACATATATATATATATATAATTAAAGCTTATAATTTATCATAGGGTTTAGTTGGATCCGGTTATGATGAAGTTAAAATCAACTTCACACACACACACATATATATATATATATAATTAAAGCTTATAACTTATCATAGGGTTTAGTTGAATCCGGTTATGGTGAAGTTAAAATCAACTTCGCTATAGCAAGTGTATATAATTTTTTGATCCATTATTTATAAAAAATGCTGATGTAATATTTTCAATCAAAAAATTATATACACTTACTATGGTGAAGTTAGCCGGATCCGGTTTAGGTGGGTGGGTGTATGCCTACAACTCTATAGTTGGTTATTATCAAGATATATATGTCCAATTGTGTTACCGAAAATTGGCAAAAATACTTAAGTTAAAGCAATATTTTCATTTTTATTAGGAGATATTTATATATACGTACATGTGAATTTACAATATACATATATACCTACACCTATAAAGGACTCTGTATTTTTTACTAGTGAATCACATGCAAAAATGTTTTTAATAGTCCTCAAACATTTAGATATAAAAGGGTTGGTTGTGATTTGTCCTTACCTTGGGCAAGAAGTGTGAATTGGTGATGATACAATAGGCGGGCAGAGCAGCATAAATTATCTCAGGAATAGATCTTAAAGCCCAAATCGAAATCCACATGTAGGCTAGGCATTGCCTAAACTGGAGCCTCCCATTGAAAGTGGCAAAAATTGGGCTTTTAGAGCTGAATAAAATTTCAAGAAGCCCAGTGGACCACCTCTTCATTTGGGTCATTGAGGCAGGCCCACCTGAAGGTGCACACCCGAGAAACGAGGGTGGCTCGGTCAAACAACACATGGACCTCCATCCCTTTCCATGAATTCCAAGTCCCGTGAGGATATCTTCTGTTGCAGATCCATACATCCAACCAACCTAAAATAATCAAATTGTCAAAAAAAAAAAACTACTAATAAGATTTGGGTGTACGAGATCTTGAAATTTATGATTGTCAAAAGTAAGAATATTAAATTTAATACATGTGAGACTCGCAATATGCATGTGTGTATATGTGAATATTATGTGACACTTTTTTATGTAATATTAGTATTATTTTATTTTGCAAGAGAAAATGATCAAATCTTCAAAAATATATGATGTGAGAAAGAAGGCTGGCTTATCGTTTTAAAAATCAAGATATGTGGGCAAGAAAGTTTATGAAAATTAATATGTACTCTCATATATCTCACCTCGGTGCCCCAGCCGGTACCATGTTCATAGCCACAGCCTGCAACTTGGTTTGCAGCCTCAATAGAGCCAAAAAGCCCCTCCATCTTAATACACGTCGAGGATCCTGATAAAATTTGAGCAGCTGCTTCGATGAATTTCTTCGACTTTCCAAACTTTTTATGCAAATCTTCATCATCAAGTACTTTTTCTAACAAATAAAAGATCGATAAGAAAATAAATACACTAAAAATTATAGATATATATACATGCATGCATGCAAACAAAAATTAAAGTCGATACAGCTAGCTAGCCAGCTCCATATATATATATATATATATATATATATATATATATATATATATATATATGGGGTTCCATCCACAGCAACCGGTTGTTGGGAGCAACCCTTTTTGGCCAGCCGGTACAGCTTGTACCGGCCTTAGAATTTTTTTTTTTTATAAGCCGTAACAAGCTGTACCGGCTGGCCAAAAAGGGGTTGCTCCCCAACAACCGGTTGCTGTGGATGGAGACCCTATATATATATATATATATATATATATATATGTAGCACTGAAAATTAATTAATTACTAAGATTAAGTTTCACGTGCATACCATTGGTAGGTTTGTCATCTGGTGATAACCCGTAAATAACTTTTCTTCTATGAAAACAATTAGTTCCTCCGTATAAAGGTCCTTGAATCCCGGTTATCCCATTCCCTAAATACTATATATAATTTAAAAATAGATATATGTATAAGCAAGTTAATTAATTAATTAAAATGAATAATATATTATGAAGTGGAGGAAATAATTTAAAATTATATAAACTTGTTTTAATTTGAATATTACGGAGGGAAGGAAAAAGTAGACTTACTTCACCCAAGACCACCATTTGATTTCCAAAAGGGTCATCTTTTAGTCCATCGTAGAAGTATTGAACAAACTGAGTGAATGCGCAATCCCTTTCGTCTTCGACACCGAGCAGCATACACATTGCATGGAGAATAACTTGTGGGTTGTTGACGTGCATATCGCAGTCTACGTTCAACATGAAAGGTGCATTTGTCATCATTCCCGATACTCTCGTCTGTTCATCCATCACATCATTTAATTAATTAACACTTGTTATAACAACTACTACTACTTCATACTCCATTAAAAGTACATATATACGTACGTACATTATGTAATTACATTTTTAGTTACCATTACGTCTCTGATTTTACTTAAAATAGAAAACATTACGTTTCACTGAATGAATTCATGCGAAGTTGGTTTTTATTTATATATATATATATATATATATATATATATATATATATATATAATAAAATACAAATGATTTTGAATTTCCCGCTCACTCAATAAATCATCTGGGCCGTCCAAAGTTTGGGATAAATCCCACCGTTCATACATCTATCTAATAAAATACATCTATCTAATAATTTAATAAAATACAAATAATTTTAAATTTCCCGCTCACTCAATAAATTATTTTGATCGTTCAAAATTTGAAATAAATCATATTGTCCATATAGTGCCGGAGGCACGGGACCCAGCTAGTATATATATATACCAGAACATTCATGGCTCCAGCTTTAAAATGATGTGGATGCTTTGGACGCTTCTCTCTTGAGATGTAGACTAGGTGGGGCAGCCCGTTCGGAAGAGATTTCTCGTTCTCCATTATTGCCTGCAAATATATATATATACTCCAAAATTATTCATTTTTAAATAGAATATCTTTATATATCTTAATTATATATAACCAATTAATTAATTATATATACGTACCTTCACTATTGTTGGATGGTTCCGTTTGTCGATCTTTGAGAAAACTTCGAACTTTCCGGTGAGTTCACATGGGACAAACGTTTTTGACGCATTTTCAATCTTTTGGCATAGCTCTTCATATTTATCCTACAAAATAATATATATGCGAACGAAAAAAGGTTTTATATATATTTTCAGAAGGTAACGTAAAGCCTTTCAAGTCTCTCTCTCTTTTGTAGTAAACATAAAAAAAAAACTCAAATATTAGAAATACATTTTGACGTTTTATTAGTAAATTTTGTACTAATTTATTAGTACAAACACTAAAAAGTACTAAAATTCGTTCCAAAATTAGAGATAAATTTTAATTAAAACTAATTTGCAAAATTTTAAAATATTCAATACATAAAACTGTTTAAAATTTAAAAATAATAAATATGACAATTTCTAGTACACATTTTAGTCAATCAGTTATGGCAATTATATAATTGTTTATATTCAAATTTAAATTTTTTTTCATTATTTTTGAAATTTAAAATTAAAAAGTCAATATTATAAATCTATAGTTATAAAATAATTCAACGTACTATATACTAATGATTATATTTATTATTTTCAAAAATTAAATAAATTAGAATTATAAGTATGAATAAAGAATAAATAAGTAACCAGTCACGTTGATTGATTTATTAGTTATATAGTTACATACCTTGACTCTTTTCCATTCTTGTTGGAACTCCAAGGGATCATTTTGGGTTGGTTTGGAGTTTGTAGTAAAATATCGAAAAGGGGCTCTAAGACTAATTTCATACTTCCGACAGAAAGGAACCCAAAGCTTAGCGAAGTTGGAGGTTTCAATGAGAGAGTAGTATGTAAGTAAGGAAGCACCATCGTCGGACAAATAGCAAGCCAACTTGTCAGCTGGATAATCAACTGCTAATAAGGATAATACGGTGTTCATGGTCAGGATAGGGGGTTCTAGGACGTCGTCTGCAGTCGTAACAAACATGTCCACAGCTGGAAGCTCAGATTTCCTATAATTAACAAAAGAAATAATTAACAAAAGAAAAAGAACCAAGACTAAATCTTTTTTAATGATCGAAAAAACTACAGCCGTACGTATTATTTATTTCAGCATGCGTATGGATAGTATAATACGTTTGTTTATCGTGTTTACTTGCAACAAAAATCGTAATATTTTATTTTATTTCAAGATATATATATATATATATATCTTTTTTGCTCCGGCCAAAATTTTAACGGGCCAAAAAAAATTGTTCCATCATAACCGGTTGTTGTGCATGAATCCCTATATATAGAGAGACGAGTCAAAAATAAAAGTAGAAAAGGTTGATTCATTTTGAAACCTTTGTAAGAGGCGTTGGGGATATGATATGCATTTGACTTGATTCCATTTCAAGTTTACGTCGAGAATCCAAATGAAAGTGAAGAAGCACTCACAAAAGAAGGCGAGAAGCCAAGGGAGTCCATGTTGTTTTAGAGAGAGAAAACGATAGGCAAGGAGAGAGAAGAGAAGGAAGAGGACTACCAGTTCGATTACTCGTGGTAAGGTGTTTTTACGGTGGATTTTTTCATAAAGAGGGAGGGAGACTGGGTTGGCCATTGTGAAGGAGCTAGAGCTAGAGCTCTCATATATATATATATATATATATATATATATATATATATATATGATGTGTTAAAAATATGTACTGCAAGTGCACAGTGTCAGAACTGGCAAGTACAGGTCGAACCCACAGAGACTAGATTAATTTTAATGTTTTCTTAATATTTATTTTAGGCGAATTAGAAATAAAGATTGAGAATTAATTAACTAAAATATGAAAATAATTAACGAAAATGCAATCTAGGAATCTGAATCCACTAAATAATAAACATAACATATAATTCAATCTCTTCTATTTTTATAACTCAAATTATGATTTTGATCTCCCTTCCCTTTAATTTAGTAATTTACAATTAACGTGGGCAAGCATAGACTATGAAAATTTAAGGATTAACTATAACCCATCAAAACTTCTTTGAGCAAGCATGAATTATGAAAAACTCATATCTTAACAATAATCTATCAAAACCTCTTAATTAATTTAAAATCACATAAGAACTATAAAACGAAGGTATTTCAATAACGAAACATGAAGGCGAAATCAATTAAACATAAAAGCATAAATAATAGAAGAGATAAAAAATATTATTAGGAATAATTATTTAATTTATCTTCATCCTAGATTAAAGAAATTAATTAGACATGAAAATAAATAAATTAACTAAAATAAAGAAGAAGTAGAAGATTGAAAATAAATAAGAAAACTCCCTTTATTCACGATCCTCCAACAAGCGTACAAGAAACATAATTTAATTTACTCCTACTCCTAACCTAAAGTAATACAATACTTCATTCCTCTCTTCTCTCTAAAACTAGAGGCCTATTTATAGGGAAAATAACTTTGAACCCTAATTTAGATTCATTGAACTTGGACACTTTGATTCCCTTTCCATGTAGGATTCAACTTCCTAGTAGCAATCAACTTCTCAAAAAGATCTTCTAGATAGACTTTTCTTTCTCTTGTTGGATTTGAATTGCACTAAGATTGTTCCACCTCTTTCCTTCTCCTTGTAGGATTCTTCTTGGACATTCCTTATATGAATAAGAGCATTAAATATTGCTTGATCACCAAGATTTTGACTTTATTGCAATAAATATTAAATCCTACAAAATAAAATAAAACATATTAATTTAATAAACTAATATAATTAAAAGGACAAAATTAGGGATAATTAAATGTATGAAATACGTTTCTATCAATATATATATATATATATATATATATATATATATATATATATATATATATATATATGGAGTTTCATCCATAGCAACAGCCAAAATTTCAACATGATCGATTGTTGCTATATCTTGTAGCCGTTGGTAATAGTGTTATTAGTTACCTATTTATTATTAATACTAATATTAATTAAATGAGAATTAAAAAAGTAATTAATATTAGTATTAGTAATAAAAAGGCAATTAATACTAGTAATAGTAATAAAAAGGTAATTAATATTAATACTAAAAAGGCAATTATTAATATTAATATAAAAAGGCAATTACTAATATTACTAAAAAGGCAATTAATATTAGTATTATTAATAAAAAGACAATTAATATTAGTAATAGTAATAAAAAAGTCAATTACTAATAGTATTACTAAAAAGGCAATTATTAATATTATTACTAATATTACTAAAAAAGCAATTAATATTAGTATTAGTAATAAAAAGACAATTAATATTAGTAATAAAAAAGATAAGTAATAACACTATTATCAACCGCTACAAGATGTAGAGGCTTAGTTTTATTTTTAATGACGTCCATTGTAAGAAAATTGAGAGATAGAAAGATAATATTATAATATTAATTGTATTTTTTTACCTTTTTAATTCTCATTTAATTAATATTAGTATTAGTAATAAAAATGCAAGTAAAGTGGGACAATGGTTGGCACAAAAAAAATTATGACCAAGCCGCTACAAGCTATAGCGGTTAGTATATAAAAAATAAATTCTCTTTTTATCATTCTATTTATAAAAAATGGATTCACATTATAAAAAAAATCATTAAGACCAAACCTCTATAAGCTATAGCGGTTGGTATATAAAAAAATTAAATTCATTATATCTTTTTATCTGACAATATGAACTCGCCAGAATGAAAGGAGGAGCCGCCACACTGGAGCCACGGCAGGGGGACGGGTGAGACCGGCTGGGAGGGGGTGGTGGTTGTGGTGGTGGGGGGAGAAGAGAAAGATGAGTGTTGACAAACTGTGAGGAGAAAGAGTGAAAGAGTGAAAGAGTGAGAGTTGTGAGGAAAGAGATAGAGGAAAATGAAAATTGATGAGGCGGCTGAAGAAGACGAAATTAATTATGTTTATTAGTTATTTTTGATGGAATTTTCGTCGGACTTAAGTCCCTCAAAATTACCTTAATTAATTTCGACGGAAATTCCCTCAACCATAACTATCATTCCGTCAAAGTTAGGGTTCGCGCTGGCGGGAAACTTGGCGCTAAAGAAGGCCTTCTATTACCGACGGAATTCCGTCGGGATTAGATTATTTTCGAGGAACCTATCTTCGACGGAATATTTCGTTGTAAAAATATTAGTTTCAACGAAATTTAGTCGATCGAGGTTAATTCCGTCGAACTTAATCCTTTTTCTTGTATGTAGTGTGTTACACAACCTCAAATTAAATAAAAATTTACAGTGCCTTATATTTTTCATCTGTACGATTAAATTTTATTTAAAAATCAAGATAAAATATTTTATAAAATTAGAGTATATACCTTGGAGGATATTCTCCACGAGCCCTAATTTTTAAAATAAAATAATATTCAAACCATCTTTATAAGTTTATATGTGAGAGGCAAAGGGTGTCGAAACACGTGCCTTGAGTTCTTATTAGCTTTTTTTATTGCTGAGACAAGTTTATCATATACAATAGGTTTTAAATGTAGTACTTGAACAAATTTTTCTCACTTTCTCTGTGATTCCTTTGCTCATTAAACTTCCAAATTCATAGACCCTAATCACGTACGTACGTACGTACGTACCAATTAAATTCAAAGTATCTTGTTTCGTTCCTCACTGTTTTCCTTCAAAAGGGAAAAAAAAAAAGCTTTTATTTCTTGACCCAACTTTTTTCCTCATGCATGGAAATTAATTAATGAAAAAGACACCAAACTAATGTTAGTTAGGTTCAGGCTGCAAGCACCTCAATGAGTTTCAGTTGGAAACTAGTAGTAACTTGTTTAAGCATTTAATAAATAAATGCTTGTCCAGTTGTGCCAAATTAAGGAAATTCATATTATATATAAAAAAAATTCTTAAAATATAATTTACAAAGGATGAAATATTATTTTTAGAAATAAATATGGAACAAAATCAACTTTATCTTATTGCAAATATATAAGACTATTTTGTGGAATGAAAAAGAGAGAGAGAGAGTTAGTTGACTGACCAATTGAGAGTAGAGAAAACAATTACGACAGCCCAGCATGTAGAAGACGCATGCAGGATTCAAATTATTTAGAGCCAATCAAAACACTGGACCACTAGCTATAGACGTGTGGCCCTGGGTTTCTCAACCGAATACGTACACAACTCGTGAACTGCATCTGTTTTCTTCTCCAATGATATTTTAATAATTGGCCTAAAAACCATTCATTAAAATGTAGGCTCTAGTCACACACTGCACTGCAGAGAGAGCGAGACAGAGAGCACATGAATTGCTTGTCCAGAACTTGGTGAGGCGGGCCATATTCCCGAAGCTCATGGTGCCAACAGACACAAGTAGGAATAGATATGTTTGTTTGTAAGCATAATAATTTTGAGATTTTTTTAAAATTATTAAATTATTTTATAATTCTAATTAATAGTTTCAAATTTTAATTTAAAAATAAATAAGATATTTTAGATTAATAATTTAGATCTGGCCGATATACTTTTGTCAATTATATTCTAGAAACACGATTCGTAAGCTTTGGAAAAAGACAGTGACATTGATTGCGATTGATATATTCATTTCAAATTGCATACTCAGATACTATTAACGAAGACAACAACGGGAGACGTGCCGCTCTTTTTCACTCATGGTCAATCAACTGAACTGATATGTTGTAGTTGTAGTAGTAGTAAGAGTTTAAAAGAATCGAATCGATTTGAGTATTGAGTTGTTTAAATTTGGTTCATAAAATGAAGTATTATAAAATAAAATTTGATTGAAGCTCATTTAGTTATCGAGTCGAGCACGATTCTGAATCTAGCTCGAACAGTTTGAACTTTTCGAACGAATACGATCTGAGTATCAATAGAAAATAATAATTTGAGGAGGTTCGAGTAATTTATCGAACTTTAAAATGTGATCATATTTGACTCATTTATATGTCAAGTCGAGCTTGAATAAAACTTTTAGTCGAGCTAATACGAGTCGAGCCCGAATTATTTATTTATTCTACGGCCTTAAGTAATAGTAGTACATAGCATTGCTCAATATTCATTTATCTCATCTAAATATTTTATGAGGTGGTTGTTGAATCATGTGATTACCCAGTCTCACACCATCAATCGAAGATAGACTTGAAAAAAATATAGTTATGGATTAGTTTTAATTTATAAAATATAATTATGGTTTCAATAATTTAAGACTAAAATCATATACATAATTATTAAATATTTTTTTTAGGGAGGTGGGATAGGGGTGGGGGTATATACATAATCAGTGAATATTATTTTTTTGATGGGAGTAAAAGTTGTAAACATAATCATTGAAATTTTTTTGGGGGGTGGGGTGTATATATAATTACTGAATATTATTTTTTTGAGTAGGGTGTATACATAATTACTGAATATTATTTTTTTGAATAAAAAATTTATGAATTTGGAATGGAAAGAACTTTTGATTTGGATTTGGAATGAAATATATATGGGTCGAAAAGTGGTTAACCGGTTTGGACCTATATTTCTTTTTAAAAATATGGTTCCAAATCTTATCCAACTTAAATAAATAAAAATAATTAACCAATTCATTTGGTTCCAGTTAATATGGGTTGGCCTAATAGTTAATTAATCAACTATATTGTCAAGCCTAATGGAAGACGTTGATTTGGTTAGTACATGTAAGTTTTTAACACTATACAACTAATGGTACAAACAGTCATCGACCTTTTGAGTGGACCTGTAGATGTGGATTGTGTCTGAATATCGGATTTGATTAGTATGAAATTTATTTTTTGGTAAATTGGTCAATTAACCAATAGAATACTGACACACATAGAACATCGCATGTGTGTCAATACTCTATTGATCAATTAATCAACTTACCCAAAAATAAATTTCATGCTAACCGGTTTCCTGAATATCCAAACTCGAGATATAGATTAGCCAACTTGCACAAGTCAAACCTATGATAAACACCCATACACATGCAATATTATTTATTTTACTGCCATGTATTGCAATTACTCAAACATATAGCTATACCAATTGCAATGCTTTAAGCAAGCAATATTATTACACCAATAACTATATTTCACACCTCAATTACAGGCTTGTTAGAGTAGATGCACCCTTTGCTTGAACTAATCACATTTTGAACATGTTAACTCACAAATTACTGTTCATGAAGCTATCACCGTATCTTACGCATTATATATTATTATGCGTTGAGAAATAGGGAATGATCACTACAGAAAAGAACAATTATTATCATATTACTAAGTATTTAACCTACCTTATCAGTTTCATAGTTTCGTTACTCAACTCTCCTTGACCTTGGCACGCTAGGAAGGAGTGTTTAAACTATGAAACTGATAGTCTCATATTAGCGTCAGAAAAAAAAGAATAAAATTTTGATAAAATGACGTATCAGAGACTGAAAATCTGGATGCATTGCAAGACTATACAAAATGCAATTTAATTTTAAATCTCTTCGTTGAAAGAAAAGACTGATAATACTAGCCTATAGTGAATGTCCATGAAGGGATGAAATAAATTTTTAATAACTGCAAGAGTTAAGAAAGGTATCACAAGCATATTAAAGGTTAACGGTATGTCAATGATAGTATTTTGTCTTTTTTCACGGTGCTTACAATTATAAGTATTTGTCTTACAAGATACAATGACAGCGTGTGTTATAATAGCGCTATAAGCCTATAAATAACACATTACTAACCAAAAAATAATGTTCTTAAGATGATTAGTGACTCTTGAGAATGGACATGACCATTGGATCCTAAAATTTTAGCATGATTGTTTAGAATGAACGGGTGCGAAGTAAGGCCGAATAGAACGTGAAATGTAACTGCGCTTGACTTTCTGTTTCGCTTCTTCTTGCCACTTGCCACTTGCCACTTGCCTTGCTTCTCCAATGGAACTAAGCATTGCCCAGAAATATATATATATATATATATATATTTCAATATTTAAACGACATTCATAGAATTATACTATGGTGTATTTTAGATTCCAACCTTTTTATTAGCAGTTTAATAATAATTTTGAAAAATTATTTAAATATGGAAGGGTATTAATAATTTCAATTTAAAATTTTACTAATATAGTTTTTTAGTATTTTATTATTTATATTAATAATTTTTATATTATATTATTACTTAATTAATTTAATTGTTTTATTTTTCAAAAGTTATGTTTAAAAATCAAAGCATCTTAAAATGGTTAATATAATTTTTAACAATAACTATATAGCCCAACCCACACAACTCATATTAAAATTTTTTAATATAGTTTTAATTCTTAAATAAAACTATAATCATATTTTAAAAATCAAAAGAAATTCATAATCATATTTTGTCGTGCAATCATACATATGATACGTGGAAGCTAACGATGTAGTACGACGTTGTAAATGGGCTGGGTTGGTCCCATTTTTATTCTAGTCGGGAAACGAGTAGGCATCGCTAAGCAATGGTGGCCTGTTTTTCTAGAATCTTCACAACTAAAACCCTTATCACCAAGTCCGCTGCTTCCAGCTCCGTTCGGACTCTCACTCCTTTATCTGGTTCTAAGCGGATTCAAGCTCGTTCAATGGCGGACTCTGCCTCCTCATCACGGTTCCAGAAAGTTCAGATTCAACGAGATGACATTGTAATCTAAGCTTCGCTCTTCAGTATTCTTTTCTCCTCATTTCTGCCCTACATTTTACTTATGTTTACGTTGTTTTCTAAATATATATCTTTACATGTTTTGAGAATTTGATGGCGAATTTGTTCCGATAGTCACAGCTCACGCAGAGGGAAAATATTGTGTATTACCCCGGAATTTGGCTGATTTCAATAAACAGAGTTGGTTTTAGGCAAATATAAGATTCTATTGCAATTGATCAGCCAAAAAATAAATAAACATCTAGCAAATCAAGATTTTATCAGCTTGATTATTACTAATAATAGTATCAAAAATTATCCTTATTTATATATTGCTCTGTCTTAGTAAAATTATATCATTAGGTAAAAAGATTGTTTGGTTGTGGAGGGGTGGTAATGGGTTGATATTCTAGGCGTACTGTATTAAGTGCATGAGTTAATGGAACCTAATTAACTTTGTAAAATCCAACACTTTTTTTTTGGGATCTGTCGAGCAGACATTTAATGCATATGTGGTTGGCAAGGAAAATGCTCCTGGGATAGTTGTTCTTCAGGAGTGGTGGGGCGTTGATTTTGAGATTAAGAACCATGCTCTTGCAATTTCCCAATTCAGTCCTGGCTATAGAGCACTTATTCCAGAGTAAGATATTATTTGTCCTGCATATATATAACTTTGTAATATGTTTCCAATTATGATGTTTGGATGTAAAGATTTGAGCCTCCTTTCTTAGTGCTTAAATATTATCTTGTGGAATTTCAGTTTGTATCGAGGAAAGGTTGGATTAGATGTTGCAGAAGCACAACATTTGATGGATGGTCTTGACTGGCAAGGTGCTGTGAAGGATATCCAAGCTTCAGTACAATGGCTCAAGGCAAATGGTTCTCAGATGGTGTGCTGTTTCTCATTCACTATTTACTCAAAAAAATAAATAAATTATGCATATATTTTTTTATAGTTGGCAAGTAAATTATGCATATGAGTTATGAAACTATAGTTTGGAATAGTTGATGGTTTTAGTCACTCCATGTAGAGTCTATCTCAACCATAGCCTCTAATTGTTAACAAATTGATTTTTCATTTGACCATTTATTATATTTTCAAACTGGTTGGTTCAGAGTTAAGTCTGTGTGTAAATGTGGGTTTGAGTATAACTTGGATGGAAAGGTAACAACTTCTTTGCAAGCTATAAGTATTGTTAAATTTAAAATTTTCATAAAGCTGATCAATTTATTGGATATACGTATACAGTTATTGAACCCAACCCTAACTGAGCCCATTGGGATCACCTGGGCTGAGATACTTCTCTCAGACCACCGTGTTGGTTCAATCGGTGACTCCAGAGTTTTTCCTTAAAGGGGTCACAAAATTAGACGTCAAAACATTCACAATATTACATCCCTCTATAAAGTATAAGATGGTCAAAGTTAAACACTTAAATTTTCTCTAATTCCATATTTTTGAATTCAAGAATCCAATATTCTGAAAATAGCTCTGATTAAGATTAGTCTTTTATTATATTTATCAAAGCATAGGAGATCACTTAACCAGTGACCACATTGCTTAACATGTGGATTCGCTCCTGGTTGGGCCCAAATTATGTTCCCCTTGTCAGTATCTGGATGGACTGAACTTGCATTCACCGGCAAGTAATCAGGATTTCTCAAGTTGCAGTCATGGTTTTTATTAAATTTAATTTTAGTTTTCTCTCATGTCAATGTCCAGAAACAGTACTAGCATTACCCTTCCCCCTCCCTATTTGTGACTTCTCCATATTATGTGATCTGAAAGCTTATTATATCACCTCCATTTTTCTATCTCACATCACTGGCATCCTTATGAATTAACTTAACTATGGGGCATGCCTCAAGCTCCTACTTAAAACTCCTCATGTTTTGATACATGTTTCCAAATAAATGTGCATTTCGTTGGCTAACCCGTTAAAGGGTATTTCTTGCTTGTGTTTATCCATTTTATCATTTCGTGCTCTATTAGCAGTTGATTAATATGCACATATAATTCCAAGGGAGAGTGAAGTCTTTGCTAAGTATTTGTTCAGTTCCGAAACATCTTCTATTCTTTTAGACACACATGAAACACATTGTTGTTCATCATGTGTATCTAGATCATACTTATATGTAAATGTCCAAGTAAGCATCTTACTTGTGCGGTCTTGCCCTCCATGTCTTTCTAAATGTCATAGGGGTTATGAATATACAAGTTACAATTTGTGTTAAGATCTGTGTATTATTAGACATATTTATCATTGTGTGCTATACACAATTAGTTTTTTTTCATAAGAAATTATTTCTTACTATTGCCTTGAAAGAACTAGGTTTTTGTAGATAATTAATGGGAAAAAGTTATAGAAAGTGATGGAGCTTTCACTTTAATGTTTATGTTTTTCACTTATTATTTAGCAATATATATATATATATATATATATATATATATATATATATATATATATATATATATATATACAGGAAGCTTCAAGAGCATAATTCTTAAATAGCATAATGTCTTAAATAGCATAATTTTATCAAAACGACGTAGTTTTGTAAGGACGCGGTGGCATTTTTGTAAATACGCGGTGGCATGGTATTTACAAAAATGCCACCTCGTCCTTACAAAACTACGTCGTTTTGATAAAATTATGCTATTTAAGGCATTATGCTATTTAAGAATTATGCTCTTGAAGCTTTCCGTATATATATATACGGTCCGGATCTTAAGCTCACCCCTTATCTAATATACCCTTGCTCACCCCCCCTTTAGCGACGGACCGGGCGACGATTCGGTCTATCGCTATATGTTGTCCGTCGCTAAAAGCTTAGACGACGGTTCTATATATAGCGACAGACCGAATCGTCGCCCGATCCGTCGCTAAAGGGAGGTGAGCAAGGTATATTAGATAAGCGGTGAGTTTAAGATCCGGACCATATATATATATATATATATATATTATGTTTTTGCATTTATGTTAGAGGGCATGCGAAGTGAGAGACCACAAGTTTCTGCATGAGTTGTCCCTCAAAATAATACTCTTCTGAAAAATTACAAAATGCCCTTTTGTACACAAACATGTGAGGGAGTGTATTTTTTATATATTCAATTACACTAAACAAAGTCGTTTTTGTACGCTAGCTCACTCAATTATATGTGGTATCCTTCACTTCCTTTTTTGCCTTTATGTTATAGGCAAATCTTTTGTAAAACACAACCATGACTTAGAAAAGAATTGCTGAATAAACCCTTGATTTTAAATTGTAAATGACAACAATAAACATTTGATGGTAAAATGGTTGCTACTAAAATTTCTTTTTCCCCACTTTCATTATGGAACTGAGGTCTCACTATGAATGTTGTTTTTCCATCTTATTTTGTTTAATCATCTTTAATTGAAGCACAAGATAACGTCAACAATGACAAATTGATCAAATGAAATCAAAATGTTGATTCTTGATCCTTCACTCAATTTCCTCAACTAGTAATCATTTTGGATCCTTTTTAACTTTTGATCCCACCTCCTCAGTACCATGATTTACTTAGTTTAATTACAGCAAACTCATTCCTTCATCTTTCCAAGATGCATAGCCAAGACATTTCTTACCTCTCTATTTAAAATTAATGAAATAGGTGTTACGTGGAATTTCGAAAAGTTCGACAGTTTAAATGCTGCTGCGCAAACATTTTTCTTGCCTTTAACTGAAATTTTTGGATTTGTTGAAATAGGTTGGTGTAACAGGATTCTGTATGGGTGGTGCTCTCACTATTGCAAGTTCTGTTTTGTCCCCTGGGGTTGATGCTGCGGTAGCCTTCTATGGAGTTCCGCCACCAGAGCTTGCAGATCCTGCCCAAGCTAAGGCTCCTCTTCAGGCTCATTTCGGGGAGGTTGATAGTTTTGTTGGGTTTTCAGATGTGAAGGTATGGTTAAGCTTTCCATATGAAGAAACTTTTGATGATGCTTTACATTATATATCTGTTTTTCAAAAAAGAAATTTTCAACCACATACGGATTGGAAACTCAGCATGTTTTGTAAAAAAAAAAGATATGATTCAAAGAAGAATCATTCAAAATCACATTCTATCCAATATTAGGCCTTTAAGTAGTACTTTTTTTACAAAAGCAGCCTTTTCTCTGATAGAATGGTAAATATAATGAACTATGCTAAACTTTCTTAGAATTGATTTTCCTTGGTGATTTTGAGAATTTTTATGTGTATGATATCATCAAGTCATCACTTCATGATGTCGTCTGGATTTTATCAAGTCATTATCACATGTTGTCACGCATATGTGACATTTATGTCCTGCACTTGCAGTAGTGTTTAAATTTGGAGTGACTTGAACATCTTTGAACCTCGTAAAGAATGTTTATATTTATCTTTTGCTATTTATTATTTTGGTTTTCAGACTGGGAAAGTTTTAGAGGAAAAGCTGAAGGCATCAGGAGTTCCGCACGAGGTACATTTTTATCCGGGTGTTGGACATGCCTTCATGAACAGGTCTCCTGACGGTGTGGAGAGGAGGAAGCATATGGGAATGACAGATGATAATGAAGCTGCTGCTGAGCTAGCATGGTCTGGCTTCCAGTCATGGATGTCTCGTTACTTATCTCCCTAAACGTCTTATATAGCCGTTGCAGACTGATACCTCAATATAATAACCTGGTTGGTATGTTACCTTTAGATATTAGGAGGCAATTGTTCTGCTGATGGTGCTTTTGAAATCTTAGTTTAGAACTCAGCGCCGGATGTAGTAGGACAATTAATGAGGTGATCAGTTAATCTTTTTTCCCCCCTCCCCCAGCCCAGTCAATTGGAGTTAGTTAATCAACAGAGTCGCCGATACTTATTACTACTACTAGTAATTAGTAAAGACTAGGTAGAGGTTGACCGCCATTCACACCCTCGTGTGCCCCTAAGCCATAGCTACCAATCTAGTGGGACATATTCTACCTAATGCATATGCTCCTGTAAAAAACCAACGAGTTAACCGGTTTGCTCACGCCAGATGCGCTCCCTCCCTCCATTCAATACCTCTCATTGTCGTGGAACTAGTTGAGCGGTCCAGTGGATCGGCTCTTAGCCCGGATGAATCGGTTGAACTACTTAGACCTTAGTCTAAATCAATTCACCGGTTACATTCTGGGCTGTTTGTTCACATTCCCATTATCAAACCTCCAATTGCAGAGAAATCTGTTCAGTGGACCGGTTCAACCGGCTGATCAGGTCAGAATCCTGGCCGTTGATCTTAGCTTCAACCGATTGTCAGGACAAATATCACCCTTATTCTCCACCGTCCAAACTCTCTACCTCAACAATAACAAGCTTTATGGGCTTTAGGATTTTTTAATTTTCTAGCTTCCGCTAGACCGTCTGGCGTATGGGCTTTAGGATTTTTTAACGTACGCTACTTCGTCTGGCGTAAGGTGTGTATTGTGTTTTAATCACATCGCTTGATTATTGGAATGGACGACTAAGATGCTATTTGCCCAATTTTGATCCATAGCAAATACTTGTTATGGATCATTTCCCTATATATATATATATATTGAGTTATTCCATTTTATGTGGGGAGGCCCAATTAGTAGCTCGTAGATTTATTGACTCATTATGGATGATATAACATAAATTTTGGGAAAAACAGAAGGAACTTGTTGGTCTTCAATTTAAACGGTGGAATTGAGCATCGAAGTCTCCTAGTATCAGGTTTTGATGTACATTGTTAATACATTTTTTGCGAGAGTTGGTAGAGTTTTAAGTTTTCTTTTGTTATTCTTGTTGAAGATGTATGTCAAGAATATGTTATTCTTGATGATTGTTGCTAGTTTGTACCTCTAGTTGTTGCTAGAGAGAACGTTGTATTGCCTGTTATTATTGATATTGAAAGATTTGGTAGACTAATTTCTCGTGATTTTTACTCCTCACATCAATGGGATTTTTAAAGTAAAAATTTGCTTGTGTTCTTGTTTGTACATGTTCTCAATTTTGAACTACTTGAATTATTTTTTATTGGGTTTACTGAAGAGGGAAGAATTATATTGTTCCGCTGTGCTGTTAGTGTTGTTTAGTTTGTTTTTTCTCCCATTAAGTGGCATCAGAGTTGTAGTTATTGAATTGTTTGTCTTGTGTTAAACGATGGAAACTAATATGAGTAGGATGGTAACTTTAACTGCTTCAAATTATCTTATTTGGAAAGGAAAAATGGTAGACCTCCTTTATGTGAAAGATTATTATTTGTCTTTGTTTTTCAATGTGAAGCCTGAAAAAATGACGAGTGGAAAATTTTGTATCGTCAAGTGTAATTAAATTAGACATCATCATAATAATGTTTTGAATCATATTAATGGGGAGACTCGTATACGCTATTTGTGGAATAGTATTAGAGTCAAATAAGACTAATGAATAATGAGATGAACGATGAATTGATGCCTAGTCTAGTGATTATTGATCGATAACTTAATTTGGTACGTACGTGACCAACTAATTATATAGGTGGCCCAAAAATAGAAAAGATACCAAAAAAAAAGTAAAAAGATAAGAAAGGTCATTCATTACCTAATCAATATAAATAGTTGATATTAAATTGGGAAGCTTTAATTTTAATTGGTCCTTTATTTAGAGGAAAGTTGGTCAATTGACCAATACAACACTGACACGCAAGACGAGACTCTATGTGTGTCAGTATTCAATGGTCAATTGACCACTTACCAAAAAAAAAACTTCATATTAACTGAATCCAGCTGAATTATATCGTTCCCATGAAGAATCAAATAATTAAAGAAAGTTGATTACGTTAAATAGAAAGGCCAATGATAAGACACGTGAGTTAAGTGTGACAAAAGCCTCTTCGTGATGATTAGCTACCTTAACAGCCACGCATCAGATATTGTACAGCGTGATTTGTGAAAAATGGTAGCTAGCTAGGGTTAAGGTTAGTGAGAGAGGTGATATATATTAAAATACGGATTTTTTTAAGTAATTAAATTTTTTTTTTAGTTTTTATGGAATTAAATTTTTTTCATAATACAGTGTATTGTTATATGTATCTAAATCACACCCAAAACACTGTATTATGAAAAAAAATTCAGTTCCATAAAATATTAAACTTTTTTTAGTTGTTTTGTTTATAA